>CAJQUW010009814.1:2500-742264 GCA_907163375.1 Prostheceraeus crozeri | reverse complement strand
TATGCCTGAGATTTCTTGTTAACTGTAAGATAATGAAATTTGTATAAGTTTGGAATCATGTAGTACAGTCATATTCCTAAAGCATTACACTTAGTGAGGAATGATCGATTTGAGTATAGTGAGTGGCACTCGATCCCGTCGACAGCCCGAAGGCCTTGTACTGATCACTAGGGAAGTGAGAGATCTTCCCCGATACCCGCTCTTTACAGCTGAAGACATCATTGTCACTGCCCCGAAGTGGTAACAGCAACGCCGATTCAAAGGTAGTGATCAGTAGCTGGGATCTAACCCCTCAAAGCTGCCTTAGACTTAGTTAAATTTCTAATCTGATAGCAGATTTGAACTCAGCATACTTGGAAACCTTAGTCTACATGTGAAAACTTTGAAAAAACTGAAAATTAAGAATTTTTAAAAAATTCCGCATTTTACTACTCATACTACTTTTAAAAAGTTTTATCAGTGGTAAAGACACTATCAAACTCTATCACGCAAACTTTGAAGTAAGAAGATAGCTTGCCTACTTCAAAAGATAGAGTCCTTTGAAACACCCGATATCTGGAGCTCAGAGCGACGACCGTCGCTTACCTCGTCTTTCGATGAAGTGATCAGACTTACGTTGTCGGGGGTTTATATATGCTCGGAAGAAAACTTAAAATGGCTCTATCTCCGAAAGTATTTATCGTAGGGACATGCGGTTTGTTGCAAACGATTCGTCTCATCATTCTCTATCATATGACACCTGAACCATTCTCATATGACCACGGGAAGTCGGTCCGTCAGCACATGTCCATGTAACATGCCACAAGTGAAAAAATTTCACAGTGTGAGAGCTCCAGTGTGGTGAAAATTTTGAAAAATTTAAAACTTCCGAATTTCGACCTGGGACCTTTACCAAAACATTTTTCATCAAATTTCACTGACCCCCCCCCTCCCCCCCTCGTTCGGTGAAATTTGATGAAAAATGTTTTGATGAAGGTCCCAGGTCGAAATGCCACACTTTGGAAAATTTTCAAAATTTTACCCATACAAAGCCACTCTGACACTTAGGATTTTTTCAGGTGAGCTCCGACCTAAAATCTTGTAACAGCTCTAACTTTTGAACGAAGACAGATATGAACAAGGCGTTTCTTTCACTGAATTTGTCTCACTCTTAGCTTTCAAACGAGCTATTGCACGACAAAATCCGTCCACTAGAAGCCAAGATCGAAGCTAGCTCTCCCGAGGCGGGGGGGGGAGGTCAGTGAAATTTGATGAAAAATGTTTTGGCGAAGGTCCCAGGTCGAAATGACACACTTTGGAAAATTTTCAAAATTTTACCCATACAAAGCCACTCTGACACTTAGGATTTTTTCAGGTGAGCTCCGACCTAAAATCTTGTAACAGCTCTAACTTTTGAACGGCTGGTCCGATTGACTCGCGGCAAAAATGGCGTCGAGCAGTTTTTTTCTCCTCTTTCAAACGAGTAGCTGTAAGACAAAATCCGTTCACTAGAACCAAAGTTAGAAGATTGCTGTCGGGGGGGGGGGGTCCGTGAAATTTGATGAAAAATGTTTTGGTGAAGGTCCCAGGTCGAAATGACACACTTTGGAAAATTTTCAAAATTTTACCCATACAAAGCCACTCTGACACTTAGGATTTTTTCAGGTGAGCTCCGACCTAAAATCTTGTAACAGCTCTAACTTTTGAACGAAGACAGATATGAACAAGGCGTTTCTTTCACTGAATTTGTCTCACTCTTAGCTTTCAAACGAGCTATTGCACGACAAAATCCGTCCACTAGAAGCCAAGATCGAAGCTAGCTCTCCCGAGGGGGGGGAGGTCAGTGAAATTTGATGAAAAATGTTTTGGTGAAGGTCCCAGGTCGAAATGACACACTTTGGAAAATTTTCAAAATTTTACCCATACAAAGCCACTCTGACACTTAGGATTTTTTCAGGTGAGCTCCGACCTAAAATCTTGTAACAGCTCTAACTTTTGAACGGCTGGTCCGATTGACTCGCGGCAAAAATGGCGTCGAGCAGTTTTTTCTCCTCTTTCAAACGAGTAGCTGTAAGACAAAATCCGTTCACTAGAACCAAAGTTAGAAGATTGCTGTCGGGGGGGGGGGGGTCCGTGAAATTTGATGAAAAATGTTTTGGTGAAGGTCCCAGGTCGAAATGACACACTTTGGAAAATTTTCAAAATTTTACCCATACAAAGTCACTCTGACACTTAGGATTTTTCCAGGTGAGCTCCGACCTAAAATCTTAAATGGCGTCTCACATCTAAACGAAGACAGATATGAACAAGGCGTTTCTTTCACTGAATTTGTCTCACTCTTAGCTTTCAAACGAGCTATTGCACGACAAAATCCGTCCACTAGAAGCCAAGATCGAAGCTAGCTCTCCCGAGGGGGGGGGGAGGTCAGTGAAATTTGATGAAAAATGTTTTGGTGAAGGTCCCAGGTCGAAATGACACACTTTGGAAAATTTTCAAAATTTTACCCATACAAAGCCACTCTGACACTTAGGATTTTTTCAGGTGAGCTCCGACCTAAAATCTTGTAACAGCTCTAACTTTTGAACGGCTGGTCCGATTGACTCGCGGCAAAAATGGCGTCGAGCAGTTTTTTTCTCCTCTTTCAAACGAGTAGCTGTAAGACAAAATCCGTTCACTAGAACCAAAGTTAGAAGATTGCTGTCGGGGGGGGGGGGGTCCGTGAAATTTGATGAAAAATGTTTTGGTGAAGGTCCCAGGTCGAAATGCCACACTTTGGAAAATTTTCAAAATTTTACCCATACAAAGCCACTCTGACACTTAGGATTTTTTCAGGTGAGCTCCGACCTAAAATCTTGTAACAGCTCTAACTTTTGAACGAAGACAGATATGAACAAGGCGTTTCTTTCACTGAATTTGTCTCACTCTTAGCTTTCAAACGAGCTATTGCACGACAAAATCCGTCCACTAGAAGCCAAGATCGAAGCTAGCTCTCCCGAGGGGGGGGGGGGTCAGTGAAATTTGATGAAAAATGTTTTGGTGAAGGTCCCAGGTCGAAATGACACACTTTGGAAAATTTTCAAAATTTTACCCATACAAAGTCACTCTGACACTTAGGATTTTTTCAGGTGAGCTCCGACCTAAAATCTTGTAACAGCTCTAACTTTTGAACGGCTGGTCCGATTGACTCGCGGCAAAAATGGCGTCGAGCAGTTTTTTTCTCCTCTTTCAAACGAGTAGCTGTAAGACAAAATCCGTTCACTAGAACCAAAGTTAGAAGATTGCTGTCGGGGGGGGGGGGGGTCCGTGAAATTTGATGAAAAATGTTTTGGTGAAGGTCCCAGGTCGAAATGACACACTTTGGAAAATTTTCAAAATTTTACCCATACAAAGCCACTCTGACACTTAGGATTTTTTCAGGTGAGCTCCGACCTAAAATCTTGTAACCGCTCTAACTTTTAAACGAAGACAGATATGAACAAGGCGTTTCTTTCACTGAATTTGTCTCACTCTTAGCTTTCAAACGAGCTATTGCACGACAAAATCCGTCCACTAGAAGCCAAGATCGAAGCTAGCTCTCCCGAGGGGGGGGGGGGAGGTCAGTGAAATTTGATGAAAAATGTTTTGGTGAAGGTCCCAGGTCGAAATGACACACTTTGGAAAATTTTCAAAATTTTACCCATACAAAGCCACTCTGACACTTAGGATTTTTTCAGGTGAGCTCCGACCTAAAATCTTGTAACAGCTCTAACTTTTGAACGGCTGGTCCGATTGACTCGCGGCAAAAATGGCGTCGAGCAGTTTTTTCTCCTCTTTCAAACGAGTAGCTGTAAGACAAAATCCGTCCACTAGAACCAAAGTTAGAAGATTGCTGTCGGGGGGGGGGGGGGTCCGTGAAATTTGATGAAAAATGTTTTGGTGAAGGTCCCAGGTCGAAATGACACACTTTGGAAAATTTTCAAAATTTTACCCATACAAAGTCACTCTGACACTTAGGATTTTTTCAGGTGAGCTCCGACCTAAAATCTTGTAACAGCTCTAACTTTTGAACGAAGACAGATATGAACAAGGCGTTTCTTTCACTGAATTTGTCTCACTCTTAGCTTTCAAACGAGCTATTGCACGACAAAATCCGTCCACTAGAAGCCAAGATCGAAGCTAGCTCTCCCGAGGGGGGGGGGGGTCAGTGAAATTTGATGAAAAATGTTTTGGTGAAGGTCCCAGGTCGAAATGACACACTTTGGAAAATTTTCAAAATTTTACCCATACAAAGTCACTCTGACACTTAGGATTTTTTCAGGTGAGCTCCGACCTAAAATCTTGTAACAGCTCTAACTTTTGAACGGCTGGTCCGATTGACTCGCGGCAAAAATGGCGTCGAGCAGTTTTTTCTCCTCTTTCAAACGAGTAGCTGTAAGACAAAATCCGTTCACTAGAACCAAAGTTAGAAGATTGCTGTCGGGGGGGGGGGGGGTCCGTGAAATTTGATGAAAAATGTTTTGGTGAAGGTCCCAGGTCGAAATGACACACTTTGGAAAATTTTCAAAATTTTACCCATACAAAGCCACTCTGACACTTAGGATTTTTTCAGGTGAGCTCCGACCTAAAATCTTAAATGGCGTCTCACATCTAAACGAAGACAGATATGAACAAGGCGTTTCTTTCACTGAATTTGTCTCACTCTTAGCTTTCAAACGAGCTATTGCACGACAAAATCCGTCCACTAGAAGCCAAGATCGAAGCTAGCTCTCCCGAGGGGGGGGGGGGAGGTCAGTGAAATTTGATGAAAAATGTTTTGGTGAAGGTCCCAGGTCGAAATGACACACTTTGGAAAATTTTCAAAATTTTACCCATACAAAGCCACTCTGACACTTAGGATTTTTTCAGGTGAGCTCCGACCTAAAATCTTGTAACAGCTCTAACTTTTGAACGGCTGGTCCGATTGACTCGCGGCAAAAATGGCGTCGAGCAGTTTTTTTCTCCTCTTTCAAACGAGTAGCTGTAAGACAAAATCCGTTCACTAGAACCAAAGTTAGAAGATTGCTGTCGGGGGGGGGGGGTCCGTGAAATTTGATGAAAAATGTTTTGGTGAAGGTCCCAGGTCGAAATGACACACTTTGGAAAATTTTCAAAATTTTACCCATACAAAGCCACTCTGACACTTAGGATTTTTTCAGGTGAGCTCCGACCTAAAATCTTGTAACAGCTCTAACTTTTGAACGAAGACAGATATGAACAAGGCGTTTCTTTCACTGAATTTGTCTCACTCTTAGCTTTCAAACGAGCTATTGCACGACAAAATCCGTCCACTAGAAGCCAAGATCGAAGCTAGCTCTCCCGAGGGGGGGGGAGGTCAGTGAAATTTGATGAAAAATGTTTTGGTGAAGGTCCCAGGTCGAAATGACACACTTTGGAAAATTTTCAAAATTTTACCCATACAAAGTCACTCTGACACTTAGGATTTTTTCAGGTGAGCTCCGACCTAAAATCTTGTAACAGCTCTAACTTTTGAACGGCTGGTCCGATTGACTCGCGGCAAAAATGGCGTCGAGCAGTTTTTTCTCCTCTTTCAAACGAGTAGCTGTAAGACAAAATCCGTTCACTAGAACCAAAGTTAGAAGATTGCTGTCGGGGGGGGGGGGTCCGTGAAATTTGATGAAAAATGTTTTGGTGAAGGTCCCAGGTCGAAATGACACACTTTGGAAAATTTTCAAAATTTTACCCATACAAAGCCACTCTGACACTTAGGATTTTTTCAGGTGAGCTCCGACCTAAAATCTTAAATGGCGTCTCACATCTAAACGAAGACAGATATGAACAAGGCGTTTCTTTCACTGAATTTGTCTCACTCTTAGCTTTCAAACGAGCTATTGCACGACAAAATCCGTCCACTAGAAGCCAAGATCGAAGCTAGCTCTCCCGAGGGGGGGGGGAGGTCAGTGAAATTTGATGAAAAATGTTTTGGTGAAGGTCCCAGGTCGAAATGACACACTTTGGAAAATTTTCAAAATTTTACCCATACAAAGCCACTCTGACACTTAGGATTTTTTCAGGTGAGCTCCGACCTAAAATCTTGTAACAGCTCTAACTTTTGAACGGCTGGTCCGATTGACTCGCGGCAAAAAATGGCGTCGAGCAGTTTTTTCTCCTCTTTCAAACGAGTAGCTGTAAGACAAAATCCGTTCACTAGAACCAAAGTTAGAAGATTGCTGTCGGGGGGGGGGGGGTCAGTGAAATTTGATGAAAAATGTTTTGGTGAAGGTCCCAGGTCGAAATGACACACTTTGGAAAATTTTCAAAATTTTACCCATACAAAGTCACTCTGACACTTAGGATTTTTTCAGGTGAGCTCCGACCTAAAATCTTAAATGGCGTCTCACATCTAAACGAAGACAGATATGAACAAGGCGTTTCTTTCACTGAATTTGTCTCACTCTTAGCTTTCAAACGAGCTATTGCACGACAAAATCCGTCCACTAGAAGCCAAGATCGAAGCTAGCTCTCCCGAGGGGGGGGGGGCGAGGTCAGTGAAATTTGATGAAAAATGTTTTGGTGAAGGTCCCAGGTCGAAATGACACACTTTGGAAAATTTTCAAAATTTTACCCATACAAAGCCACTCTGACACTTAGGATTTTTTCAGGTGAGCTCCGACCTAAAATCTTGTAACAGCTCTAACTTTTGAACGGCTGGTCCGATTGACTCGCGGCAAAAAATGGCGTCGAGCAGTTTTTTCTCCTCTTTCAAACGAGTAGCTGTAAGACAAAATCCGTTCACTAGAACCAAAGTTAGAAGATTGCTGTCGGGGGGGGGGGGTCCGTGAAATTTGATGAAAAATGTTTTGGTGAAGGTCCCAGGTCGAAATGCCACACTTTGGAAAATTTTCAAAATTTTACCCATACAAAGCCACTCTGACACTTAGGATTTTTTCAGGTGAGCTCCGACCTAAAATCTTAAATGGCGTCTCAAATCTAAACGAAGACAGATATGAACAAGGCGTTTCTTTCACTGAATTTGTCTCACTCTTAGCTTTCAAACGAGCTATTGCACGACAAAATCCGTCCACTAGAAGCCAAGATCGAAGCTAGCTCTCCCGAGGGGGGGGGAGGTCAGTGAAATTTGATGAAAAATGTTTTGGTGAAGGTCCCAGGTCGAAATGACACACTTTGGAAAATTTTCAAAATTTTACCCATACAAAGTCACTCTGACACTTAGGATTTTTTCAGGTGAGCTCCGACCTAAAATCTTGTAACAGCTCTAACTTTTGAACGGCTGGTCCGATTGACTCGCGGCAAAAATGGCGTCGAGCAGTTTTTTCTCCTCTTTCAAACGAGTAGCTGTAAGACAAAATCCGTTCACTAGAACCAAAGTTAGAAGATTGCTGTCGGGGGGGGGGGGTCCGTGAAATTTGATGAAAAATGTTTTGGTGAAGGTCCCAGGTCGAAATGACACACTTTGGAAAATTTTCAAAATTTTACCCATACAAAGTCACTCTGACACTTAGGATTTTTTCAGGTGAGCTCCGACCTAAAATCTTAAATGGCGTCTCACATCTAAACGAAGACAGATATGAACAAGGCGTTTCTTTCACTGAATTTGTCTCACTCTTAGCTTTCAAACGAGCTATTGCACGACAAAATCCGTCCACTAGAAGCCAAGATCGAAGCTAGCTCTCCCGAGGGGGGGGGGGAGGTCAGTGAAATTTGATGAAAAATGTTTTGGTGAAGGTCCCAGGTCGAAATGACACACTTTGGAAAATTTTCAAAATTTTACCCATACAAAGCCACTCTGACACTTAGGATTTTTTCAGGTGAGCTCCGACCTAAAATCTTGTAACAGCTCTAACTTTTGAACGGCTGGTCCGATTGACTCGCGGCAAAAATGGCGTCGAGCAGTTTTTTTCTCCTCTTTCAAACGAGTAGCTGTAAGACAAAATCCGTCCACTAGAACCAAAGTTAGAAGATTGCTGTCGGGGGGGGGGGGGTCAGTGAAATTTGATGAAAAATGTTTTGGTGAAGGTCCCAGGTCGAAATGCCACACTTTGGAAAATTTTCAAAATTTTACCCATACAAAGCCACTCTGACACTTAGGATTTTTTCAGGTGAGCTCCGACCTAAAATCTTGTAACAGCTCTAACTTTTGAACGAAGACAGATATGAACAAGGCGTTTCTTTCACTGAATTTGTCTCACTCTTAGCTTTCAAACGAGCTATTGCACGACAAAATCCGTCCACTAGAAGCCAAAATCGAAGCTAGCTCTCCCGAGGCGGGGGGCGGGGGTCAGTGAAATTTGATGAAAAATGTTTTGTTGAAGGTCCCAGGTCGAAATGACACACTTTGGAAAATTTTCAAAATTTTACCCATACAAAGTCACTCTGACACTTAGGATTTTTTCAGGTGAGCTCCGACCTAAAATCTTGTAACAGCTCTAACTTTTGAACGGCTGGTCCGATTGACTCGCGGCAAAAAATGGCGTCGAGCAGTTTTTTCTCCTCTTTCAAACGAGTAGCTGTAAGACAAAATCCGTTCACTAGAACCAAAGTTAGAAGATTGCTGTCGGGGGGGGGGGGGTCCGTGAAATTTGATGAAACAAACTTTGGTGAAGGTCCCAGATCGAAATGACACACTTTGGAAAATTTTCAAAATTTTACCCATACAAAGTCACTCTGACACTTAGGATTTTTCCAGGTGAGCTCCGACCTAAAATCTTAAATGGCGTCTCACATCTAAACGAAGACAGATATGAACAAGGCGTTTCTTTCACTGAATTTGTCTCACTCTTAGCTTTCAAACGAGCTATTGCACGACAAAATCCGTCCACTAGAAGCCAAGATCGAAGCTAGCTCTCCCGAGGGGGGGGGGGAGGTCAGTGAAATTTGATGAAAAATGTTTTGGTGAAGGTCCCAGGTCGAAATGACACACTTTGGAAAATTTTCAAAATTTTACCCATACAAAGTCACTCTCACACTTAGGATTTTTTCAGGTGAGCTACAACAGTCCACCCTCCCAACCTGGCCGGCACACCACGCCAACCTGGCCGGCACACCACGCCAACCTCGACAGCACATCACCGCGCGCTATACGACGTCCGGCCAGAGGGGGAACGTCAGCGAACCTTTCGGACTCACTTGGCCGGCACACCACGACACTCTGTCGTTCCAGAGGGGGGGACGTCAGACTCAAAGCATCACGGCGGCCGACCACGACAATCTGCCGTTCCAGAGGGGGGGGGACGTCAGCGACGGCGGCCATCTTGCGCTATCCAGAAGTGGAGTTTTACTTACTACTACCCTATAATAAATACTTTAAATATAATAGCAGAGATGTGCTAATTAGTGATTTTGATAATCGACCGATTATTTATTTTAAATTCCTCTAAAATCGACATTTTTATTTACTGAAAGCACCCATTTAGTTAAAGGAAACTTAATTATAGCAAAGTACACCAAATAATAAGTAAATTAGGTCCTGAATGTGCCATGCAACATGATGTAACATGCGTTGTGGTGCTAGTCTTACGTGGAGTTGAACAATTTTGAATTTTTGCCACTTGCTTTTGATTAAATTCTAGAATGTTACTTGAAGCATTACTCGTAGAAGAATGTTGGTGACAGAGATATACAGCAAGAACTTTATTTATGATTACATAGCTATACTTTCGAAGCAAAATCACACCGATATAGTCAGCATCGCTAAAATTATAGACGCAAGAATCCATCTAACCAATGATGACATAAAAGGACAGCCCACCCCTGATATTATGCCGCAGAGTCAGAAGTGGCTCGCAATTACTTGGTATAGGACGCCACTCAGGTAAATGATAACTTCATCCGTTGTTTACGAAAATTAATATATAGGCCGATATTCCGTGCTGGGATTCGAACCCAGGTGCCCTTGTTGTACTAATTTGTACTAGTCACATGGTTATATGTCTTCATTCAACCAGACACGAGATCGTGACATGGCCAAGGACCACCAAAAATTTGAAAGGCATGGAAAGTTGAGATCAGTGCTTCTGCCAGAGTGGAAACCAAGCCCTGGCCTGGATTTTTTGGAAATACAACCGGTCGCTTGTTCTTAAGATAAAATTTCATTGCCATCCTCTAGAACTTAATATGTCTATATACATTACATGTATTGTGTTGATGTGTAATCGAGTATAATTTGTACGGTTTACAATCATCCCGGCTAACAATCCTACGTAGCTGATACGTAGCAGTCGGTGCCAAACGTTCCAAAGCGTAGCGTAGCAAGTTGGTTGGTGGCAGTACGCAGCAGCTACGTAGCTAATGATACTTATCCTACACTTACATCATATTTTCAGCGCTTTTGACGTTTTGCCTATATGAGCGTTGCTGCTCGGCTGCTTCTACGTAGCAAATGCGTCGTGGATACGTAGCAGTCGGTAGCTGCTCGGTTGCTTCCACGTAGAAAATAAACGTTGCGGATACGTAGCAGTCGGTAGCTGCTCGGTTGCCTCTACGTAGCAAATAAACGTTGCGGATACGTAGCAGTCGGTAGTTGCTCGGTTGCCTCCACGTAGCAGATAAACGTTGCGGATACGTAGCAGTCGGTAGCTGCTCGGTTGCTTCTACGTAGCAAATAAACGTTGCGGATACGTAGCAATCGGTAGCTGCTCGGTTGCTTCTACGTAGCACACATGCGTTGTGTCTACGTAGCAGGAAAAAAATCATAAACCTCCCCTCGATTTCTCTTTTCCTCTTTCTCCTCTCTCTTTGCTTCCTCCTCTCTCCATCCTCTTTCATCCATCTCTCTCTTCTTCTTCATCAACTTTTTCACTTGCTATTCCACTTCTTTTCCTTCGTATCTCCTCATATCTCTCTCATTTTCTCCTTTCCTTTCTCTCTTTCTCTTCTCTGTTATTTTCCACTTTATCTTCTTCATATTTCTTTCTCTCGCCTTTTCTCCTTGTTCGATCCCGTCGCTCTTCTCATTCCTATCTATGCATTTAGATATATTTGATGCATCAAAAGCATTATTGCTATAGTCTCTTTCACGCGACAGTATTTTTATGCATAGGAAAAACTGTCACACCATCTCACAAGATTGAAATCCGTATTTCACAATTGTGTCTTCAAATGAAATGATCTTTTGAGTGCTCGCTAGTTTTTAAGTCTTAACTTTAAAAAGCTTTTAAAGTTAAAGAAAACTTTTAAGTTTTTTTCTCTCCACTCTAATTTTGTGACGATGACACCTTGTATGACAACCTAGTAACCAAACATATAGCAAATTCAGTTTGCTTTTAGCAGCATGCTATGCATCTGAATCTGCAGAAGTGATGTGATTTTGAAAGCTTTACCACAGTCAAGATCCGTTGCGCAATCTCCCTGCCCTTCTCGCATTAGCAGACACATTCCATCGCTATCCATCCTTCGGCCGCATTCGTCTTTGTCCGGTTTCGCCTGCCGACAGCTACAGAAATAGGTGGATCGATGATGCGCTGACGCGTCTCGCGTGCAGCCATAGGCAAGCGTGCAGCGGGCATTAAATTTATGGCATCGCGAAGCTGAGTAATGATGATGTTGCGTCAAATATAGCAGTGTGGACTTTAACAACGTACGCCATTGCTGCTATATCCTTCATCCATGTACAGAGATCACTTCTCAGTGTTGTCTTTTCATCGGGCACAATATCAGATTGAGTGACACATGGATTAAATAATACAACCTTCGCCGTGGTGAAGAATTCCTCGAACGAAAGCAACTTTTCATCCCCGATAGATTTACATGTACACATGGACACATGGATTAAATAATACAACCTTCGCCGTGGTGAAGAATTCCTCGAACGAAAGCAACTTTTCATCCGCGATAGATTTACATGTACGAAAATTGATATATTTATCCAGTGAAAATCGAAATCAGCAGAGCAGAACTTCTTGTGAATGAAGCAATCAAAACATATTTGATCTCCACAGACAATATGACTTGTCGCTATTTTCCAACTGCGTGTTTCGATCTCAATGCTTCTCATATTTCTGTGTCGATTACTTTCGTCGCAACATGTAAGTATCAGCATGCAAATTCCTATTTTAATATGTAATTAAATGAAATAAGAGCTTTATGTATATAAGTGGTGTACAACAGAATTCATTCAGACGCTATAAACAATCGAAACACTAGAATTATTGTGGCTATCGGAAAATTCAAGTTGATCTAATTTGAATCAGCTCGATATATTTCAATGGCTGACTGCCATCCTCTTCAGGAGCAGAAGATATACATACTATACAAGAATATTTACTATGATAGTGATTCAAAATACACAAAGAAATCATAAATCACGCATTAACACTATCATTTTGAATCACTACCATTCTCGTAATCCTTTGCTCCTGAAGATAATAGCTCTTAACTTTTGAAATATATCGAGCTGATGTAAATTAAATCAACTTGACTTTTCTGAAAACTACAGCAGTCTAGGGCCAAACCACATAGAATGATTAATTTAGGTGTAGTATAAATTTCTTCTTTTGTAATTCAGTTCTGTCATCAAGAATTGGGAAAACGCATTGTCTAGTGCATTACTGATGTGAAAAGTTGTGATGCAGTGGCTTTGCACTATAAACCAAAATCAGTGATAAAGTGGAATTTTTGAAATGATTAAGTTTCTTTTCATATTGGGATAGGCCTATAAAATACTGATGGTTAAGCACATTGCATTCTCTACTATATATCGTGATATTGACAAATAAACTGATAATTGATATGCTATTTTGCATTTGTCAATAGGCTATATGATTGACCTAATATGCCCTAAGTAGTATTATAAGTTTTACATGTATTTGCATTCAGGCATAATTATATGCATGCAGTAATGCTCATAATTAATTTTAAAACATAAAAATTAGTGTTTTGCATATGATGTTGAAGGCTAGGAACAAGAGGCAATTCAATTTTCTTGGCATTGTGCTAAAAACAAGCGGGTCACTCCTTCTCAATATTTGCCTTCATAAAGTAATGTACAATAAAATTTGAGTAGGTAAAAACCGCGGCGCTTCGTGTCACATACACATCAAAAGGTGGGAGGACCCACTTTTTGATGTGTCTGTGACACGAAGCGCCGTGGTTTTTACCTACTCAAATTTTATTGTACATTACTTTATGAAGGCAAATATAAAGAAGGAGTGACCCGCTTGTTTTTAGCACAATGCCAAGAAAAATTGTTTTACATATTTTTACATACAATAATGTCGAATAATCGATCATATCACATGTTATGTTGCCATTTCAGGTTGACCAATTCGTGTGAGAATATCTTCGAACCAGCATCTACATGTGCTATGACCGTCGAGTTCGTCAGGCGACTGTTTCCGGACTAGGAAAATCTAGAGCCAATAAGTAAGTAAGAAAAGGCTTTCGGCTAGCTTGTGTGCCTTAATTTTCGTAACTTGAATTTCATGTATAATATTAGCCTTTGTCCACCCTTTCTTCTGGATCATTCAATAATTTTACATTATTATTCAATGATAGGTAGGCATACATAAAGTCGGCTTCAATTGTGCGAAGGAAGTGATGATGCATGAGACCCGCAATCAACCATATTTTAAATGAAAGTACTCTACAATTGAATAGTGTTTTCATAATGTTGTCTCATTTCTCTTCAATTGCAATTATGAAGTATTTCGTAGTATTTCTGTCATAACATGCAAGCTAGAGATGCATGCCGGCATTCTTTATTGTTTATATAACTTTTTTATTATGAAATAACTTGATAAAACATTTGCTTTTCATTTGCTCTTCGGTTAAAACTTAATTGAGTAAAATATTTCATACAATCTTACTGTAGGCCTTTATTCGCTTTTTCATATATTGTTTGACTGTAATGTGTTAGTGATTTTTTTGTCTCTCTCGTTAATGAGTCTCGAAACGTTGATTCAAAAATCTCTTGATTTGTTTTATTCCTGTGAAAGCTAGAGGCAATTTCAAAAGTAATTAAGATCATCAATTGATTAATTGAAGTTGATCAATTGAAGTGATACATATTCATTGAGGTTTAAAAAATTTACTGAATTCTGAAGCAGTCTTAAATGTTTCTGTTCAATTCTTTCATGTCGATTTGGTGTTAATTAAAAGAGATATAAAAATAGCTTTTTGTCAAACATCATACCGTAAAGCAAAACACAAGTAGGCGTAACTGAATGATGGTAAAACATAGGGCCTATAAGTTGCAATTATTTATAAATTTGTAGCATAAAAACAAATTCAAAAGTGACAGAAATTTAAATTGAGTTAATGAAAGAAATCTCATTGTTATCCACATCACTGTCAGTGTATAATCACTTAATTATCATCCCAACTCTTCAATGATGCATAATTATTATGTAAATCAGCAATGAAGTATGGAAGACTTTTTGAGCGCATGGTACATACTCAACATACTTGATTCTATATCAAGCTCTTCCGAAAATTTAGCACAGTGATATCAGACACTATTCAAAATTTAGACCAAGTGTAGCTTCCTGTACGAGTTTCCCCCTTTTGACGAGCACACTTGGTAAAATGGGTAAAAATCAGTGATGTGACTTCGATTAGATTTTAATCGAGGTCGAGGTTGTTCTCGATATAAGTTACATAATTTTGATTGACTTTGGCGCCGGGCACTTGAATGAAAGAAAACGAAGACATTTGTATTTATCAAGCTATTGATCACATTGTGTCAACACATTGAAAATCTGATTATTATCTATGATAGTTTTAATTGGTCAATTACTACATCATGGTATGCCTGTGTGAAAACAAAAATATGCCGTATTACTAACAATTGCAGTTAAAAGATGACAATTTTTAACGGACACGCTCAAAGCGTTATTCAATACATAAAATCGTTACAAAACAATTTTGCAAATAGCCACAAAATTCATTGAAATCATCTAATGGTATGAGGTCACCCGTTCAATCTTAAGAGGTGCTAACTTTGGACAAAGGAATCTTGGATGCAAATTTCGTTATATGCCCATATAAAATACTATATGGAAACATGGAAATATATTTATATAGTCCCGCCAGGACGAGCCTCTGTATGGAACGAAACACAGAATGTTATATACCCTATGACTACTACGAAAATGCGCGCCTTCCGAGTTCTAACGTGTTCCTTTGATCTACAGACAAGATCAAGGAAATAGACATGTTAGTTGAAGGAAAATTTTCGACCAATGTGTCTGCTTGGTGTGCTTGCTCCGACTAAGCGAGTTTGCGGTATAGTCTTCTATTGCGTTCTAATCCCGTGCTAAGAACAAATTCTATATGCGATATTTGTAAGAGTGGTTATGCTCAAGGTTTGAGCTGAAATTTGATCAAAATTTCATGTCTACCTTTCTAAGATGCTTGTTGAATCCAAATTTGTTTGGCTTTGGTAGGCAAAGGTAGATGATTACATGACTTCATGACCTGAAGATATATCATGCCACAAACTAGGCCTATGAGTTATACATCTCGCATAGTCAGGGCAAACACACCAAACCGACATTTCGGTCGAAAACTTCAATTTTCCTTCAATAAGCATGTCCTTTTTCTTTGAACTTGTCTGCATATCAAAGGAACACGTTAGAACTCGGTAGGCGCGCATTTTCGTAGCAGTCATAGGGTTTAGAACATTCGTTGAAAGTCTCATCTTCGGTCTCGTTCCATGCAAAAGCTCGTCCTGGCGGAGGGATTATTTCTATCTTTACATAGTATTTGCTAATTATCATGTCCAAAAATGTCCGAGAAATGGGCATAAAGGAGCAAATAAGTATGAATAACAAGGAGGAAATAAAAAATTTTGAATAGCAAAATGTTTCTATAATTATCTGACTACTGTTCTGTCCGACCTCGATGAAAATCTACGTAGTATAAGTCGAGGTTATTGTGATTTCGGTGAATGTGGGAGGCACTAAATTTAGAAATTCAAAAAAGCGCATATTAAATGTCCGCCGAATTGCATTGTGCAAAGCAGCTACTACTTATACTGAAAACTTGCAAAGTGGTTAGAACTGCTAAAATTAGCAAAGTCGATATCTAAGCTTACAAATGAGCTTGAAACGTTGCATCTCATCAGAGAGTGCATTTTGCTACATCATAACTTGACCCAACCCATCAGCAGACAGGAAAATTCTTTTTTCTGGTACGAATTGCACGTATTCCAAACTAAGTGGTGTCCAACTGTCTATCAGACTAAGTTTTATTTTGTTATAATCTCAAATGCATTTGAGTACCCTTTTTAAGAATTGATCATCCTTTTTCAGAGGCAATGAGAAAACTCCATTGCAAAAATGGAAATGCCAGGATCAAGGTCCTTATGGGGAATTGGCTATAACAAGCCCCCAGATGACTTTCTCGGAGCAGGGTTGAGATGCCGGACGTAGAGGGTGACGTTGAAGACGATCAAGTGCCTGAGTAAAGACATTTGATAATGTGTGCATATGTGTTCGAATAGAATCGTTTGTGTGATGGTTTGTTTTTTGCTATTCCGGAATATCGCCTTCTGATTTTCATAGTTGCATAGCTGTGGGTAAGTTGGACTGTGTATTGATTGAGGTGGACTTAATTTCGCCAATAAGGGCTGATAAAATGTAGCGTAGCGCCAGTGTAGCAGTTGGTGGTGATTAGTAGCAACTACGTAGCGTCGCCGTAGCACTACGTGGCATCCAGTAGCAGATACGTAGGTAGAGTAGCACAAGGTTCTGCTACGTAGCATACCGGTAGCAACTGGTGCCTCAGCGTAGCGGTAGGTTGCATTATAAGGTCATTTCAGTAGCGGCAACGTTTCAATTGGTAGCAACAAGTAGCACCATGCTACGTAGCAGGAACGTGGCCTATGTCGCCATTTTTATTGGTTTCTGCTACGCATTTCTGCTACTCCCCCGCTACGTAGCAGATACGTACTTTGTTAGCCGGGTCATGTCTGTAAAAGCGAACGCTAAAATCATTAGACATTGGTGACTAGGCTATTGGCTACGTTGATACACGCAAAATCTTCTCCCTAAAAATTCTATTAAATGGATTTAAGGACTATTGAGTTCTGTACAAAACGACTTTGTCATAACAAAATATTTCTTCGAGATATGACGAAATTTTCAAAGTATTTTGTGGCGGGATAAGTTATTGATAACATGGGCATTTCCTCTACGGGCGCGAGTTGCACGGTTTGAGAAGCATATACGCGTTTGCATGTCGCGATTTATGAATTCGGTGCATCTACGAATATGGAAACATGCATGTATGTGCACACTTGCTATATGCTATATAGTGAATGCATCTTAAGCTGAATTTAATTGGTGGCTAGCTTTTTAGTACTCATATGGCTTTATTCTAAACAAGAAGACATTTTGAGTGAATCTTGATAATGCAAAGTGTGATAATTGATTGTTCAATCACTATTTGTGAATTATTCAAATGGCTACTAATTTTAAAGAAGACGGTTCTGGGCCGAAAAATTAAATTTGCAAAGTGACCAAAAAATCCGGGCCTTGGTTACCGGACCCAGACCAAAACTCTGGACCGGTTCCCATTCTGGGCTCTTCTACCCAGGCTCGGCTAAAAGATGAGAAGTATTTTTATGCATGATAATATGCTAAAATAGCTTATTTACCAGCATCTAAGATCATTGTGAAAATCTAGTCAATGTAAAATTCAATTGTTCTAAATGATCGGAATGATAAAAAGAAATTATTTTACTTCAGTAGTTTCATGCACAATGTGTATGTAGAGTTAAGTCTATCTAAAAGTTTGAAATCTTGGCTTTCCAACAGTCACCAAATTAGAATAAAAATTTACCAAAAACCCCACTAATCGGCCGATTACCGATTATCGCTCTGCCGTGTCAATAATCGGCCGATTGATCGGTACACCCCTATTTAAAAGTAAACCTCCCCAGCATGAAATATATGATGATTTCTAGCAAGAAGAATTCGTAATTTGTTATTGTGAAATCAAGTTTATTTTGTATTTGCAGGTGATCCACTTCGATTCCACGCTTCTCATATTGTTGTTTTATCTTCGTCGACAAAATCCTACTCAGCCAACGACATCACCTCCCTATTACGTCTGGCATCGTCCGTGAAGAAAATTATTGTGTTGGCTGATGATAAAGTTGATCAGATCGAGTACACGACGATTTCATGGGCCGGTGTTGGATGAGCTGCAAGAATTTGGAATATTTGCAAGCTTTCAGGAATTGGGAAGGAAAGTGTTTCCATGGTCCATATCAATGACACTTCCCAGAATAAGACAAAAGTCAATTCGAAAAAAGATTTCGTTTTCCTAGACAATCGAGTTGCCGACAGTGTTTATTTTTTGCCTTCGAAGGATAATTTCGGTCATTCGAGCTGCTTCTTTCTGCGTGTATAAACTTACAAATGTATAACTTACATTTTTGTAGGTTGGAAAGAGCCAAGTGAATGGATAAAACTTACACTTAATTGCTAATCAGTGCAATACATTTCCGCTGCTATCCGCAGCTATCATCAGGCAGTCATGAAGTTCAGTCATTGCCTGATGATAGCAACAGATAGCAGAAATATATTGCAATGATTGGATATTACACATAAATTTTATCAATCAACTTGGCTCTTTCCAACCTCTAAAAATGCTAGCCAAGGGATATTTCCAGGTGGGATGAGTGTCTGCCATGTCAGTGTAGTGACTGTACGATTGTAAGCCAGCTCACATTGGTACTGTCTTCCTCAGATGAAGATTTTCGATGTTTCCTGACCAGTTGGAATTATGAGAATTTATTAAATATATATTTTCACAAATTTAGCACTTTTCACATGTTTCACATTTTTGCATGTAATGCTTTGCAAAAATTGTTCTATGTTGCTATCGTGTATGTTAGTGCTCACAGAGAAGGAGGATTTAGTAAAAAAATGCACGGATTGTAGTTTAAGCTACAATTATGCCATTTTCCAAAGGTATAGATTGTTTCTTAATATGTGAAATTTTCAATTGAGAGTAGTAATCCCGTTCATGATGGCAATATTATCCGTGCTGAACATTCTGTGGCTCATCGCATTATCCTCACTGTGAATTATTGATCTAATAAAATACTTTGCGCTACATATTTTGTTTCTAAAACAACGAAGGATCATTATAAAATTAAGTGAACCTGTTCTTGTGGTCTCTAAAAGCCTCATTCTCATAATGACATGTACATCGTGGCTCGTAGGATGGACGGAAAGAAATAAAATTTAATTTTTGAGATAAGCTTTACATAGGAACGGAAGCTTAGCTATACTTCAAATATTATATAATTGAAATTTTGGCATCTATCTGCAGAATTATGTTGTAACATGTAGTGATGCAGCTCAGCTGCTCGGACCTTGACATCTTTATTAACATTGAGAGTCGAAGTGTCTCAATCACAGTTTTGAAGGAGTATGCTGCAACACTTATAATATATCGCGAAGCAGTCGATTTTTTTGTAAAGATTCTGAATTTTGTCATGTATTGTAGGTTATATTAATTTCGTGTGTAATTACCGTATTTCTTTGAATATGAGACGCCCTTGAATAAGAGACGCATCCGTGAGAGGAAAAAATTTAATAAGAGACGCCCTTGAATAAGGGACGCCCTCGAATAAGAGACGCATCCGTGAGAGGAAAAAATTTAATAAGAGACGCCAGTAGTAATCCCGTTGCAAAAGGAAGTCCAGTGCGGTGCAGTGATGAGTCATCGATGAGTCATCATGCTGACTCAGCCCCCCTGGATGGAAGGAAGGAAGAGAGGTGACCAAGGATGTGATGGGAGGAATGGGTCAGAGAGGAGGAAACCGTTTCCCTACCCCCCTCTGGAAGGAAGGAAGAGTTTTCCAGTGAGGGTGGGGGAGGAATCTCGGAAGGATAGAGTGAGAAAAGGTGGGTTTTGGTGGTTTTTGGAATGAGAAAAGTCGTTTTTCGTCATGAAGGAGGGTTCGGATGGAAAAACGGAGGTCAGATTCGGAATCTACATGAAATTTTGGGTGAGGAAGGCTGGAGTGATGAGGCAATGGGTGGAATCTCTGAAAACGGCAGAGTTGGAAAAAGGCGGGTGTTGATGGTTTTGGGATGAGAAAAGTCGTTTTTCGGCATGAAGGAGGCCTCGGATGGGATAACGGAGGCCAGATTCGGAATCTACGTGAAATGTTGGGTTAGGAAGGATGTTTCCAGCGAAATCGGAGAGAAAAAAATTTCGAGGACGTCCCCCCCTCTGGAACGAGACTTCCAAATTTGGTTCTAGAGATCGTAGAAAGTCGTGCAACAGCTCATTGAAAGCTAAGAGTGAGAAAAATGCAGTGGAAAGCTCAGTTTGGTCCTATTTTCCTGGGTTTAGAGAGAAAAATGGCAGGAAAACGTCAGAGTGAGAAAAGGCGGGTGTTGGATGTTTTGGGATGAGAAAAGTCATTTTTCGACATGAAGGAGGCCTCGGATGGGAAAATGGAGTGCAAATTCGGACGTTGTGGCCAATTTTGTGTCTAGGAACTTCTTTCCAGCTCAATCGGAGAGAAAAAGTTCTGACCCCCCCACCCTCTGGAACGAGACTTCCAACTTTGGTTCTAGAGATCGTAGAAAGTCGTGTGATAGCTCGTTTGAAAGCTGAGAGTGAGCCAAATTCAGTGGAAGACACGGCTTGTTCCTATCTGCCTTCGTTTAGATGTGAGACGCCATTGAAAATTTGGGACATTGGCGAAAAAACGACAGTTAGAATTTTTATGAAAATCGCTCTAGCTGGTGAACCAAGCCTCCGACGGGAAAACAGAGACCAGATTTGGAATCAGCGTGCCATTCTGCAACTAGAGGGTGAGTTTCAAGTCAATCGGAGAGAAAAAGTTGAAAATTTTCTTCGCACTGGGTCTCCACACGGGATTTTTTCCTGAAAATGTTTAATTGTGGCCACCTTTGGCGGTCAATAGCGGAGGATTGGAAGTGACTTAAGAGCTCGGGTTTCTTTTAGGGGCAAGACCGCACTTTGCTCTCTAGGATCCTATCTTTTCAGATCTGTGGAAGGTTTCGTTTCCAAATGAGAGCCTGTTAAAAATCGAGTTTTTGCGCATTTTCCAAGATTTGGAACTTTTTGAAAAAACGAGTTTTTCAACTCGGCTCCTGGTCATCGTAGAGAGTCGAGGGATGTCTTAAATCAAAGGGGAAAGCGAGAAAACATGGCTGTCAAAATTTGAAGTCAATCGGAGCAGTAGAACCGGAGATAGACGGGTTTAAAGTTTTTGAATGATGGAGATTACGTCATCAGCTGATCGCCACAAACTACATAAGTGGAAACTCTGCTTGTGGAAGTCAGTTCTCCTCCCGACTGGGTTGGGGTAGGTGAACTCCGGAGCTCTAATGGTAGCATTGGAAATCTCCGAAAACCGGGTTTTTGTAAGAAACCGACTTAGAAAATTTCATTGCTGATATCAGCTAAGGCGTCAGAGATGGCCTTCGTCTCCAGGCCATAAAAGACTCCAAAATTTTAAAGGCTTGTAACTTTGCTTCTATAAGTCCTTTTGACTTGATTCAAAAAAGGTTCGATCGCTATTGATCAAACCTATAGTGACAGACTACTTATAAAATTTCATAAGTAGTGCTAAAAAGTTGAAAAATTTAAATTCACTATTTTTGGAGGTTTCTGGGGTTTTCGACCCTGTTGAAGTCAACTAAAGGATTTGTAATGATGTCTGAGCCACATATGATACAAGTGGCTTTTCACTGATAGCGAGCAAGAGACGGAGAGTTTTGCTGTAATATTCCACTGACAGGGTGTTCCTTCGGGACGGCGAATGATGCCGTAGTGATAAGTGTGGCAAGGGAGTGTGTCATATTTTAGACCGAAACCGCTGGGGCAACTCATGTTGGGCATTTGACACAGTTCTCAACGTGGCACTTTGAACGCCAATCGGTTGAGTCTTAGCTATCTTGTCATGGGTGGCATCTAAACATCTCCATTGCAAAACGCTTGTGAATCACAGCTTGCTATCAAGCTGATCAAAGCAACGACTTGGGATGTTTCCTCTTGTAAATAACTCCACCGGTTTTCATGTCTGGCTATCAAGTCATTGACGGTGCAAATCACGGTGATTTTCGGTGTCATACTTCCTGTTGGTGGGCGTTCTTACGAGACAGCGGTGAAGTCCGTAGCGATGAGTACTGCACGGGACGTCGGCAATGGTAATCCTTGTGAAACCTCTCTGCGTCATGTTTCCAAGTGGTTGCCTTTCGTCTCAGCGTTGTACTCTGACCGCCAGGGCGACATTTAGCTATCTGCCACAGGTTACCTCATAAAAATCTCCATTGCACTTGTCTCCCAATAGTTGGCCATACATGGGAGAATGAACCATAAGTCCTTTTAAGAACTGTCTCTATCACGGAGACGAAATGATGAAGGGATGAAACGGGAGGCCACCCTTGCGCCACACGCAACCACAAGCTCATTTCTCTCTTTGCTAGTGAACAAGCTCTTGTTAGTGTAGTCAGAAAGTGTATCATGGTTTGCAATAGCAAAGTTTAGTGTAGTCAAATAGTTTTTACTGCGACGCACTTTTGTGAAAGTAGAGTTTGATCATCGACGTTTTATTCGTGAGTGTCGTCAGAAAGTGTATCATGTTGTACAAAAGTTTTACTGCAGCATAGGTTGATGTATCGTTAGAAAGTTTGATAATGGTGTTTTATGAAACACAAATGTCATAAAATGTAAGCGTTAGTGTAGTCAAATAGTTTTACCGTGACGCACGTTTGTAAAAGTGAAGTTTGATCATTGAAGTTTTATGACTGATTGAACTCACCACAGCATTAGAAAGTTTAGCACAACACAAGTGTCATGAAAAAATACTTTATTTGGTCTTTGATTTAACATCATTGAAACCCGTTTTACTAATGGCAATGACAATATGTTTTATTTTATTCAGAAGCGAATGATCGCCGTGACCATGAAAGTTGTCCATCCGAGAAATAATCTTCCGCAGATGTTGTGTATAAAACTCAGAAGCATCAGTAACATATTCTTGTCCGTAGGAACGAAATTGAAAGTCAACACTTTCCGCTGCTTCACCTTGTGGAAAATGAGTGTAATTGACATGTACAATTAAGTGAGCCTTGATGAGACTGTCTTTGAAATAAGATATCAACTCCGTAAATATTTCTCGTGTGTAGTCTAAACATGCTTCCAATTCTGTCTCCTCCCTTTGAAACTCAAGGATGTAATCTTGTATTAAGCCTCCGAAGCTCTCTTGATGAAAACGAATCGTGCAATCATCATGTTTCAATGTATTGACTTCAGGTGCCATGGTTGAGTCTATTGCTAAACAACATTTTTGCCTAACACGATTTCAAGGACGCGTTACAAATGTGAGTGCCCACATCGGGAACTCTAGCTCGTCTGTGATTGGACGAGAGGTCTCATCCATACACCGCTTAGGAAAATATTATAAAAGGCAGTGCACCAGCTCTGCTCTTCACATTTATCTTTCACAAGGTGAGTGTCGGTGAGCTCCTGCTATCAGGTTGTTTTGACTTGCTTTCAAGTTGAATAGTCTCTTGCTATCAAGAGATTCACTTCTGCTCATAAAACATATCATCGCTGTAATACCTCCTTTGCTCGAGCGTTCCTTCGGGACGGCGGGTACTGCCGTAGAGGGATTGCGTTGCACGGGTTGTTCGTCGTTTGTTAGAGCGAAACCTCTGAACCGTTGCTCATGTTGGGCGTTCGACTTCATACTCAACGTGACGCTTTCTCTCGCCAGGTCAGAGTACTTCAGCCATTCGACAAAGGTTAGTCTTTATGATATGGAGTAGAGTGAAATGTAATTCATTAGATGTCACTTCAATGATTGTTCCCATGATAAACGTTGACTAGGCAAATGAAACGATTCTCATCTTTCCTTTTCAGTGATTGAAATCTACGAACGTGCTACCGTGTAATCTGCTGTCTATAATCGATCAAAAATGGAATTCGCAAAAATTGAGAATTATCGCATTGCTGCTGAGATGGAGAAGGCCTCCATCGAGCAATGTAAGTATTTGTATCAAGGTTGACTCACTCTATTACTAACATCATTAGGGTGCACATCCTCATTAAAATCAAGAGCCCCTCCCTTATTTTGTTCATGTTTATACCGAATCCAAATTGTAGCTCTGCTTATCTTTGCTGTCATTCTTTTTCAATGCATGAATGTATTCGTAATGGGGAACCCGTCCCCCAAGGAGTAATCGGGGAAGCGGCTTGGCAAGTGTAAGTATCTTCAACATCTCATGTTTGGGCTGTTTCAGATCCTCTGCATCATCCTTGTCTGATTATCTAATCTCTCTTTCCTCTCTACAGATATGGCTAAGATGAAGAAGTGGGAAGAAGCCGCGAGGCGGAGATTTAATGATGAATTTCCGGCCCTACCTTTCCGCCCAGGGTGCGACTCCTTTCTCGGGCATCGTCATCGCCCCACCTCCACCGCCTGCTCCGCTTCCTGTACCAATCCCTGCACCAGTCCCTGCTCCTCGTCACCACGTCCCTCCGACACCGAAGCCCAGGATCCTTCCACCCTCGGCTCGTGTCCCACTCCTGCCTCCTCAGCGTCCATCGGTGTTGCCGGAGATCAATTCATTAGATGGTAAGTAACCGTGATTGGGAAATAGGGGGCTTAGACTTCAAACTTGAAATTATGATCATGTTATTAATCTCTTTCTCAACAGATCTGGCGATCTATCTCCTGGATGGCGACGTTCCCTCCCGCCCCATCGTCATCCCAGCATCGCCACCACCACCTGCAGCAAACGATCTCCCTCTCCTCTCCGTTCCGTCGGTGGAGAGATTGCTGGAGGAACAGGAGTTGGAGATAGTGGGAGAGGAGATCGCAATCGAGGAGGAAGGTGTCAGGGAGAGAGAAGGACCTACGACTCGACAGCTCAGCTGTACAGACTGTGGGCAGGTCTTCGCGAGGCCATTCTGTCTTCGGCGACACCGGCATTCTCGCTGCCCAAAAGCGAAAGGAGATCTGGAGAAGGCGCGCCGACCGATCCCTCAACGACACAAGTGTGAAGGTTGTGGACGCACGTTCTACAACAACACCAACTTACAACGTCACTTCGAAGGCGGTTCCTGTGGCAGTGTGAGGCAACCACCGACAACAACAGGTAGGAAGCATCCTTCATCGCACGTCGGCTTTTCCTGTTCTTCGTGTCAGAAGACCTTTCCTACAGAGTTCGTTCTTTCTTCACACACATTCCACTGAGCTTTACACTGACAACAACGTCACTCTAAGGCTGAGCAAGTTTTCCCTTGAGAGGCTCGTTCGCGACTATGAGTTAGAAAGTTCTGAACCTGTACAAGATATTCATCCTTTCTTGATGAATAATATAGGTTTGATTCATCAAATGTTGACGAGCTTAGATAGATTTTTACTCAAAGGCATGTTCTATCTCACTGCTCGTTTCAATAAGGTAGACAGTAGCACGGGAGAAGCAGAGTCCACTGTAACCATTAGGATAGCCTCCTGTGCTGCTGATCTCATAGGTGATGTAGACGAGTGGATAGAGAGACATGCGACCTATCTCGTCAGCAACTTAAATAAATTTAATGAAAGAGACAGCTGTCTGGTCTTTGATGGGATAGAGAAAGTAGACATTAAAATCAATCTTTTAGAAAATTTGCGAGGGAGTGGTTGTTTCACCCTCCCTAAAGCACTGGCTGACAAAAAGGCTGTCATCAATGTAGAGTGTCAGTCCCAGTGTTTCAAGTATGCCGTCCTCTCCATTCTTCACTATAATGATATAGATATGCATCGTCAAAGAGTCACCAAGTATTGTGAATGGGAGGATGAGCTTAAGTTTGACGGGTTAGATGTCAACACATTAGATTTTAAAGACATCGCTCAATTTGAAAAACTCAATAACATTAAGATCGTCGTCCATCTCTGGGAAAAAGGTCTGAAGGGCGTTAGGTATAACAACCGCCAAAGTAACTTCGACCGGCTTGTCAATCTTCTCCTAGTCCATAGCGACAACCACCCAGAATGGCATTATTGTGGCATTCCTGAAATTTCAAAGTTGTATCGCCACCAGCAAAGTTATGATAACAAACATTATTACTGTGATCGCTGCACGCGGCGTTTCAAATCTAAACCATATTTTGAACAGCATTACGAGTGGTGCTCTCGGGGTAAACTTCAAGTGGAAGTGACGCCCAAAGATAAATTTTATAGGTATGAGGAAAACGGCAATGAGCTCAGTCCCATATGCACCATCTATGCAGACATTGAATGTTATATTGAACAAGAAGACCTAGGTCATGACCCAGCAGCCATTGCCTGTTATGAAGTTTGGCATCCATATTATAGGAATCAAAATAAAATGCATGTGTGGCAAGGCGAGGAGTGCGCTGAAAACTTCCTCAACTTTTTAGATAGGAAAGCCCGTTTTCATCAACGCTATGAAACGGAGCTGACTAGGAAATCATCCTTTGATGATCAGCAACATAAGAAAGTGAGGGGCCATTGCCATCTGAGTGGTAAATTTAGGTCTGCCTTATGCAGTAAATGTAATATGAAACTTAGACTCAAACGGCGAACGCTCCCCGTCATCTTTCATAACTTCAAATGTTATGATGCTCACATCATCATTCGCTATGGATTCGGTAAAATGAAATCCTGGTCATCCAAAGTGATTGCACAAAGTAGAGAAAAATTTATGTGCATCACTGCCAAAGTACAAGTCGATAAGACGAAGGAAGGGAAGCCTGTCTTCTATGACATAAAGTTTCTAGATAGTTTTCAATTTATGTCCTCTTCCTTAGCCGCGTTGGCTAATAATTTAGAAACACTTCCCCTCACTCAACATTTAAAGAAAGACTATCCCAACATAAGTGACAGTCTCATGCGACGGAAAGGGGTGTTTCCTTATAGTTATTTTAGTTCAATGGAGACATTGAAAGAAACATCCCTTCCGTCCATCGATAAATTTAAAAATGATTTGACGGGTGAGAACTGTTCGCTGGATGACTATAGGCATGCAGAGCAAGCATGGTTAGAATTTAGGTGTGGCACTTTTGGTGACTACATGCTTGCCTACTTAAAATTAGACGTCTATCTGTTGGCTGACGTGTTTGAGACTTTTAGGAAAGTCACATTAGAACAGGACGCCTTAGACCCCGTCCATTTTGTTAGTCTGCCGGGTCTGTCCTATCAGTCAGCCTTCAAGATGACGAATGAGAGAATACATTTACTGCAAGATGCAGAAATGTACACGTTATTTAAACGTGGTATTAGGGGTGGCTTAACATTTGTCAACAAACTTGTTGTCAACAGCACCCAAGACATAGGATCGACCACGCATTTAATGTACATAGACCAAAATAATTTGTATGGGAGTGCATTATCCAAGCCTTTGCCAGAGTCTGACTTCCAATGGGTAGAGCCCCATGACATTGAATTCTTCTCCAATCCAGCACACATGGCACTAGGAGATGAGGCCGACATAGGTTATTTATTTGAAGTCGACCTCATCTATCCAGAATGTATTAAGAATAGGACAGTTGATTTTCCCCTCGCACCCGAATCTGGCATGGTCAGTCCAGATATGTTCTCTCCCTTTATGGAAGAACACAATAAGCAATATGAGGCGGAAAATGACTTAAACTATAAACCCACTAGGAAGTTGTTGATCACCCAATTGAACAAGCAGCATTATATCGTGCACTATTCCATCCTCAAATTCTATCCAGGTATGGGGATGCAACTTGACAAAGTCCATCGCGCAATCCAGTTTAAGCAGAAGCCCTTTCTAAAACCGTATATAGAATTTAATAGCAAGAAACGGGCTGAATCCAAGAATCCTTTCGAAAAGGACTTCTTCAAATTTAAGAATAATGCCCTCTTTGGTAAAACCATGGAGGATGTAAGAAAGCGCATGGACTATCGTATCGTGACTGATCCGGAAACGAGTATCAAGTACTGCCGCTCACCGTTGTTTTGTCACCATGATGTCATTTCCGAAGACATTACTGGTTTTAAAATGTTAAAATCTAAAGTAGAACTTTGCAAGCCCATTTATGTCGGTCAAGCTGTCTTGGATCACTCCAAGTTAGAAATGTACAAGTTGTTTTACCACACCTTTAAAACTTGTCCATTGATCCAACATGTGGAATTAGTAGGAGGCGATACAGACAGCTTCTTCCTAGCTTTGACAACCACTAGCCAAGTCAAGCAGGAAGACATTTTAAAATATTTAGCACCCAAGTTTGATAGTTCCAACTATCCCACTGACCATCCGCTTTACTCTACCTCAAATAAAGCGAAGCTTGGCTGCTTCAAGGATGAGTGTTCCGGCAAACAGATGGAGGAATGATCTTGCTTCGCCCCAAGATGTACTCCATGAAGCTAAAATCCTCAGAGCTTTCTATCAAACGGGCGAAAGGCATCTCGAAGTCAATCGTTAGAAAAAGGACGCATAGAGACTATCAAGATGCCTTAGATTCACTGAAAATTAAAAAAGTAGAAATGACCATTTTAAAATCACAGTCGCATCAAGTTAGAACAACGACGTTTAGGAAACGAGGTCTCTCAGCTTGGGAAGACAAGCGATGCTGGATGAGTCCTAACCACTCATTACCGTACGGCCATCCAGACACTCATCTACCTCTACCCAAGAGACAGAAACTTTCTCTTCCTCCGTCCGGCGATGTATGATGATGAATGCTTCCTCTCTGTTGTGGTTGATGTTTTGCTTTTCAACTCCATGGCGTTTTCTATGGGGTGTTATGAGTGAGTGCCTTGTAACATGCGTCCAACTCCTGATCACAGCATATCATCGATGGGGTATCCAGTGCTTTTGCTGACTTTGTTTTCTCCCTGCACATCAGTGACTTTGTTTTCTCCCTAGACATGAGTGACTTTGTTTTCTCCATGTATAGTATTAAGTATGTGTGACTGTGATGAAATGTCTTTCATTCAATAACATATCATGTACAGACTGTCTCGTTTTTCTTTTGACATAAAGATGGGATTCTCACTCAATAGACAGAAGTAAAAGTTTTGATCATTTTGTAAGATGGGTAGGGTCTGAAATAAAGTTGATGATTGTAAAGTTAGAAATAAAGTTATAACCATGTCGCTGTTTGTAAGATAGGTGAAATATTAATGGAGTCAGAATCACCTCACTGTTTGTAAAGTTAGAAATAAAGTTGACGTTTGTAAAGTTTGAAATAAAGTTGATGATTGTAAAGTTTGAATTAATGTTAGAATCATTTCAGAGTTTGCAAGATAGGTAAAGTATAAAATAAAGCGACAAGCATTTCACTGTTTGCAAGATAGGTTAAGTATAAAATAAAGTCAAAACCATGTTAGAGTTTGTAAGTTATCATCCTCACCAACGAATGGAACATGACAATTTCTTCGGCTTAGGAAACATCAACCACTTTGCTGACTCATGTCTATAAATCGCTCTGACTCATGAAGTGGTAAAGCACCAGTCAGTTAGATAAGAATCCAATCAGTCTTGTTCAACTTTTTCACCGACACGTATGTGGGCGTTATTTATCAGACAAAGCAATGGCGCCTCACGTCAGACAGCGTGACCTTTTCACCGACACGTGTGTGGGCGATAGTTCATTGCGATGACTCATTCAAAACGCATCATGTGATTAACACGATTCTATTAACTGTGACTCATACAGATAACGGATTAGAGATTTAACAATGTCAGCTACTTTACTGATATCACGTAAACCAGTCATGATACAATGTCCGTTGTGTTAACACTGCAATATGTACAGGATGCCACTTCCGAATCAGAGCAGCAGGAAAGAGTTCAGTTTCATAAAATATACAATGATTACTGGTTTTAATGTTGGCTAGATTCACTAACATCTTCAATTGAACAGACACTACTATATTCTTCAATGTCAGGGGACTGATGCGTAGATGAGGCATGAGTGTTCGCATTTTCTTGATGACTTCGTAACACATGGACTGCATCACGAAATGAGAAAGGTTTCCTTGGACTTGGATTTTGCCGCAGCGAAAGATTTGAGGATTTCGACCGTTGCTCATGCGAATGACCAACATTTGTGGACGACCGCGATGATATACTGAATCGGGAAGATGGGTATGCAACTGTTCTAAATCGATGTCTCTTCTGAGATTCATTTCGCGCATGGCTTTGATGATGCGGATGGGGAGCATGATTCACAAATGACATGAGGGTTGAGTGAACTTCCCTTTTATACTTTTCCCATGAGAGTTTTGGAATCACAATGTAGCAGTGATCATTATGTAGAATCATCTCTTGAATGCGAATAAATACAATGCCGTCTCCTACGTTAATGACACGGCAAGAGTTGGATAGGATTGCTCGATGTAACCTTCGTAGTTGAAAGCGTTCTAGAGTTATCTGAAGTTGACGTTTCGTATCATGAAATGTAACACACTGACTTTTCCATGATACATAGAGGCATGCTGATAATTTCCACATGATTTAAACCTGAGTGAAGAATGATATGCCTAAGAAAGAAGGAGAGAGTCATGTTCATGTGTGGCATGGTGAGTGTACATTTTCTTTCTTGACACGGTGGCCGCTAGGCCGTCGTCTCATAAAGACCGATGGTGCGTTCTCAGTGTGTGGAGAGTGTTACTGTAGTTGATCATCATCAACATGGACATCATTTTTAAAGGTTATGGAGACAAGATAGGGATTCAACGTAAACAACCTTCCGTCCCTGCGCGGACCCATGTAGATGGTTTGAATTTTAATTTCGAAAGAGTAGAATCCTTTTCCCAAAATGGGGAGTGGTTTGCAATTGAGTAAGTCGAATTCGCTGCCCTCCTCTTCATGGATGATGAGACAGTGTCTATCCATATGAACATACATGTATCGTCTTTCCATGATGGGAACTTGTGGCCGCTTCCCATTGTATCGAACATTTTCTTTGGGAATGGTGAGATTTTCTTTCAGGAATGTTCCAAGAGTATTGAATTGTAACCGTGTCCAGTAGTCTAACGGTACACACACGGCCAGTCCATACTTTGTTGACATAACCTTTAGATAATCTATCCGATGACTTGGAGTTTTTATGGTCACGACTTCTCCATGATGAGTTATCTTTTGACTGAAAGCATTTTTACCCGATGCTAAAGTAAGGGAGTTCAGTGTACCCAGTGCGAGAGCAGAAGAGTTGATGGCTTCGAGCAACTCCATGGTTAGCGCAAGGACGGAAATGATTGCCATGAGCTCAGTCGTCCGTTTTATAACCAGACCTAGCTCCAATCACATGCGTCTCCCTTTTCACGTTTTCCCTGTCTTTGTTACGTGACAAAGAGTTTGTAGTGATATCACTGTCTATGTTTTGCTATGTTACGTCACTGTCTGTGTTAACAGTTACTAGATGACTAAGTGATTTGTAATATCTTTGATATAGCCCGACTGGAAATGTAGATATTAGAAGTCAATGTAAAATTTGAATCTTTGTAAAGCATTCACAACTAATACAAATCTCACAATATCAAGTCTGATTTTGCCTCTTCGCTGTCCGCTACATATTGGTGAGCCCGACTTCAAAATGTCTACTGGCGATATAATGGAAATAAATACAGCCACTGTGAAATTGCCTATATTTACGTATGCGGATCCTTTCACCTGGTTTGTTCGCTCCGAAGCACAATTCCGATCTAAAAACATTACGCGCTCCCAAACGAAATCAGATTGCATCTTGCAAGCACTTCCAGAACATGTGTGCAACAAAATAGCATCATTTCTACGAAGACATCCATCTGACATCAATTATGATGAACTCAAAAACGAGATTTTGAAGAAATACTCCCTACAGCCATCGGAAAGAGTGCATATGCTTCTGGAAATGATTTCCCAACCACTCGGTGATCGTACTCCAAGATGTGCATGGGATGAAATGAACCGTCTTCTACAACTAGATGAAGTTGATGAGCAAGGGAATTTTAAAGAAATTGACTTGAAACGCGAACTTTGGTTGCAACATTTGCCTGAGCCTATTCGAGCTGCTCTCCACGATTCATCAACTCTCTCGATTGAACATTTTCCGACTAAAGCTGACAACCTCCAAATCTCGAATCGTGCTATTCTTCGTAATCGAGGCAGCAAGCCAGTTATTGCATCTATAAGTGAATCCTCCTTCACAAAATTGAATCTCAATATACACATTTGAGTGATGGTGAAATGAACAATGATCAAAATGTGTCATATGTCTCGAGAACAAAGCCGAGATTTTCCAAAATTTTTCAAAAAAGGACGTTTGAATTTCAAAGGACACCCAATCGAAAAGGACTGTGCTATTACCACATACGATGGGGACAAAATGCGCGATCGTGTGTTCAAGGATGTACGTGGCAAGTTCACTCAAAAAACTAATCAACGGCCCTACCCGGGGTCCACAATTAAGGGTGAAAATGCTCAAGGCACTTCGTATTAACAGCATCAACAGCACTAAATCTAACGCCCTCACTGTTCATGACAAATTTTCTGAACATGATTTTCTTGTTGATACTGGAGCCTATGTTTCCCTTTTTCTAATTTCTCGCCTCGATTCAAATATAAATGACTTGACTTGTGAAAACATTCCTACACTGATAGCGGCGAATGGGTCAAAAATTGCAACATTTGGTCGAAAGGAAATAACTCTACGCCTTTCTGAAACCAATTATACTTGGAACTTTATTATTGCTGACATTCAACAACCACTTCTAGGAGCAGATTTTCTGGCGTACTTTCGCCTCCTTGTTGATGTAGCGGGTCAACAACCTCTCAATATGGATACTTTCTCATCTTTACCATTAATTCCTGTGAACACGATTGAAATTTCACCCATTCATGCATCAGGTGAATATTCTTATATTTTTGAGGATTTCAAGGACGTTTTCAAAGCTGAACTGAAGCGGAATCCTCAAGATGTGTCAAAGCATGGAATTTTCCATTATATTTCCACAACAGGAACCCCCGTTCATTCTAGGTATCGACGATTACCTTCTGTAAAATTAGAAGCTGCAAAAGCTGCATTTTCAGAGATGGAAAGAATGGGCATCTGCAAGAAAGCTAGCAGTCCTTGGAGGTCTCCCTTGCATATGGTTCCTAAAGCCGATGGTTCTTGGCGACCTTGTGGTGACTACCGCAGACTGAATTTGAAAACAATTCCCGACCACTATCCACTTCCAAATATTCAAGACATTATGGCATCAGTAAAAGGAGCAAAAATTTTCTCAAAACTAGATTTACTAAAAGGATACTTTCAGGTACCAGTGAATCCCGAGGACGTTGATAAGACTTGTATCATCACTCCGTTCGGTAGCTATGTATTCCTCTATTCAACGTTTGGATTGCGTAATTCAGGTGCAACATTTCAACGACTAATGGATACTATATTCGGTCATATCACTTTTTGTATTGTGTACGTTGACGATATTCTCGTATTTTCAAAGACAATTGATGAACACCACAACCATTTACAGGAGGTTCTGAAACTCCTGCGGCAGAATGGACTCGTTGTAAGAACAGATAAATGCATTTTTGGTGTGTCCTCCGTCACTTTCTTAGGCCATCACATTAATGAAAAGGGAGTTTGCCCGACTAAAGAAAATGTGAAAGCTGTTGAAAATTACCCAAAACCGACTTCAATCAAGGATTTGCAGAAGTACCTTGGTTTAGTTAACTACTATCACAGTTCCTATTATGCAAAGACTATTCCTCATTATGCAGAGATCTTAAAACCACTATACGATGTGCTAACAGGAAAACCCAAGAGTTTGTTATGGGGACCAGAGCAAGAAAAACCTTCATTCGGTCAAAATCCGCATTGGCTTTTTCCTCGTGTTTGCATCATCCCAATCCAAACGCTCCTATAGTAGTTACTACTGACGCTAGTGCTACCGCAGTCGGGGCGGTTCTTGAACAAATTGTCAATGGTATTAATCAGCCAATAGCCTTTTTCAGCAAAAAACTGCGTTCAAACGAAATGCACTATAGCACATTTGACAGGGAACTTTTGGCAATTTATCTTGCTCTTCGCCATTTCAAGCATTACTTGGAAGGAGTTGAATTCAAAGTAAGAACTGATCATCGCCCTTTAATAACAGCTTTAACAAAGAAATCTGAAGCTTTCTCTTCTCGACAACAAAGACAATTATCCGCAATAACAGAATTTGCATGTGAGGTTGAATACATCCCAGGTAGAAATAACCCTGCGGCTGACGCATTATCCCGTGCAGCTATAAGCTCAATCCAACTCGGTCTTGATTATCGAAAATTGGCATTGGAACAGGTATCCGATCCAGACATACAAAACTCTCAAAATTTATTGGCTTCACTGAAATTGCAAAATGTTTCATTTGATCATGATACTCATATTCTTTGTGATGTTAGCACTGGAAGACCTCGCCCTGTAGTTCCACATACTTTCAGAAAAGAAGTGTTTGAGTCGATACATGGACTAAACCATCCATCAATTCGATCGACGCTGCGTCTTATTACGTCAAAATTTGTATGGCATGGCATTTCTCGAGACGTTCGTGCTTGGGCCCGTGCCTGTGAAAGATGCCAAAAGTCTAAAGTCGTTCGTCATATCAAATCTGGAATCGGCAGTTATTCAATCCCACGTCGAAGATTTTGTCATATTCATGTTGACATTGTCGGACCCCTACCCATAAGTAGTGGTCATCGATATCTTTTTACCATTATTGACAGATCAACTCGTTGTCCAGAAGCAGTACCCCTGGTAGAAGCAACTTCAGCTTCTTGTTCATATGCCCTTTTGGATAATTGGATATCACATCCGATAGAGGCTCGACATTTGTTTCCGACTTATGGAAAAATTTGGCATCTGTTATGGGTTCAAGAGTTTACTATACTACAGCTTATAATCCAGAAAGCAATGGTATGATAGAACGTTTTCATAGATGATTGAAGCAGTCATTAACAGCCCGTTGTTCAACTTCTGATTGGTTTCATCAATTACCATGGACACTTCTTGGTCTACGAACTACCCCAAAAGTCGATATCGGATCATCTCCCGCAGAAATGGTGTTTGGGGAGGCCATTGTCGTTCCAGGGGAGTTTTTTCCTGATGATTCAAACTCCGAATCTTTGGAATTACTTCGAGCTCGAAATGCTGCTGCTCAATTTTGACCAATTTCTCCTCGATCCAACCCTAGAGGTATTCAAATTCCCACCGAAATAAAGGCATGTGAATTCGTATTTATACGAGATGATTCATGCCGCCCACCACTTGCACCTCCTTATAAAGGCCCATTCAAGGTAGCTCAACGTTCAGACAAAGCTTATAAAATTCAATTGAATTCAGGTCGTGAGGACTGGGTATCAATCGATCGTCTCAAACCGGCGTACATTGACTCAGACATTTCTTCGCCGCGTTCAAGTTTCGGACGACCTCTTCGTTCTCCTAATTTTTTTATGTCTTGAAATATTTATAACCTTTGTCTTGGGGGAGAGTATTGTAGTGATATCACTGTCTATGTTTTGCTATGTTGCGTCACTGTCTATGTTAACAGTTACTAGATGACTAAGTGATTTGTAATATCATTGATAAAGCCCCTCTGCAAATGTAGATATTAGAAGTCAATGTAAAATTTGAATCTTTGTAAAGCATTCACAACTAATACAAATCTCACAATATCAAGTTGTCTGATTTTGCCTCTTCGCTGTCCGCTACAAGTTATCACACGTGAACTTTTGACTGCGTGGGTGGAAACCTTTCCTATTTATACACAAAGTCGTTCTAGTCCTCACAAAGACTTTAGTGACACACCCCTTCTAGCGAACAAAGACGCGTTCATTTATCTAACAAAGAGCCTGATAGTAATGCACAAAGCGGAATGACTCATGTTGTGACACGCCCCTTTTCTCGAACAAAGACGCATTCATTTATCTAACAAAGCGCAATGACTCATGTTGCTCTATACACCATTACAAAATACTCAGTGAAAAGAAATCTTTATTGCATCTACACAATGTGTCGACTATCAAACAAAGTCGTGGATGTAAACACACTCACTTGAATCATGATATGTTTAACAACGTACGCATTTCCTTCTATCGTCTCTTCTATTCTCTCCATAATTTTATCCATATGACGACCATAAAATTGATCACTAAGAGTAATCCATTCTGTGCAATAAGATCCCAAACGAAGTGGTTTTTGCAAATCTTTCAACTCTATATAAGCAATGAGTCTACCCTTTACATCTTGAGGTTGTAAACTCTCCATCAATCTTTTGAAGGGAGGAAGGCTTTCAGTTAGCACTACTTTCATATCATTCATCTTCATTTTAAATGTAGGCTTCCAATCTTGTAAAAATCCATCGAATCCCTGTTGATCAAGTGTCAAATGACACATGTGGTTACTTAGTGTACGATGCGCTATCATAAACGTTGTGACTATAGATTTCATATTGCTTCAATGACTTCGACTATGAATAAAACAGAAATAACAATCATGTTCCACTGTAAGTTTATTCAACACCAGACAAAATTTACAAGTACAGAATACACTTCATAAAATGATCATCACTCATTCACAAGGAGTAAAAACATGTTTTACATATACCCATGCTGTTGACAATAATATAGATACAGTTCATAAACGTCATGGAGACTGCAATGCCAGCGTGAAGAGAGTTTTACAATGTAGGTGGCTTTATTTTTAGTATTACAATGGGATGGTGGTCTGGAAAGGTGATGTCTCTCACCGGAACATACAGTCATGTCAAAAATTATTTCATCTCTAAACTTCTTTTGATCACAATGCATATGATAGTCTTGTCTTACACGATCTACCCAACATGGTAAATATAAATTATCAATATGCAACTGAAGTGTTGCTGCTTCTCGTTCAGAATCATTTCCTAATATTTTAGCAATATGAAAACCTGACAGCCACCGTTTGAAATCACTTATGAAATACGTTTCATTTACGAATCCAATATGAATCAAAATAGAATGAACAAGTCCATGCACATGACGCCGTGACCATTCGTCTTTGTGTAGAGGACAGTAGGCAAATCTATGATATACACTAACAACAGTTTGATCACTTTCCCTCATTGCAATAGCACTCAATTCCTGCATGGGTGTTCCCTCACTGTCTATGAAGATGACAGCCTACAATATCAAAAAGACTTAATTACAAGATAATACATTGAGCAGGAACTTTACAAGGATGTCTGTCCTTTACATAGCAAAATATACATACAACATGATTACAATGTTTTAATTGAACATAACGCGCAAGACCGCGTTTTCCACATTCACTACATACTAACTGATTACAATACTTCAGATTTCTCTTTGGTGGTAACACCATCTTTCTTTGATGTGCGACGACGTTTAGGTTTGGTGACAGGTTCTTGACACTCTTTGACACAAGAATCAATGACTTTCTCAATGTGATCAAGTCCTGTTAACTCAGGTTGATGATGAATTTGAGCAATGCGCAAATTGAGAGAAATCAAATTACCGTCAGATTGATGAGGTCCCACATAAACAGCAGGCACCTCAATATGAAAGGAATAAAAGCCTGCACCTAGCGATGACAATTCTGTTTCAACTGACTGTTCAACTGTCACTCCCGAAGTGACTTTACAATACTTGCTTTGCAAAATATAGCAGCGAGTGCCGCGATACAATGGTTTATAATAAGAAGTTTTCTTTTCTAGCCACAACTGCAATAGTTCAGTGGGAATAAAAGCCTTTTGCCTCACAACGTCTTCTAAAATGTCAAGCTGCTGACGCAACCAATTATCAATAGGGATACTCAGGTTTTGACCGCAACGATTTACTTACGTATCCACTTTTGGTAAGTATGCCGCCGGCGTTTGAAGATAGAGTCGAACACCGTTGTAGCGCACTTGTTGTTTGTAGGTAGGATAGCCGTGAATTACCTTTTCAATTTTCGGATTCCACAGCTCGAGATGTTGAGGATTCAGTGATGCTGCAGTTGGAGTAGGATTCATGGCCATGGCAGTCTGTAACGAAAGAACACCACTAAGTACATTCATGATCATCAGAGAAAAGAAAATCCTGAGCTTGGCAGTGACATATGAGGTGGCCCTTAAGAGGACCTTTTGGGGCGTTCACATGATTTAGAGCTTATCACCAAAGTCTAAGTCTTCGTCATCGTCCAGTAAATTAAATGTCTTGGGCTTAGGACCCGAATTAAGTTTCAATTCCCTAAAAGACTTAAAGGTAAAGCGTCTAGGTGGTGGAGGTGGCGGTGGTGGTGATGGTTCAACAAAATAAGCTTGTACAATCATCGGCCACACACTCTCCTGCGTGTCTCTTCTAAAATGTTGGTAAGGTTTAGGCCAAACAGTCATGACACTCACTTGCAAATTTGCAAACAGGATTGATCAGACAAAATTGAGACGGAGAATGGCTGGAGCAAGTTACACACGCTTTCCAAGTCAAGAGAATGAAATGAAGAGAAAATGGGGAGACGTCTGCTTTTATAGTCTCCTGCGAATCCACATTTGACACTATGAGAGCCAATCAGAGACCTCCGTTTCTCCCCTGATTTCGTTGCGGCAGGCAAAAGGAGGCACGCGGACGACTGACTCATGATTGCTTTTCCCAAATCTTGTAGTCAAATCTAGTTTAGCACATTGAGTTGAATATGAATGTGTTTTATGCGACATAAGAGCAAGTTGGATCCATGATCTTGAAGTGAATCTAGTCGAGATGCAATTTTCGCCATGTGTCGCTGATAGAAATCTTTTGGATCATGTATCGTCTCTGCAGAATAGGATGCAAAATGAAACACTACACGTTCACCTGCATGTTCATCAGTCACTTTTTCAAATTCAATCTTTGCAACTAATCGACTTTTCACATCTTTATTTATCAAGCTGTCCATGAGCAGTTGGAAAACGAAGTAACCTTTAGCGATAGCAAATTCTAAGTCTGCCTTTTCATGATGAAATGAGATGATGTAGTCCCTAATCACACCACGAAGACTTTGTCGATGAAAACGTAGTGAACAAAATTCATTCGTAAACTCTACTGCATCTGTCATCTTTCTTCCTTTCACTTCGGAGACATAGCATGAATGACATTCAGGTGTAAAATGGCACGCTGATTCCAAATCTGGTTTCTGTTTTCCTGTCCGAGGCTTGGTGCTCTTGGGCTCTCAGTTTTCAAACGAGCTATCACACGACTTCTCTAGAGCTGACTACGATCTCTAGAACCAAAGTTGGAAGTCTGACAGGAGGGGGGGGGGACGTCCTCGAAACTTTTTGTCTCCGATTTTGCTGGAAACATCCTTCCTAACCCAAAATTTCACGTAGATTCCGAATCTGGCCTCCGTTTTCCCATCCGAGCACTCCTTCATGCCGAAAAACGACTTCTCATCCCAAAACATCCAACACCCGCCTTTTCTCACTCTGACGTTTTCCTGCCATTTTTCTCTCTAAACCCAGGAAAATAGGACCAAACTGAGCTTTCCACTGCATTTTTCTCACTCTTAGCTTTCAATGAGCTGTTGCACGACTTTCTACGATCTCTAGAACCAAATTTGGAAGTCTCGTTCCAGAGGGGGGGGACGTCCTCGAAATTTTTTCTCTCCGATTTCGCTGGAAACATCACCCAACATTTCACGTAGATTCCGAATCTGGCCTCCGTTATCCCATCCGAGGCCTCCTTCATGCCGAAAAACGACCTTTCTCATCCCAAAAACCACCAAAACCTACCTTTTCTCACTCTATCCTTCCCACATTCCTACCGCCTTCCTTTAATTTTGTGAAAATGTTCTTCTGAATTTTCTTTTTTTGGCTTACTGGCTCTGACAGCCGTACGGACACCCTATACATTTTTACATTTTTGCCAGTTAACACTAATCAGCATGTCTTGCGAAAATGCCAAAAAATCTTGCACATCTGCCGCAATATCTTGTAAGAAACTATAAGATCTTGCAGTGAAACATTTTTTCTATTTTTTACGAATTAAGTAAGATTAAGGGGAAGATCGCCAAGATCTATCGCAAGATTTGCGATCGTTTTCGTAAGATTGACCGCAAAGCCTTCATTAGGTGCACCCTCATGCTCTGTCTCATGCTCATTAGCTATGAATTCATTAATTTATTTAGTATTTAGATAATGGCTAGTTTTCCTTTTCTCCAAAACTATCCCGTCAGTTTATGTTAATTTATGACTTCGGCAAAAGCCGCGATGCTTGAAAGCAGGAGAAGAGATTCGATTTATAGGTTTTCGAAAGAACAATTCTTGCATACCAAATATTTGAATAATTTCAAAGTATTTACAATAAGCTCTTCTAAGCTTCTGTACATTTTAGGTTCCACTGCGTGTGGTACAAAAATGCTTGAACATTTTAACAGATCAGATTGAATGCAGATGTATTAACAAATGCAGTTATTATACTTACCTTACTAGTTATAAAATGAAACATAAGTATTCCCTCACTACAACTGTCACTGTTAAGTGTATTTTGTTATGAAGATTCAATATTGACAAATTGCAAACATTGACCTTGATTTTATTATTGCGCGTAGGTAGCAGAAGATGCGACTAATTCCAATATGTTTTCGCAGTATATTAATCTAAAACTATTTCAAGGATTATAAAATATAATTTCAATTGTGCACCTTGTAATACAAACTGTCGTACGTTTTGGCGGGATTAAACTGTGTCACCTACAATTTACACAATCAGTAATACGTGTGATTCAAGCAATTTTCGGCATCACACACGAGGCTTTCTTTTTCACAAAATTCTTTTTCACCTGAGGATCGAAGCTCAACGATATCAGCTAGCCGAAGTCGGCACCCGAGAGCACGCCGAACTATGTGCCAGTAAATATGTAGCGTTGAGCATATTGTGAGTTGTTGTCGAAAATCGAATTACGTGCGTATAAAGCTTACAATTAACGAGTCGTGAATAAGTTTGTGAATAACCGCTGACCAAATAGAGCCTACAGATCGATGACACTCAAACATGGAATATCTTTATTTGTAATGAAATAGCTTTGGTAAAAAGTCTGGCCGGTAATTTATGAACTCATTAATGCTCCTCGAAAAGCTGTGAAAGCAGGATATAACAAACAAAATATGCATTGAATAATGTTGTGGAGACACAATCTGTGTGCTCACGCAAAAGAGTTTGAAAAAATCGTTATTGTAGAAATTTGCTGTGGTAAAATACGATCAATCCTACCGGCAATTTACCACCCCCTTCGAACTAAATACATCAAGAAATTTAAAGTTAATTTTTTCCGTTATGGTTCACCTTCCCGTGAAATGCCCCTACATCATCGTGATTCCGCATTTACCGCTAAATAGGGAAGATTCCGCAGAATTCTGCCGCCAGCGGAATGCGCTTGCCTCTGTCCACGACCCACTTCCAACCTTGTATTCAACAGCAGTAACGTTACATTGTGAACTAATTCAACCTGCTCAGAGGCTTCAGTGTGAAGAATGAGCAGTAGCAGGCGGATTTCGGTGACTATTTAGCAGGCCAACCAGGGCAGCGGATCTCGGTGATTATGTGCAGGTGTGGTCTTGATGTCAACGCCGAATGCAGGATCACTGTCAGCTTGCATCCGCGCTCAGCGCACGACTTGTCGCCCGATATGAATGAATTTATTTGCAGCAAATAATACAAAAAGGCATCACGGGTTGATGACAGCGCTTATGTGCAGCCTGCAAAACATTTACAAGACATTAACAAAATACACAATTTCACATAAAAATTCACATAGAGATGTCAAGACAATACACAGCTATGTGTGAGGGCAACGTGCTGTGTAACACAACGCTTGAATGATTTTAGAGACGGCGATAAGACACACGAAAGGAATTCCATAAACTAGTAATATACGATGAGCGAAAAAGAATCCGAAGGGTCGATCAACAAGATTATTCACAATTTTAAACACTAAAATCAAATATTATCCTACGTTTTTCTAAAGAATGTAAATTTAGGGCCACGAGGCGAGATGAATAGTCATTGTAACACATGTTTCCTCTATGACAAACAGTTTTGGTAAAGCGTCGTTGAACATTCTCAATAATCTTTGTCTTTGATGAGATAGACTAAACTTGGACACAATATTCTAACATCGGACGAACAAATGTGTAATAAGCTTTCATCAGCAAATGCGCATCGTTGGTGGTGAAACAGAGTTGGAAGTGGGTCAACGAAACTTGACCCATGACCCACCTGACCCACCGAATTTTCACGAAAACATGACCCACTGGACCCAAGGGTACCCTGACCCACGACCCACCTGACCCACCACATATTTGACCCACCTGACCCATGACCCACGACTCACTTCCAACTCTGTGGTGAAACACTTCACAAGTAAATATGATCTTGAAAAAGCTTTAGCAGCAATAGAAGCACAATGAGATGAAAATTTCAAAATGTCAGAAAACGAAACACCAATGTCACAAACTTCCGTAGATCTAGATGTTGCAACGTTTTTCAGAAAGTATTGTAGTGTATGCATAATGTTTTGCCAAATGTTTTTGTTTTACATTTAGAATAGGCTATTAACTTGCCACCAGAGTTGGAAAAGTCGGAATTGGAATTAATTCCGACCCGGAATTAATTCCATTTTTCGTCGGAATTGGAATTGGAATTGACAATATTTAAATCTACTGGAATTGGAATTGGAATTGACCTTGATAAACCTCAATTCCACTTTTTCGATAGACTTGTGAGAAATCTATTTGTGCAAAAATTGAAATCACAGTATTCGGCCGTTGTGTTAACTGCACGCAGAGATAAGAGAGAGAGAGATAGATCGACAGAGCTAGTTTTATTCTATTGTTGAATAAAGGGTGCTAATTGTGACTTTGATGGGCCTACAGCCCCCGGACAATGTTAATTCAGCAATTAAGCAAACAATGAGAAGATAATCATCTTTGTTCAATCTGTTATTTAGTTATTTATCATGTAAGATAATTAATCAAAATAAAACAATTGTTGAATTTAGTAATTGATTAGATAGGCACAAAAATGGGAGATTAACTTAATTGTTGTACACACGAAAAACAATCGGTTTGGAAAGAGGAAAATTAACCCTGCATCAAAGGACAGCCTGTCAGTTCAAATCACAATATAGACAGTGTCAACAAATTATTCTAATAATTAATGATTCAATTAAAATGGCATGACATGAAATATTATTCAACTTCCAATCACAACAATTGACAATATTAATTTTCAAGACTATAGTTATACAAATACGATACTCAACGATAAAAGAAAAACTTTAAACTTGCAGTTCACTTCTTGATGTTGAATTCACTTCAATTCGATCGGACTCATTTATACCAAAATAATATCATAAATATCATGAATATCAGTGTCACTTATACCGTCAATCTTCAATCGCGCTCGCTGATGTGTTGCCGCATACGCTACTGTGTTGTTGTTCGCTGGTAGGCAGTTGTAGTTGTTACTTCTGTAGTCAAGTTACACCGCGAGAGCCCGGAGTTTTTCTAACAGCTACTGAAGATGTCGTATGTGTTGTTGTTTCAATTTCTCATCGTCTCTAATTTATGCAAATTTTTGACACTTGACGATAAATCCACTTTCTTTTGAAAATTGAAAGAGTTTCCTTTAATCTCTGCTCGTTAGCTTTCGACCCGACCACATTTCGTTCTTATCACGGAATTTTTAATCTCCTTTTTTAACATGGACCATTAATCAGTTTTCATGATGTCATTTTTATCGTCGTTTTTTCTTCCATCAACAATCACGTTATTCGCACATTGAATTTCTCTTTCTTCTGTCAGTTTATTAATAGATTCATTCGCATCTCTCTCTCTCTCTCTCATAGAAGTAGATAATAGTACACTAGAATGGAAGTTTGATATTTTGCCTATGTACAATGATGGCACATGGAAAAATCTATGGTTTGTAGATCAGATTCGATCTAAAACATTGATTCATAGTCAAACTATTTGCCAAGTTGGTTGTGGAAGTTGTTGGCAGCAAATTAATGCAGGATTTTTATGAAGATAATATTAAGTGAGATGGTGGCATTGTTTCATGTGGTAGGCTATAGCCTACTATTCCCTGGGTTGGCATATTGTGTCGATTTGCAGCAGTCATTAACAACTATTTTTCAAAATTCGAATTAAAAATTAGTCCACAAAGTCATAATTGAAAGTGGGCGGTGCACTGGTTGTAAGAATATCTCAAGAATTCAATAGAAAAAAATCTAATTATAGGATGATTTCTCCTTCATACGGTTAAGAAACCTAGCGCTTTTGTCGAATAAACACATTGAAAGCTTCTTCACCGACAATAATTTCTCAGATAAGTGAATAGTCGCTGGAACTTTTCAATTAATCATTAAATGACACATTTGATATAGTGTGATGATATTTTGGAAGCTGATATTCGAAAGCATGTAAAGATTTTGAAAATTGTTCAAATATAGTGAACAGGGGAGCCCTTTCAAGTAAAATGAATACTCTGAGATTTCTCGACCTCTGATTTCAAGCTGGAGCAATGTATGTTCTGTAAATCGGCATTGCAAGTTGCATATGTGACTGATAATACTCTTGATAGATTATAGGAGCGATATTTCGAAATGATGAACGTACAGAACGTTTTAAAGGATTTCTTTCTTTGTCATCCTGTCGCCGCAGTATTTTGTAAATTCACTATTGCTTTTGTGTATGATCTTTGGACAAGGGGCAGCAATCCAGATCACAATTTGGCTTGATAAATATAAATACAAATACGAAAACATGGAAACCAGCTCGCACAATTTGCGTTTTGGCCCAACTTAGTTCCTCCGGCGTATGCCATAATTTTCATGCAATTTCCATTCTAGGACTTTCTACGGTACTGTTAATTTCTATGCTCTCTCTCAGCGTTTGATTCTTTGCTGACCGTCAATTTTCTTTTCTCTTTTTCACAAGATGTTGAATATCTCGTTTACGAAACGAAAATGGCGTAGGCTGACCGGCTACATATATACATGTGCATGTACACAAGAAATATGAACTATGAACATGACAACGCACATAGGAACGACGCAGGGAACGGCACACAGGAATAACGAGGATAGGATACGGGCACATGGGTTAGATTGAAGCGAGGAAACTTTAGATACATAAACATATACGCGTCATGCAGTTATCGGAATTGAATCTCATTATGGAATTGGAATTGAATTGAACTGTTTCGACTGGAATTGGAATTGAAATTTCTGCTCTGGAATTGGAATTGGAATTAAAAAATTTCAGTGGAATTTTTCCAGCTCTGCTTGCCACCTATCAACCCACTCACAAAAGTTATTCAATGATACTTGAAGCTCAGAAAAATCAGCATCTTCATGTATGTGGGAGATTTTGAGGTTTTCCGCAAATAAACGAATTTGGCATTCAAGTCTAATATAAGAGACGACGTCGTTTATAAATGCGAGAAAAATATGAGGTGCCAGAACAGAGCCTTGGGGAACTCCACTGATTTCAGTGTGCCACCAGAGTACGTCTTCAATAACAACATTATGGAGTGTTGCTTAATCAGAAATCCACATGAGAAGTAAGTTCGTATTCAACGCTATGTGCCTTCAGTTTGATTACCAATTTGTTATGACAGACAGTATCGAATACTTTGGCTAGGTCGATATGGACAACGTCTACTTGGCATTTATCGCTGACCGCCCGGGTCTATTCACTCATTGTCTGAACAAGTTGCGTACAAGTAGAGCGATGTTTGCCAAAACCATATTGATAATCACGCAGAAGAGAATCTGAATGGAGATATTTCATTAATTTGTCAGCAGTAGTGGATTCCACAATTTTGCAGTACACTTACACGCAGTACAAATTCACGAAATTCCTCTCTTGGTAACTTCCTCACTTGGAATCCCGCACAGGCCAAGAACCACTGTTCTAGAGCATTTCATGAAATTGTTTTTGATTCCTTATTAAAAATTGTAAATTTACTTTATGTTGAAATGTTGTGTGTCCTTTCGATGCTCACTACTAATACAAATGTCGTTTTTGTTACTGCATCGCACTTATCATCGTTTAATTAAGACACAACTGCTTCATAAACAGTTCCTAAAGATTTCGCAGTTCGAATGACTTATTTTCAGATACATAATTAATAATTTGAAGTGAGTAATTACAGAAATTTGTTGGTCAGTCAGTGCATCTACATCAGAAGTTCGATTATTCGCTTTCGGTGAATAGGAAAGCCTGGGGGATGAGATCACTGACACGTGTAATTTGAAGCTTCAATGAGCAGTTGTTGATTTCCTTCTTCTTCGAGAACTTCCCTTTAAATTACTTAAAATACTTCGACAAGTTATTTGCAAGTAATTTTATTTTTAATTTCAATACAAATCGAGAAAAACTTGTCGAAGTATTTTAAGTAATTTAAATTCAATGAGCAGTGTCGTGGCGTTAATGAGGACGGTGGAGTTACTTTGTCAGTTACAAAGACCGTAAAGTCTTGCTAATGAATTTGATGTGTTGCGGATTAAGCTACGCATCCATTTTCACGCATCCCCTCCCACACTATGCGATGGACTTCCATCTCCGATCAATGATTGGAGTCTTTGACGGTTCTAGAATCGAATTCAAAACCAATATCTCAGCTACAAATTTTAGTTCTGTAATGTCATGGCATAATGGTGGCACTCTCCGTGACACAGTGGTTGAGTGCTTGCTCTAGTGATCTTTTGGTCCTGAGGTCGAGCCTTCAAAGTGTCACTGAAAATGGAAATCGGCAGGAAGAGGATCCACACTCAAGGTCCCACAACGCCCCAGATAAAGTCTGACATGTCGACACCATTCAGGGGAGTAGTGACACTGCTTGCTGGCAAAATTGTGATTTTAGATTTATTCGAACTCTAATCATTTTATCTGAATTTCCGGCATTTATGTATTGCATGCACTGCCAAGTATAGTGTAGGAAGATAACAGGAAAGTGCGTGGAGGCGGAGCTGCATTGCCATTTGTCTGAGGAGTAAACACGCTTACCTAACAGCAAGAGACTCGAATAAGGTTCCTGCTTTCGGCTCATAGCGCTCTGACTCATTCGAGCTGCAGTGAAACGCAGACATATCTTCCATATAATTTTGCATGCTACCTGGATCAAACTTTATTTAAAGATTCTTCCAGGCTTCTCAGCAGCAGCAGTAGAAGTGGTTAATAATTAATTTTTGATTTTGCGGTAAACCATAGTTAGTTTTAGACCAATTCGGTCGAGCAGTATTAACCTAATCAGGGAAATCAGTAAATATGAAAATATGTGTTTATCGATTTTACATGTAACTTAAACCAAACACATGAATCAGGGTAATCGAAAATCAATTGATCGGAACTAATTGGTCGCAGTTATGTGATTGCTGATATGAAAGAAATTCAGTTTAGTGAAAATTTCTCAAGATTCAATTTAGTAATTGCTGTGGATGATTGCAATCATTTGATTGCTATCAGTCAAGCATGCTTAAATTGCTTAATGCCGTCACCACTCACCAAGCACCGCAGTTTCAGTGATTTTTTGAGATACAACTGTACATCACATCACAAACTGACACCTCCCAAGATTCTAGGGCACTGGACCTATTTGGTGCATGACCTGCGAAGTATCTCCATCCTACGAAACGCGTTGCCTTTCATAATGACACTACCTCATGCCTTGCTATCAATACCTGCATATTGCATGTTTCAAGAATTGCTGATTACAGTATCTGCGATGCATAACCAAGTCTGTAATTATAATTATCAATATTCACTTCCAATTACGAATGTAGCGATGTGAGCACAGATACTTCATGTAAAAGGCCCATTTGTAGTCACTCCATTTGGTAGGTCTGTATAGATGGGCATTGATTTCAGTCGGTGATGATGTGGTGTTTATACTTCTTTCCGATATCGGATTCTGAATTTTCAAATCGTCTCTGCTTTCCATCCTGACTGCTTCAGTTATCGGTATAATTCTAGCGCTACAGAGTTTTCTACCGATACATTTACGCTCTACAGTGAATGCATTTACACTCGGTTGCCATTGGATACATGATCGTTGAAGTATTATATCGTTGTTTACCGATTTCACAGAGTACCGACATCGCTAGAGCATAACGTATTCAGAACGAACTATAAACGGGCCTTAATATGTCTTCTCATTGCACAGTTCTCACAAACTGATAATAATTACAATTTAACCGCAAAAATGCGCATTTGGTCAAATTATTAGGCTTCTGAGACTTCTGAGGTTGCATTAATTGTTTGAAGTGAAATATCAAAGTGGAAAATCCAACAAAATGAATGTATATTCAAATTTTCATATTAGATAATTGCAATTGATGCTTAGCATTATTTTGTTGTTTTTGTTGCAGTGTACTTTCAACAACCTCTGAAATAAATACTTAATTAAAACCGCATTTATCAACGTTGTAAAAATATTGATCAAATTTACTAAATTTTCGATTAATTTGTCTCTAACTGACCAATCAACAAATAAGTAATAAAGCTTATTCCTCAGTGACAATTTCTGTCTGGTCACTGAGATTTTAGTCATACTGATATCTAGGTGAAGTGATTTCGAAGTGCCATGGAACGTCAGCGGCTGTCTGAGATGGTTGTAGAATTCTCGAACATAATTTGGATTTTAGTGGTCTCTTCAACGTTCAAGAAAGATTTGAAACAGGCCAAGCATTTTTAAGCCGAAAATTTCTCTTCTCTCGGATTTTAGTCACAAAACCTGTGAGAGTTGTGAATACTGTGGGGAATTTTCCGATCTTTTGCTGCTGCTCATAGGTGAAAAGCTACTAGATAGTAGGCTGAGAATTTACTACAAACAGGATGTGGCGAGAAATGTAGGTGCGGCTCTCTTTAGGAAAAAAGCAAACCAAAATATAATATGTTAAGAAATAAATATATGCGCAAAAAAGTGATTATTATATGACTTGTTCAAGACTTTTTACTCAAATGATGTGCGTATCTTGCAATCCAATAGATAATTGTCTTGCTGTTCGACAGCGAAAAGTTATCTTCATGGTCATATATTTCTAATTTACCATTTGCCTGCTCAACATTTTTGATAAAAAATGATTTCGTTGTGATGATATTCACGCTGGTTGTCCCAATAGGAATTAAAGTTTCAATTTAATAATGGATCTATAATATGATGATTTTTTGCAACAAATATATCAATTAGCTAGCTCAATTAGTGACACAATGAAAATTTTGCATTTTATTGTAGTAAATGCTCGTGCATTGGCTTACGAAAAGCAATTTTTCTTTCCAATCTCACGCAATATGAAGCGCGCAGACTTTCGCCGCTCTTTATATTTCAGAATACGCTTCGATTGCGCTCTTTGGCTAATTCATTTTAGCAACAGATTGACAAGGTATTACGCAATAGCAATCGGCACATGCAGTTAAAAAAACTTTTCTAAATATTAGCTTGTTAAGGGGAATAGCATATCCTCGGAAAGTAATGCTATCTTCCGGTCTGTCAACTAACGGCATCTCCCGTTGTCAGCCATCACCACTCCTCTGGATTGCACATGCAATTGAAAAAAACTCTGGCTGCTAAAACAAATGAATTCTTCTCTCATTTCATTAGGACGTCGTGTGGCCGACTCTAGTAGGAAGAACTGGGTTTGATTTTCAACTTCAATGCATATTTCCATGAATCATAATCGTACTATGAACTAAGCATTCATTAATCTTTGGACAATAACAGACAGACACTAGAGCCTAGAGACTGGAGTTGGAAAATAGGAAAAGCATTTTAGACATCAACATTAAAATATAAACCTCTTTGTGATTTGCGACAATTCAAATTTACCTGTGCATAAAACCACCATGCAGTAAAACAAAAGCATCTAGAACTTAGGTTTAATCAAAATATTTTGGATGAAACTAAATCACATATTACACGTGATTACAATTTCCTAAATTGTTTTCAAAGCTAGAATTGCAGGTTTTCCAAAACAAGCGAACTCTAACCGACTAAAAATTGACGAAGTTCATGTAAGAAGCGCACATTTTTGCAAATAATCACCTTTTTGAGTTGCCAAGGTCACATCGATTTGGCAACTCAAAAAGGGCCATGGATATTGGCCGCTTCAGATGATTTAGATTTTATTGAAGATAATGCAGGGAAACTTGGCATTAACAGGCAGAAATTTGGCCGCATCTACTAAATTTAATGCGCTTTCTCCATTACATAGGGTTAACCGTAAGTGATCACAAAGTGATGACAAAGAGATGCCCAGTGCAGAAGAATTCCTAGAATTATCAGACAAAACTGTGTGTCACTTGAGTGGTGCTGCTCAAATTATTGCGGCATTAATCCACATAGGCATGCATGTGCTATTGCGCAGAAGAATTTTTCATTAAAATCATTGCAATTAATAGCAATTTGATGTGCGTATGACTTTAAATTGATTACAGAAAAGACCAAAATAATATTTCTGGTTTCGATCATCTGAGGTGACAATCTTCAGAATTGAATTTGTTGCTACATGCATTGAAATCATGGTTATAATATAAAGACTGGAAATTGGAAATGCGTCACAACCAAATATGATACAGTTCAAACTGCCGTCATCAAGACCTCTAAATAGAATTAAACTCAATTAATTGTTAATGCAATGAAATTCATACTTATGCCAATTTTGTCAGCAAGTTCATGGTATACTACATGTAAGATACTTTGGCTATAAACTACAACGTGGGTCTCCGTGGCACAGTGGTTAAATGCTTGGCTTAGCGATCTTCTGGTCTAGTGGTCGAACCCCGAAGCTGTCACTGGAAATCGTCAGGAAGGGCATCCGCACTGAAAGATCACAACGCTCCAGATAAAAGTCTGAAATCAGCACCAGCATGAGCTAGGGAATAATAACGTTATTAAACCATCATTTCTTTCACATTTTTTATGTAGGCCTACAGGACACAGCCACAGCTCAAAAATCTTGCATACGCCTATGCTTGCTAATGCGGTGACTACCATGTTGACCGAAATCCTTTAGAGAGTTATTTTGTCCATATGTGCGTGCACTGTGCATGCATCTTTATATGAGCAGCCTATGAGAGCAAACATGATGCTTGTTGAAATTGGAGCGGATCTGATTCTTGTCTCGGAGCGGACCGGCCTGGGTGAAACATGGAGCGACCGAACATGGAACAGAAGAAGCGTTGAGCGGAGTTGAGGTGGAAAAAATTCTGCCACTCCAGATCCCTGATACATTTGCTGAATATAGAAAAATCCAATTTCAAAGTACTCCAAAAGCAAGTCATGTATTGCTTCAAAATTGTGTACATTTGATCATGTTATTTTATTTTAAAATATCAATTATCTAAGAATTTGAGTCTACCCATTAAATTTCATTTCTTGTGTATTCGTAAAATGTTCCGTCTGTTCCCTCCAGCCAGAAAAGCTTTTTCTTCATTTTCATTTGAGTAAAGAGCATATCTCAGTTGACTGGCATCAGACCATGTATAGGATCGGCCTGTTAAGTCACTCATCATCATTTCATTGAGATCTTCATATTCAGGCTTTTCTCCTGTCGGAGATGTTACTTCGACAACGGGTTTCTCATCCACTTCACCTCTGAACTGCATAGCGAACCATATATCACTCCCTTTGAAGATGGACGACAAAGCAGAAGAAAGGTCTTGGAACGTTAAATATCCAGCCTTCCAATTTTGGAAATTGCATTTAACGTGGGAGTAATCTTCTTTCTCCTTTCCAGACCTATCTTCCTCGAATCCCGGAGCAGACGTGTCAACATTGAATTCGTCCTTCATGTATTCAATATACAGTTTCACTCCATCTGAAAGCAACAATAGAAGCGTTGTTGGTACTGGACAAGTGCTTCTGACGAAATTCTGATTGTTATTACCTATTGACGAATAATCTCAGAAAACGGTTCTAAAATCATATTGTAAATAGTTCGAAGTAAACCACTGAGCTATATAGAATGTGTACATGTAGGCTATATAATTTGAAAAAAATCACCCTTTGAAATAACGATTTCTCAGTATATACTAGGATAAAATTTCTTTTTCAAAACCGCATAAATTTTCAGAGGCATACTGTCGCTGAGATTCCTCACGCCACTTTGGTGATGTCGAGCACCATATTCTTCGAATTTCTTCCTTCAAATCGTCAAGGGAAATTACTTGCTCGTCTTGAAGCTCTCTATTGACTATTTGCCATGAAGTTTTGATTGGATTTAGGCTGGGGTCGTTCCCTGAAAGTATCTTATTCCATTATAGCACTATCAGCAAGGGTATCTTTGAGGGTTTGAAGGATCGCAAGCTCGATAGTACTGATGGAAGCATTCTGACACACATCACTAACCTCCGCTTTGACTTCATTTGTGGTAATAAAGAGCGACTTAACTGTGGTGAATAAAGGCATCGGTGCGTTGAATTGTGGCAGAACGATTTCCACTTTGAGATTAGGGACTCCACTTCGGGTTTGGCAGTCTGATGATAACTGCTAATGATGCGAGTCATATAATGAGACACACCAACGACGGAAGCGGCATGACGTTACATGCAGAACGTGTCAAAGCAACTACTTCGGGAGTGTAGTCCATTCTTTTCATACACGAATTAAGGAACATGCCCAAATAGAGATTCCAGCATAGTCAAGCATCATCAAAGTGTTTCCTTTTGATATCAAAATCACAGCGTCTGATGCCAATAGTATTCATTTACGCTTCAGAGGAGATGTAATAATATAATCTATGAAATCTCTATGAAGCCTCAAAAACAAAGATTAAACATGTGAAACGAGTTTAAAGCACGAATATTTGCTTGTAGATACCACAGATTTAATGCAGTTCACGAATTTCAAACACGACTCCACGTTTCCAGGTATCACAGATTTGCTGTAATGATGTTGCTGTCAAGCTGGTAGTGACTCATTTATTTCATGTCTGCATAATGATCGCCATACTCCAATATGTGGTTTTGTAAAGTGTTCTTCTTTATCAGAGGTAGATGCTCGTTTACCTCACAAAATGACAATCATCGTGACATGCAGTAAGTGGTGTTCAAGTTCATGTCACGAGCGGTTGCCTATAGCCCTACTAGTTATACGTTGCGTATTCTGCAATAAATAAATGCTCAATAACATCCGATGCAATGTTTTTGATGAGAAAGTTCCGAGCTTGAAACATAATTGGGATTCAGTAGCACTATTCCATTTTCTACTCACTTAATAGATAAAGTACAGAGGACTTTGAAATTAACTGTGTGAGCCTTTACGAAACAGTTCGATTAATTTTATTATATAAAACGTGCTTTTATTTTGAACATGAACTATCAATCATTTTGTCGAAACGCAATATGCCACAGATCTGTGATGTAATGAGGAAGTGCTTCGTAAGGAGCCTCGTGTCATTCTAGGAGGATTGCTTCTATTCGATACCCAATGTTTGATTCATATTTTCTATCTATTTTCTCGAGGTCATCGGTAAGCAGTCACGAGAACTATCAAAGCAACGATGATAAGGGTTGATGGATCTTTTCCAGATAAGCCCCGCCAAAAAGTTAAAGTAGCACCCCTTCTGCAGATGCTCTTCACATCGGTTCTTGCTAGACATGTGTTCTAAATTCTCTTGCTAAGTTAAATTTCAGCTAAAGATCATCCGAATCTTTGATGATCTGCAAAGCTCGCGCTCTGATGTGTGACCGCTCGTGACGAGTTCCGCTGTTAAGAAATAATAAAATTGCAATCAATTTTGGCTTTCTGCATCTATTTCTGAACAATTTAAAGAGAAATTGATGAAAAAAATTTAAAGGTGGTACATCATGGGTTAATTGAAAAATGATTCTTTCGACAACGATATTCTTTAAAATCGGCTGTCGTAGACTTTATGATGGGAATATGTTATCCGTCTTTGCAGACAATTATACCTAATTCTTCCATTATACCAATATCATTGATTATACCAATATTCTTCATATTCTATAAACTAAAGATAGGCTTTAGTTACCTTCTGATTTGACTGCTACGTTTCTCTACTACGTTTACTATTCCTCAACCCAGCAACACCCCGTTTAATGTGTTTTGACATACCTATTTGTATCACTTGCAATGTACAGAAAAAAGTGTCTGCGATATTCCCTAGTTGCGTTTTATTTTAGTGAAGTTATACAAGTAGGTATCAATATTCATTGATTTTACTAAACTGCGCAGCCTTCGATTATTAAACGTGAGTGGTGCACGTTGCAAAACACTACGGTTCGATATCAATGGGTTAAAGTATATATTTATAAAGGTAATTAAGATTTACATAATTTATATGCAATTTATCAAATGAATAAGTACATGTAAGATATAATGCATTTCACAATGTCGTTCAATAAATAGTCATAAATATAATCTCACCTGCCGATCTAAGAATTCTGCTGCTTCCAAAATCAATGATCACAGCAAAGGTGCAAAAAATAATCAATTTTGAAAACATTGCCAATTAAAGTTCACACCTGAAATTAAGAAAATTAGATATAGAATAGAATATGTTTAGAATAGAATATGTTTATTTTGTCAAATGAAAATCAGAAATACAGAAATCAAAGTAAATACAAGTTAAATGTTGGGCCTCTTCGTCAAGTCTGTGAGACCATTATAGACTAGGGTAGACATAACCGTGAAACAATTCTGTCGGCGATTGGTTTTGCAAAAAGGCACAGAAACGCGACAATTCATTGGGTGGGAAACAATCGGAAAAAGAGGATGACATTCATTTTGGCACTTTTCAAACATTTTCTGAAACATATTGCGGCGCATTAAGTGGAAGTTACTTATATTGTTCTTACAAGGACACAATTTGAAACATATGATTTTTCTGGCACGTCTGAACAATGAGCTAATCACATTTTGCACATCACTTGAAAATATCCCGAATAAAGTATTACAATATTGAAGCATGCTGCCGACAGTGGTGTGAAAAATTAGCCACAGCTCATCGTGACTGAAGATGTCTCTCAGCACTCTGAGTAAATACAGTCTACGAGAGCAAGAATGCAACAGAAACTTGAAATGAGCACTCCAGTTGAGATTGGAATCCCACACAACACCTAAAAACCTGAATTCATTCACGATGCTGAACGGAAGGGGAAACATGATTTCAAAATTTTTCTTAAAGACACACAATGCTTTTGTTTTTGAGGCGTTGAGTTTCAATGAATTATTTTCTGACCAATTTTTAATGTTGAAAAATTCCTCTACAATGACTGCCACAGATTCCGCCACATCGTTGCTAAAAATTGGACACAGTTCGCAAATGTCGTCTGCATACATGCACAAAAATGTCTTTTTATGTTTAGGATAAATGTCACAACAGTACAACACGAACAAAAAAGGCCCTAAGAGGGAACCTTGAGGAGCTCCACTTTTTCTGGGAAGCATTGAGCTAAAAGAGTCTAGAACCTTCACGTACTGGAATTGATCCTTCAGATACGAACACATCAACTGAACAAAGCCCAAGGGAAAGTTAAGATGGAGCAATTTTGAAATCAGAATAGGATAACTAATGCTGTCAAAAGCCTTTGAAAAGTCATAATTGATAAGAAGACAGCCACCAACATCAGCTTCATCAAGATGAGCGGTCAACTTGTCATGAATGGCTATCGAACAGGAAGAAGTATTTGACATAGGTCGATAGGCAAATTGATATGTGGGTATTTTCTGATTGATGAAATCACGCATGTTCCTGAGGATCAAAAATTCCAAGAGTTTGGCGGGAATGCTGAAAAGAGTTATCGGACGAAGTTCATCCAGCGATGCGGGATGGCATTTCGGTATGGGTGTGACAGCACAGATTTTGAACGCTGATGACACATGTCTCTCACTTATGATGCAGTTGATAAGATGACATAATGGCTGACAAATGAAAGGAGCCGCTAGATTGTAAAATTTGTTGCTGATGCCATCTGAACCAGTTGATTTTGTGACTGACAACTTGTCGAGATACAAAAAGACATCATTCGGCTCCACCAGTGGGCACCAACTGTCGTCCAACATGAAACCCGGATCATCATTCTGAGTACAAAAGCTAACAAAAGTTTCATTGATATGTAGGCTGCCGGGTGCTCTTGAAGGCTGTAGTAACATGCGTATCACATACAAGGACTCCCGCGATAGGGCTCTGCTATTTTTAGAAATTTATGTAGTCCTTCTTCGTACCCGAGCTTTACCAAATGCAAGCCGATAATACGATAGAACAAAGAGGGTGCTCTACATTTGTTGGCTCAAGAATGATGACCGGTGTCACCTGCGTGTGTGTAGGACTTACCTACACCGAAACACTGGCATTTCTACTGAGGCCGTTTATCACGGATTTATGAAAAATAAAAGCGGTGTAATCAGTGAATTCAATCTCGAGATCTCGCCGACTTCTCGATGTTACAATTTCCTGTTATACAAGTACATGCGCATTTGACGCTTGTTTTCATGAATTTCATAAATTGCATTAGTGAATTTGTTTTCAGCATTTTACACAATCTATAATTTACATTTCGTATAACTTGTTAAGCTTAGTGAAAATCAAAGTAGTCTACATTCATAATTTCAACTGACTTGTATAGGCATTAACCAGATCCGAGATCGATCTCCATATAGGCTATATGATATACATGTCTATTGCCTATTTAAATAAAATCATTTTCTTTGATCAGAGGTTATCAAAAATCAACTGTAATTAATTTTGGGCAAGCAATCAATTGATTTTTATTGATGTAGGAAGCAATCAATTAAGTGCAATTACTTATCATCACCGTTTGAATAGACAAATTCTTGACTTTGAAATGTTCACTCTGATATTTCACTTTAACGAAATATGCTAACATGGGCCTACATGCTTTGCAAGTCGCATAATGACTTATTATCAATGTGAATAGTGACTTGAAAAGGCCCATTTTATACATTTACATATAGGCCTAACTATAGTATTCTTAATTGGATGTGAATTTTGTCAAGTTATATCACAGACTTAAGTTCACGCATCATAATGACAGTGATAATCAATTATTGACGGAGGTGAATGAATGATCACACGTGCCTGGATAACAGAGCAAAAAGTGGAGCTTTAAATATCATTACGGCAATATTGTAATACTGACATACTAAATATTACGCTATACATCAAAAAGTTCCTGATTAGACTACTGGAAGCTATCAGCTTGTGATCACACTAACCAACTTTTCTTGCGATATCTTAAGTTGACTTCCTCAAGCTACCACACTTCGCTTGCGCAAGTTCCGGCACATCTTGGACTTTTCCACTAGTGGAATCTTTAGGTTACTTGTGGTGTCTTACGCAGTTCTTACAGAAAGGCATCTTACGATACCTTACCCTTACCACGCACGGAAACATACGGCTGCAACATGCATGTATCCTGCCCGACTCAAAACCAGGGCTGTGGAGCCGATGCGTTATCTCATCGGCTCCGGCTCCGGCTCCACGACACTGATGTGAAAGGCTCCGGCTCGGCTCCGGCTCCGGCTCCGACTTCAAATTCAGGTTCTATCTATGCTGGTTATCCTGGATCCGTTGAACGGGTTTTTGGATAACGGTGTGGCTTTAGAGGCTTGCTACAATCAAATTAGTTTTCATTAACAAGCAACGACTTAAGTTAATAACAAAAATGATAATAGCCTAATATAATGACAAATAACATACTTGTCATATATTTTTGCATGAATTGACTATCTCTGAAAGATGAAATAAAGTTATAGCCAGGATTGGTTAAATTAGATAAAGATCTCCCGCACTGGCTAAATATAAATTGGCCTAGCCTGCAACCAGTCTACTACGAGGCTACATTAAATAAGACCACATGAGTGATGATGATATACCTAATTAGCCGTCACAGGGGCCGAATAGTAGTATAAGTTTTTTTACAAAGCTTGAATATGAAACTGGATAGCGTATGCCTCTAAATAGCTTATAGGGCCTGTATCTACTCGAACATGAAAGGGTATCGGCTATATAGCCAAATATACCTTATCAATAAAGATATCAATTGCTTTATTGAATATTAAAGTGTATATAGGCTAGCTTAGGTTGTTATTGTTATTTGTTATTGCCTTTATTCAATAGTCTGTTAGTCCATGAATAATATGATCGGTGGGTAGCCCACGACTCATCATCTGTAGAAATTGTAATTTAGATAGCCTCATTGCAGTGTAGGCTAGAAATGTACAATTGAAAATTATAGCTACTTAAAAAAATTAAAAATATCTAATTTAGGACAAGTTTTGTAATTCTATGCAGCATCCTCAATAAGTTAAGGCTTAACTTACATTATGTTAATTTCGTATTTTTCATTATGGCGTAAAGTTGCACTAAATAATTCATCAATGATTCATGTATATTATTATATTCAATTTATGTATAACACATTACCACTATTCCTCTGATGATGGTTAGGCTGATGAAACTGAACTCGGAGTATCACACAGTATGTTGCAGGGTGCTATGCATAATAAAAATTTGACTGCGAGCACCGAGCAGAAATCCCATCTACTTTGCTAGCTTTCGAATGCGCGTGCGGTTTAATGTCACAGACAATAGAGAAGGGAGGTCAAAAGGTGCCTTTATTGAGAGCGTCTCAGTCTTTTTTTATTGTTTACATATAAGTCAGCATGATATCAGCATAAGGTGTTGACAGACGGAAAAATAATAATGAAAATTCTTGAAATCCACAGGTCTATGACGTTTGGGGAAATATTATTACACGATACGGCTCTTGTGCAGTCCTCCCCCCCCATTTTTTCTCTGGTCAAAAGATGCAGCACCATTGGATGTCCGTTTCAGCATCACCGGTTTGAGTGAAGCATTCCGTGCTGTTGTAAAAATCTACGTGGGTAATTGCGATGTCATGCTGGTCGCAAACTTCGTCAGCAAGTCAACATTGTAATTTGCCTTCGGGTTTTTCGCATTGAAATATACCCTTTGAATTTTGAAGTCAAAGGAAATTCATTGTGAATGAGATACCTTTAATTAAAATAATAGGGCGCTACTAGAAGTGGCTGGGGATCGCTTATTGCTATAGCCATGTGAGGACTTGTAGTCAGGTCATTCGTGTGAGTGTGAAGAGTTATCCCTCCAATCAAAATTGATCAAATTGAATGATCGATTGTTTTAAAAAATGTAGGTGGGGGGACTGCACAAGAGCCTACAATACAATCTAAGGAAATTGGCATTGTCACAGATACCAGTAGCTTCTGCCAGTAGCCATACCGATAGATGATAGCCTACATAGTAACCGTATTAGATTTAAGACATTGCGCAAGAAATGTAGCTATATTATCTTTGCTGACTGAACTGGAAATGTGTACATAAATGACTGGCGACTTGTCTCTAGGAATCTACAATCATCTAGTTAGCATGCATATAACAAGTCTTCAAATTAATGGATTTTGGAGAATACGTTGTCAATATGGAAATTAGTCTTACGAAACATATGCAATAAAAAAATATTACACATGTGTGTAAATATATAATAAATATAGTACAAAAGAAGGCGGCAACTGCAAAGAAAGATATCGTGGAGGACAGATCATTGGTATACTTAAAAGACATATCTTTAGATTTCAAATGATTTAATTTTTTTATGATGCCAATTAATAACATTCAAAATTCTAGATTTATATCAAAACTCAAACTATCGGAGCCGGAGTCGGAGCCGGAGCCTTTGTGATAAATCGGCTCCGGCTCCGGCTCCGGCTCCGACCAAAACCATCGGCTCCTTAAGGCTCCGGCTCCACAGCCCTGCTCAAAACAACGCCTCTACTGTTCCTATTTTTGTACTTTTTAGTCTATTTATAATATGCGGGTATACCCTAAATATAGGAATCGAGAACACATTTAAAGCTATAAGCCTTCAAATTATGAGATCTAATACGGTTATCATTCATACAAAATTCAGAAATGTAATTACAAAATATAGGCCGACTTGCACCTGTAGATGTTTTCTGACCTGAGTGCCTAATTAAAGCTGTTGTTTTTCCTGCTATACGGTGAGTGATGATGGCATTGCAAGTTGATCAGTCAATTAAACGCCGTCCCCATTACCCAACTCAATCAGTTAATTGCAATCATTTATTGACACCAATCAATTGAATTAAATTTTTTTTGATAGAAGCAGTCGATTAATTAAGACCAATAATGCAATTAATTTTTGATAATCCCTGGCTTTGATAACTTAACTTTTTTATTCAGACTATTTAGCAATCTGTGCTGAAGAAGTGGGGGAAGATATTGACAGTTTTGACGCATCATGCAAAGTTGTATTACCTATTTCTTGTCAAGAATGTGGTGTTTCAATACTTTTGTGACTAATCTACCTGGATGTTTAAAACAGGTAGTAGAATTCTTTTCACTTGAAATGATTAAGTGCAAAATGAGGGGAAGCATCCCATTTTTTCCACAAATAAGGATCGTTCATTCTAATTTTTCAAATTAGGACTTAATTGATATTTTCAGGCTTGCCGTTGGTATGAAATTCCAGCCCAATCCCAATAGCATGTTTAGAGCTAAAAACGCTCACAAGTTTACCGCAAGCTGCATCGGGGCTTACCGCTTAGGCCTACTATATGTGTTTATTTTTGAATTGACGAAGGCCACGGACGTACAGTGTATACTGGTCTTAATAACGAAGGCCACGGACGTAGGCCTAGGACTATACTGGTCTTAATAGTAATAGGGGCTTCAATTGATTTTACACAATTATGTATAGGGTATGGCGATATTTTGCATCGATCAGACTGCCTTCACCTGAGAAATTATAGGGGCCTACGTATATTGCTGATATGTATTACGAGCTACAAACACACTTGGTATTAATCAAGCATATATCGGATAATGCGGTGTTAAACAGGTCGCCACACGGGCTCTTTTTGAAGCCATTGCTACGACGCAGTGCGACACTGTTACAGCGTCATACTATTAAACGCTTCAATCAATGCCTCATACGCACGCGCAAAGCACGAGTCAAGGCACAAGAAGGCCTCCGAATTAAGCCACTATTTTTAGCAACTGGGCCGTTAAAGCCATAGAGTAGAGTTAAAGCTGACTGTATCAAATTGTGTGAATCACACTAAGAGCTCTCAATGCTCGAATTCAAGAGAGACAATTGGTCAGACTGAAGACCCAGCAAGATGAACTGCTCAGTGAAACCCGAAAGCATTTGTAACGTACTGACTAATGTCAACGATTACATGTACATTTTGTTGGGAGAGGGCTTATTAGGATCTATTGGGATTGGGTTGGATTTTTGGTAGCCCAATCACCCAATCCCAACGGCAAGCCTGGATATTTTCATATCAAACATGACATTCGCTTGTCAATATAACATTGATCTGTAATTTTTTCTGTCTGATTTTTGTCTGGATTTTCCTCATATAGACTTAGGTCAAAAGGATCAAAAATACCAGCAAAAAAGATCAAAGTCAATTTTAGAGGAAATGAAATATCACAGAAGCGTCCAACGACTTCGAGATTGTCTTGCTTACCCTTAACTTTTCATCTGAGCTTGGTTTTGGCTGATCTGATTTCGCATAGTCAAAGTTGAGAAAAGTTGAAAACATGTTCAATGTCCCCTACCTTCCCCTATTGCATTTTTATTAATAATTGTATTCTTCCGTCGATTCAGTCTCAAAGCCAAAGTGCGGCAACAGTCCTTGCAAATCAAGATGACATAACTTAATTCGGACAAAATTAATTTTTCGGCAGACTTTGTTCTAGGAGCCAGCTCACTTTGTTGCGTATGAAACAATTCACAGCTGCGAAGATATTGTTCAGCACCATTGTGTATTAGATCGCATTAAAGTGTGTTCCAGAGTTGTGTTTCAATTGCAATTACTTCCATACAATGCAGTATTAGCAGTGTGATCAATTACATTTTCTGAGTAATTGACTCAAGTCTAATACCGTATATGTCAACTTGTAACGTTGGTCTTCGGAAATTATTGAGCTCGAGATCTCGCGATTTAGAATCAAGATAGAGATTGGAATCACTATATGCAATGGAATGTCATAAATAAGTGTCGGCGAAGGAATTGAAAGAGAAGTAGCATTAAAAATATTGAATAAGTTATAACATGAGCGAAAATAATAAATATGGACTAATGTTTAGAATGGACAAAAATTATGAATGTAGAGATTTGGCATGAAAAAGTTGATGTTTCAAATATTCATTTTAATAGATTTTCGATGGTTTTGACATTCCTTGGTCAATTATGCAATCTATTAAAAATAATTTCCAAAAGCACCTATTTCGAATTGGAGTAAGAACAAAGATATATATATATATATATATATATATATATATATATATATATATATATATATATCACACTTGCATTCGCCAAAATGCATTATTGATAATACAATTTGCGTATAAATATCAACTATGATTTTTTTATAATAGAAATTTATCAACATAGGTGCTTTCAGAATTTACAAGACAATGCCAAAATCGCAATAAAACCCTACTCGCCACAAAACGATGATGCCTTACTCACCCCATTTCTATTGATTCCAGTTTGCGAATGGTTAGCCTTTATTTAGTGCAGCAGCAGATCGCAGTGCTTCAAATCATTTTTATCAATTAGTAGGTTGCTCTTCTGAAGCTGTTGTTTACGAATAATCGTGGTCCTTTATCGCAATGATCATGTTTTCGACGGCATCATTCGAATGTCCACGATCGAAGACACGTCTAGTCTGCCGTCGCAGCAGATAAGCGGATTGCTTTAAAGAGCGCGCACATGTCTTCAAGATTTTCATCAGTAAATAATTTTTTTACGACTACCGACTCTCTTATGAAAGTGTAAAGAATAAAAAGGCATTGGATCAAGCAATTCATCTGGAACATTTCTCGCTTCGTTCACCCATTTTGCGGTGGATTACCCCGGTACATGGATGATGAAGCCTAGAGAAAGAACTCCATAGCAATAATCATAGCGGTGCGCGTCAGAATGAGGGTAAGTAGGAAGAGAAAAATAAAAAGAAAGCTTGAATGATTAATGCATGTGGCTATTTAACAAGTTGTAGTGAATGTAACCTGTTACTGGTTCACTTGTAAGTCAAACTAATGCATACCAGGTGAATGAACGCTCATCCATCGACAGAAGCATACTCGGACTCACATGCCATCATGTGAGCTTAGAAAGAATGCGTACTGTGAATCGCTCAAAATTTTTCGTCAATATCCCCGACCACTGCAATCTTTATACTTTTGAGAGGCGTGAAAGGGTAGGCTTAAGATATAGGAACTATTTATATAGCAATGGAAGATCTGATATTTTTCCTCTTGCTCATCTAAAGTAGTCCAATTTATTGAGTAATTTCATTGAGCAACTCCTAACTTTAATAACGACTCATAGCTGTGCTAAAACCAAAACTTTCTGTAAAAGAGGCTGTTTAAGAATGCTCAATGAATTTGATCTCGTATCTTGATATTTATAACTCATTGGCTCAATAACGGGAAAAACTATGTCTTCGAGCTTGTAAATCAAAATACGCTACTTTAAATGAGCATCTGTCCGCATTAAAAGGTTGCATGATAATGGAGAACAAATATCAGTTGATTGCTGTCATATCAATAATTGAAATGAGCTAAGTGCGAGAAATTCTTTCATTTCTTAGATCTACGTTCAGAAATTGACGCCTCGACATTTTTGTGAAACATGACAGCGGAATGTGTTGCAGGGTGGCGAACAGAATAGAACAGGCAGTGGTTATCGAAAATTAATTACTGCTATTGACAAGCAATCAATTAATTTTAATTGCAGCAGGAAGCAATCAATTAATTGCAATTATTCATCATCACCGCTTAAATAGACTAAGTCCTGATTTTCAATTTTTCACTGTTATTTCAATTTACTGAATTAGGCAACATCGACCTACATACTTTGCAAGTCGCATAATAGCTTATCATCGATTTGGATAGTGACTTGAGTAGATCCCTTGCAGGAAATGCACATGCCTATATTCTTAATTTGATGTAAATACTTAGTTCAAACGTCACAATCACAGCGATGATCAATTATTGAAACAGGTGAATCACATCACACGTGTCTATAACAAAACACAAAGCAGTTTCAACAGTTATCATAGAAGTATTGTAATATAGAGATACCAAATGCGTTGTGCACAAATTAGTTCCTGATTAGAATCCTGCTGAAAGCTAGGTTGTTATTCAGTTGTGAATAAGATAAGCATTCTTAGTAAACTCGACTAAATACAAGGTGGTAGCCGGTAGGTAGGCTATTTCCTACAATGGTGAGTGGTGTTTTATATAGTCAATCAATCAACTAATTGCAATTATTGAGTGACACCAAACAATTTACTGGAATTCTTCGATTACACCAATCTATTATCCATGCATGTAATTTTAATGTTTGTGTTTTTGAAAGACAATCAATTAATTTAAAGGCAATCAATTGAGACAAATCAATTGCTTTTGATAACCCCTGAGAATATATGCCAAGTCAAATACATCATTTTAGCGACTCGACAAGCAAAGTACTTTTATGAGAGTTGTTCTATTTCTATAAAAATCGAAAATAATCTATCGACTTTATCTTTTGCGATCATATCAATAGGCGCTTTATAATCTGCAGGCCTGCTTTTTTTCAGTCGAAATGACTTTCTTGATCTCAAAAGATAGATTTTCATTTTTCCATATTCTTAAATGACACTGACGAGTAGTGATGCAATCAAATGCATCATAGTTTCATCATCTTCCTAATGGATGTCATTTTTTTGCTTAGTCATATTAAAAACATGTATATAGCTTAAATAGCTCTTATTCCTACACATAAACACACAAAGAAAAACTTACCTACTGATTGAATATTTCAAATAAATGCAGCTGATGACTAAGGTAGCCCATGTAACTTGCAAACATGTTTATATATCACAATATTGCTATCAGATGAACTTTAGCCTTAGCAGATTAACAAATAAATCATGACTATGTGCAGCACGAAGCTTCACATAGGCTACATGAAAATATTTTTTCTTGCATAATGAAGTCGTTAGGAATCATTAATAAAATAGTGCATGGGAACTGCACATAATGGAATCCAGACAATTAGGCCATTAGAGGTAAGCCACGTATACACTAGTCAACGTCAACTAAACATCACGTGACTTTTTCACTCCGCGCACTCGCTCTGTTCCGAAGTTGGTGTCGTTCAACTAGGTTGACCTCCGTGTACACTGTAATTTAATTGACTGGTCAACTAAAGTACTAGGGAAGAATAAACGTTTCCCCAGACTTTTTCGATTTCATAATCTTCTTCTTTTCATTAGCGTAAGTTGTTCGAATGATTTTCAATTTTTTTCTTGCCGCTTTCATGTCGAAGCCATCCGTATCAATACTTTGTATCAAACTGTGCATTGCTGCATCTCTTGCATCTCTATTTTTGCAGTTGGGATGCAGTGAATCCCACAAGCATTGATGTTTGGAATACTCCTCCACGAAATTATACGTTTGTTGGGAGCTCCATTTACTGTTATCCATAGCCATTTTGCGACAGACTCGATCAGCGTCAAGCAAAGTAAATGATTCAACAAATAATGTGCGTGGGAGAGAACAACGATGTCCTCAACCGGTGATAATAAATCGATGGAACCTCAGCAAATCTCAGAGAATCCATCAACGAGTGCTGTGAAGTCAGATATCTATTGCCATCTACTGCTTAGTTGACCTCTTAGTTTACCTGTGAGCATAGAAATTGACAACAACAAAACCTCTAGAATGGAAATTGAGCTTCATGCAATGCACAATAACGGCACATAAGTCGCACGCATTTTCACTTAGATGCACCTGACAACGTCTGTATCATTGGGTAAGAATCAGTCACATGAGTGAATCGAAGGTTTTAATTGGTTCTTCATGCCCCAACTTAGTTCCCCCGGATGTGCCGCGACCTTGAGTCAATTTCCATTCTAGCGAACTTCAGATAAACAGTTTATTTCTATGCCTGTGAGGTAAAGTGATTTGGTTGACTTCTATCATTGAGTCAACTAAACAGAATTGATGCCGCGCGCTCATTTTGGCGCGTGTGTCGATGAGAGCGTCGATGTGCGTCTAGTTGACTTCCACCTAGTTGACTAGTGTACACGCGGCTGTATGATAATCAATAATGCTGATGCCTAGCTTTGAAAATAATTGAGCACTGACGCTATGTTATTAAGCCACCATCTGCTGTTTTTTCCAACAAGTTCTACCACATATTCATGAACTTCACACATGCTGTGAAAAAAAGAACTCATGGTTGCCTCAATAGTTCCGCTTAATGTCGTGCAGATTACGATTTGTAATAAATGTCCTCTCAATTTTGCAGTTTATATCTCCCTATACCATTATCCATGGATGTGAAGCAAAATTTATCTAACGCAGTGCAACGTCATAAGAAGTCATGTTCATCTTTAACATTGACACTTTTTTCTGACACTTTTGACTTTGAAAATTGCAGATGATTTCACGATTTTCAAAATTTACAGGCTGAATGACATCATTAATTTGACGCTATACAGTAAGATACAAAGAATCGTGTTCTTCGGAAAGCAAATTACTTAGTTGATCGGCCGGCTCTATACGTAAGGGGAAAATGCTTATGCCAGCCATTTTTACCTGTAAGTTTCCTACAAGTTGCTATTGAACGAGGATACCACATGCATATTATTGCAATCATTAAGTCAGTTCGACGGTCATCTATTTTAACATAGGATACTATGTCTAAAGAGTTATTGAATTTCTTAATTAACAGATCGATTGAAGATATAGTGGTCGATCATTTATTTACTATCAGAATTTACTCAGAGCTTCCATTTCATCCTTTCGATTTTAATGCCCGTATAAACTACGCAGCACAGCGTTGACGTTACTATAAGAGTATTTACATGTGTAGTGCATCGATGATGAGGACAACATTGTCCGCTTCAGACAACAAATGCTACACTTTTTTGTGGTTGCTGGAGAATGATCTCTTCTCATGCAAGCCTAGTTTACGATTTAATTCTATTGAACATCACTTGAAACCAGGGTTGGCCGGTAAAAACCACCCTGGTTTTTACCACCTGGTAAAAACCGGAAAAAACCTGGTAAAAACCACTAGCTTTTGTCACCATTTTTCGGCTAAAACTGTCAAAAACTGGCTAAAACCATTTTTCCAGCATTACTACTTAAGTATTTTGGGTACATACAATATAAAGGATCATCGTCACTCCTTACTTTATTGATGAACGTTGGTCGCAATAAGTTCACTTTACTTTTTCATCATTCGATAAACATTTAGGCTTGTATTTTCACAATTCAAACCTATCAATGTCGTATTTCAATCAAGAATATGTTCCAAGTATAGGTGTAAGAATATGAATTATTATAAAAAATATTGTTATAAAGCTGTTGTGCATTATTCTTCTAGGTGTGCACGCATTTTGTTGCTTTACGAAATTCATTCATTGTAAGATGCAACAGACGTCCATGCTGGAAGGAAATCACTTGGATTCTGTTTCAAAGATCGAAAACAGGCATTCCATAAAGCTAGAAGGGTAGGAAAATGTAGAAAGAAATCTGGCCTCGGATTTCTACGATTAACCTCCCTGCTGATCTCATAGAATAGCTTGTCCTCTAAATCTGTGGCAAATGTCCCATACCCATTGTGATTACACGAATATTACTATGAACTTTATCCTACACTCCCACAAGGACTAGATTAAAACTTTGCCCTTTAACATTTTTCATGTCATGGTAATTTACCCTCACATATTTAGAGGATAAGGTTATGTTAAATGGATTTTAAACCGAAAGTAAAGTTTTGATTTGAGCTCAGAATATGGAAATTTCAAGAACTTTAAACAAACTTGTATATCACAATAATGTCAAAATTGTTTGTCGCTCTCAGATTCTATTAACAAGATCAATTTTTCAGCTTACTGGACATGTTCTTTTGTTGAGATTATAACTGAAGCTGTTCAGACATGCACTATACCTCACTTTATCAAGATTGCTGGTGCGAACTATGTTATTTAATTATTATTTGTTCTTACAAATCATGATTTCCTGCTACAGTCACAAGCATTAGTACATTTAGTATATTTCTAGAAAAAGTAGAAATGCATTGTAAGTGACTGTTGCACATTGCTTGATTTGGGAGGTGAGATTTTCCGGTGCAGAGACTTTTTGATAGAGTGTTTTCTCTGCGTTCATGAGACCTGGGTTCGAATCTAGATCTGATGAAACCTAAGCTACTATTGAAATACACTCTACATTCTTGCTGAACACTCAACACAGAAGAATGACAGTGGGATTATTGAAGCTCGTTCACATGAAGAAAGTGGTTTGCTTACTTTAGTTCTATGTATAAACCAGTTTTATTCATATATTTATTTTCATTTTTTCATTCATTTGATGATAAGTCTGCAAGTATCTAACAACTTCTGTTACATGAACCAAAGAGCCAAAATGGTGCTGAAGTCTACATTTGTTCTTTAATCACAATAAAAGGGCAGAGCAACCGTAAAGAAAGACAACATCGTTTACCGTTCGCTATAAAAACATATCATGTGGTTCCATCACAGAATGAATTTCATGTTTTGGAAGATAAGAGTTGCAAACGGTAAACCCGCATGCACTATAATACTTAAACCCCAACTTGCTGTCGATCAGTTCGTGAAGAAATAGACTGATTTTTCGGAATTTTAGTTTTAGCCGGTTTTTACCGGTTTTTACCTGGTTTTTACCACTTAGTGGTAAAAACCAGTTTTAGCCGGCAAGAAGGGAACCCTGCTTGAAACACTTTGTCCAAATGTCATCATGGAACGGTGGAAGAAAATCCTCATGGTTACGGGACTTGTTTATAAATGGACTTGTTCGCCCTGTTAATAAATGCAAGAAATTCAATGCGTTGAATGCCTTCGTCCTTATGATATTTAGATGATAAAAATCGAGACTGTTTATTTCAATTGCATGCATGTTTCGAGCAGAGTCCTTGACAATATATCAACGAGGTTTTACTAAACTTACTACTAGCGATGAATCGCTATAAGTTATGTTTATTTCAATCGGTATTATGTAGAGTGCAACAGTAGCTTAAAGGCGCATTCATGCTGGCACGATGACGATAAAATCGTGACGATGCTACATTTTATCGTTCAGCTGTTCACATTGTAGATTTTAAAGTTGAAAAACTCGGGCTAATATGAACTGCTATGTTGCACATGCAGAGAAATTTTACTTCAATTTGTCGTTATAACTATCGTCATCGGTTTAATGTGAACTCGCCTTAAGGTCAAGCAAATCATTACAAACAATTCAGAGTAGCATTTAATATTCAGCAAGATGAATTTCTTGAAATTACAACACAAACGTGCAAAGCGAACTTAGATTATAGTTGCAACGAGGTTTCATGGTTCACAATTTGAACAAGAAATGAACAAAAATTTGATGAAATTAAGGCTTAGATTTGCTCGCTCGAAAATCAGTATTCGCACGCGTATTCGAGCGAAATGATATTCGCGCCCAGACCTGAGCAACGGTTTCCTCTCGTCTAAACATGAACAAGGAATGTCGCTTCCGCATTGATGATGAACAAAGTGTTCTGATATGCCTGACCTAATGTTTGTTTGGTAATAGACGGGACAGTTCTCTACGGTTGCAAGCAATGGTTCCACTTTTTCCAAAGACGGTTCAAAAGAAAACCGCTACGGGATCCATTGTTAAACAGCAACGAAAGATGCATTACGGCAACGTTGCAAAAAGTTTGCGGTTATGTTCATGACTGCTTCTTCAGGGATAGAACCTGAAGAACTACGTTCATCCTCAGACAAATCCGACTTTTCTATATAGGCTTTCATCAATGAATTCAAAGGAAAATTGCTTTCAATTTACATACACGGACTATCTATGTATGGGCCCATAATAAGCTAAAATTAGTTAAATTATGTCTATAGTTAGTTCTGGTGAAAAGGTGATCTGTTTCAACCTCATTAACTGATTGTTTGTTAAATTACTGTTGCTGTGATTTTCGCAGTGTAATTAAATTGATGAGTGATATGACCCAATAACCACATATATCAATGCCAATCTCATTAAAACAACTTGATTTAAATTGGACCGGTGAACTGCGAAGGGAAATACAATTATAAGGGAATATTAGTATTAGCGTGAAAGTAGTGTTCAAAGTTTCTCTTTCTTCATAACAAGACATGTAAAGCTGTGCAATGTAATCTACTAACACAAAGCATTACGCGAACAAAAGATGATTTAGTCTGGTCAATAAAATGCATGCCTATGCGTGATATTTAAATACTTTCCGAGCAAGTAATATTCATAAATTTCGACAATTTGAATGCGATTAACAACTGACTCACCGCTTTCCTTTTAGGTCGGTGGCCATACCCAGTTTGAAACAGTAGCTATTTTACTGTTATGTTCTGCAACTACTCACCTTCACGGCACTACTGCAGTTTAGTGCACCCTCTATGAAAGAGACGGAAACGCGCCTACTGCAGTTTAGTGCACCCTAAAACAACGGCGCATTCTCCCGCAAACGATGACTACGCACATTACACCGAAGCACGCGCTCGGTGTAATGTGCGAAGACGAAGACGAAGACACAAAGACACTCATTTATAACTATAGGGAAGAACGAACGGCATTCATTCTGTTGATTAAATCATGTTGTTCTCACATGCATTTTAGGGTGCACTAAACTGCAGTAGGGGTAAAAGAGGGTGCACTAAACTGCAGTAGTGCCCACCTTCACTAGGTATAAATAACAACATTCAGTTGTGCAGGAAGCTCAGTGCTGATTCGGCTATCATCATCATTTCAAGGAATTATGTCAATCATAACATAAAGTTTGAAAATTAGAAAATCATCCGACGAGATAGGGAGATTATAGGCCATCTTCGCGGATTATGTTTGGGGTAGCTCTGCTACTATGAGTGAGGGTGAGGGCTGTAGCATAAGAAATAACTCACCGATAAGTATTTGACGCCAAAAATTTGACATTCCCTGAGAAAATTTTGGCTATTTGAACGCGAAAATTGAATATTTCGCAGAATATTCGTTCATTGAATGAAAGTTCGTTCACTCATTACCAATTTGTCAGAATTTATTACAAAAGTACTTGATAAAAGAGGAAAAAATTACTACATTGCACAGAGTGATCATTTGCATATTGACTTTGCTACCAAAAGATATCAGGAAAACGTTTTCTAGAATTTGGGATTCACCACACCCCATGAAGCCGTTTAATTGGCATCACACTCTATCCTAGAGTCAACCCAGAGTAATAAGAATATTTTTCCACTTAGATTTAGAAAAAGCTATGAAATTCAGTTCTGAATGCTTACCTGCCCCTGTACAGTTGACAAAGATGCTTCTCTAGGCTGATCTCTTTGAAAATTTTCAAAGCCAAAGTATTCTCTCTCGAAGTATTTGTGGAGAGGACCCGAAACGTTGGCAACTTTGAAACCTGTATTACAATAATTAGTAGTGCAACAATAATTACAAATGAGATAAAATAGCCTAATTTGTAATTATTGTAGCACTGCCATTACTTTTTGAGCATTTCAGAACGCGTATTGTTGCGTTTCATTCGGACTAGCAAACGTTTGTAAGAATAATAGGCCTCAGACCAGCTCAATTCAAATAATAAAATCTATAAAAAAAACAGCATGAAAATTCAGGTGTGAATTTCGATCTTTCATGCTAGAGATGCAACCGATCCGACATTTTCCAAACGGACAGCATCGGTTTTGTATACTTGCAATGATTACATGTCTGGAATGTAAAAAAGGTATAGCAGGCTCGAAATTTTCTAATTCGGCACTGACAGACGATCAATGCAGGTATGCCAGCGCTGTCACATCGATGCTTCATGCGCATCGCTTGAACTAATTTTAGCCGCCAATTTTAAACTTATATCATCATGCTACAAAACTCATAAAACTGCAAAAGTATATTTCCCATCTGGTTTGTATTTACTCGAATAACTTCAACGGTATTTTAGTTTGAATGAGGAGATTTTCGTGTATTATGCGTACGATCACATACTAATTTGGGCAAGTAGTATGAAACGGGCATGCTCTGTACAAAATGTGACATTGGGAGACGATCTGAGGTGGAAGAGGGAAAGAGAAAAGTTTACTGTGTGCGATAGGGAACACAGTCATCATCACTATAGTTGTGCGTTTGTCGACGAAGAAGAACAAGGTCCAGACGGTTTGTTGAGCGACCGATAAGTCCCACCACCTGTTTACAGCACATTTCGGTTGTATCCACTCCATTCACCTGTAAAGACAAATCAAATAATGTGAAACATTTTTCATCGGAAAGCTTACCCATTTTTCAGAGCAGCGGTCTTCAAGGAGGATACAATTACAACAATGAGAATGACAGTGGATAATTGTTGCTTCATTTTTAGTACGTCACAAGTCACATCAACTTTGTTAAATTGGTATTTTACATTGTTTTAAACATACATGTAATGTATCGCAATGAGTTGTCTTCTAAGTCTATGTCTAGGTTTTCAGTATATGCCCATTTGAGGACGAGCAGGTTTGTTTCTAGTGCCATAGTCATGCATGTCAACAATCATGTCAATTAGAAATCCACACAAGTCACAACTCTGCCGAAAACATAGGCTGGTTTAACGCGTCATTACTGCCCCAAAGATGTTGTACTACATGTTTATGCAAATCTTACTGCTTATACATCTATTTGCCTCTTGAGACTGTTTACTCAGACGAAGCGCATCGGGGAATATCACAGTCAATATTGAAAAAAATAAGTCAAGCATAACATAGCAGTTAAAAAACGTCACTTATAATTTACGAGCAAACAGCTGTGCTAATCAGCAACGTTTTCTTCTATTTTGGAAGTTCTAGTTTCGGAATGTCTTCATGCGCGCAACATAATCAATTACTTTCACTGCTTTCTTCATGGTAGATCACAGTTTCAGCTGACGTCGCTTTTATTTCACCAATAAATTGTGAAGAAAACGTTTTCCAATACAGAAATGCTATGGGATGCACTGATATTTCAGGAACAGGCCTACTTCGTAAAGAATGTGTTAGGAAGTTAACCCATCTGCGACCGACGGTCATTTTTGACTCGAAAAGATTTTGAGCTTGAAGTGTTATTAGCACTTGAAAAGTTGAAAGCATGTTTTTGTAAGGGCAACCGAAGGTGAAAACACTTTACTAAGCTACTGTAATATAAATGAATATACATATAGATGAATTGCGAGCCATACAAAATTCATTCATTCATTCATCACAGGGCCGGTGATCTAGCAGGCATCCTTATTCAGGCAATGGACTTGAAGTTCACGCGCGCGAACAATTCGAGCAAACTACAATTGTCCCTTTTGTTTCTTTTAGCTGATGACTATAGCCATGAATGCACATGACTGTAACTTCCCTAAAATATTCTATTCATGAGTTATCGAGCTGCTTGAACGCCTTCATCGCGCCTGCGGGCGAGCATTTTTCCAAGCAACATGGGCATGAAGGTGTTCCACAATTGCAAGGTGACTAGTATGCTACTATAGTGCCGATTGTTTTTCGATTGCCTTGAACTCCAGAAATATTTGCAATATACTCGTACATGTACACAAGTATATATAGGTAGAGTGTCGACTCAAATAAATATCTGTATACAGTGAAAAATTTTATGCGATGATATTCAGTCTTTTGCTGAGATTTCGTTCTTGCGGTCCAAAAAATCATTTAAGCATTTTTTAAAAAGCCAATTATTTTCAAATTATTCCTGCATTTACATACTACCGACATGACGCCCCGTTGTAAATAATATGAAACAAGTTGGATATCAAAGGGTATGAACATTTGCTAACAAGCAGCTTAAAAAGCGGAAATTAAGCTGATTATCAAAGGAAATTCATGAGGTGCATTATAATGCAAGTCTTCATAAAGGCGTCGACATCTTTTTGTGCTTTCTTGGCTGAAATTTCAAGTTTCTAATTCCATTTTCATCGGCATGATTTTATGATTCACTAAATTTATGTTTCATTTCTTGAATCTGAATAGTTATGTGGACCAATTTGCATCTTTAAAAGTTAATTGAAATCATTGTCTTTGATTAAGTTATTTTGTTCTAGCAGTGGCAGGTTGCTTGTGAATTGTGATACGCTTAAGAAAATACCCTAGAGGTTGAAAATGAAAGTAATAGGAACCCATCGAATTGCTAATTTAACAAACATTACCTCTCCAAGGCAGTCATGACACGGAGGATCAGTAAAATGCGATCATTCCTCCTGTATTACTATCATGATCAGTCAATTTCGTGGCAATTTCTTCAAAACTGCAAAAGTTTGCATATCTCACATTTAGTGACAATACCCAATGTATTAACTCAGAGTTCATTTAATAAAATCGAAAGTGTATACACGTACATATTGGGGATCTAATAAATGCGCAGTTACCACTCTACCTAATATGCTTACTCTATGCATGTACAATATTCTTTTTCATTTGCTTCTCATTGTCACGGCCGCACTTTGCATCTGCTACGGCCGCAGGTTGCGCACCCTTACTCTGATAGAACCCAGGTAAGAGCAACATGAATTAATATAACCCACCGGGTTCTACTAGAAGATATACGGCAATCTGCATATGCAACTCAAATACTTATGTACTGTAGACTGATTAAATGTGAACACTCATTAGTCTTCGATGGGGCTCTCAGTGAACTTTTCGTTCATCTATAAAGTCCAAGTGATCTTCATTAGTTTCGTTGTCAGATTCCACGAATCTGTCCTGAAACTCCTACATATCTCAAGTAATAGGACATATTAAAGGGTATATTAAGTGGAAATCTCCGGTAATTATAAGAGCCATGCAGAAGAAGGCGAATTAAGGTGTTTCAACGATTACATTTATCTACATTTCCTCCTTTCAAATTTTTATGTAACACGCTGCCAATACTGAAGTGAAAGCAAATAATTAAGGTGCAGGACAATGTCGATAATTACTTTGTCTGTTTTCCATGTTGTGCCATTGACACATTTTTAATGGCAGCTTTAACTGTAACTGTACATCAAAAGAAATTTAATAGACAACAAAGCAATTCTGTACAACTATTTTGATTTGCTGGAACTGAGAGAATGGTATGATGTGAAATCCCCAACTTTATTGCCTACTACGTCTGTTAAGAATGGTTGAACTACACACTGTGAATCTTGTGATTATCTGTATTTTCTGAGATACTTTATCACAATCATACATGGAAAAGACACAACTACGAGTATTTACCGTATTTGCAATATTCACATTTTGTTTTAAAAATTCGCGACAATGGGAAGCTGCTTTGAGCCATCCTTTGAGAAAGTTGAATTACTGGATAATGGAAGCATGGAAATTGGAGCTGTCATCTGAACGATTTGCACAACATTATCAAACATCGCTCCTAAAGAAAACTCGCTTCTAAAGGAAACAGTTCTTGCGATAGTTATTTTTGTTATGATGATCTTATTATGATTTTATTATGATATTTATGATTTGTGGTAAGAGTGTCAATACCGGACCATTTTTGCAGTATCGGAACTTCGGCATTTGAGCTGTGATATAACCGGCTTTCACCGATGTTGCCAGTCATGAAATGAAAACACAGAAGTTGATCTATAATATCTACGTGCATTGTCAATTTACAAATCTTGTAGAAGTCAACGAATGATGATAAGCATTATAAGGGGCGATATGTTATAACCGGTCACCATTATCAGTTACGAGGATTATCCTTCTGGTGAATGTTTGAGCAATTGGAGCACAAGACATCTATTTTGCCTGTCAGATGACTGCGAAACGTACTACAAGAAAGACCCAATAGTGGAAGATTTTCTCTCCGATTCCGCTGAAGTTGATGGAATGTTAAGAATATTACCGCAGTTAGTTTGAAGAGGAAATTCGAGTTAACCGCTCTGCTTTGCTGATGAATTCTCACATGGCATAACATGACTGTCACTACACTATAAACCGTACGCTGCTGAAAGTAAGCTGAAAAATCCTGGATTACAAGCCCACGGTGTGCCAGGAGAGGCGGTATCATTTTAAAAATTTCCCACTATATTTCTCGACGGATTCTGATGTATTTTTGTATGTAGATTTCGAAAATCAAAGTCTAAAAATCATACCAAAAGCCCTTTTCGAGATAATGACGAAAATTTTAAATGGCGGACAGAGAAACCGAAACTGAATTCTGGGAGTCGATTAAAAAAATTCCCAACTATTTCGGCAACGGTTTCCTAAGTAATTTGACCCGCTCTTTTCAAAAATAATTGTTAGAAAATCATACGATTAGTCCTTTTCGAGAAAATGACGAAAATTCAAAATGGCGGACAGAGAAACCGAAACTGCATTCTGGGGTTAGAATAGAAATGTTGCCAAGTATTTCGTCAACTGTTTCCTATATAAAACAGGTACACTTTTCAATCATCACCGTTAGAACATGATGCCGCTAGAACCTATCATATACTTAAAGCAATCATTGACGAAAAGTAACTTTTATTTGTAGAAAGCTCAAATATTCACGTGGCGACTGTTGTAAGCCCTTACCGCAGCCAACAGATGATCGGCATAATAGTCATTTTCGAAGTTTCTGATCTTATAGTTCGACCAAAATGAGTCAAAGTCTGCATGGAGTGATTCACTGGTTTGCTCGCTGAACTTCCCCATGCCTTCAGACGTCATCTTGCAAAACTCTGGCACATGATGAATAATGCAATGAAGTTTTGGAGAAACACGAATGTTCAATGCATCAAGATCATTGCGAAAATTCACGATATGCTGAGAAAAGTCTTGGTCCAGAAAATTTCCAAAACAGCTTGTGACGATTCGCTCTAGATTTCTGAATGCAGAAACGATAGGCAATGTCTCAAGCGTTGCGATTGCTCGCAATTTGTCGACGCTCTTTAAAAGTTGACGAGCACTATTACCGGTAAATGTACCGCCATGATATTGATCTTTCTGCTCTCGCGACGAAGTTAACCATTGTGTTGCAATTCTATGTGAAGTTTCCTCCAGAACATTGAACAACTTAGAGACTGATCCTATAAGGAGATGTAACTCTGGAGGCGGTATTGTTTTCAAAACAAGTTCACTACCATCTCCATGGATAATGGAGGGATGTATTGCATTACCATAGTTTTTTGCCTTTGATTTCGCCTCCGATGAATCATATATATAAATAAAAAATAAGATAATAAAAATATGATCCCTTTGCCGTAGATTTTCGCGTACGTATGATTCTATTGAATTCCTTTTCGTAGATTCCCGAATGGTCTTTGACAGGCTTGACGTTTGTCGACAACTGAGATTCAGATCTCGCTGTATATCAGAATATGTTTCTGTGGTGAGCTGATATCTAGGAGAGTTCATGCTGATACAAACAGAACCATGTTTCACTGTCTGAAGATCAAGACTCCCGGATTTTGAATGAAGTCTAGAACTAATTGTAGATGCGGAAAATTTTTGAGGATCATTTGGAGATTGAATTGAAATAAGATCGGCAATATTTGAATCGGCAATATCTTGTTTTCTGAACAATTATGAGACTTTCCTCTGCCTATCTGAGACAGACAACGTGCGCAAACTTTCATCGTAGGAGATTCATCTTCATGGTCTCTACTTGGAGAAGACATCGGTCTGCCTGGTGATGACTTATGACATGGTAACTTAGACTCATATGAATTTTTTTCTTGCCATTTGACAAATAGTGCATTCACAAGCTGTATTTTGACGAGTGCGAGTTTGGAATGGAAAGTGAATATTATCGCGATCATATAAAGGCAGGTTTTCAAATTCACCAGCCGAAACTTTCTTTCGACACGACGAACATATAACCCACGGGAATGTTCCATCAACAGTGTTGTAATCTGGAAAAATATGCGATTTGATAAGTTCTTCCATGTTAATGGAGATGTTACGAAGGTCATTTTTACCAAAGCAGATAACACAAATAGCTTTTAGCGATTCTGAATGAGTTCTTGCTGTTTTTGGCATTGTCAAAGTCAAGTCAATCCGATAAACAATCGCAGACACAAATGGACCGAGATCAGTGCCACTTGAATAAAGAAATGTTGTTTACACGATCAACAATCATGCGCGCATGCGCATGTGATCGTCATTATGACAAGCTTTGCATGCATGTGTGTGTGTAATGAAGGACAATCACCGTATTATACATGATTGAATTGAGACAAGCTGCACATGTACGAGGTGTGATCAAAAAGTAACCGAACTTCTTCTCTTAGCAATATACAATCGGTCTAAACTCTTATTGTTCGATATCAGTGACAAGCTATGACCTTGAACTTCTCTTAGATCACGGGACACGATTTGAATCGGCATAGATATCCAGCTACAGCCAATAGCAATAGAGATAACTGTTCTCTCGCTGCGAAATCTGCTTTTCTCGATAAATTGATCATTCTTCCGTCGATCTTCGTCGAAAATGGAATTTTCTCACGAACAGCGTGTCAATGTCAACTTTTGCTACAAACTTGGAAAGACTTTTACCGCGAGACATTTGAAATGATCAAGCAAGTTTACGGTGACAACTCCCTCAGCCGAACCCAGTGCTACGAGTGGTTCCGAAGGTTCAAGACTGGACGGGAATCAGTTGAAGATGACCATCGCTCAGGCCGGCCTTCAACATCAACAGACGCTTACCATGTGAGCCTGGTCGATGAACTAGTGCATTCGAATCGACGGTTAACAATTCGAGAGATGTCTGATGATTGTGACATTTCGTTTGGATCCTGTCAGTCGCGTTCTGACTGAAAACTTGGGGATGCGCCGCGTTGCTGCCAAGTTTGTCCCGAGACTCTTGACACAAGAGCAAAAGGTCAATCGCGTTGCAATCTGTCAAGAGCTCCTGGATCGTGCCAACGACGATGGAAACTTCATGGAATCCATAATCACTGGCGACGAAACATGGGTTTACGGCTACGACGTGGAGACGAAGAGCCAATCCTCACAGTGGAAGGGGAAAGGATCGCCGCGACCGAAGAAGGCACGACAAGTCCGGTCGAATGTCAAAGTGATGCTAACCGTCTTCTTTGACGTTCACGGTGTTGTCCACCACGAATTCCTACCTCAAGGTGGCACTGTGAACCGCCATTATTACCTTGAAGTGCTTCGTCGCTTGAGAGAGAACATTCGTAGGAAGAGGCCTGAGCTGTGGAGCAGGAAATCATGGGTCCTGCACCATGACAATGCCCCTGCCCACTCATCGTTATTGATTCGTGATTGCTGTGCAAAATCTGAAACGACTGTGCTTCCCCAGCCACCGTACTCCCCTGATCTTGCCCCAGCAGACTTTTTCCTGTTCCCAAAGTTAAAGTTCACGCTGAAGGGACGACGATTTGATTCAATCGATGAGATCAAGAAGAATCCCCAAAGAAGCCTTCCAGACAGCCTTCAGGAGCTGGAAACAACGTTGGGAACGATGTATTATTAGCAAAGGCGAGTACTTTGAGGGTGATAGCTTTGAATAGCTTGTATTTTTCCTTAATAAAGTTTTGGAAGAAAAGTTCGGTTACTTTTTGATCACACCTCGTATGAGGATAAGTTGTTTACGATAACTATGCGCGTGTACGCGTGTGATCGTCATTGATGTGCTGTGATCGTAGTGCATGTGTGCAATGTAATAAGCTATTATTCTCTCTGCAAATCAATCTGATGCAGACCACTGATTCATGCATTTTGCTTTTACAAATAGGACGATTTAGAGCATGACCTTTCCAATGCCTCTTATGATCCTGCCAAAATCTCCAAGACTTGTTATTAATGCATTATGTACACCAACGAAGTCCCCGAATGCAGTTTCGGTTTCTCTGTCCGCCATTTTGAATTTTCGTCATTTTCTCGAAAAGGACTAATCGTATGATTTTCTAACAATTATTTTTGAAAAGAGCGGGTCAAATTACTTAGGAAACCGTTGCCGAAATAGTTGGGAATTTTTTTAATCGACTCCCAGAATTCAGTTTCGGTTTCTCTGCCCGCCATTTTGAATTTTTGTCATTATCTCGAAAAGGGCTTTTGGTATGATTTTTAAACTTTGATTTTCGAAATCTACATACAAAAATACATCAGAATCCGTCGAGAAATATAGTGGGAAATTTTTAAAATGATACCGCCTCTCCTGGCACACCGTGGCCACTAATCAAGAACACTAAGAGGACCCAGAATGTTAGTAGGCATCTGGAGCAACATTTGGGGTTAAACATTTTCAATCATCTTTATATTATTTACCACAGCGTCGAAGCATTACGGGTTAATCCGTAGAATTTAGCACCTCCACTCCTGCTGTCATGCTACAACTCTGAAACTCACAACGTTTTCACTACGATTCTGCCATCGCTCTTTACAGATTTGCATCCGTTGTCTTCATCGCCTTTTCCGATTCTTCAGAAGATTCACAATCGATCTTGGAAGTGGGTCATCCACTTTTTTTGGTGAGATTCAATCTCTTCAGTAATGCGCAACACAGCATCTCGAGAACAGATCACTTTTCGAACCTGGACTGAGGGTTGTATTGCATCATAACCGATTAATTAGTGTATTTTTAGCAATAGAGAGCAGCAAAAATTCCCCAAGTAGTTAATGGTCGTCGAAGCAATAGTCTGGCTATTGTAAGATCGACCAACGAAGGCGTTGGACGACGAAGATCTGTCTTTTACCATGTACTTAAACTATTGCATCGACGACCATAAGCTACTTAGGGAGTTTTGCTGCTGTCTTTTGCTAAAAATCATTATGATCTCCCATCATCTGGTCAAATACGTAGTTAGTGTATTAGCGATCGTGGACTATTATTGCGGTATTCTGTAATATCTGTAGGCCTATATCACGTGCCTAATTTTAACAAGCACAGTAAAGACTTTACATCAACATGGCAATAATATTTCCTGTTGACATGATGCAGTGCTTTTGCAGCTACAGACAATATGCATAGGTGCACAAAATGCATAACCTGCTTTATGAGATCAATGTTGTGATCGGCATCACGAATGAGGTTATCACATGTTTTACTTGATTGTACGATATGCTCGTATAAATGATCGAGTAATTTCAAGCCGAAAACCAAGCTTGTTATGTAAATCTTGCAGGATCAATGTAACTTTATAACGACATCATCTATGTAGGGCATTAAAGTGAAAAATTCGTCCTGTGTGACTGATCGGCTTCCATATCTGTACATGCATTTAATTCCTAACAAAATTGGTTCCAATCCTATCAAAAACTCTGGCTCTTTATCATTATCTATATCGATTTTAAAGTGGAAGAAATTCAATTATTTTCATCATGTTTTACAATTAAAAGTAGCTGAATAGTATAGTCAATTAACCATTTTTATGATGAACACTAATACCAAATTATGACTAATTTATGCAAGATCACTATCATCTAATGTGTGATTGAATCGGGATGGAATCAAAATGTATTTGCAACTTTTCAAACACAAATTTAGTTAAGGGACCCAACTAATATTTAATTGCCCATAGTAAAATGATAAGTTTAGCCGTGTTTTCGTTTCCTTCATTACGCATTATTTTTCTCTCTGCAAATCGCTGTCACATACACAATTTCGGAAACTTAAGTAACTACATGTACATGCATCTACATGCTCTTATTAATTGATTCTTACATTTGGTTTACTACAGATATAGTCGTCTTAAGCCAAGGATAACGCTTCAAAACACTTTTCACAACACGAATAGCAGGATCTGAATTCGATCCAATTCTTAGCAGCATTTTCTCACTTGGAACACAAAAACAGAGCAGTATTGACAGCTTGATGTAACTCGCGCCTTGGTTGAATTGAAACACGGGCCCTATATCGTCTGATCACTGGACGGGTGTGGATGAGCAAGTAAGGTCGTGACTGATTTCATAACTGAGTTGCTTCTTCCTGATAATAATCAAGCTTACCAAATAAAATGTCAATAAGTCTTTAAAATAATGTTACTAAGAACAATTTGTCAGCAAGGAAATTTGTGGCACACAGATAGATTACTCTGCAGCAATGTCATCAGGCGAAAGCATCATAGCTTGCATTTTATTTGCCATTTATATTTGTAGCTTTATACATCATCCCAAATTATTTTTCAAGATCCTTTTCGTGCATTATGCTGATCATTTGGACATGGCATGACTTATTACATTAGTACAGGGGAAACAAGATATTGCTCAAGGAATGCAAATTTACGTCTTCAATTTATCACAACACAATACTTAACGAAAATTCAATACATGTCAAGCACATATGCATGCAACGTTGAATATATTCTAAAATTCTAAATATTCTAAAATATATTTCGGCGAAGCCCTTCTAAATCAGATTTTTAACTTGCAGTGATCTCATCTAACAATGACTGTGATTTTAAAATCAAATCTGGGAATGTCTAGTAGACTATTAGAAATATCATGGGTGAATGGTGTTGGTGATGATGTTGGTTCATAATGGTGAATGGTGAGAGATCCGCACTGTCGCAGCATTTTCATACCGGTTCTCTCACTTCCCTCCCTCACTTTTCAGTATAGGTACACTCACTCGTAGGATGCGGTCGTACAGCTGCAGAATTGTACACCGCTCGGCAGGACTGTCTCTTTGTATGGCGCTGATGAAGACTCCTTTCTCGGAGAGACCGTCCGACACGCCGATGCCGAAATTCTCGCGTTCGGAGCTGCGATGGAGACTGAGAGCGAAAGCGTGTTCCTCCGCCTGTCCGTCCTGCTGCCTCGGGACGTGGATTCCCGCCTCGGACCGACTGCGGTTGTGATTGGAGAGCCGCGCCTCGGATCGGGATTGACGCAGTGAGGAGGAGTCGCCGCGCTGACGCATCTCGTTGAGGATGGCTTCTCGACAGCCCGGACAGGAGATATGCTGTAGCTGATCGAGCGTATATTCCTCCACCTCCTCCTCGATGCTGTCCTGTTGTCCAACCGCGACTGCTCCGCCTAACCGGCCATCGTAGAGGGCATTGTGGGTCACGTGGGTTCTTGGTGAAGTGTGAGAATCGGAGTCCGACTCAGTAGCCGGCGGCTCACCCATATCAACGGCGCTGTCCTTGCTGGGGATCTTCCGGTTCAGCACATTGCTTGGAAGGCTCATCGTCTCTGTAATCAAATTGCTTTTTATGATGATGTGTGTAATCACAGTATTTGACTATGTGAAAGGGAAGGAACCAAAAATAAAGACAGAAAAGATGGTCTACCTTTCTGTCGATCTTTTCTAATAAACACATTAAGGACGAGCAAATAATGCATGCAGTCGAATATGCTGCACACTGGCCATGAAACAACCAAAAAGATTTGACTTCTTCTGTTGTCGCGTATTTCAAAAAATTTTGCTCTTGATTGATAATCATGCACTTGCTTTGACGAACTTTCTCGTATAGTGGAGCAAACTGAATTAATGGATGACTATATGAAAATCAGGGATGTCTAGATATCCCACATGAAAATTTTTCTACCTTAGTTTTACTCTATCAATTCAATTTAATGCTGTTTGTTATTCAATTATATGTTGTGATATCTCTTAGACTGCTGTTAATTCTGTGATTTCAAATATGATAGCTAGCTCCATTAACATGCAATGATGATAAAGATGATTCAGTCAGCATATCAGACTTAAATGATCCGCCTTCCTCTCACATCTCACTTTGATTTAGCAAAAATATATTGTAAGTATCTGGAGCCATGAGTCAGAAAAATGTCTTTCTCTTTTTAGCAAGGAGTTAAAACTAACTTAATTTCAACTCACTTCTCGTATTGTTTGTTCCCTGAGGCTTGAAGGTAGAGAGGTAGTTCCCCGTTCCACGTCCGCTGCTTTCTTCGCTGTCATTCTCGCTTTCCACAGTTGTCTAGAAAACAAAGTGATCTTATCCACACCATGAAACTACATGCATCGCGAAGAAATTATTAGATAAAAATTGGTTAAAAGCCTCAACCCACAAAAACCCAACACTGTATTATCAATCGACTATATAAACGGACATGCACAGTGAATATATAATACGTTGGCACGCGTTGTTGTGGTGCAAAATTACGTTTGAGCCTTGGGATCAATTCAGCTGCTTTACGAGCAAGCTTTAATGTATTTATTGTATGTCAAAAAGTTGAAAATGCCAATTGCAATTAAATTTATTGGAATGACATGAATGGTAACAATTGGAGCAACGTTGTTTCATCACTCACTACTACCTTAATATTGCGAACACAATTAGGAAGTTAATGTCAATACTCAAATTAGCAGTCTAACAACAGGTCAATCATTTAAATGTAAGACTCAGTGCAGGATTCACAATGTGCATCATTACATTAAAAAATCTTCAACTATTGAAAACCGACTATTATCATAATATTGCATAAACTTTTCTTTTCGCAATCAAAATATCAACACAAATGTTAGAATTATTATCGAACTTGCATCAAAACAGAAAATATTTAATTTCAAAACACAAATGATAATTTGATAGTTTGATTTCAAGAATTTGTCAAAGTGAAAAATCATTTGAAATCCGGCTTGGATTTAATGCCTTTAATTTATTTTAATGCCTTTGGATTAAAATATCAAATATTTGTCAATCGAAATTGTGGCATTATGGTTTGTGTCGGAATTAAATCACGCATATCTTGTCATTTCCAAAACCGAAAATTCATTTATGACTCTATTCCTTAATATCTTTTTGTAATATTCATATTTTGTATCTACTTGCATATTTTATAAGTAGTACGTTTAAAAGCGTTCTATATCTTTATTCGTTGGGATTTTGGTTTCACCAAAACCGAATTCATTTTTTCCTGACACACCCAATTTACAACAACAACAAAGGAAGCACAAAGCAACACAAAATGTGCTATCATAGTATTGATTATTTCATTGAAAAAGCTCATAATATTCTTCTGTCTGTCAGTTTTTTCTCCAATCAGTGCTAGTTATTGTGTCAACATTCATGTTGAATTGCTTTATGTTAAGAATGCATTCTACAACAGGAAAATTAAATTATTATCCAACTTCCATCAGATTTGCTTATACTTAGTTTTGGTAATATTCTGATAGATCGTGCTGAATAACCTGCTCTACTTATGGTATTTTCATGGAGTATTTCATGCCATGGCAATACTGCATTGCAGTTTTCTGTAGCTCTAAATCAATTTTTGATTCCATCTTTCCTCCACTGCCTAAGAAGCTGTTTACATCTTAATTAAAGCAAGATATATAGAAGGTATCACAGTTATTATAGTGACTCTCAACATGCTCTATAGCGTTGCGAAGAGACATGCTTATATCATGGACGATGTAATTTCAGGATGCACCGGTAATCACAGGCGGTGGGCGTCCTTGCACAATTGGCTAAAGCGTCATCAAGATATGATACAATTATTTATACATGTTTCAGAAGCTAAATCCCTGAGTAAAAATACAATCATTTTTCACTTCAAGTATAATTCCTTCGGGTTATGGCTTTCCACTGTTAACTGTAATTCTGTTTGATTGAGACACGAATTGACATCAAGACAGTTTAACATATGGATGAATTATTTGTTTGTTCTATACAGAGTTGGAAAAGTCGGAATTGGAATTAATTCCGATCCGGAATTAATTCCATTTTTCGTCGGAATTGGAATTGGAATTGACGATATTCAAATCTACTGGAATTGGAATTGGAATTGACCCTGATAAACCTCAATTCCACTTTTTCGATAGACCTGTCATAAATCTATTTGTACAAAAATTGAAACCGCAACGTCCAATCACAACAATTGACAATATTAATTTTTAAGACTATAGTTATATAGATACGATACGCAACGATAAAAGAAAAACTTTAAACTTTCAGTTCACTTCTTGATGCTGAATTCACTTCAATTCGATTGGACTCATTTATACCGAAATAATATCATAAATATCAGTGTCACTTATACCGTCAATCTTCAGTCGCGCTCGCTGATGTGTTGCTGTATCCGCTGATGTGTTCTTATTCGCTGGCGGGCAGTTGCTGTTGTTACTTCTGTAGTTAAGTTGCACCGCGAGAGCCCAGAGTTCTTCTAACAGCTGCTGAAGATGTCGTATGTGTTGTTGTTGGTAGTTGCTGTTGTGTCAGTTTCTCATCGTTTCTAATTTATACCAATTTTTGAGACTTGACGATAAATCCACTTTCTTTTGAAAATTAAAGAGTTTCCTTTAATCTCTGCCCGCTAGCTTTCGACCCGACTTCATTTCGTTCTTATCACGGAATTTTTAATCTCCTTTTTTAGCATGGACCATTAATCAGTTTTTATTATATCATTTTTATCGTCGTTTTTTCTGTCATCAACAATCACGTTATTCGCACATTGAATTTCTTTCTTCTGTCAGTTTATTAATCGATTTATTCGCATCTCATCTCTCTCTCTCTCTCTCTCAGCGTTTGATTATTTGTTAATTTTCTTTTCTTTTTTTTCACGAGTTATTTAATATCTGCGGCTTTAACAGTGCGCCTTTATACATTCACAAAAAGTCAGATCACCCTCCAATAATCCTGAAGCAAATCCCAAAAATGATAGAAAGAAGAATCTCGAAATTATCCTGCAATGAAGAAGAGTTCTACAAAGCAAAACCAATTTACCAAAGAGCATTGAAAGATGGTGGATATCTTCATAACTTAACCTACAATACAGCACCTGAATCAAAAGAAAAGTGAAGAAGAAATCTAATATGGTTCAACCCATATTAATATAATATGGTTACATTTAGCGCCAATGTAAAAACTGATATTGGGCGACGATTTCTAAATTTGACCAGAAAGCATTTTCTTCCACATCACAAATACCACAAACTTTTTAACAAAGACAACATGAAACTAAGTTACAGTTGCGTTAGCAACATGAAAAATGTAATCAAAAGTCAAAAGTCAAAAATCAAAATTTTGAGCAAATCTCAACCAACACAAACGGCTGAAAATGAGAATCAAAACTGTAACTGCAGAAACAAAAGTGAATGCCTATTGAATGGAAACTGTTTAGAGAAATGTATAATTTACAAAGCAACAATATCATGTGAATCGGACGAGAAAATCTACTACGGCATGTGGGAAGGTGACTTTAAGACACGACATCGAAATCATAAAAAATCATTCACGCATCAAAAATACATGAACGAAACATCATTGTCAAAGTATTTATGGTCTCTTAGAAACAAAACCAAAACCTTTGACATCAGATGGAGTATAGTGCAACATACTAAACATACTAAACCATATTCTTGTGGCAGCAGATTCTGCAATTTATGTTTGACAGAGAAATTTTATATTATAACATCTAAATCTGAACATCTGATTAACAAAAAGAGTGAAATGATATCACAATGTAGACATCGTAGGAAATTTCTTTTATCCAACATTTGACCATAGTCTCATACTCAATGCATGTCCATAAGTCGATTTGAATTCAAATGTATATGTATAGCCTTGATTTTTAATATTGAGATTCTTCCCTTTTATCTTTTATTGCTGTCTGACGAACGGTAATGTTTGTATTTCCGTGAAACTTGCAGTTATGGCAATAAATAAATAATCCAACTCCGCTTGCTGATTTACTATATATATATATATATATATATATATATATATATATATATATATATATATATATATATATATATATATATATATCTATATGCACACATGAAATATGAACTATGAACATGAGAACGCACATAGGAACGACGCAGAGAACGGCACACAGGAACAACGAGGATAGGATAATGGCACATGGGTTAGATTGAAACGAACGAATGTTAGATACATTAGCATAATACACTATACGCGACATGAAATTATCGGAATTGAATCTTATTATGGAATTGGAATTGGAATTGAACTGTTTCGACTGGAATTGGAATTGGAGTTGGAATTGAAATTTCTGCTCTGGAATTGGAATTAAAAAATTTCAGTGGAATTTTTCCAGCTCTGGTTCTATATCTCAGGTTATTTAATGATCATCTGATGGGACTCCGACTCTGGCTAAGACTACGAGACTCAGAATCTGCATCCGTGGCGCACATATAGGCTACTTGCGAATACAAAAATGCATTTCAACGGTTGCTTACAAATATTATGCATGTACAGTTTGTACTTATACGAGTAAATGTGATTGCAAAATTATCAAGTGAATATCATCAAAAATATTGTAAAAGTATCCGCTCATGTTTTAAGTAGAAAAGTATCAACTTCAGACACTGATTACAAAAGATTGAAATTTTCATGTTTTGAATGCATGAACCTTTGATCTCATGCGTTTCTAGCGAACGTAGTCAATTTTGGATGATTTTTGTACAAACAATTAGATTGCCTGTCAGATTTCCTCTATTACAATATGAACTGACATGCAAGTCACTACTCGCTTTGACTCTATGCTGAAATTTCGTTACATTCTTGTATTTAAGATGAACTGGAGAGTATTTTATTGATACACATACCTGCAATTGTGTGCTTCCCCATCACTCTCGTAATAAATTGTTTTGCTTGTAAAATGGCCGTGCACTCGATGTTCATTCCGTTACTTTTATGTGTATCAAATGTGATTGTTAATCTTATCCAAAACCTGTCCTCTTGTTTTATGCAATTCTATAGGGTGCGGCATTCTCTTGACTTTCGAGTTCTTCTTCTTTGCAAAAACATTATACACTCATCCTCAAATGCAACCATTGCAATGTTGATTATGTCAATAAAGATGTGCATTGGCTTCAAAATAAGACTTTATTTGTTAATTTCTGTTGGATAACTAGAAAGTTATGTTACTTTAAAATTTAGTCACGTTTTTTATGCCACATCCTGTGTCTGACAAAACCTGCCAAATAAAAAAGCATGCGTATGATTCGACTAATTTTCCTAGCTTCCGAGTGTGAAACAATTTAGTTAGTTATCTCAAGATTCTTCACATCTGTTTAGGTAACTATAGTATAATCATAGAGTCGGTATAATCAGTCAGCTCTGATATCATGAAAAGCAATGTCATGTAGGCCTACTGCATTTTTTCGAAATTTGCAACATTGTTTTACCACAATGTCGACTGTATGCTTCTTCTGTAGATCCGCTTCAGATCCCTGACATACAACGTATTTTTCTTTAGGATTCACTAGCCATAAATTAGCTCGAGTTGTCATCTGATGGTGATTCTTCTTTCCTATTATGAGCTTGCCAACAGTTGGATAGAGATGAAAATCTATGCACTTCGGAATGATATTATCGCAAGAATTTGGCATATTCGATCATTGAGTAAGAATCGCATTGTTTGGAATATTTAGTGGCCAGTTGTCATAAAGTTGACTAATCTTACTTTACTCTACAACGATCGAGGGAGTGATTCTCTTCTCACGGCGTTTTGGATATAACTATATCACAGACGCTTGATGTTGAAGAATTGTTTGGTTTCCATGACAATGAATCAGTTTTTCGAATAACTTAGAGGATGAAACGATTTATGAAAGTTTTACGTCTCTCATAAAGTTTATATCCACGTTGAAGGTTGTGTCTGAAATGGTTCATCACATTTATACCCGGTGGGGAAATGCAATACGACATTTCTTTGAAAATTAGTGTCGTCGGGTTTTTCAGAAATTGACAGGAATAAGTCGATAAAATAGAAACTATGTGATGACATCCTTAAATCGATCGAATGCGCGTGTTCTTTCAATGTGAAGGCTGAGACTAAGGTTGAAAAAATGTGTTCTTTAATCCATTTGGAGATGAAAGGTTTCGGTCGGTTTTGATTATGAACTTCAGAACAAGTAACTGTTTCTATTTTCATCATTAAAAAGGAATCGATTATTGTTTGGCATTTGTATTAATGTAGGGTATATGCCGGAACACAACAATAGCTTTTATCTCACTTTATATGCTTCCCATGTTTTTTGTTATTGAGAATAATCCTTTTAATTCATCAATATAACTAAATAATACAACTGCCACAAAAATCACAGCGGCAGAAAGAAATTTAGGCATAACAACAAATAAATTAAGGTAATATTATAAGCATCAGATTAGTTGTCTTGAAACAGATTGACGAAACGAAAATTGAATTGTAAGAGGAGATATTCAAAGGCTAAATATCAGATTAAGAAATAAAATATTTACATTTTAGACACATTTAGTCACATTTACATTTAGACAATTTACATCGAGAAATCAATTATTGGACTGTAATTAGAAATGACCGCATTCCATACAGCAGCAATCTGTTGCAGTATTTCTTCTGACTTACATTTATGAAATTGACATGTAATTTTGGATGAGATATATGAAAATACATTAAATAGGTTGAAGATAATATTTATCAAGACTCAAACAGCAATCAGAATGTCGTTACTAAGTGATTTCTGCGGCCAGCTTTAGACAAAAACAGTGGCACAAGTTCTTTGAATTTTAAGAGAAATTAAAAATTTTGACATAAGAGAAATTCTAAATAAGTAAATGAATTATTATCTGTAAAAGTTAACGCGTTAAGGTACAAAGAAGATTTCCAATGAAGGAAAAGCTCTTGATTATTTCACCAAAATTTGCAACATTTCCGCCAAAATGGATGGAAAATCCATGTTTGAAATGTGCATAAAATGAGTAAAACATCAACCCCACAAAGGTTTCATACAGGTCCACGATTTCGCCTTCCAGACACGATTTGCCGCTGCTTCCCATTGAGTGTATGCGCCTGTGGAGAGCTTGATACTTGAAAGAGTTCTAAATCGAACCTTCAGAGTAATAGTGAATAACAGAAACAACTGCATGCAAATATATACAGTATTGACAACAATAAATCAATCACTTTGCATCTCAAGCGACAAGGCTATTAACTTTGACCGCTAGGAGTGTGTTTTCCCGCTTAACACTTTTCCGCATTCTATGTAAGTGAACTGTATACTTCCAGCAAAAAGAAGCAATAAATAAAAATAATAAGCTCAATAAAAACAACAATATGCTTCCATGACAGAATTAGAGTGTTTCATTATCAATTCAGTAGACTGTTTATTTGTTCTGTATTCACTATGTAGTTGAAATGCCTTCAGAATATGTGGCAATTCCGAGAATGGACACACAACAAATGCAAGGTCTATTTCTTGCTAAAAGAAGGAAGCAGAATTCATTGACAGTTGGTGCTTAAATACCGAGAGGTCATGTAATTATGCCTTTGACTCAATTTTTTAGAATACGTTTTTCTGCATTTATGCTGTACATCACCTAAGACAAAGCTGCTCAAGCTGCAATTTAGTGACTCCTAGTTTTAGCGTATTTTCAAACTGCTCATCAAAAATCTTTCGATTTTCGCACCAAAAGGATAGGTTCATCCTATCTTGAATTAAGTACTTTTTGAAGATGCAAAATTTTCCTCTTTTTTACAAATATTTTGTGTAATAACTTTTAACGAAACGCATCGATTTTTAAAATGAGCGCAGTATTTTATACAAATAGGTCTAATAATCATGTCAAGATCATCTGTTATATCATAGACATCGAATAGAATATTTGAAATTCAGATATTATGCCTAATAATGGGAAATGTAAGTGACTTGTCCTCATTATTTCAAATTGGATATTTGCAGGTCGTTCTTCTTAATGAATACGGTTGGAGTAACTTAAATTAGTAGAACAGTGCCATTTCACAGATGCATGAGAAAATTTTCCATATTTCATATGCACATGTTCAGTTGCATTCATATCAATCTTGTCTATCTGTCTTTGCACTCAGAAGCTGGGTCTCTATACATTCAATATGTTGAGCATCATAAAGAGCTATCGTTAGCTCGTTTAAGTTTCGAAATTATCAAAAATCTGTCAAAGTTGGTGTTTTTGAACTTTGAATTACTATTTGAAGAACAGCGAGTTAGAACAAAGGAGTAGCACCATCAGAAAGTTCACATACGAAACATATACCGTGAACTTCATGTGATTGAGAGAAGTCCTTTAGAAGTTCAAGAGGGGAAGGCGAATTCCTCCCCTTCTGTGACATCGATTCTTTCTGTGCATGGACATGGTTAATAGAGAGAATTAAAGCCGAGCTGCTACTTATTTCCCGAATTACATGTTTTTAGCTTTGTGACCGCTGATACAGTTATGTCCTCGAGATATTGCACGTATTTTTACAGTAATTTAATTATGTAATTACTTCAATAGAGGCTCAATTGAAAATCTCTTTATCATTGTCATCTTCATCATTATGCTGCTTAGGGAATTCTTCTTCTTCTTCTTCTTATGCTGCTTAGGGAATATTATCTGATTTAATTAATTAATAAAAATCATTAATAAAAATTAAAAGTTTTACGGGGAACGCTGAAGGCGATCTATTTTGACTATAGGTGATGGAGTCAAAGTTCCGTTAAGATTTTGACCGTAGATTGATGATTTTCTGACCTATAATTCTTTTATCGACTTTTCAGATATACATCTGAGATAAGTCACCAAAAGATTTCTGCTGGACCCTTGTCCCAGTGGTTTTCCAATGCATTGTTATAAGTTGAGAAGTATTGTCTTGCAAGTTTTTCAAAATGGTCCTTAACATGTAAATCCAGCTGATAGTTATATCAAGAAATTGAGAAAAATTATCTGCAAATTTTGGAAATCATAAAGAGAAGTTGTATTTATATAATACTACATTCATGCCGTTTTCCGTAGTGAAAATTTTATTTAATCAATAAACAAATACCGGTATACAAAATTACCGCTAAAATGAGGGAAGATTACAGTGGTTTCGTTCCCAGCGAAATAGCTTCGGCTAGAGATGTATTTACCTCCAATATAGTGATCTCATAAAACAGGGTCTCTTTTAATGATGAAAAATGGGGGAATTAAACACAGCTTAAGAATCATCATCACTCGTTATTATAGCAGCAAACATATGCTTCTAGAACCGTTTTGCAGTTCATAAAATGACTTGAAAATTTTAGAAATATAGAGTTATATTTATAAAATGAATTGTATTCTTTAATTTATATTAACTGTTATTGTGCACTACAGCAAAATTATATTATACCGTATTTCTTTGAATAAGAGACGCGTCTCTTATTTTTTTCAGATCCCTGATTGATGCGTCTCTTATTCAGGGACGTCTCTTATTCAAGGGCGTCTCTTATTTATCAAATGTTCAAGTTTTCATTCTTTCATTAGAAAAAGATGTCTTAGTTTTTTGTTACTATTCTCTTAGGTAACCTTCGCATTCCTTACTTAGGCCTATGTCATGGGCAAATTTCGCCAGTAATTTTTCTTACATATATGCGCTTTATCATAATTCAGATATTTTGGAAATGAAAGGAGTTTTATGGTTTGTAGTAGCATATCTTGTAGACTCATCTAATACATTCATATACCAGTACATGTTGGCCACTATGCATGTAGACTAGATCTGAATTTACCGAAACGAAAATACCGATAATCAAGTAGTATTTACAGCAAAAGTTACCGACCGGTACATGACTCCAAATGCAAAGGAAGCTACCGTATAATGCCTCCTTAAATGGTAGATGAAGTAACCTAAAGTAGGCCTGCATGTACGTATGTACAACATGCATGTACAACAACAAGAAGCCTTATATATCATACAATATTGGTCATGATACCCGGTATTTACTAGTAGACTGACTTATTTTACTAAGATAAGTAGGCGGATGTAGCTACCACATTACAATAGCCTGCATGTAATATGTCTGTCTATTTTTTGTACATGCGTCTCTTATTAAATTTTTTCCTCTCACGTATGCGTCTCTTATTCGAGGGCGTCCCTTATTCAAGGGCGTCTCATATTCAAAGAAATACAGTATATTTTATAACTGTGCTACTACATACTATTCAAATCGCCACTTATGGAAGAGCTAAATCGTGATTAAATGACAAAAAATAAAAAATGAATTCACCATAAAAGTCACCAATTTTAGAAACATTACCACTTCACATCATGATAACAATCTGCATGTACAAGGTGATCGCGATCTTCCCGCCGTTTTTTACCGCTTTGATTTGAATGAATTAAAACAAATTCAGTGTCTCAAATCATTTTCTATACAGTGAAAACAAACAATGACTCAATCAAATGTTACAAAATCAAAGATTCTGTTCGAAGTGTCCTCCATAGGATTCCTCGCACAACTTACATCGACGAGTAAATGATTCATAAGCCTTTCGAATCGTCGATTTCGGAATGTTGTCAAGTAAGTCCATCAACCTTTCCTTCAATGTCGTGGCTGTAGACGGTCTTGGGGGCTTGTACAATTCGTTGTGGATGTATCCCCAAAGCCAAAAGTCACAAACCGAAAGATCTGGACTTCTTGGAGGCCACTGGATAGACCCACCACGACCAATCCATCGGTTGTTGAGTTGATTGTCGAGTAACTGTTGAAACACTATCGCAAGATGGGGAGGAGCTCCATCTTGTTGATAAAATTTTCTCCTATGTCGATGCTGCTTGAGAAGTGGGATGACGTGAGTTTGAAGAATACGTTTGTAATGCTCCGAGTTTATGGTCGTCTCTAACAGTTCATACACAACCCCAAAGTCAGGTGACATCATAGCCCAGCACGTAATACCAGGTGCCTTGTCTTCAGCAATCATCTTCGGATTATCCATGACATACACGAAACGGTTGTGTTTGTTGACGCAGCCATTTAAGTGGAAAGTTTCTTCAGCGCTAAAGCAGATGTTCTTCACTTCTAACTCTGTTAGGACAATCCTGCAAAAATTCAACCGTTTCCCTGGACCGTCTGGAAGCAATTCCTGAACAGATACCATCTTCCATGGCTTCAAACCCTCTTCCTTTAAAATCTTGTTGACAGAGGATTGCGCAACACCAACTTCTTGGGCCACCTTACGCTGTGATAGGAATGGGTCGTCTCCAAATGCGGCAATGACATCTTCTTTCTTTTCTGTCGATAATCTTCTCTGTTGATGATCACCAACAGGATTCCGAGGTAAGATGGTCAGAGTGTCCAAGAATCGTGCTTTCCAATTACGAAGGGTGCGTGCTGGTGGTGGCTCTTTTCCAAATTTCTCAAAAAACATTCGCGTGGCTTCTTCACAATTGAAAGTAACTGAGAACGATACAATTGATGCAATTTCAGTGTTGTTTAGATTGCGATATTCCATCGTGCGCGTCTCAGAAGTAAATGAATTTGATAACATTTGATAAGATTTGAAACGTAGATATCTATGAATCACACACTTCATCTATGCGTTTGAATAAACTGTGAGAAGAATCGGCGGGAAGATCGCGATCACCCTGTATGTACATGATGTAATCAGATAAGGCCTGCAAGATGTAGAAAGATTGCGGATCGCCGGATTAAATATTCACAGTCAAGCATCAATCGGAAGTTTTCTTGCTTCTGAACTTTTGAACGCACAATAGGAGCCTCTTTCAATGTTGTTTAACTTGTTGAGTCTAATTTTCCTGAAGAAGGTCCATCATCTACATGTAAGTGCTAGTGTTACGAAGTACCGAATATTCGAACAAGTTGACTTATTTTGTCCTTTACTGGTCAAACACGTTTGTGCAGAAGCAGTGGACTATTCTTCGAAATGACAATCTCACTTGCAATGCATTTTGCGCTCTAATTAGCGGCCAATGTCCTACATGTGTGCCACTTGTTATGAGGATAATCAATGCCATTATTGTGCTGAAGATCACAGAATGAATTTTTCTTATTGACTCACGAATCGTCGAGGAACAATCAAATAGATAGCTTATCCTCCACCAAAATCCTTTGTCGTAAAAGGAGAAATCTAAAATGTCTGCAAATGTCTATCACGAAATCTTTTCATTATCAATCAAAGTGAACTCAGAAGAATATTTGCACAATAAAAGAGACTAATGGCTTAAATCTATACTGAGATTAGTTTGATATGTGGATAGAGTATTAATTTCACGTGTTTTCCACATTTTTGACACATTTCTCTGTCGCACTGCAGGACGTAGATTGACGAATGAGTGAAAAAGAAAATGATAAGACAAATGATGATGACTTGAGAACATCAAAAAAAAAGCAGAACGTGCAACTTGTTGTCAGTGGTGCAGAGATAAATACTCGTAAATTGCCGGTAGAACGCTGCCAAAGGAAATATTGCATGAACCAGTATTCGACTTCTCACATTAAGCTTCCATAAAAATCTGACTATTCAGCACATGGTTTAACTGTAAAAACATTGAAATCTAAAATCTAAACTTATTTATTCAAGGCCAGTTCACTACATATCTCAGGCAAAATTCCGCAAAGCACCTGAAACTATGTTTTGTATGGACAAGTCATTGCATCAATAGCTGATCTATGCGATAGCAACTATATCGTAGCCATAGAAGTGGATAATAGTACACTAGAATGGAAGTTTGATATCTTGCCTATGTACAATGATGGCACATGGAAAAATCTATGGTTTGCAGATCAGATTCGATCTAAAACATTGTATCATAGCAAAACTATTTGCCAAGTTGGTTGTGGAAGTTGTTGACACCTAATTACAGGATTTTCGTGAAGAGAATGGCAAGTGAGATGGCGGCATTGTTTCATGTGAAATAGCCTACTGTTCCATGGATCAATATAGTGTGTCCATTTGTAGCAGTCACTGACAACTATTTTCCAATTTTTCAATATTGGAATGTGAATTAAAAATTGGTTCACAAAGTCATAATTGAAAGTGGTCGGTGTGCTGTTTGTAAGAACATCTGAAGAATTCACAGGTAGAAAGTCTAATTATTGGATAATTTCTTCTTCAAGCGGCTAAGAAACCTAGCGATTTTCTGGAATAAACACATTGAAAGTTTCTTTACCGACAATCATTTCTCATAAATGAAATGTCGCTGGAACTTTTCAATTAATCATTGAATGACACATGTGATATTTTGGAAGCTGATATTCGAATGCATGTAGAGATTTTGAAAATTATTCAAATTTAGTGAACAGGGGAACCCTTCAAAGTAAAATGAATACTATAAGATTTATTGGCCTCTGATTTCAAGCTGGAGGTATACATGTTCTGTAAATCGACATTACAAGTTGCATAAGAGTCTGATTATACTATTGATAAATTATCGGAGCGATATTTCAAAATGATGAACGTACAGAACGTTTAAAAGGATTTCCTTCTTTGTAATCCTGTCGGCGCAACATTTTGTAAATTCACTATTGCTTTTGAGTACATGGTCTTTGGACAAGGGCCAACAATCCAGATCAAGAATTGGCCTGATAAACATAAATACCAATCAAAAAACATGAAAACCAGATCGCACAAGTTTCATTTTGCCCCAACTAAGTTCCCCCGGAGTGTGCCATAATTTTCATGCAATTTCCATTCTAGGACTTTCTATGGTATTGTTAATTTCTATGATCGTAGCATATTCTTCAGCTGGAAACTGCGTAGTTGGAGATTCCTGTAAATTAGCGAACACTAGTGTCGCTACGTTTTTGTATTTTTTTAATCTACTGCCAGTATTTTGACAGAAATATAATGAAGTTCTCAACTTCCAATGGTCGAACTTCTCCGGTCTGATGAAGAAGTATGACCACAAGGAATTTTTCCAAAATGCTTAGAAACATTTACGAAATCAAACTTTTGAAGCATAGTTTGGAAATGGGGACGAAATGCCCTGTATATCAAATAAGGTTCTAAATTCTAAACAGTTCTAATTCTAAAAACAATATTTCTTCTAGACTTTGGGAATATGATCTATTGATTAATCACGGATAATCTTTTACATCGCATATTTGTATACGCTACTGATTGAAAATGTTAGCAGTACTGTAGTGACACAGTAATTTTGCACTCTATTCTGTGGTAGCATCGGATAAAATGATGAAAGCAAATTATTCACTCTTTGTAAGCTCAGAGCTCATATAATCAAAACTCCATGTTGAGATTAGCAAATGCATATCAATCGATTCATTTTTCTAGACAGTTAAAAAACATCAAGACAGTTATTAATGAGTTCAATGTTCAATCATAGGCCTACTGGAAGTCTGAAGTAACAAGCAATATATGAGATATATACTGTTCATGTAGAGCTAATCCCAGAAAACGGCGGTCTTTATTAGCGAGAATCTTAGTTATCCAAGTCCGAAATGTCGAGCTTCGACAGTACTAGTATTTCCAAATTTTAAAGCCTCGTTTACATATTTCTAATAATTCATTCACAAGCTTATATTATATTCGTATTATAGAAACCAAGACAAGTCAGAGAAAACAAATTCAAACTAGCGTTTTTAGACTAGCATTGTTTGACAATCTGTGTGATAGACAGACTGGCAGACGACAGCCTGTTGCTTTTCGCTACATGAACCAACCAGTGGGGAAGGACATGGGTGGAACAAACGAAAGAAACTAAATTTGCTTCAATACAAAATGCGATGAATCTGTGAATAGAAAATATAATGGAACAAAAATTTTTGATGATATCATTTTATATCATTTTTCCTCAGAGTGAAATGATATCATTTTATCATTGCCGATCTTTGCTTCCAGCTAAATTAACTTTGCTGATGTGGGTCCTTTAGGGTGTCCGTTTCAGCAAACCCACCAACTAATCTTCAAAAAACTTTCGATTCCTTTCTCACACATTTAAGGCCTACCAGATTACATGCATTAAAATCGGTAACCTTTCCAGCTAAGTAAAACGCCTGGGCGTCTGTTCTACAAAATGAAACGAAATAGGTTTGCGTGTTCAAGTAATACATCATTGATAAAGATGATATATACTTCGATTTCTAGGATTCCATACTATATTATCCTCTAGTGAAATTGTGGATCCCTAAGCGGATATTGACTTTTCTAAATAAAAATATCTTTCTTAACTCCATCATACCTCGCCGATTTTCACTACTCGACAGCATTCAGCATTACAATTTGCGCCATGAGATTGGTCCATAACTTGTAGGCAAGGGTTAAATTATGTTATGATTGCCAGAGATATAATCAATGCATGAATGTTCTAATTTTGGTATGATTTTCGAGTTTATTCAAAATTTTTTTTATAAGTGTAGATTTGCTACATTCCATAACCATCATCCAATGTCAAGCGCGCAAAAAGGTAATACAACAAAAGTTGTTGCTTACCTTGAGCATTGGAGAATTGACAATGCTTGTGTGTCGGGCAACTTTAAGATGCACTTTTGTTCCTGCACTCTTAAGCATATCCAATACTTCGTTGACCGTTTTCCCATACAGAGGTGTGCTGTTGATAGCCAGCACTTGGTCATCTGGACGGAGTTTTCGCGACATTTCAGCCAAACCTCCTGTTGTGAGACTATCGACTGTAATTGGTTCAAATGGCTCATCCGTACCACTGATGGTGATACCAAGAGGTGTCCTGGGCTCCGGGCGAATGATCTCCACTTCGAAGATGGCCTCTTCTGTGTTGTTTAAGGTATCTAAAGTAATGAGAGTCTTTTCAATGCAATAGAAGCACATGTGTGATAGAGGCAACTTAGCCATGTCATTGTGTAAAGTAGTTGAGTTGTCGTAAGTATTTCACATATCATCACTTACACGGCTTCATTCATTATAATCATAGCATTTTATATCATGCACATCATGTATTTCATATATTGCCCAATGACGCCTTGAATTCCGCCAGCAGGTTTTTCCAAAAGAAAATAATCGTGACAAATGCGTCTCATAGCTCTTGATCCCTTCAAGGGCGTGGTCTTCTAAGCCAGTCGCATAAGATAGTACTCGTACATAAAATGAGGATTACTCGGATACCATGGTTGGTTGGTTAAATTCATGTAAATTGAATACAAAACTGATACTGAAACCAAACTGAAGCTAGATTCCTAACATTGCTCTGATATCATTCTTAATTGATTCGATGTGTTTCTAAATTGCTTTCAAGTTGTTGTAATTAGCTTTGAGAATATGTCAATTTGAGCTTGAAAAGGTGCAGAATCTCATATTTTTCTTGATTTTGTCATTGTCTCGAGCTCTGTTTAGTATATCGATGATAAGAGAAGTGAGGGTCCATTTCTTAAAGTTCAGTGTGACATTCTGTTTATAGGATCATCAACAAGCACCTACGAGCAATAATTGAAAACCATACCGATTGCCAGGGTTGGAACCAGCCGGGCCAGTGGCCGGCGTCATCAAAACCGCCCAGGGCTGGCGCATTTAAAACCGGCCGGTCGGGGATGGGACGGTGGCCGGCGTCTCTGTACCGGTTGGCTAAGGTTTTGATCGTCAGACATTATTTGGTCAACTTATGCTGTTAGACATTAATGAATTTCCACAGCATGTATGAAATGCAGAATGGTAGGCCCACTGGTACTCCGCATAAGCGAGAGTTGTTTAACACAATGCAATATTACACAATGCAATTATTCGCACTTAGATAGCATGTTTTATGCGATAAGCAATATTACGCGTAATGACTAATTCACTAGTCTAATAGGTCGTAGGCCTACTTTAATAATTTGTGATGATGTTAACTATATTTTCAAAGTCAATCAAACACAAGCAAATTGAAAACAGATAATCAAAATAATGACCCAAACGGGCATTAATATAATAACAACATTGATACAATAATAATAATAATAAATGCTTATATCTGCATCTCGCCTCTAGAATAAAGCTTTCAGTGATCAAAAATTGCCAAGCTCCAATATATTAAAAGTTTTTCTAACGACAAAAGTTCTGTGATGAGCTATTTGATCTCTGACTAAGTGCTGATTTTGCGAATTGTTTTGTCTGCGACGTGTAAACTGGATTTAAAGTGATTCACTTAAGTGAGATTTACTTCTTCACTTGATAGGGAATTCCAGTGATATGCGACGTCAATTGCAAGCTCTCTCAAACCCTGATAAAGTAGGGTTTTAACTACATGTACATGCAGTATACGTAAGTTGCCAGTAATCATTTTTTGCTGTTAATACGTGTGGATGCTATCAAATTATGCCACATTTGCATGCTCCTTATGTTGTAATGATTGACTAAACAATTTATTCTAGACTGAATGTCGTCAACGGTCGACATGGGTCTAATTAAATAAACCGGCTGGCAGGCGTTACTGAAACCGGTCGGACCGCAAAAACCGGCCCGGCCGACGTCCGGTTCCAATCCCGCCGATTGCAAAAAGGCAACTCTGAGTCTCGAAGCGCTGTAGACCATATATGGTACTTATGTGTTACTTGTCATAACCGGAGGGGGAGCCGTCCCCGATTTTTCGACCCCGGCCAGTTGGTGCTCTCGAAAATGAAGGCCAGGGCCTGGGCCGGTACCACTCAGATCAAAGCCAACGAACAAGCAGAAAACAATCAATCGAAATTGTTAGTAATTGCTAGTACCAATTTAACATGTAATTCGAAAAATGCCGTTAAGTGTCTAAGTTGCACCTTGATGAGCGAGTTCCTCTATGTTTCTTAATATGTCATGATGCTAAGCGGCCGGATTGCAGCTAATATACATTTCATCGCGTCGAGACTTTGGTTTTATTGAGTTACGTGCATTTAGTCAATATTAGTAGAACAGGAAAATCATCATTGGTAATTACACTGACATAAATTATATGAAATCATTAAAGTCAAACAAATTGATGTCACAATGTGACTGACCTTTCATCAGTCCGAGTTTAGTCAATAACTTGCCTTCTGGTGGGAGATTCTTTTGAATTTTTAAGGTCACGATATCGCCGGCATTCTGTAGGATCATCGCTGCCTCTTCAATGGTGGTCTGATTAGTGCTGAAGTTGTCGATTGCCAATAAGCGATCTCCTGGTTGGATCGATCCACTCCGATGTGCTGGGCTACCTGATTTCACGGACGAGATAAGATGAGGTTCGCCGGTTTGATGCTGTTCACCTGAAAGACGATGTTAAACAATAAAAAAGAGGAAAGAGAAAAGGTCGTGCAAATGAAAGTCAAAGCATTGATTAGCCATGCATAAGTTGCACTATAGCAGGCATGTCTCAGCGGAAAATTGATAGGGCCTACTTACTGCTGCTTGCTTATTTCACTGAGCAGATTTCAAGATGTTTCAAGAATGTTTCAAAGAGGCCTCGCCACGCCTAGTCGCCCGCGGCGCTGATTTGTCCAAAACAGCAAAATACAGGAGAAGCTTTCGACTTTCTCTTCATTAGCTCAATAATAACACCTCTGCCTAACCTTTATATGCGAGTATTATCTAGGTGTGATTTTTGCTCGAATTTTCATGGCTACTAGCGCTGGTATCAATGTTTCGAGGAACTGACACTTTCAGATTTAACTTTAGATTCTCATTTTCTATGAAAGCAATGTTTGTATGTATTGATTGAAGAACTAAACCTTTTCTTCATCATAGCAAATAGAGTGTGCATAGTATTGGAACATTGACTGAGGGTAAAATCAATGTACAATTCGGTAAGACCTTAATAGCCCTTCACATCGTTTTCTGTCAATAGGACAGTGTTCAATAACGAAGAAGCTTATGTCTTACATTGAATAATTAGAATCAAAGTGCTTAGCGATCCAACCCGAACCCGAAATTAAGGGTTCGCGAGTCGGGTAATTTTGAGGTCAGGTCGGGTCGGGTTGGATTATCGCTTTTATCATAAACCCTAGTCAGGTCTTTAGGGTTTGAGTACACAGATTTTGGAAATCTGCCAGAATTTATGCATATTTTTTCTCAGAAAGGTTGATACAACATCATTCTTGCATGTAGTGCAATGTTCTGGGCAATTCATTTGATCAGTACTCTTGCCTTTTTTGCATTTTTCTGATAAAGTAAAAAGGGGAATTTTTGCCTCTTGTTTGCATATTCACTTTTAGATTCTCTATTATGTCGTTTTTATCGAAGCTGCTCCATAAATATGATAAAACGAATTTCATGCGAGTTCGCAAGATGTGCTAAAAAATATATCATCAATTTGAGTTATCGACGACTGAAAACTTTCTGAGTTAGGTAATGACAGCAGCGTCATGAGATGTTTGGAGCCAATGTGTAAACTGGTGAACGACAAATCCTTAGAAGTGCTTGGATGGTTACTTGTTTCAATAATCCATGTATTTTCACGTTCCGGTACTCGTTAATTGCACCAGTGTGAAAAAGCAGTATGGTAAGCACTCTTCTATCTCATGTTCTCGATGCAGCTGGTAAGTGTCAACCATGAAATGCAGTCTACCGGCTACGTCAATGTGTGGTATATGCTGATCAATACCAGGCTTATTCAAAATATGGGTTTGTAGTTGTTTACTTTCCTCTGAAGTCTCATAAAGAGGATCATGCCAACTTACACGGAATTCAACATCGATGTGAAAAAAGGAGATATTTCACTGTTGTGATAAAGCTATGAAAATATCTTTACAGCATATGTACTTAGTTAATACAACAAAAAATATATAAAATATCTGATAACTACAATCTCAAATATGGTGTGCATGGTAATTATTTCATTGAAATGAATCATTATATCATTGAATATCTCTTTGAAATTTTCTCATGTTTTTGTGGTTTTGTCATCATTTTTCTTTTCTATCGAATTAGTCAGTGAAGCGTTTATCCCTAGAGAAGAGTGAAATTAAATCTGGCTGATGGCCCTTCCTAAAGACTGCAGTGCAAAACCGCTCACTAACAAATACATACGAAGGATATATACCAAACTATATTCTGGTATGTTGTTTCTAATCAGCCAATCACAGGAGTTCTTCTCATCATTGCATATCAAATACATACGAATGTATACGAAAGGAAGTCAATATTTGTAAGTAAAACATACCAAATCTCTAGATGCGAGCGTATATACGAGAGTCTCATATCAATTGTTGGTTTCAAATTGTATGTGAATTTGGCATCAATTTGTATGAAAATTTTTAAGATGTTTAAGATGCTTTTAAGAATATTTCTAAGATGTTTAAATAGATCGATTTGAACCTGGGATGAAGCTCTTATACAACTCTAAAATTTGCCGGATTCCTACAGTACGATAACCTCTAGGTCATGCGAGTACTAGCATAATATCATGAATGGTTTTCGGATCTAGTCTGGTCAGGTCGGGCTGGGTTCTGGTATTTTCTTGTCGGGCTCGGGTAAAATTTTTGGACCCTACCTCGTGTTCGAGTTGACTTTTAGTCCAATTCATGAAACTGACTAGAAATTGATCTTTTATGATTCATGAAATTGACTTTTAAATATTCATGAAACCCGACCGGACACTCATGTTCATTACTTCGGTTTTGAGGATCGATTTGGATCACCGCTTCGTATACTATTAATTTGTTCACGTATTCTGCAAATCATGGTGCTAGATCTTTCGCCAACACAATGTTTAAGACTATTGCGGCATTTGATTATGTAGAATGAGTGAGTAGTCTTGCGAAGGAGTGTGCGAGTATTTCCTAACTTCAGCCATGTTTGCTTGGATATTCTGATGCTATCTCGAAATTTTGAACGATTGTAGCTGTCAGTACAAGCTCTATAAATTTTGCTACAAATTGCTCCTTTATGCGTACGTGGGGGTGATAAGATTTAAGTGAAAGGACAAAGTTGAAATTGTACCAGAATAACTTTCAAAACTGTTCCACTTAAGTGAGAAAATTTTTCTGCAGTATTTTGGTACTTACTTAATGTATTTTTCGACTTCCAAAGAGGATTCAAATTTGCGCTAAGGTAATTTAGGTTTTTACCTATCCCTCAATTGTCTGAGGCTGCGATGTAGAAATGAATCACATAGAATATATCAATAATATATAGTTATCAGCATAATAGTTTACATATAATTTTACACATTTAATCGTAGTTTTATAATCATGATTTTGTCAAATTCACCAAGTAAAAATATTCCTATGACCTTAGAATAAAATAAATTTAATTCACTGCGGCTATTCACTACTCAATAGTCGAAAGGTATTCATAATCAAAGTTACTTGATTCATGCCAGACTCAGACTTTTTGAAGACTTTTCAAATGCTTTTTGAAGCTTTTTGGATGCTTTATGGGACCTCCCAGCTTGTCCACGGACTGTAAGTCTTTGAGGCAATGCCTATTTGTGGCGCAACGTGCAGTTACAGTCTATAACCTCTCCACCCAATTTTCGGTCGATCTTAAGTATCTTACAAAATTCTTGTATTCATTATCTTTGTATCGTCGTTATTACTCTTGTGTTTCGTTTACAAACAATAATCATTGTATGGGAATTTGCATTGACACCCAAAAACATTCAAGGAATTTAGACTGATTTTCTTGTCATCCTTATCTGTATATTTTCTTCGTAATTGTATTTTTCAAATATTAGCTATTATTTTTATTCCTCCTACAAATCATAATCAAATCATAATTGGTTGAAATCATAATACTTCAACCAATTTATTTCGGTGATAAAAATGATTACTTTTATCAGTTACTATTGATATTTTAATAGGAGAATTGCTGACAGTCAAATGATCGAACGAGAGAATTAATTAGTGAATCTTGACCGAGTGACAAATGGATGTATCAAAAGGGAATGTGTTTCAAGTCATATGCCACTTAGCAAGAGTGACATTGGAATCGCCATGATCTCTCGCCCAAAGAATCTCCTATCAGCTGAACTTAATCGCCTTTTAGCATCGACGATATATAACATATTCTTTCGTGGGATATATCTCCGCAATCGGCGTTCATGGCATAGTGTTTCTTTTAACCACCGTCTCTCTTGCATGAAATCCTTTTCCAATATGTAAAGTTGCTGTTTGAATTCGCAAACAGTCATACGAAAAATGTACACACATCGACGCACTATACTTCGTTAGGAATCGACTATAAGTTATCCACAAGGAATGCGTGCCAAATTTTGACATAGCAGATCGCCTTGTTACTGATTCTCTTCATACACCTGTAGAGAGAATGAAGAACGAACAGGTACATTCTCGACAAGTCACTTTGACCTATTCTCAGGCTAGCGAGGGAATCAAATTGTTGATTGAAAACTGTATCAGGTGAATTGGTTCGTTTATTTATCAAAATGCCAATAAGTGTCTTGCACTTTAAAACGACAAGAACTTTTCTGTCAGGAGAGAGTCATAGATAGTAACACCATGCATTGTTCCTTTAATGGTTCTTTCAAATGATGATAGACTGCAGGATTCTTTCAGTCATAAGAAGAAAAGACAGAGGATGTCATGAAAGTTGACCTCCATAAAGGTCGACATTCGATGGAAGTAACTCAAATTGAGTGGACTCATTATTAATTGCACGCTAAATCGAATGATTATTGTACTGCGATGTAATATGAAGAAAATAGGACAAGAAAGGTGACAGGTTTTTCACGCGAGGCTGTGATATCAAATGATGTGACGTAGAACAATCTAAGACCGAAGAAATGTCTTCCTTCCAACTTCAAACTGACTTTTGCAGTCAAACTGTGAGTTGAATTTGTAATGATTAATTATTGATTCAATGTGTGATGATTTCATTTCAGCATTCATCTTTTCATATTTAGAAATTACATCATTAATCGATCACCTCATTTCGAATGATTTCGCAATTCAATCAATTAGCAGTCAATTAAAATAAATATAATGTAAACGTTAGCAGGGACCTGGAGCGGTAGAAGTTTGCCAGCTCCGTCCATCTCCTCTCCACCGGCATCTTTCAGCCCCTTCCACAGAATTAAACAGCTCATCTCTTCTTCTGTTTGACTGGAAGGGAAGCATTGTAACATGCAACACTAATGAAATGGCACAATCTGCTGACATAATGCCATAGTAATCGAACACTGAGCAGTCAGTTCAATATTAAAGACTCCTAATTGTGAGAAGTTTCAGTGACTGTTATCAACCGATCACACAGCAAAGAGACAGACGATGTCAAGTTCTACAGAAAAGCATGTGAACGTTTTTTCGTGCGCCTGCTACCTTTTTTAATAATGATAGAAAGGACTAACATTAGCAAGAAAACTTTCACGCAATGATCTGAATTCTTCGAATCTGCAGTCATCGAGGCGATCGGAGTATTTTGAAGGAATTCTCAGCGATCGGAAAGCGATGCACGACTATAATCTCTGTATGGCATTAAGAATTTCTTTTTGCCCACTTAGTAAGTTTCTGCATGTGCATCGTTTCGAATCAGTTTGCACTTCTAGCAAGGTGATAAGCTTATACAATCGAATTCTGTGCCCCTCCACTTCACTTCGAGATACGAATCAGTACCACTCAAATTGCAACATAATTGGATTTGAATTCACAAGACTCGGTTCCCTCACATAACCGTACATGTACAAGCACGGCTGACATAGCTGATGATGCTTACTGTCGGTCAAAAATGTGGTCACTAACTCACTAAATTAGCAAATTTATTTAACTATGCAACTGTAGGCCTACTTGCAAACTAAAATACAATGTATCTTGTAGCCATGCGCGTGTTGCAAGTAGCATACCATAACCTGATGACGTAATTTGTTTGTGTATTTCACTTTCAGCACATTGACATTGAGGCTGCTGCTTTATTATTCCAAAGATATCTACTGGTAGTCGCTTTGTCATATACTATTCGTCTAATCATGAGTCTGATGTTGCGTAATCGTTCAAAGATGAATTTATGAATTCATCTGAATTTCTCCCTGAACAAAGAAGTGCCACACATTTGGCTCTATTTGGTTGTAGTACCACAATTAATCATAATAGGTATGACTTCCCTCCAGCATGCATGTATCAGATGACAGGATTTCTTGAGATAATGGCTAAATGAAGCCAGGAAATAGCAAAAGTCTATTCATCGACTTCCAAATATAGTACATGGTGTCACCGTTTTTGGCAGTCCATTACCTACACGTACTCCACGTAATTAAACTTTTTCAACCAGTTTAAAATCACTCAATCCCTTTACCACTCCGCTCCGATTTACCACACGCTCCAGATCCCTGAACAGTGGGCACTGCCTCTATTATATGCAGGTCTAGCATAGTACAAAACTATACATGTATACTTGCACTATCTTGCAAATAGTACATAGTTATCACATGCTTCAATGCATAATTGCTTAGAGCAAGCTTCCACTGGACTTACCAAATCACTATATTTTTCGATTCTATATTGTAGTGTGCGAGCATTTTTTATTGAAGACAATTTCGCAAATTTCAAGGTTGTATTCAAAAGTGTAAAAATACAACTTTCTCATTCGGATACGAAACATTTTGCCAATAGAATCAATCAAATTTTAATATCCGTGGGTATCCCGCTATAAGATCGATATAACTGGATCCATTCATATGCAAAAATAATGGCTATTAAAGAGATATCATTATCATAATTGACAAAAGTGCCATTTACATGTAGCATCGACGACAGACAAATGACCGCTGATGCTTTTATCAGTCCACAAACTGCTTATGAATTCTTCTTGTTTTCTTGGCAATGTTATGAAAATATTCTTTCTATACATTTTTCAATATCTACCATTACCGATTTTGTTCAACTATTTTTCATGAAATTACTGTGCATGCATGCAGCCAGAAACAATGCAAAGCATTAGACAATATGGATGAGCTACAATTGAAACAATTATGGGCTAAAACATCAACAAATACTATAATAAAATTGATTGCACCACCTGCGCTGTGGCCTTGTGGTAGAGTGTTCGCTCTGCTTCCGGGAGACTTTGGTTCAAACCTTGGTCGGCTCAAACCGAAGACTTTTAAAATGGATACAGTCTGCATTCTTGCTAAATTTAACTCCTACTCATTAAAAAGAGTGAGAGTGGGACAAATGACAACTTGGCTACATGGAGGAAAGGCTCCGTGCCCAATGTGCACAGTATAAACAAGGCTTATTAATTTTTTTGATTCAGAACAATAAGCCATTTCAATTAAAATATTCTTTTATCAACATTTCATGATGGAAAACACACTTATCTAATATAGATGGTAAGAAGGCAATGTGTTTAGAAAATGACAGGTTTACTTGAGATTAATTGCGCATAGAGAATTAGGTCAACATTTGGAGGATAAACGGAAACAAAATTGAAAGAAAGGGTAGGAAGAAGGCCAGGATCTTTGAATTTAATAGGACTAATAGAACCAAATGACCAATAATCTTCGATCAAAGAAAATCCTTTAGTTCGCGACTGATCAGAAAATCATTTAAACAAAACTCGTGAAAAGTTTATCAAAATATTCTACTAAAGTACATTCTACATTCAATTTGATCACAAAAACCACGTTTTCTGCAATGCTCAAAATTTCACCTTGCATTCTTCTTAGGTAATAGTCAATTTCTAATATAAAGATTTTTAAAAATTTTTTTGTAATGGATGAATAATTGTCATTTATCACAATGTTCCGCAAACCTCAGATAAATGACCGTCCCTAAGTGAACCTCGTACGTCTGAAGTAAAAATGAATTGCGTCAACATGATAAACAATTCCTGGTATAACTACGAGTTCACTTCAACATTGTGAGATGATATTGAATGCAATAGCACAGGAGGCTCCTATCAAATCATACATTTTAATTGCGAATACATGCATCTCCATGTTTTTGCATACATATTTTTGTATTCCATCTCTCCATAACACAACTGGTCGACATATTGTTGAGATCAGCACATTTTATGACAGCATTTTTATTGCCATTGTCATTTCTAACATCATGTTTTATGGAATTAAATGAAAAGAAACAATGTTGACTTAAGTCTCTTAACTTAGCAACCTTAGCTTTCTTTCAGTCACAGGGTGAACTTCTTTAGGAATCGAAATATTGAAATACTCGCAATGACGCTGATGCAACAGAAATGTTATATTAAGCCACAGAAACTGACTCCATGAGCGCATTTTATTTATTGATTTGTACGTTTTATAAGACCGCGCTTCACCTGAAAACTGCTGTACTGAACACTTCTGATGCATGAAAGATGATGGAGTTTGCAAAGATCCACCCTAATCAGTCATCATCACAGCCTACAGTCTCGTAATGATATTAACATAATTTACATTATCATTCAAAAAAAAATTAGTTATTTACGGTCATGCGATGGTTCTGAAACGGTTGAATGTTCTACACAAAATGGTTGAAGGCTTCATTTAATAGCCATGATCTGTATGAAGTTCCAGAGATGCTCCAACCAAATTGTCAAGTGTCCTAACTTTTGGAACGTGCCCCAATATTGTGGAGTTCTTAATTTATTACAAGCACTCTTTCTTTGAGTGGCAGAATTTTGTTACGAAGTGGAAAATCTATTGGGCAGGTTTATATTTATCCACACTGTACAATGCACAATTCGTATGAAACTCTGTGCATACATGAAATAAATCAAATGGATATACACAATTATTATGTATCAACCATTGTGCTCAAAATCCCGAGGAGCAGCAGAAAAAATTAAAGCCGAAGGAATCTACTGTTATAGTTGAACAAATTCATGTCACCGCACATATTCGGTGAAATTAAGGTTTCATCGTGGAAAAAATGCGACAATTGCTGTAGAGCAATGTTTCTCAAGGCTGGCTACGTGACCTGTTCTTGGCATGTCTCTATTATTTCTGAAAGCACGCAATTTTAAGTTTAGGTAAAATGCGAAGACAAAAATCACTTCAGCTTCATGGAATGCAGGAATATTCAAATTGAGTCAATATTAAGTGATCAGTATTTTTCAAAAACATCAAAAGTCATATGAAAAGAAATTGTCAAAATATAAATGGTTCGAATGCACCAGGACACCCACATATAGTCATTTTGACTGTCCTATCAGAATTATGACATGTCAAATGTTTAACAGAGAATCTCAATGTCAAATATATTATGCAAAATAGATGCACATTCTGTTAATGAAATGTTGATTAGATAGCACACTTCGATGTGTTTCCGGCTGCAACATTATTATATGCGCCAAGTTGAATATTTGACAAAAAGGTTCATCACTCACAAGAGCGGAGAAATTATGCCACTAATTTCATCCGAAGCGATCAATGTCTCCTCACCCAAAAGATAATCCATTCCTACACTTCCCATGTGGACACCCAGTTGGATGTGTCAATTTGTACAAGGTTCCCATATTTCGCTTTCCTGAGTGCATTGTCGGACAAAAATAATTTGTAATGAGGAAATGACACGCCGTTGGCTACATGTATGCGTATAGAAGCGTGAATTTCAGGGCTCAATATTTTGGATATTGCGCAGCAAGACAATATGCGGTCGTAGTTTGAGCGTCGACATTGCCGTGTCAATTTTCAACGACTCTCATCTCTATACAATTCTCTGCTACAAGAAGATTTCCAGACTTTTCAAGGCGGAAGAATAAAGTCAAGAATGATAAACATCGAGTGACAACAAAAATAATTGAATGAACTTGACAATTTCGTTGTCTTTCATCTGAGCCTCTCCTCACGCCTGTCTGACAGGATATTCGTCCCTCTGCGGAATAGGCTTGTCGCAACATGTATACGAGTTGAATGATCATGTTCTGCATATCACACTTGCGCGTGAATTCCATTCTTTTCAGACACTGTCTTGGTACAATGAGAATTCAGTCATGTGTGAACAATACATCAATGTGATGACACCTGCTATCGAATAAATCCTCTCATACACTACTCCCACTCGAATTGTAGGCTCAGGGAACGAGTAAGCAAATCATATGGTTCAGAGATGAGCATTTTGTCAATTTTCAGAACAAACGTTTCGAGCCAAAGAATATTTGGTAACAGAGGCAACTAATTAATTACAATTATTTTTAGCAATCATATATTGCCAGGAATCAATTAATAGTGAATGTTATATTTTTGACTGGTACTACAATTCAATCTGATAAATTGTAGATGAACATGCAGAACTGAACTTGTAGAACCCACTATATACATTTTCTAGCGGAAACAATTTCAGATATCAATGCATCTACAGCAGGGGCGCACAACTTGTTTTTCGTCGGAAGGCCAATTTTTTGAAGAAAATATTGGCGGGTCTCCTTCATTTTCATTTTTGATTTGTGCAATTTTACAAGTAGCATTTATGCCTTGCAATGCAACTGTCGCTAATGCTAATTTCAATTTCATTTATAAATTATTTGCAAATGATTTACGTTTAGGACAATATGCTGTAGTTTCGAGTCAAGAGTCATCAGAATTCAAGCTAGCACAATCAGTTGTGCGTAATCCTTATATAATTATACATTTCCAGTATCCATATTGTTTTCATATGAAAAGAATTTCCTACACAATGAAACTTTTCAAAATGCGCTGGCGGCATAAATATCATAAAAAGTCGTGTAATAGTACTAAGATCTGTGCACACACATTCAATGAAAATCACATTACTGGTTGATGAAGTACAGTCCGTTTCATAAAAAGTGGATCATCCTAAAATTTGACTAAATAAAACATAAGTATGATACAGAAAGCATTTTTCATGTTATTTCATGTCCCTAATATATTTAAATGTCCTTATACAGTCCGTTTCATAAAAAGTGGATCATCCTAAAATTTGACTAAATAAAATATAAGTGTGATACAGAAAGCATTTTTCATGTTATTTCATGTCCCTAATATATTTAAATGTCCTTATATAATCTGATAAGCTATGATACAGTAACGGTTCTTAAGAAGCTAATATTTTGTGGCCCTACCCTTATTGTCAATGACATTAATTATTGATTATTGATTAATGACATTAATTATTGACATTAATTATTGAACGTTGAACGAGCAGGTGGTGTTGCTTGTCGCTCTCGTGCAAAAATATTTCACAACTTCGTAATTTCAATTTCCTCCACCGTATTTCCTCGAAAGTTATATAATTTTGATCGTCGTATCTTCATCTGTATTCTGGTGCGATTTATTTTAAGCGAGGATTTCAATTTCTCTTGAAATTTCACATTTTTGTGTTTTCCCTTTGAAGTGTCTGTCTGCGCATGCGCACAAGTCTGAACAGTCGTCCACGGTTGACAATGCCAGCTAACAACAGACAGCTAAGATCCGGATCAAAAGATATCGTACTTGAACAAGATGGTGATGACGTAAAGCAGATGATACAGAATTTGGAACTAACTCTAATTGCAAGGGTTGATGATATTGTGTCACGTATATCCAAATTGGAGGTCTGCTACAATGGTGTTTTAAGGTTCGTTTATACTTTTGCTGTTCGGTAAATTATGTGCTGTACAGCAAAGCTGCAAATGCTGTACATTTTTGCTGTGCAACATAATGGTCAATTTGTTGCAACATCATCTGCTGTCAACAGCATAAAACTGATGTCTGCCGACAAATTATTTGCTGTACAGCGCGCTGTAAAAGTTCTATTTCTATGTTTCACAGCACAATGATCAATTTGTATCAACAACATATGCGTAATAGAATGAATTCGTCACTGAACACTATTGCTGGTTGAGTGACAGTCAAGATGAAATATGTGTGCGCCATGTCGTGTAGGAATCATTGCAAGATTCTTTCTACAGTACGACAACAACAATGAACGACGACCAATTGATTGAATATGTTCGGGATTGTGACCATCTTTGGGATATGAGCCTACCTGACTATAAGGACTTGGTAAAATCCAATAATTCTTGGAACGTCATTGGCCAAAGTCTTGGTGTAGAGCCATCAACTGTGATAGCCCGATGGCGATCACTACGAGATGGCTTTGTGAGATCAAGGAGAAACGCCAAGAAGAGAAGTGGTGATGCAGGTGGACATCAGCCGAAGTGGAGGTTCTATGCGAGAAGATGAAATTCTTGGAGAAAGTTTTGCAGCGTAGGAATGCGGAATCCAATCTCGAGATCTCAAACAATGACAGAAGGTAATTATCAAGCCTGCTATTCGATTTGTTGACATTTATTCTTTGTCTAATACCATTTTACATAGCTACCAGAGTTCAATGTATAGTGCGTGTACAACATACTGTTGGGTCGCTGGAATAGGCTATCTAGGCATCATGTTTTTGGTGCAATGTTCCTTTTTGTGTTATGTACTTTCATTTATCATTAATCTCATGTTTCAGGAACGACACTCAGGACAGCGTTGAAGATGGAGATGATGGTCATCTGAATAATTCACTGCAGAATCATCTGGTAGTCCCATCAGCTTCCACATCCATTTCAAAGACGAAGGAGCGACAAAAGGCTCTTGATGAAGCGATGCTTCACTACATGGAGGATTGCAGCAGCAAAAGAGACGAAGAGGGTGTGTTTGGCGAATACATTGCAGCATCATTACGGAAATTGAAGCCTTCTACAACCTCTTGAGCGAAAATGCGAATTCAGCAAGTTTTATTGGAGGCTGAGCAAAATGATTTCGCCGAAGTTGAGAATGACGTGAACCTATAAGATTTTTTGCAATTGTAATTAGTACTTTTTCATTGTTTTATACGCGCATTTTCTGTCTCCGGTGTATGATGACAAATCAATAAAATTAGCATGGTCCATGGAAAAATGTTTTAAAATGTAGTCAAATCTTCTTGGGAAGCGATATTAAAAGAAAAGTCTACACAGATGAAGCTCATTGCGTAGCTGAGTGTAAATTTGTTCCACGCTGGATAACAGTTCTCTGCCACGGAAGAGCACCAGCATCTGAGTTGAAGAAATTCATGAATTTCTGCCTCACTTTAAAAGCGTACTTGGAGCAATGGGTGTCCGACAGATTGGAAACATCTTGCATTCCTGAAAGAGATAAAAAATAAAACTACAAATGAGTTTTATAAAATTAATTGCTTTAATTTAACAAGATGTTGTAAATGGTTGACGCTGAAGCATCTTCATGTATGCAAGTTAAAATAATATGTGACTAACCTGCATCTTCAGCGGTTATTTGACGCCATCCTCCTCCATGAATCGCATGATCTTGATCTTCATAGTCGATGAAATTTGAGGGACAATATCTGGTTTCGGGCAAAGACACATTATCAGTTGACTTTAGATAATTGTGAAGCAAAACACAGGCCCATACAATAGAATCAACAACATCGACAGTGCTTTCAATGGTTTGTCTGAATATTCGCCACCTTGCAGACAATATCCCAAATGCATTTTCTACAATGCGTCGAGCTCTGCTGACACGATAATTAAACACCTGTTTTTCATCAGTTAGACTAGTACCTGAAAAAGGTTTCATAAAGTATGATCTCAAAGGAAACGCGTCATCTCCTATGAAAACATGGGGAACTTTATCGTTGGCATCAGGAAGATTGGTTGGTGGCGGAAGTTCAAGATTCTCCTTGTGAAGTGCTTCAGCAACATCCCAATAACCCCATACTCCAGCGTCAATTTCCTTTCCACTTCTACCAATGCTCATAAAGCGGAAAAGATATTTTACATCAACGATGGCCATCAGCACGATTGAGAAGGTATTCTTATAATTATAAAAATTGCTGCCGGAGTTTGAAGGAGCAGTTATATTGATGTGTTTCCCATCACAAGCCCCAAGACAGCTTGGGAAATTCCAATACTGCCAAAAGTCTTTCGCAATCTCCTTCAAATCATCTGGAGATGGAGGAGAAATGAATTCCTCTTGTAGAGCCTTTCTGATTGATACTATCGTTTCACGAAATATTTTATTTACGGTAGACCTTCCCATGCGGAAACTATGTCCAACGCTTTCTTGTGAGTTGCCTGTAGCTAGAAGACGCAGTGTGACTGCTAGTCTCATCTGACTGGAAATGGGAATACGATGAGTAGGTTCATGGTGAATCAATGGTTGCACCTTCCGGAGGAGTTCGTCAAACCTCTCCTTTGACATTCGAAAATATTCAAAATGAGTCTGTGGATCCATTTTCCGCATCTCATCTACAAGGTTGCACTCACTCCTGATGTTTCAAGGTACGTTCAGTGGCCTCACGTACCATCGTCGCTCTTGTCTCATCTTCTTCTTACGATATATGTACATCAACACGATTGGATCCATTTTGCTGTCAAGTTCCGTTGCGTGCATCAGAAATATGTCAATAGAGTACTATTCAACAACCAGTCAAGCAAACCTTATAGATTTCGTCAAACATGCTGTACAGCATTTGTCGTACAGCATGTCACTATTTTCTGCTGTACAGCATCTGGAACATGCTGTACAGCATATGCGTCATACAACATGCTGTACAGCATAAGTATAAACGAAGCTTTACAAGAGCAAGCTCTACAACGCACCGAGTTGAATAATCTGAAAGACGTCACACTAAAGCAACAACAGTTGATCGAAAAGAATGATATCCAAGATCGTCGGTTGAATCTCATTTTTACTGGTATTCCCGAGGATGATGTTATACACGATGGTGCTTTATTATCTGATGATTCCTCCAAAATTGAAACTTTATGTGAGAAGTTGATAAATGATTTCGATGATGATTATATAGTGACCCAATCTAGAGTTGGATTCAAGAAAGAGTCTAAAAGTAGACCAATTAAAGTTACATTCAAAGATATTCAATCTAGAAATGCTATACTTTATCATCAAAAAACTTTGAGAACAAACCCGTCGACTTGGTGTGGTAAAGTTTATGTTAACAAAGATTTACCTTACTTGACACGATTAGAGGAAAAGCGTTTAAGAAATCGTTTGAAGGATGAAAGAAAGAATGCACTACCTTCCGATCGCATATTTTTGAAAAAAGACAAGTTATTGAAAAATTCCGTGGTAGTCGACCATTCAGATATTGGAAATCAACTGTTTTGACGGATTTATGGATCTACCTCTGATATCGACTTTCCCTCAATAATAAGAAAATATTCACGTTTTTTGAAGAAAACTTACCCCAATATTCCTCATTATTTCAAAGTATTGTATCTTCCTCTTGGTTGTGTTCGCGAGAATATTGACCGCTCAAAATCAAATTCGACGGATAGATCTCTGCGGTGTCTTTATTTTAATGCTAGATCTCTTCGCAATAAATTCCCAGACCTATCCGTTTTACTAGCATCTAAAAACTACGATTTAATCTGTGTCAGTGAAACGTGGTTGGATAGCCGAATATGTGATTCTTTTGTCGTTCATAATTCAAATTACATATTATACAGAAGGGATCGTGGTGCATTGGGTGGCGGTTCTGCATTATTTGTGAAGGACATTCATTCGTGCTCTCCTGTCGAAATCCCTTCTGAATTTTCAAGTTTGGAGGTTGTGGCCATCGATTTATTTCTGCCTAAATCTTTGAAATACAGAATTTTTTGCTTATACTTTCCTCCATCCTCTGTTTTTCTCGATTCTGCAGTAAAAATGCTCTGTAGCTTCGTGGAATGGGGAAGTGAAAACAATTGCGCAACAATATTCGTTGGTGACTTTAACTTCCCAGCGATTGACTGGTCCACATTAACATCTTCCGGTAATATTTATACTGCACGTTTGATGAATACCTGTATCAAATTGAACTTGAGTCAATTAATTGATGAGCCAACACGAGGTGGAAATATACTGGACTTACTATTGACTAATCGAACTCAATATATCTTCGATGTAGCTACGGGAGCTCCTTTTTCAAATAACTGTGATCACAAGTCGGTAAATTTTTCGATCAGTGGTGGCTCTGTGGCTCGGTCGAAGCCAGTTGTTTTTCCAGACTTTTATAGAGCAGATTATATTCAAATTGCTGAAAATCTGCGTAATGTTGACTGGTTCAAGGCTTATAATGAGAATCCTAATCTTTCTGGAATTATTTCTGTGATGTACTGTACCAGATTATTTCTAACAAGGATCTTGTACCTTTGAGAACGAAGAATGATCACTCAATTTATCCCAAATACATTAGACGCCTTCTTGTGAAAAAGCGCAATCTTTACCGAAAGAGGAAGCGTGATTCGGCATTCATCTGGAAATATAAGGCCGCCTGTGTGAATTATGTGAATGGTGTTAACGACTATTTTTGCAGTTACGAGCTACGACTTGCTGAAAGTAATAATGATAAAATGTTTTATTTCTATATACGGAACAGACTTAAAAATAATGTGACATTACCTTCCATTATTGATCATCAAGGCAGTTTACTACACGACTCTAAGCAAAAGGCCGAATATTTCAATAATTACTTTTGTTCAGTTTTTGTGGAAGACGATGGCGTATCACCCATTTCACTTACTGTTGCTCCTGACAATGTTGGACTGTGCAATGTTGAATTTCCAGTGTACCTAATAGCCTACAAACTTCATCAGTTAAAGCCAAAATTTCAATATACTCCTGATGGGTTTCTTCCAATATTCTTAAAAAGCCTTAGTGACGAGATTGCTATTCCACTCCAAATTTTATTTGAAAATTCATTTCGTTGTGGCCAACTACCTGAAATATGGAAAACTTCAGTAATCGCTCCTTTCCACAAAACGGGTAAGAAATCATCTGTAACTAATTACCGACCTATTTCGTTAACAAGCGTCATTTGCAAGGTTATGGAAAGAATTGTTTTTGATTCACTATCTGAATATTTAGTTGCCAATGATCTTATTTCTTCTTGTCAACATGGGTTTCTGCCGGGACGCTCACCGTGTACACAACTACTTGGGACATTAAATGAGTGGACTTCTGCTATCAATGATGGTAATCAGGTTGACGTAGTGTATATAGACTTCACTAAAGCTTTCGACACAATATGCCATCGCAAGTTGCTATTAACTCTCAAGAACTATGGAATCAATTATGAGTTACTGAGTTGGTTGGAAGATTTTGTTTGCGGTCGTATACAGTGCGTTATGGTCGAAAATGATCAATCAAGATATTCTTCAATTTTGAGTGGTGTCCCACAAGGCTCCGTTTTGGGCCCGTTGTTGTTTTTGGTCTAGGTGAACGACATTGTATATTCTGTTTCTGAAAATAGTGGCATTCGTCTTTTTGCAGATGATCTCAAAGTGTTTGGGATTAGTAATATTGGTGACTTCAGTGAATTGAAAGAATCTCTCTCTAATGTTTTTCATTGGTCCGCTCAATATCAATTGGCTATTTCAAAGACAAAAACTAAATATCTGACTTTTGGTACATCAACTTTTGCAAGCGATTATTATATAAATGACGTGCATATCGATATGGTTTCTAGTATTTGCGATATTGGTGTAACTATCTCATCCAACACAAAGTTTTCTGCTCATTGCAGATCAATCTCGTCCAAAGCAACTGCTCGGGCTTACTTGATATTGAAATCTTTTGTTTCAAGTGATCACCGTACACTTATTAAGGCATATGTGACTTATGTCAGACCAATGCTAGAATATTGCACCCCAACCTGGAATCCATACCTTATCAAGGATATCGTGATAATTGAGAAAGTGCAAAAGTACTTTACGAAGACTGTCTGTCGTCGAGCCCAAATGCCTTATGAGGATTACCAGCACCGTTTAAAATTGTTAAATTTACAATCGCTCGAAAAACGAAGATTGATTTTTGATCTGGTTTTGACTTTTAAAATGTGCACTAAACTCATCGATTTGCCTTTGACGGACTTTTCACTTTACATGCCCATACTGTCACACGTGGTCACCCCCTCAAACTTAAAGTAATCGGACGACCTCAGTGCAATGCTCGCCAGTATTTTTTAGTCACCGAATTATAAATGTGTGGAATTCCTTGCCGGAGTAGGTTGTGTTATCAAGAAACGTTATCGAATTCAAGAGAAGATTATCATCTGTCGACTTAACACCATTTTGTAAATTGTTCTGATAATTATGGCTACACGTAAGAGTTATTTAACCAGTGGTGCCATTTGTAGATATTTCTGCAATAAAATATTATTATAATAATTATTATTATTATTACCAATTCGTCTAGGCATTGATTCGATGATATCGTTGATTTTTAACTAATCTAACTTTCTCCACTCTCTTTTTAACAGTGACGTAAGTTGTGATACGCCATCTGTAGGTAGCAGTGAACGACGAACGTTACGTTTTAGAATACTCCATACATTTTCTATGGGATTCAGATCAGGAGAATGAGCTGGTCAAGATAATGTCCTAAGCCCTAATTGAGACTTACATAAGTTGACTCTACTACTCCTGTGACACGCAGCATTATCATCCATAAATAACCAAGTCGATGGATCACCAAGTTGATCTGTCATCTGGCCTATGTTCATTCGTAAAACATTCACATAGCGTTCAGAATTCATGGTTCCTTGCTGTATGTGAAGTTCAGAGCGGCCATTGGTCCAAATGCCAGCCCAAATCAGTACCAAATCGTACCACCTTGTATCCGGGGACGATGTAAATGTCTCGGAATTTCCTGATCAGATTTTATCCATAATCTCAATCGACCATCACTATCCTTCAGACGGACTGATGCCTCATCAGACCAGACAACCCGATCCCATTGATTTCGCCAGTGACAATGACTCATTGCCCATCTGAGACGTCTTTTTGTATGCTGATCTGATAATTCGATCTGAGAGGGCCTCTTACAGCTACATCAAAGAGAGTTTGGCCATTCCTGAAGTCATTAGATACGAGAATTGCCACTGGCTTTCCAGGAATTCCTGGAAAGCCAGTGGCAATTCTCGTACCTCTTACAGCTCTTGAAATTCGACTCAATAAGTTTTCTACGAATAGTGGACTTAGAAATAGACGAGTCTAGTGCAGCCATCTCAGTTAACGAGAGACTTGGATCAACTTTAACAAATCTCAAAATTAGGCGGTCTCTACGTTTGGATGTTTTGCGTGGACGGCCAGAGCCTTCTTTACGACAGAGTCGAAAATCATCATTATGCCATCGATGCACATCTGTGTAAGGGACATTTAGTCGCTTGCTTGTAGCTCGCAAAGAAAGCCCTAGTTCTAGCAAGGCTGAAACTTTGCCTTTTGTGAATTCGATCTCGTTATTGTTCATTTGTGCTTTGTATTGTTTTCAACCGGTAAGAGATAGATTTCTAGCTGAAAGCAATCAGGAGTGCTGCCAACACCACCGCAACGAAGTCAAGAAGCTATGGAACATGAAGTCCAGTTAATCACATGTAGCAGCTACATTATTGTTGATGAATAATGGTGCTATACTGGCTCTGATTGACCAATTTTCTTTATTTTTGTTTTGCTTGATAGCTTTTGGCTTGTAGAACAACATATTACATAACAAAGGAAACAAATGTAATTTTATAAGAGTGAGGTATGATTTTGTGGAACATTGCTAAATGAAGATCAAATTATCTATTCCTTTTTTATCTATAACAGGAAAACAACTCAATATTCATGCTTGAAATTTCCAACAATGATATTAGTAAGCACAACTGACATATCTGCCAAATTTCAGAGAAATTCGTTCAAGTTTGGCGGAGTTAGACAAAGTTGAAGTTAAGGCGATGTTTAAGGGTGATCCATTTTTTATGAAACAATCTGTACTACATCACATGAGTAGGCCTAGTGTATGTATACGGCGATTGTAGTTATGAGTCAACGTCAAGCTGCAGCCAGTGTGATTGACATCTGTGTTAAGCTCTTTTCGATTGAGTTGGTGCACGAAGACTAGCACCAACCCGTTTAGTTGATGAATGATGCGACAGCATCAGCTTCTGGTTGTCGATATGAGCGAAGAAAAGAGCGCGTAAATTTTCTCTTATGTCTAGTAAACAAGAAGCACTGGACACAGACACATGGATATAGGCGATCATGGCTCGGTAGAGTGGATGTTTGAGACTTCACGGTTCGGATATGGCCCGCGGGCCGTATGATGTGCAACCATGATCTATAGTGAACATATAGACAAGGATAGGAGCGGTTAACCTCTGCTGAAATGTATGCATACCGGTGCATGATTATATTGATATTTCAAGCAAGTATATATATATATATATATATATATATATATATATATATATATATATATATATATATATATGAAGCAAAAATGAGACTAGAACAATTAGCAGATAAAATGTTTGATTAGACAATATTTCGTATGACATTTGATCACGTCTAACCTGTTAATTCCTCTGAACAAGTTATCGGAAAATCATATTTAAATATATAGATCTAAGCAGGGATGCGGAGTCGGTGTCGGAGTCCCGAAGTCCTATCATTTTTGCTGGAGTCGGAGTCGGAGTCCTATCAAATGATAGGACTCCGGCCTATAACTAGACCCGAAATAATATAATACAAGCAAATTATTTATTCTCGTGCATAGCTGTCATTGTCTTGATGTCAACTTTCTCCGTCAAACAAAAGTACAGAGACAGCAGTGCATTCAAAGCTTATAATAGTTGAGGGAATGAACCGTGATGGTGAAAAAAGGATTGTCTTTTCACTCGGTGATTTAGTGGAGAAGACAAGCCTTCCTAGCTATTTTTTGGAGAAGTATGGGGATTTTCGCGCCTGGTAGAGACTGGAGAAAAACCGTGTGAAGGACACATCAAGAAGATGGGAGGAGCCGAGTCGTATGCATCCAAGTAAAAGCGACATTTAATCAACTTTCATCGAAAATGATTGATAATTGATACAGTGATCACTAAATATCGGTTCAGGTAGACCTACAATGATCTATGATGTAGGCTAATAGTTTTTTTTTCAAAAAACTAGGCTATACATGCTTGCCGCCCGGAGTCGGAGTCGGAGTCCTATCAATCCCCGGAGTCGGAGTCATATCAAAATGATAGGACTCCGCATCCCTGGATCTAAGTAAGATAAAAGCTATAATACTATGGTAGGAGACAGTAGGATAAAATACCTATACGATCACAGGAAATAATTACCATGAAAAAATGTCTAGGTTATATGGTCTAAATGGATGAAGGTCCTATATAGAAAAAATCAATTATGTACAATGTTAATTTCAGGTTTACGAGATTCAATAAAAAACTTTTCAGCTGCCTCTCTTTCACAAACGTTCTTAAACTTTTCTTGCATTATTTCACAGACAATGTTTTCACTTGTTGGTTTCATCTTATGATTTAACTTAAAATGTTGGTAAAACATGCTTTCTTTTTGGTTGAGATGTTCTAAAACCCGCTTGCGTAATGTGCATCGACTTTCGACAATGTGGAACATTTTACAATGTGTACAAGTGATCGTATATACCAAGTTCTTTTTTATATATGTACATGTATATACGTGATTTACTTTTGGGTTATGTCCAGCATTTAAAGCAGAGGAGAATTTTTCTTGGTCCGTTCTGCATATTTTTTGGTCCAACAAAATGTTAAGACAATTTAACTATAGTAGGTCAGGCTTCTAGTTTTGAAGCTAGTTTAGAAAGATGCCAGCTTATATGAAAGATCTAATTGCACATAGGCGAGAAATAAGGAATTCAAAGCAAAAGAATCCGACATTCCGCATTATCAAAGTACATGAACGGACATGCACATTAAAACTATTATGCCGTGAAAATGTCTTGACATGACATCTGTACTAGAAGAATTGATTGCATTTTAGTTAAGCATTTCTAATGAATTATCTAATTCTTGAGGGTGCAATTGGGCAGGCATTTTATCAAAGAATGACTGCTGGTTTTCCATTTTTCAGAATTAGAATATCAGCGATTTTGCCCGTCCTATGCACCACTTAGATCCAGACGTTTCAGTACATTCTGAGAAATGCCGATTCCCATCATGTTCAATCACCATTTTCAGAAGATAATTCAGTCAAAAAGTCTAGTCAACTAAGCTTCAAGATTCTGATTAATTTTCATGTGTTTCTTTCTCCTCATTAGTGAGTTTTCTCTATTTGTTTTAATTTTCAAATCTGATGTCATTGATTTTGAGTATTGAAAATTTGCAGATTTATGTGTGTTGTCATAGTGTCATTATTGTGTTGTTTGATAAATAAACATTTTCAAATTTTCAAATTTGCAGAATTGCTTTTTAGAATACATTTTTTCTCTTACCTTTGGAAAATGGTTTAGGCAAAGGAGCATGAAGGAACATGCTTGGTTGTCATAGTTAATATATTTTGCTCAGATGAGCGACTTTCATTTCCATGAAGAATATGCGACATTTCTTTCGGTGAATCCAATCTATGGAATTTAGATTTTTGTGTATGACCAAGCTCGACGTAGGAAAAATGAAAACTAAATGAATCTATTCTAATTGAAATCTTTTACTGGAATAAGTTAATGACTGTGTTCATCACCACATTTCAAAGATATATTGAGCTGATGGTGATAAACAACGTACTTATTTACATCCAAAGATGTGTACCAGGTCGATTTCCGGTGATATTGAGCCCACTGAAAGCGCTTACACTTTCTAGTGTGCTCAATAAACGAATATAGAACAAAGATAAATGAGTTAAATAGAAAATTGAATATATATATATATATATATATATATATATATATATAAATATAATATTCGCATAAAGAATCCAGAGCAGAAGGTAAAAAGTTCAAACTTTTCAAACACTCCCACAAATCAGCTTCTGCAGGGAACGCGGTCGAAAATGAGACTTATGAAGAGTGATGCACACCCTGTGTACAACGAATCTGCGCGACTGCCGAGTGTTACCCAGTTATTCTTCCTGTCAGACAGGATCAAAGAAAACACATATAAATCCAATGGGAAGCTGAATTCCATGCTTTCTTTGATTGTGTTAATACGTAATAACATATTAATCGCTTACAATCAGTCCAATCCAATTATGTGAATGTACACGCTTTCTGTCTTTTAATTATAATTCTTGAAAATCTTCTGAGTTTTTCAGCTGACTTACTATTTTTGTCTTAATATTGATGAACAATGCCACAAAATATCAATGTCAATGAACAAGATTTCTTTAGTAGAACAAATGATGCTATGAGCAAATCGGAAACATGCACAGCCTGAGAATAATCGCCATCGGCCTGAACGAGAAATTAAGAAAGAGATGAAGTTTCAGTGCAAATGGCAGTAATTCTTCTGATCCGGTCTTATTCGACGGATACCGAACAATGGAGATGTTGAAGGAAACAGAGGTAAATGTGGTGTGTGCATTGTGCATCCTCTGCTAAGTATACAAAAGATCGACAACTTTAAAGATCTATTACCAATGAGAAAAGTATATGCGCCAAGAACAAACGTTTGCCTTCACAGTGCCAGATTCCTCTACAAGCAGGAACTCAGAAATTAAGCTTCTATTTCACTCAGAGTTCAAATTTAAAAATTATAAAAATTTGATGAATATAAACAACCCATCCGATCTCTATGTAACGTCCCATGCGAGAATGAATCCAAGTACACGGTTAACCCTTTCAGTACGGACGACACGCTGTACGTGTCATGTATCTATTAACAAATTAACGGAATTAGAATCAATGCAATAGTACGATTATACCGTGACACGCAGAGCCTGTCATAAAACCATCGGTGAATGTTTCTGAATTATGATCACTCTCAAAGGACAGGTTCACCGAATTATTACGTAAGATTTCGTTTATTGAACAGATCTTTGAATATCATTCACACCGACAGAATTTGTTGATAGTTGTTGCTGTTCGAATTGCGCATTCATATCATAATGAGCACGCAAAGTGGTCGGCGGTATCCCCGGCGTTCTGCCATGACAGATGCGTTGAATTTGATGGGATTTGATACAAACGAAGATGGCAGTTCAGGCAGTGAGATTGAAGATGAAATACAAGATAATGACTTGCGAGATAACGACTCAAGTAGCAGCTCTGACGAAGATGCAGGTGGCAGCACTGGTGAATGGCGAACTGTCCAAAGTGGTACTGATTCCGTCAGACGTGGACCAGAATTTACTGGAACTACAGGACTACATCCACGCTTAGAGATTCCAAATGAATTAGAAGATGATGTTTTTCTTAAATCACTTTTTCACTGACGACTTAATGCAAGATATATGCGACTACACAAACAACAGACTTTGGCAAGAATTAGTTGATAATCCTGAAAGCCAGAAATTACAAAACAGCAGACAAGTTACAGTCAATGAAATCAGAAAGTTTATTGGATTGCAATTTTTAATGGCTTTGAACAAGAAGCCTACGCTTGCATCATACTGGAGTGGCGATTTGGTGTTTCGTCAAGAGATATTCTCGTCACCTGAATCTCTATCCCGTGACAGATTTCAGTTAATTTTGAACTATATTCGCTTTGCAGACCCAGAAAATTTGGAAAATGATTATTTAGCAAAAGTACGACCATTTCTGGAAAAAGTTAATAATATATGCCAAAATACATACCTACCAAACCGTCAGATTTCTATAGATGAGACACTCATGCTGTTCAAAGGACGTTTAAGAATACGACAATATATCCCAAGCAAGCGTAGGAGGTATGGAATAAAGTCGTATGTATTGGCAGAATCCGAGTCGGGTTACGTTTGGAAGATGATGCTTCATGGTCTGAGTACTGAAAATCGGGCAGTCGGATTGTCTCATCGTGGTGCTGAAACATTATCAGTTACGGAACGAATTGTGATACAATTATCACACGACCTGTTTAATCAAGGTTACCACGTTTATCTTGATAACTTTTATACTTCCTGTAGATTAGCCCGATATCTGTTTCGCAATGGTACATTTATGACTGGAACTGTAAAAGCGAACCGGGGCGTTCCGAGCGATTTAAAGCACTTAAATCTGCCTGTTAAGTCTCAAGCTTATTCCCGCAACGGCGAAGTTCTTTGCGTAAAACTTGTGGATCAAAAGTCGTCTGGAAAGAAGACGGTTTACTTGATGGATACGTTTGCTGCTGCTGAAGATGTTGAGGTCAGCCGCATAGTCAAAGGTGGACACCACGAAACGGTGAAGAAGTCACGATCTGTATTGAATTACAATGCCCATATGGGCGGTGTCGACCGGTTGGATGCCGCACTTCATCATTACGATATCAATCGGAAAAATTATACATGGTTTGTAAAGTACTGCTTGCACTTAATTCAAATCATGCATTACAATTCATGGATTCTCTACAGGAAGAATGATGGTAAAATGAACTACCTAGATTACTGCATGAAATCTGTCAATCGTTTGGTCTTACAAACAGGTATTGGACGAAATCCTGTCGGAAGACCTCGCCTGGTACCACGATCAACAAACAATCGATGCTTGGAGGAACGGAATCCACAACATAAACTTGAACGCATACCAGCAAGGGAAGGAGAACCTCGACCTCACAAGAGATGCCGTGTTTGCTACCAAGCCGGAAAGCGGAAAGAAACTGTCTTCCGATGTGCTGATTGCCCTGGACAACCTGGTCTATGTGCTGCTCCTTGTTTTTCAAAATATCATGAGTAAACCTGAAACTTTTCGAAACGTATTATGGGTTTATTGCGTTGAATATATTTTGTAGTAATAGCAGTAAATGGCTTTTGATTTTCCGTTACATTCGAGGTGCAAAAGCAGAAGTAATTAAAAGTAAAGTAACATTAAAAGAGTAAATATAAAATTGAAATGAAAAATGAGTGATTAATATTGAGTGGACTGTAAATAAAAGATGTGCAAATACATTGCAATAAACATAAAAAATTATACGCTCGAAAATATTTATAAATTTATATGATCGGTAATTGGTAATTGGTAATCGGTTCTTTTTTAATTGCACAATTTCTAGGAAAACATAAGAGGTATATCTTATTCAGTCTTATTCAAAAAGCTTTCATGGCACACTCGATTGGGAAATTGGAACCAAGCATATAAGCCTATATGTCTTATATGTTTGGTTCCCATAATGTGTATAATACAAGCTCGAAATAGATTGTGTTGTTTTAAAAAGATTAGCAAAAATGTGTAGAATTATTTACTGTGGTCGTAATGAGAATTATTACTGTGTGAAATGAGAAATTAAGGAAAACTGTTTACGGTGTTATCATCGCATAGTACTGTACTTATTAGTCAAGTCAACTCTAAAACACCCAAAGATTTTGAGAACACCTATTTGCATTCCTTGTAGCAGTTTTCTCCGTCTTTTCTTCCGGAGAAAACATGTGCATCATGACAAGATCTAATGCTATTATCTGTTGCAATAACACCTCGAAATCACATAAAATGGACAAATAAAATATAGAAAATATACCTATTTGACACCTCTGGCGTGTCACCGTAACAGTGGACAATGATAGTAACGACACGCATCGTGTGTCATCGTAACATCGAACAATGATTAATTTTCAAATTTTGTTACGTTGAATAATTATTGCATGACACACTGTGCGTGTCACTAGGACAGGTATCTTAATGATTTCGTGCTGAAAGGGTTAATAAAAGTTGAACAATAAAACAAAATTGGGATGATAAAGTGTTATGCCTAGCTCTCATTCAACTCTTCAGTCAAATTTGGTGGTTTGTTACTAATCCTCAAATATACTCAGCGGATTGATAAAAAGCTTTTATCAATCTTGAAGAGTCCGGCGCGAATGCAAATACAAATGATTCCCGTTGTGTCTAATACCCTTCACTAAATATGATAATATAATCTTCGTTGTTGTTAGAAGTGTTCATGAATTCACCAACTTACTTTTTAATGTTATTCCGATTCCACCACCAGTTTTCGGCAGTTTCACACAGAATACTCCTGATCGCGGTACCACAGCAGCTGCTACTTCAAATTGTATCTTCAAGCGGCAAACTTGTTCACATGCCATGAGTTGTGAGTTGATTGAATCCATGCTTCGATCAAGAGTGGCACTATCATTAATTTCAAGGATTCTATCTCCTTCACACATAACACCAGATCTGAAGAAAAATGATTTTGAATTTCATTCCATATTCTAGCTAAAAAAGGACGTAAAAGATGGACTGCACAGAGCTGAAAAAGCAGACCGGATCGACGGTTAAATAGGACCAGACCCGGCCACAGTCAGCTTTGATTCAGTGTTATCAGGCTCGAGGTTATCCTGGAAGAGTGGCAAGAAAGACTAGGATTTTTCTGATTACTTTTTATCTGCAGCTTGGCTGAAGAAGTGCCGCTAATAAATATGATGAAATTGATCTATCGATGAACCTGGTAAATTTCCACATGTTTTCCTGAGATGAGAGGGCAGACAAGGTCACTACTGAAGAAAACAATAAAGACTTCAACAATCTGAGCACTTAATTCCTTGTCAACCGTATACACTACTTTCGAGCAGCAAGGACTCGTCAGTACGACTCGGCATGGTCAAATTCACCCGAATATCTAAAGCGAAAGATAATTATCCAGACTATAGAGGGATGCCAACACCTTTTGATTCCCTGACCACACTGGCCTAACCAAGGAATTGAATCTCGCGTTGAAGACGAGCTCCTACCTTCTACATTTGGGCAGGAGACAGTAAAAGAGGAGTACAAATTAACGTACATGTCATTTCTGAGGAACGACTATCGACATCTTACTGTCCTATAGGCTATTATTCATTGGAATGGCACCATAATTTACTTTGTAGAGAGACATTACAGCAAGATGTCATAGACAGACTATTGTGAACATAGCCTGCTGAGTAAAAGTAATGAAGCGTTCGCATTGAAATCTGCAGTTATCAAGTTCATTGAATAACATCCATTGTTATCTAGGTCAAAGTCTTGACCGAAACGTCAGCTGCTAATGACTAGAAGTTATGCAAACATCATTTTTGATGATAGAAATCATAGAATTGTGAATCTGCTTTTGTTTGAATTAATAGGACTTGAATGGAAATCAGCGGTTTTCTGATAGTCATTTCAGATGCTTTGTTAGGCACCGATCGACGTCAATCGACGTCTAGCTATTATCACTGTGTATTCACAACTGAAGGTCGAAAGAAGACCGAAACATATTTGGTACCTTATCCTAATAGTTTTTTGGGCGAGTAACGATATTGGCAAGGGAAGGCGCGCGAAGTGGGTCGAACAAAAATAATCAAGATTTTATAGCAATCTTGTAAATTGTAGTTTAATCGAAGTAACTATCTATAAAAAGAAATAAAAATGTCTTCTAGAAAGTACAAACCACCCGATACTAAACCTTGAAACCCCTTCATTGTCAGGGTATGCTAGAAGGCCAGGATTGAGGCTTCAATCCCTGCAATTACTCAAAGGTACGATCTCGCCCTTCTCAAACTGCGCACTGAATTCATATGATCTCCATAAAGCAGTCGAAAAGCATGCTCTGAACAAGTTATCCGCCCATCTTTGAAATCGATCTCAAGACCTCTTGGTCTTCAACTTTTGTGACATCGAAGACTCAATTGATAAGAAAATGGCAATGATCAAAGCTCTTTAGGTTGCGGTCGGGAGAGGGGGAACATTATACTCAGAAGATACCAATTGTAAAGCAACTGCCATTCATGTTCCCCGCTTAAAACACTTGATAATGTCAAACGCGGCTGGCTGAGGTTTGTCGAAAGTTAAAACTGGCCATGAGATTCCTGACTGAAGACCCCACTTAAACCCTTCGCGAAGACTTGTCATCTAGCCAATCGTGCTGCTTAGAGTATGCAGGTCACCAACAACAACATAATGCGAGGAATATCGCTCATGCAAGAATTTAGTCAGCTTATTGGACTTGACGAGGACCAACTCCCACTTCTTCAAGTCGTTACAGACCATCGATGAGCTGTTTCCCTGACCGAGGAATAGTCATGCTGAGTGGACAAGAGTTAAAACTTGATATTGATTGATGTGCTAGCTGTGAATGCTAAAAGAAGACGCCTACATGCCATCTTCAGATTGCCAAGACGCTACTTATCTTTATGGAATACGCAATAGTTGTCTACTGCATTGTGCATGTAGGTGTGTTTGTCAATGATTATATTATTTTCGATATGATTGACTACAAATTATTATGCCGGTTCTTGCAAAGAAAACTCGAAGCAGGAGATTGCAGTTTTAATCCACATCAATTAAGGACATGAGAAGAAACAGGATTGGGTTCACTTTCTCATCGGACATTGACATAACCTCTGACGTCATTAGACCATATAATATTACAAGCAAATACAGTAGGGACATGATCTACCAGTTTATGAGGTAAAAAGGTCATTTGAGGTCACATGATGAGGTCAACATTTTTTTTAGCTCAAAATGGCAATTAACCTCTCTTTGACCCCTTTTTGAGCCAAATTTGCAAAAGGATGTTTTCTTATCAAGAGGCACTTGCATGAGAGTAGGTGACAAAATATGATAAATGTCACCTTTTTGACGCACCCCATTGCACACCCTGTTCATCACAAAGAATTTGTTGAATGGATGGAACTTTCCACTTAAACTTTCCACTTAAAGAGTCAAACTATCTTGATTTTTAGTTTGATATAACTGACGAAGCAGCTAGAGCAGAAGACTTCATTTACTGCTTCAGTGATCTTTTGACCAGACTAGTTCACTTTCAGATACATTGATTAGCTATGCGCCATGATGACTTGCTACTCAATGTATAGTAGTATACATGCACAGAGTTAGGTCTATATTATTACAGATTCATGTAGTTGATAAATTTAGTTAGCATTACTTTAGCATACTGGCAATTTTGAAAAGTCAAACTCAAAATAATAAAATATATTATAATTTCACTGAAATGAATTCAAATAACTCAGATTATTCGAATATACACACTTAAGAGTAATCAAATCAGCAATGAAATGATTATAAGGGAAGCAAAATAATTGTTCAACATGTTGGAATGAATAGAGACATTTCATAGATAAACAGACATATCATCAGAATTTCGGGAATACGTTGATCGATTCACAACCCCTCAGTAGTGCTGTTCACAGGTTCCACCGATGACGATAAATATTGTTGTAAGTCGATGTCCTTGGAATACTTATTTGACACCGTGCGACATCAAGGAGAAGATCTCTATAACTTTGGTCTTTCCAAGGATCGTGGACATTATTTCTTTGATAGATCAACCTTTGGTTATTATTCACTTGAATAGGCGTTTTAAACGATTTAGATTTTGAGAGTTTTGGCTTCGTCGTTGTCGTCGCATAAACCTTACGGGCACTGGAAGAGGAAGTCTTTGGTTTAGTACCAGTGATAGCGGGAGACTTGGGAGGACTACTCTTAGAGATAGTGTTGTCTTCTCCTCCTTCTCTTTCTGCTCTTTTAGCTTTCTCTGACGATGCATGTGACGCCGAGGCGGTGGCAGTGGCAGTAGCAGACGCAGAATCAGTTTCAGAGGTATGCTCAGCGGCCGGTTCATTAAGGGGGTCAGATATAGGATCAGGGACTGGAGCAGGATCTGGCTCAGGTGTACGGGCGAGATCGGGGTCAGGGGTAGCGTCAGTGTCAGATTCATGGGTAGAGCCATCAGTAGGGTCATTGCAGGCATCGTTGGCAGGTTCAGGGCTAGGGTCATGAGGGTCATGAGGGTCCAGGGAAGTGTTTGATATAGGGGCAGTAGATTGCTCAGTGGTAGTAGTGCGTGCAGGAGTAATTTCGGGTGCGGTAAAATCGCTAGCAGGAGGTCTAGAAGCGCTGCTTTTCGTGATTGTTGTATCTTCCTCTTCTGACGACACGTTTGATGATGACGGTGAATGTTCACTTTTGTTGCTCTTAGATGATGTCATTTTAAAGAGACTTTTATCCAGCAGGTATCCGCAGCAACTAGGAGTTCACTGATGATAGAAAGCAATGAGATTTTGAACGACTATTTTAATGTTGATTGATCTAATAAATAGTCACAGATTTTGAAAAACCTAGACATCCATTGCAGCATGATCAGAATAATAACTTTGAATATACTGTAGATATCAAAGATCATATCTATGTATGTGGAGTTGAGAAATACCAGGGATGTCTATGAATAATATGATATAGAAATCGGGATGCTCAACTCCCATAGCGTGGAGAATTGATTGTGCGCCGAAATTTTACAAATCGCAACATTTATGTGGTTAGTTCAATCCATGTTTTGGGTTTAACTAGAACTTAAGGAACACATGGAAACACATGGAGTTAGCTAATGTTGTATTATTCATATTATTCATAGGCAACCCTGGACATACAATCACAAATAACCTATCCTCCAAAACGTGAATATTTCGGAATCCAGATGAGTGTTTTCAATTAGATTCTCAAAAAAGTCCATAAAGTGTGATCAATTTATATCATGTCAATTAAACCATTCATGTCATGTTTATCGTCAGCATACATAGAGTCGTATGCTTCTTAAGTAAAGGTCTTCTATCTGACGGGAGCAACATGCAAGGCTGATTGGTTCTTGTCAAATGTTGAAACCATGTTATAAAATGTATACTCATATTTTTTATTTGTGTTGTGGCTCTACCTGATTTGCCAATGTGAAAACTAAATTGTTCGTCGAAAGAGCTGGCACAATTTGTTGTATTTCTAGAAAGCGTTGTGCTTCTTTGCTTCATCTATACCGAGTATTATACACCGTTTAAAATTGCATTAAAGTGCATTGAAGTTGCATCAATACAAACTGAATTATTCAAAAGCAACGCTCGGCTCAAATATTTTAAAAATACATGAACTCGCCCGTCTAAGCGAGCAGTGTACATGTACATCTCTAGTTGACGCTTAATAAACAGAAATATTGGAGAATGGAACTCCTCGGCCACAGGAAAATGGTAGTGTCCGCTAATATGATAGAAATAAAAAACAAGACTTGATTTTTGAGTAAAAAGATGAATAGCAAATGCCTTTCCTTCGTGCATTCCTTACGACAGTAATTCTTACAGAGTTAGGACAATAAAAAATTCAACATATTTTCAGCACTATCCTTTTCTGATGGTCCATTGAGACAATTACTGAGATATAGCAGTACACGAAGTGATTGAGTGTTGTGCCTCTCTCTCTCTCTCCCCACTCTAAAGAATGCATCTAGGATTTCAGGCTTCTTTGCTGGAGATCTACCGTATTAGGTGTGACCCTGCAAGGAGCAACGTGGATCCCCGTTCATCAAAGTGTTCTGAATCGCAAGTAGATCCTTAAGTTTTATGAGATTTTTCACCATGAGTTATCGTGTCAAGCGCTGATTTCATTGCACTGATGGTTAGGATATGAGCCTCCGGGAGAGACTCGGATAATTTTCCCCATAAAAAGTCCGTTCACACCGGACGCGGCGCGTCCTTACGTGTCCAGAATAATGTTCAGAACCCTGATAAACCTATCCGGCTGTTCACATAGAGAGTCGCGGGAACGCGCCGCGTCCGGTGTGAATGGACCTAAAGGATCATTTTACCACTGGATGCAAACCAGTTTACCTGTGTGTTCCACAGACGATTTCTGCGAGATATGACATAATTTTCACAGCATTTTGTTGACCTGAAAAGTTTTTGAGGAAATGGCAATTTCCTTGGCGGATGCGCTTGCATCTTTGGAAGCTTGAACTCATTTATCTACGAATGTGAAAATATACTCTTTATTCATCAAAATTTGCACTTTGTTGATAGCTCTTTGGAAATATGGCTGGCTACATGTGTCGATAGGCCTAGGCCTTGATTCAAAGCATTAAAGCATTATTTGTGAATCTTGAATATTAGCATGATTGGCAACTGCATTCAGTTGGACTTTGATCAAAATGGGCTGCGGGCCTTAAGCTTGAAAATCGCGATCCTGCCCTGGGACGAAAAATATAACCCTGTTCCCACTCTATGAATGCTCACACACATACACGGGCAAGGGTGAACAAGAACAGACTACTCAAGTGTACGGTACAATGAGTAGGTTGCCTGCGTGTGAGGGGTTGTCACGGGCATACATAGCTGCTCACAGGCAAGTTTTAGAAATTCCATGTTCTCATTTATGCTTTAAAACAAAAAAATCTGATATGTCCCTTTTACCTTTTATTCGAACAATTTGAACCGCTTTCTTCAATCTATCTGTGTGCATGTGTGAAAATGTCCTTTCAATGTCGATAAAATGCCATTCGAAAATGTACTAAGTTGTAGTCTCATCTTGAAATCGCTCTCTATTGAATAATTTATCGTAGCAATTCAATTTCTTGCTTAATGTAGACCTTCGTGCCCGTTCCTTCACAGAGGAAATATTGATTGATTTGGTCGAATGCGCAGTTATAGCGTATTATGAAAAGCATGGTTTAAAAATTTCGGTTTAAAGCTGATATTTTTGTTGCGTTTACAATGCAGCTCTTCAATTGATATTGAATATTGAAATTCCTACCTCATTTTGAAAAATGCAAAATGCTGTATTTGTGACTTAAAACAAGAGGTATAGTGTTATGAACATTGCTGCAGATAACTGAAATTGTTGACTATCAAATCGATTCTGATGCTGGTTAAGGACATGTCCGTCATTAGCAACAGAATGGATTTGATAGTCAATAATTTGAGAGTAATCGTGTTTTCTAACGTAAGACATATTTAAAAGTTCTGAGCACGACAAAAAATGAAAAGAATTTATAGCTCAGTATATACAGGGTGGATACCATACCTTGTCCGACATATTTTCAGAAAAAACGACAAGTTTTCCGGCTGATACTAATTGTATTTAGCAAAATAACATGTATACACCTGCATGCAACATAGGTATCAGAAAAGTCATGTTAAAATAATACTTACAATAAATTTTCAAAATGACCGCCATTTTGTTCCGCACAAAGTTCGCATCGATGAATGAAATTCTTATATGAGTTTCTCATCATAGATACAGGAATGTCTTAGGGTTCCTTTTCAATTTGCAGTTTGAGTTGTTCATTGCTTTCGAAGCTGAATGAATACACTTTATTCTGGACATTATCCCACAGAAAGAAATTGCAGATGGTGAGGTCGGGAGATCTGTCGGTCCACGGAATTGGACCACCCCTTCCAATCCATCGGTTGTTCAACCGATCGTCAAGCAAGTTTCTTGTCTGGGTACTAAAATGGGGTAGAGGGGTATCTTGCTGAAACACAGAGGTGCGGTGAGACCGGCGAGCAAGAACAGGGAACACTTTCTCAGTCAGAATGTCACAGTAGCAATCACTTGTCATGGCTTCTTCACTGATGTCCACTGCTATAATGCCATTAAATGATATCGCGACGAATGCGGTCAGGCTCTTTGATCTTATGGGCACCTCGTCATATACATGAGGATTGGCTGTCGCGTAGCAGAAATCATTGTGATGATTTACTTGACCGGACATGTTAAATGTACACTCATCGGAGAAGATGATTTTGTTAGATCATGAACTCTCTTCACTGTTCCTTCGAAGGATGGCTTGACAAGAAACAAGTCTTGCCTCTTCCTTATGGTCGAAAATTTGCTGCATCTGATGAACCTTGTATGGTTTATATCCATTCTCCTTCAGAGTTTCCCGACTGTCGTAAGTGAAACTCCGACATCCTTTGCGATCACTCGTTGCGATGTATAAGGGTTGTCCATAATGGCGCTCACGATCGAATCCTTCTTCTCATTCAATAAGCGAGAAGTACGATTTCCTGAGCTGGATCGAGGTAAGATGGAACCGGTATTGAGGAACCTGTCGGACCAGCGTCTGATTGTTCATGCATCAGGTGCTTCTTCTCCATATTCCTCAAAGTAGCGCCTTGCTTGTTCGCTGCTTCCGTAAGTTATACAGTAAGCAACTAGTGTAGCATTTCGTTCGACGTTTTCCATTTCGTCACAAAGTGAAGCACCTGTATTGAGCGGCGTATATAATAAACTCGTACGTGCGATTTGAAATTTTGAATAAACTAAGTATAGAATTTGAAACCGCAAACATCTTTGGATGATTGAAATTTTAAATTTAAGTGAAAACATAGATATCTTATGCAACTATAAGCATTGAATTTGATTAAAACATTTCATTATTCATATCATAGAAATCGGACAAGGTATGGTATCCACCCTGTATATGCTGTAAATATTTGGCTCGTTTAAGTCGGATATTACAATCTCATTGCAAAGTGCTGCAAGCTCACTCAGAAAATATGTCAGCTTACATGTCATATCACTATTACCTTACACAAAGGCATTTTGCTGGCCTTCTTCATACCGTTGCAAATAGGTCTAGTTGAAATGAGAAGTCAAGTGACAAATCGGAATGAATTTAATATCTTAGATGAATTCAAATAACTAAAACCAAAAAGTGAAATAATCATGCAAAAATGTCTCAGATTGCTAATAACACGCATAAATAAATGCAAGATAAATAGCGAAAGTAAATCATTAAAACGACAAAGAATGCAAATGGGAAATTAATAGAATCATGAAAAATCATCGGAAGCTATAAACAGCGTCTAATGAACAAATGATAACATATTATTCCTGATCTTTGTAGATATGACTGAACGAGTCGAAAATGCGTTCATTAACTGCTATTTGCAAAATGTCGAACTGAAATTGCTCAAATGTTATTACGGGGATGATTTAGGATGTCTGATGGGATTCTATAAGGGATTTCCTGTCGTATAATTTCTACTATCGTGTCTCTATGAATTTGGTCCGTTTCATATCGATGTAGCGGTATCGTTCTTCTTGAGACAAGTTGTCGTTTTCTATTGTTTGATAAACCAGCAGTAGGTCTTATATCAGTTTTCGGCTTTGGAGGCCTTGGCTTCTGTACTGACGTCATTACAGGCTGTGGAGACGGCTTCGTTGTAGGTTTTGATTCGGGTTTAGGTGATGAATTCAATGTCTCTTGTGATGTAGGTATTACTATCCTAGGTCTAGCGACCGGTGCATGAGAAGACTTCGGTTTGGATGATTCCTCGTCTTCATCTTCATCCTCAGTCTCGTCGTCTTCGTCCTCATCCTCCTCTTCTTCTGTTTCTTCTTCTGATCTAGGCGTGGATGTCCCTGATTCTGTGTTAATGCCTCTAAATTTTGGCATCATGAACGAACTTCATCTAACCACAGCTGCAGTCATTTGTAAATGAAAGGAAGATAATTTTGAACGATCGCACTTCAGTTACTGCATTGAATTCAGATGTTTTATTATAAACTACACTCTCCACGTTAATGGATGAAAATGGTCACTGCATGTTCATACTCGTTTTTCAGCTCATAGCCTAGTTTGCTGTCTCTTCTTAAGATATCATCAAAAAGTCATCCAAAAACTTCATCTTTGTTGGTAACATATACTTCCATGGTTTGAAGAAACCATAGACTTCTATGAAGGAAACTATGAACTTAAAAATCATAGACTTCTCAATGCTCGTATTTGGAAAGGAAACTTTCCTTCAGCGCACATCTGATGGGCTACAGGAACATTCATGTAGAGGTTTGTTGATAGCGTCAATTTCAGCTCCTCATCTAAGCATCGATCCACATCAATGTTGCTAGAGCTAAAGAAGAATGAAAATGCTGAAATCTGCAACAAATTACATATTGTAAGATATTTCATCAAGATGCTTTTATGTACAAGTATATAGAGAAATGATAATAACCGTGAATGCTCTCAAAGTAGGCCTATATTGAATAGCGGCCAGTACCAGCCCATTGTCAATCACAGGAAGCCGCCATCGATCAGAAACTGTTGTCATAACAACGCATGTCTGACTAATCGTGCATGCATCCATAGTAAGTATATAAGGTAGAGTAGCAACCCATCAATAATTAAATCCACTTTGTGTATACAGTTTCGATTTTATTAAATGAACTCGAATGAGACCCAGCATCACTCGTGAGATATGCAACTTTTTACACTTTTGGGAAAATTTTGGATTTCACTAATTGTGATAGCAAAACAGAAGGAATAATAGCATTCTACAAATCCTCCATGTCATGTCAACCTGTGTGGAGAGGTAACATAGTTTGTCAAATTACCAATCCGATGGGTTACTATCACTTGAATACATATAGCTTCATCAATAGGAGCACTTTCTTGAGCGTGATCATATCTCAAGCTACAACGTGCTACTGGAAAACAAAATAAAATAACCACTGACAATATGATCACAATTAAATTAAAAGATGTAAATGGGTCCGCATTACAATTCAGATTTGAGTGAATCATAAAATTAATTATACCGATGAAAAACACAAAAAGATGTCGACTTTTCATGAAGACTTGCATTATAATGCAGCTCATGAATTTCCTTTGATAATCAGCTTAATTTCTGCTGCTTATGAGCAAATGTTCATTCCCTTTGATATCCAACTTGTTTCATACTACTTATAAAGGGGCTTCATGTCGGTAGTATATAAATTTGCAAAATGTTAGCTTTTTAAAAAATGCTCAAATAATTTTTTGGACCGCCGCAACATAATCTCCGCAAAAACTGAATCTCTTCATATAAAATTTTTTACTGTATACAGATACTTGTTTGAGTCGACACTCTACCTACATATATTACTCTATGCCTGCATCCATTTCATCAGTCTGCATTCGGCAGTGATCAAGGTGAGCAGATCAGCCACCGAAACGTCTGCTTCACTAGAGTGACTTATTTGCAGTTGGAGTATTTTCCGAAAAACACACATTTGAATATGGTCCCAACTGCAAATATATTTGATGATTTTATGTCCGCGACGTACAATTATTTTCAATGCAGGCCCACTAACAGTCTTCTAGACTAGTTCGTTATTATTACAAAATATCGGATTTATCTATAGACTTGAAGAGAAGGATTCTGCTCTGAATTGTGAGAACATGTCTCACTTGTGAATTTGTGAAATCTGATTGCAATTTCGCTCATACTTTTACTATGGAAATGAATCCACTAAACAATTCATTAGTTACAGCATTCGTCTCTGTTTTATATTCATTTTTCGCGGTTACATGCGATATTTTGTAAGCACGTCTAAAGTTCATTGTAGGTAGAACTTCTGGATTGATGAGGTAGCACAGTACAACACATTCTATCATCAGAATCAGATTCAACAGATTTAAAGTAAAGAAAATTGTTGTTGAAGGAAGTTTTCCGAAGAATGTGCCTCAGGGTGTAGATGTCAAGATTTCAGTTGAAATATCACTTCATAGCGAAAAAACACGTGTTGCGATTCTAATCTCCATTCGTCTGTTGACAAGATGACATTTGCATCAGTTGTCAAAGCACGAGAAATTATATTCCACACAAGACCGCTACTTTATGGAGTAGATTCGTCGAAAGATTTTTTATAAAAAATAACTCAGCTGATAGATCGATGAGGAATTCTGTGAGGCATCATTCGTCTAAAAGCTTTCTCGAATGTTAATGCACTTAGTTATGTCAGTTACTGTTTATCTAGTTACTTACTTTGCGGTTTAACTTTACATGGGACTAGGCTTTTAAAAAGACATGTACATGGTTGTTCAAAGCTGCTCTTCACATACTACTCAGTTTGATTTATGGTGTTGCGATGGGTTATGGTATTCGATCGCAACAAAATACCGAAACAATCTTCGATGTTTTGATGCGATCGAATACCATAGTAACCTATTGCAACACCTTAATTCAAATTGAGCATGCGTTGGAAGTAATAGCTTTTATGTCCCATTTCTAGTTTAATCTTAGTTTAATAATAGCTGTTTTATTTTTCTTTTGTATCCGACGACTCTTCGGCATACGGTATTGTTGAGAGAAGAAACATGCAGAGTAGTGAAAATTGTGCCCTACTTGCGACGGATAGGTACATGGATAGGTACATGTAAAATTTAGTGTTATCAATAGGTACATGGATAGGTACATGTATAATTTAGTTCTCAATAGGTACATGGATAGGTACATGTATAATTCAGTGTTATGAATAGGAACTTGTATGAGATCTGTTTTACTGGATAGGTACATGTGTTTGGTACACTCGGTTGAGTACACTGTGTTTCGGAACGTGTATGATCGAACTTGTGTGGTTTGGTTCTGAGCACTTGGGTACGTACCGATAGACGTCCGTTGTTTGATTTTGAATGGGTTTGCTCAATTGCGACTATTGTGACAATTATTTTAAATGTAGCACTATTTAGATGTGAAACTTTACTGTGCAGCTATGATTTAGTTGCTCCCCAATAAGAAAACCAATTCCAGAACTATGTTTAAAATGAAAAGACAAGAGATTTACAATGTAAGTTTAATTTAGGCGTGAAAAATAAATGACGGGTACAGATCACGTCCCTCAGGCGACTCCATGATCTTCAGGAAGTCATCACACCATTCATGAAATGTCTGATTGTTACTAAAGTCATGGTCACACTCGTGTACCGGACACTTCACCGGTAGTCCATTCCGCCTTTGAAGTGCTGACACAGTCAAGGTCTTCCACAGGGCCACTTTGCAGCCGCAACAGAGATGCATGGTAATGTCCAACTGACCTCCCATAATGACTTGGCTGTCATTTTGAAAATAAAATAATGGCTTTGAGGACATGCTTCTTGTTATGGAACGTTGAGGATAAGTACTTAACAGTTTGGAACAATGACATCCTTTATATAGTTATATATTCTTTAGGGAAGTTCGGTACCTCTCTGATTGGCTGTTAGGATTTCCTTTGTTTAAAAAGCATATAAGTCCGAGGTTTGTACCAATTCTTATCAAAGGTTCTAATCCTCACGTTTACAAGTTACAATTATTTTAAATCTACAAGTCATAATGGATCGCAAACAGAAAGCCGCAGTTGAGAACGGTACTGCTGATCGTACCACTTCGCCAGTGGAACGTACCAATACACCTCCCCAATCTCCGATGGAGCGATCGACAACACCAAACGAGCCGGTGGTGTTCACCCAAGCCCCTGCATCGCCCGACTACTCGAATGATGAAGATAGTGACGTATCAATCGAGACGATGCGTCACATGAATAAGAAGTCCATGCGAACGCCACACTATGGAAGGGTCACGGTCAAAGTCAAGAACGTCCCGAGAAAGTACCACACGAAACGGGTCTTCATGCGAATGGAGCCGAACGAGCGGAACCTCATAACCGCTCTCGAATTTTCAGTCATCGACCTTGACACACCACGTCGCTGTCCCTGTGCGCCCAAAAAGACCAGGATCCATGTGCAAGTGGACTTGAAAAAACTTGTACCCTTTCCTTACCTTGATGACATTTAGTGTGTTTTTTTCTTAATCTCTTCATTTAATATTCATTTGTATATATGAACAGACTTGTTTTATCATTTCACAAATCGGTCTTCAATTAAGGTCTGAATGTGAAAGGGGAATAACTATCTACAATTAATGATGTTCAATAACTGAATTGAAACAAAAAAATCAAATATGAAGACTTCAACTTGAAATAAATAGGAACATATAACTTTTAAAGAAACAGTTATGTTGTTAATTTTAAAATGCTTGTAGCAGTCCAGGATGATATCATACATGTGTCATACACGACACCATAAGAATGAGAATGAAAAGACCTTTCGAATGATATAAGGTATGTACCTATTCGATGGGAAAATCCTAGTTGTATGCAACTGTATGCAAGCAGACAAATGTTAGATTTTTAAATTCACTAAGTTTTTAGCCCATTCTTTAAAGACATGTAGCTCTCTAGTTATATGTCATACATGTGTCATACAATACACCATTAGAATCAGCATGAAAAGAGCATTCGAATGATATATTGTATGTACCCATTTGATGAAAAAATCCTAGTTGTATGCATCTGTATGTAACTTGAAAAATTCCAAGTTTTTTTACAAAAATGACTAAGTTTACAAGTTTTCAAAGTTAAAGTTTTACAACTAAAAATGACCATAATATACAAACCTCTACACTTGACCTTGACCTTGACCTGACCTTGACCTTTGACCTTCATACACTTCATACACGGCGGGGGGGGGGGGCTCAAAATTTCTCGGGCGCTTCGCGCCCTCGAAATTTTTCGGATTATAGGGTAAATACCACCCATGGGTTCCGGGTGCCATAGATACTCTTCTTGCTTCCCTAACCCTAACGTTAACCCTAACCCTAACCCTAACCTTAACCCTAACCCTAGTATTTTAATTTGATTATTTGAATTTTGGCGCGAAATTCAAATTTTCGAAAAAAAGTCTTTAAATTTGATTATTCACATTTTGGCGCGAAAATTGAATTTTCGAAATTTAGCGCTTAATTCAAATTTAATGTTCTATTCAAATCACACGTTTTATATCTTCAAATATGAATCATTATATGACTATTAATGATAACATATATATCAAATAATACATCAGTCCATCAGTTCATATTACTTTGAATTCACTCTACTGTTTACATGTAGAAATCTTTCAACACATATGATGGCACTTCCATTTCTAAGGTTAAAAATAAACCAGCTGTTCCAATTCTTGTTTGAGTTATCAATTTTGTTTAACCGTACCAATTCCAGGATGTGATGTCATAAGGTCTTTGTTCATAGTTGCTTTGTCAATTTCATATATAAAGAAGTTGCACACAACGAATGTTCACTCATTTTCAAATAATTCAGTGTCCATAGCAGACGTCGTTCTTCGTTCCTCCGTTCTCTGGTTCTTATTACAATTCTGAAGTGAGTTTCATTGTCATGTTGTGTTACTTTATAGGATATTCGGGAGTAGGAACATTATTAAGTTTTTATAACCAAATAGCTTTAAATATAGAAGCTGGGGTTTTTATGATAGGAACACTTTATGTTATATTATTAACCATGTTTTTTTTTAATTTTTCATCCTATATTAAGTCATTGAGCAAGAGACATGAATATATCAGTTTAAATGTAAGTGTATTTGAATCAAGAAGATTTTCACAGTTTGTAAATAAATAAAAAGATACCTAAATAAAGCCTTCATCCATTTTAAATATTTAGTCTGTCATCTGCTAACAGATGTATAAAACTCAAGCGTGTTTAATTAAACAAATTGAGGATTGGTTGAAATTTTCGAAATTTCGAAATTTCACTTTCATTCCATTAAATTAATTTCGAAATTAAATAATTTCAAGACAGCTACTTGTAAATTTCAACTCTTTCTATGAGCAAACCGTTTTCGAATGAAAATTAAACTTTCGACTTTCGGTTTCAATTTCAATTTCAGATTTCAATTCTTTCTAAGATTTATTCAATATCAAGGTAGTACTTCATAAAGTTTTGTTGATGATATATAAATGAGTTCTCATTTAATAAGAGATAAAATTATAATCAAATTTTTTTCCTCTATAGAGATGGTCCGACAAGAGAGTCTTGCACGACAGCGCCTAATTTTTCACTTCTGTGAAACATGCCAATTACCCGTTCGACATGCCAATAAGAGCGGTCACAAGAACTGCATCTTCAAAAGTGAATGCACGTATCTTTACTGCCTAACTTGCAAGTCATATAAACGGAGCAATGAAAAGGTAAATACCGAAGCCTCTAAGGCATTCATTGAAAAGCACACGCCATGTGCTCAGCAAAATGGGAGGAAGGGCATCAACCTCACCTCAAAGGTTGAAAAGAGGAGGTTGGAGCGATTATTTAACAAGGAGAGGCCGATGGAAGGTGTCCTTTCACAGGTGGAGGAGCCTACCGCAATAAAGAAACCCGTCAAGTCCCGAGTCCCAAAGAAAGCCCCCAAGTCACGACAGTTCATCGATGACACCTTAAGTGATTTTGAGGTGAGTTCTGCCAATCATACATAATACCTTCAAAGGATAGCTTCTTAAAACCGAATAAATTAATTATTGGTCCATTATGCATAAAAACATATATCGTTTAAATATTTCAGGATAATGATGAGATGCCTCCTCCTAAGAAGACCAAGGTCTTAATTCAAAAAAAGATCATCACTAAAAATGTGAGAATACATTTACTCCATTAATTATTCTACCATGTAAAAAGTATTTCAACATTGTCACAACATTTCAGAGTGAGTTGCCTCAACAGACTTGTGTCAGTTTTGAAGAGGAGAAAGCGGCTGAATGCTTGAGAAATGTAAGTGTTAAAGTTATTCATTAGCTCTTTATGTGAAATTGAATATGATCTTTTCTTCAGCTGTTTACAGGTGTGAACAGTATACCCCATTTGCCTACACCGGAGAAGAAGTGTCTTCCTAGTCCCGCAAGTGTCATTGTTTAGTTATTTGTCAATAATATTTCTCAATGCATGAAGTATTTCCAAGAACATGTATGCTTCTCAATGAGTTGCGAGCATGTTATATTATTTTTCTCTGCAGGTTGTGCGATCGCTGTCCCTCAGGAAGCATCGAAGTTTCCTTTCGACGCCAGCGACAAGTACATCGGTGGAAGACAATGACGAAAAGCCCTATTCGATTCGGGAGTCTTCATCAGAGGAGAATGAAACCTCGTCAGCGACTTCATCTGATGAGGAAACGTCGTCAGTGACTTCTTCCCCGACATCTTCCGATGAGGATGATGATCCTGTTACAAATGTAAGTATCAAAGTTGGTCAACTGCATGAGTACAAATTTTTCTATTAAAATATGTTTTTTTGTTTGTAATAGATTGATTTATCTTTTAGAATGACTCGTTGCCCCGTGAGACAGAGGTTGGAACCGATTAGAAGGTCACAATCCAGCCGGAGGTAAGAGAAATTCACTTTTGTATCTCATCAATGGTAAAATGCTAAATAGATGATAAACAATTGTTTCTTTCGATTACAGGACTCCGCGATGTGTGCATCTCAGGAGGAGGTCTCGTTCAGCCACATCCGGGCTTCTCCGAGCTGGAGTGTGCGCCTTCCATTATCACCGATGATGACACTGGCTCCTTCCTCTTCGATCCCAGCCGCAGCTCCTTCCTCTCCGATCCCAGCCGCAGCTCCTTCCTCTCCGATCCCAGCCGCAGCTCCTTCCTCTCCGATCCCAGCCGCAGCTCCTTCCTCTCCGATCCCAGCCGCAGATCCTTCCCCTCACGCTGCTGCGCCCGCACCTCCAGCTGCTCTCCCTGTTCGGCAGTACGATGTGGATCTCGACGCGACAGCAGAAGAGGTACAAGACGTTGAGGTGCAACTCCGTCGTTGCCAAGAGCGCCTAAAGGAGGTTGAGGCCCGCGAGGCTAAGTTGAAGGAGGACAATAGAGGTTTGATTGAGTCTCTAAGAAATATTACTCAATCAAACCTCCTGTTGGCCTCCCAAGTAACCACCAGTCAACAGCACAATAAAGAGACACTTGTCCACCTCGACTGTTCCCCAAATGGGATCAGAAAAGTGCGCCTTACGAGGATGGACGATTTGGGTGGCTGTAGTGACCGCTGCAGTCACCTAAAACTCTACCATAGTGGTATTGTCAAATGCGTCAAACTTTAACTTCATTACTTTGACTTCTATTTTCTTCTATTTTGAAAAAAAATAATTGTTGAAATTGTATGTGTTTTGTCTTTACAACAGATCGGAACATATGGTATTGGCTGGTGATGACGCTGACGTCATTAGATGGTAGATGTACATAAGGGCTTGCTAATTTCAATCCTCATCAATAATCATGGTTGTCTGTACCAAGTGTGGAAAAGTGTTCACTCTCATAGGCAATTTGCAACGACATGAAAAATTTTGTAAGTTAGGAAAAACGTATCAATGTAGCAAGTGTCCATATAAGACGAATAGGATGGATAATCTTAAGAGGCATAAACTTGTATGCAATAATAAACCAAATGATAGCATAACAGAGTCAAATTCAAATAATCAAAATAGATCTACTTCTAAGCCAACAACCAGCGCTTCAACTAACATACAAAACTTTATGCAATACTGCTCTTGGTGTGGCAAAACGTATAACTCTATAAGTAGATTTCGACAGCATATGAATGTACATAACACAAATAGTGAGATGAATATGCATAATAACTATGGAACTGTTAGTCTCAGCGAAAGCGCACTCAATGGCCATGCACGTGTGTATGATATCACGCCAACAACACCTACTGTGGACATAACATCATTCTTAGAAAGCATGCGTTCCATGTTAGGGAATTTAGTGTCTGACTTACTAAGGAGCTATCAATTGCGCGGTCGCCTGATTGCACAAATTCATTATGTCCGTTCTAATCCTCAAGAAGAAGAATTTTTTCTCGCACACTTTACCTCATCATCCTCAAACTATATTTATGACTATGATGCTTGGTTTCAGGATCATCTAAATAGTCTAATAAATCATATTGAAGCCTTCACAAAAGAGGGTAGCAATTGGATTATAGATGATGTACAAAATATAGAGTTCAATGTAATAACAAGTCCAATACTGTCAGGTGGACAATCATTTCCTCTACCAAAGAAGTTAAAAAACTCTAAAGCTGTCATTAATGTTAATTCAAATGCAAATGATTGCTTCTTATATGCAGTTTTATCAATATTGCATTATAATGAAGTACCTTATTCAAGGAATGAAGTAAAATCATATAGTAAGTGGACATCTGAGCTAAATATGGAAGGCATTTCCACACCAGTATCAATAAAAGATATTCCAAAATTTGAGAAAAATAATGATATTAAAATTAACATTCACTTTTATGAAAATGGACTCAAAGGTGGTCGTTACAATAGTAACTTTACTGGTAGGCAAACGGTTAATATTTTGCTAATTCTAAACAATGGAGCAGCACACTATTTTGGAATTACAAAGCTGTCAAGATTGTATAGGAGAACTTTAAAAAGACATAAATACTTCTGCGAAAGATGCACTCAGTCATTCACATATAAAACAACACTAGAACGACACTTCCAGTTTTGTATTCGAGGAAAAGCACAAATAGAAAAAATGCCATCGGATCTAAAAGTACTAACAAGTAGAATGGAATATCAACTAAGTCCTCCTTTAGTAATTTATGCAGATATAGAGTGCTACATTGATAATAAAATACATAAACCTGCGGCCATTGGAGCTTATCATGTCTGGCATAATGCCCTTCAATCAAAATTTGAAAACAAGTATTACCTCTTTGAGGGAGAAAATTACATTATTAGTTTCTTGCACCACTTAGAAACTGTAGCCCAAGACTTATATGACAACCAATGTGCAACAACTAGGCAGCCAATGTCACTGTCAGCGGATGAAAAAGCACGCCATGAGAATGCAGAATGTTGCAACAAATGTAAATTGAAATTCAGCGATGAAGTCATAAAAGTTCGTGATCGTGATCATATCACCGGACGATATAGGCAAACATTATGTAGGAAATGCAATCTCCGGTTAAGACTTAACAGACGGGAGCTCCCCATATTTTTCCACAATTTTAAAAATTATGATAGTCACATCGTTTGCTATAAAGCGATTGGAAGAATGAAGTCTTGGAAATTAGATGTTGTAGCAGCAACTGCTGAAAAATATATAACTTTATCCGCCAGTGTCCCTGTAAATGAATACAAAGGGAAGACAGTATACTTTAAACTAAAATTCTTAGACTCATATCAATTTCTAAGTGCATCCTTGAGTGAATTAGCCAAGGGCTTGCAAACGTATGAGCATGTAGAGACATTAAGGGTAGAATTTGCACAATTAAGTGATAATGTTTTATATCAGAAGGGAGTGTTTCCATATTCATACTTCAAAAACTTAAACACGTTGACGGAAGACTGTCTACCACCACAATTTGAATTCTTTAATGATCTTACTCGTGAGCACTGTTCCGATAGTGAATATGAACACGCTAACAAGGCGTGGATTGAATTTAATTGTAGCACATTTGGTGATAACATGCTGGCATATCTGAAGTTAGATGTTTTATTGTTGGCAGACATATTTGAAGTGTTTAGAGCATTGAGTCAACGTGAGGATGAAGTCGACCCTGTACATTTTGTCAGTCTCCCACATCTTAGCTTTACCTCAGCACTAAATTTCTCTTCCAATGATCCCCCACACTACATACAAGATGGAAATATGTACAATCTATTTGAACGAGGAATTAGAGGGGGTATGACTTTCACCAACATTCACCGAGCGCGTGCACGCATTGAAGAATTAGGAAATAATACACATGAAAGTCGACATTTGACCTACTTAGATGTTAATAACCTTTACGGTTCTTCACTCAGTAGAAATCTACCCCACTCAAATTTCAAATGGTTGAATGAAAAGGAATTAGATAATTTTTTAAATGAAGAAAATGTTCAAAACATAGATGATGATAATGAAATCGGCTTCATTTTTGATTTAGATTTAGAGTATCCTGCAGCCATTCATGATGACACTGCCGATTTCCCATTAGCTCCAGAAATGCAGATGATTGAAAAGAGAATGTTTTCACACTATATGAAAAATCTATATAAAAAAGTAAGACCAAATACACATTTTTCCTCTATCAAGAAACTTCTGCTCCATCAATTTGATAGGGAAAATTATGTAGTCCACTACTCAATTTTAAAATTTTACTTGACCATGGGCATGAGAATCACGAAGATTCATAGTGGCATAAAATTCACACAAAAGCCTTGGTTAAAAACATACATTGATATGAACTCTCAAAAGAGGGCTCAATCAAACACTGACTTCGAAAAGTCATTCTACAAATTGAAAAATAATTCCTTATATGGTAAAACAATGGAAAATGTAAGGAGAAGGAAAAAATTTAAACTAGTCAACAATGAGAAACAACTACTGAAATTGTCAAATCATCCTCTCTATGTTCAACACAAAATATTTGATGAAGATCTGGTTGGTATGGAAATGTACAAACCTTCAATAGTTTTAAATAAATTAATATATGTTGGTCAAGCAGTACTTGACTATAGTAAGTTGGAAATGTATCAATTATATTACAATGATCTAAAAGGATGTCCACTGATAAATAGAACGCGGCTTTGTGGAGGTGATACCGACAGTTTCTTCCTATGTTTATACACATCACCATCTGTCCGTCTGGAAGATATACTTCTATACTTCGGTGAAAAGTTTGACTCTTCAAACTATGATAGTCATCACCGACTATACTCAACTACAAACAAAGCTAGATTAGGTTGTTTCAAGGATGAGTGTGCTGGAAAGTTGCTTGAGGAAATGATCCTACTAAAACCGAAAATGTATTCAATGAAATATCTAGACTCTACGAATCATAGCATCAAACGTGCAAAAGGAATTCAGAGAGCAGCAGTTAAAAAATTGAAACATAATGACTATAGGAGTGTCTATTATAGTGAGAATGATACAACTGAAGATATGACAATTATAAATTCAAAAAATCACATAGTTAGCACAAAATCATTTAGGAAGCGAGGTCTTTCACTTTGGGAGGATAAGCGCTGTTGGCTGGATAAAAATTTATCATTACCATATGGACACTACAGCCTAGGTCTTCCCCCACCGTCGAAGAGAAGGAGATGCCTTCCTGTCACAAGTGATGTAGAATAAGTCTAATTAAAAACAATATAATATTCCACTTGTAATAGATCTTGCGATTGCTGCATCTTCCGACATGTAGCAACACTTACTAATACATAAGTAGTCTTACTAAAATTGAAATTTCTACATCTTTCCGATATGTAGAAATGATTACTAATAAATAGGTAGTCCTAATGTGAATGAATATGTGAGGAATTTGTACTCAACATCATTCCGATATGTTGAGCTAATAAAATAACAAACTTTAGGCAAACATTAAACCTAAATTTGAAACATAGCTTTCGGAACATGCCTCATTACATTAGAACATGGAAACTTAGTGACGTTCAAAACGTTCACATAACAAATTCTAAAAGAATAGCATTTCGTCATTCAATAGCAAATAGTGATCGAAAACATCGTGGCGTTTGCATTAGTATTGACTCATTGCCTTCACTGAAAGACTTTGCGGATCTCATTGACAACCATAAGACTCGGATCAAGATTCCTCTCGATGACAAGGTATGGATAAAGTGTGATTCATCAGTCAAACTATAAGTCTGTTCACCAAAACGTGAAGATGTTGAATATCGACTTTTTCGTTTCAGTGACGTCACATGGGAAACCTTTACAAGGGAGATACTACCACAGATAACGTCATTCATTAAAGATGGAGGACATCAAACGGTTGGAAGTTGTAAATCGGATGTTAACTACAAAAGCAAAGTCAAAACCCAATCTACAAGAGATCGAGAGGAATATACCCAACCGAAAACAATGGTTACTGATAAAACGCAAATTGAAGCCGACAACGAGCTTACATCTTGGAAGACCCTCAATGTTAACATGGAGGATTCAGAGGAAGGATAGATCTCTCACTATCCTATTCTTTCCAAATGGAACAATCCAATGTACTGGAAGGGTCATGGAGGGTGATCTCTCATATCTACACTTAACTTTGGAACATTTACTTAGTGATTCATTATCTGATTGGAAAGTGAAGACAATGACCGTGTTATGTGAATTACACGATCACTATGATTTCCGTAAAGTTACATCATCACATAATCTAACTTATGAAGTGGAGTTATTTCCAGCAGCTCTATTGACTAACTGGCATCCATATCATGTTCATGTGTTCCATAATGGAAAGATTGTGATAACCGGCATTAAAGACATAAGAGATGTGCCTCCCATCATATGTGATTTGAAAAAATGTTTCATGAAAACCAAATTGTAGATTTTGTATATATTTGAATAGATAATGAAATATAAACATATTTTTGTTTTCCTTATAAACCCTTGTTTTGGAAAAAAAGAGAGCAAGTTAATGATACAACATAAAACTTTATTTCAAAACTGTTTCGGCATATTTAGTAAGAATTACATCATTTTTATCACAGTTTTTTGAAAATAGTTCTAAAGCACTTTTACAGTTATTTTTCAATGGTCTCTCATTGACAAAATAGAGTACATAGCCACCGCACATTAGAGATGTATTACTTTGAAGTGGGAACGATGTCACTTTCCTAACAGTCCAGGAGAACCTGTTCATCCATAATGCGATATCATGTAAACGAGGTTGATTAAGAGAGTCAAAATATTCGGTCACTTTATAACGATTGATGTATACAGCAATCCAATGTTTTCCGGGAAGATTGTTGGTATCCGTATTGATGATAAGCGAACAAGGATAGAAAGGAATTGAATCAGGTAAATTATTTCTAGAAAAGACATTGAGAAACATTGTCTTGGAGTAGGGATGAGCTTTCCTCATTTTCCTCAAGATTTCTATGTTGCTTAAGTTACTCATCTCTGATAGCTGACAGTCACGTCTCTCATTCTTGTTATCTCAACTTTGCTATCATAGATAGCATAAATGAGACAAGTAATTGTTTTCTTCAAGGGTGACTCAAATGATACCTCCAGTCGTAGATTTCCAGGCTTTGTAACTCCTACGCTTTCACCACCTAGATCTGCATCTGCTGTGAGGTTGTACATAATGAAGAAGTAGCCATTTTTGTACATATCAATTGTAATTCCATTTGAATCATCTGTATTAAACATGTTGAGGGCGGTGAAAGTAGAACCATATTCACGTGCGAATTTACCATCTTTGAAATTAGGCTCATATGCTTTGCAAGATACAAATTTCCCATCCTGATAGAGTGCTAGTCTGCTAACATTAAAGTGTTGGAAATTGAGTGGATTCTTTTCAAAAGCACCAATGAATGCCTCTTTTTCCACAAATGTGATATACACCGCCTTTGGCATTGCAGTGGGAAAAAGATTTGGGTAGGCATGTGAGGATGATCCCGCACCAATTGTGAAGTTTGTCAACACACTGTGATTAACTGGATATATTGCATTGTTTTTCCTCAATCCTGTCGCATGCTCGTTGATGACTGACGGGTTCATTGTTACTCGCCTTACATTGAGCACGGCATTACTTATGTTGACTTGATAGTTTGTAGCTCCAAAAGCCATTACCGCGAACTCAGGATTTGCACGAATAAATTTTATTTGCATTTTAACCTGTGATAGCAGATATCTAGATTGACGAAGGAAATCAAGATAGACGGATCCTTTCAAGTATAATTCCTTTGAATCCGCTGTTAAATTCATTCGTCTTTTCAACCCTGTATTTGAGACATCATCAAATTTCCCTTGCTGATCATCATACCACCCAGAAACTTGCAAGTGTGACTGTTTAGTTTGCTTTTGAAATTGAGTCATTGTATGTATATATGCTCCATATGGATATGCTCGATCCCCTCCTTCAATCTGTTTGTCATTCAATATTAGATACACATCTGAGAACAGACTGGCAATAGGAAGATTTGCTAATCCCACTTTATCCTTGGATGAATCGATATTTGTACCATCAGTCTTCTTAATTTGTATACACAACTCTAAATCAATGGATTGACAGTCAATATAATCTTGAGGATTGGCAGGTTTATCAAACTGAATAGGCTGCTGGTTACCATCGATATTTGTTGTGGGGACTATGTCTACAATTGTTGAGGAGATGATGTCTGTCTGATGAGGGGGAGAATCGAAGAAACACAAAGCCGATTTGATACTCTGCATCGTATTAGCTCTACAAATATGTTGTCTTCCTTCGTTTTGACTTGTTTCCAGTCGCAGTGGAATTTCGTTTGCGCTTTCTTGCTTTCACACGACGTCTAGATTTAGAACGTGCTGCTCTAGTCGGCTTTTTACTTTTCCTGCGTCTTTGCTTAGTAACTCGACCGGATCCAACTTGTCTTGACTTCCTACGCTTCTTCCGAACTGTACGTCTCGTCTTTGTTAAATCATCTAATGCGTCAATGGCAGATTGCTGCGCGCGCATGTTCATAGATTCACCGATATCCTCACCTTGAAGCGCATCAGCTGCAACATTTGCACCAAAATCTAAAGCCCTGCTTCCAACACGCTTCATGATTGGTACGCCATACTTTTTGAGTGTTGGAAGAACCATACGTCTTAGTGTACCAAATATGCCTCCTCCAACTTGTCGTCTACCTCCAACAAACACGGGATAACCGCTCTGATATGATGGTCTACTGTAAATGCCTGTCATTTCGACTATTGAATAACTATGGAAGGCATAATAGCGTAAAGCCTTATTCTCGTGACCTAATATGTAGGGTCAAAACAGTACCACCACCACAGAACGGTACTACTTCTCTTGCGTCATCATGAATTGATATGTCAATTCTATTGATGAAATTTCGGCTGATTGGTAGATATATTGTGTTAAAAAATTCTCGATTGATTAGTTGCTTCCTTACGGATGAGAGAGGAAATGTGCGCAGAAGTGGGGCCTCAATGTCGCCAACCCTTGTATATTCAATAATGTTACAATAGACGTATAAGTTACTTATATCACGCTCTAGTGATGGGGCTGTATCGCCTATTGATGTGCCTTCATAAATAGTTGATTTTGAGAATCCCAATGTGGTCGTTAACACGCTATCCAGTTTGATAAGAGAGTTCTTCCCTACCTTTACAATCATGCGTTTCTTATGTGGGTCATAAGAAAAGTGATATTCATCTGCATCAAGGTAATCTACACCAAACTCATTTAACTTTGTACACAATTCAGATGGCGTTTTCAAGCTTTCAATGTTCAAATTAACTCTTTTTACAAGTTCACTGGAAGTAGACAATTCATCACCCAATATGTCTTCGCTGTATACGTGGATATCCCATGAAGCATTTGTTGATGCTTTGAGTTTAGAAGAGGACAATTGAACCTTGAATGTATCATTTAATTCTGTCAACCAAGGTGCGCTTTCAAGGCCCTTAAACATCCCAATCATTTCAGATCCGAATTCAATAACAGCGGACTCAGACTTTTCCAATGGTGTCTTTTTAGTAAAAACAATAAATTCTGCCTCCCTTTCAACAGTAAATAAAGTTACTTTCTCTTTCTTATATTCATAAGTCATTAACATTTCTGGCACTGATCCTTGAAACTTTCTTGCAAAGTCTTCAACACTTCTAATGACCTCAAATTTATTTTTTACTCGGATGCTCCTTTTTTGTAATGCATACAATGGTACAATTCTACATTGAAAATCAGTGACTTTCCTCTCCGAATTCCACCCACGTCCATTATACCAATACCTTGATGAGAAAGTTGTTCTGGAATACCCAAAAGTATGACTCAAATCCTTACCTAATACAAGAAGAACATGCTTCCCTTCCTTCATCAATTTTGTTGACCCCTTTATGACTGGTTTGTAGAATTTATTCAAAGTCAGCTTGAAGAGATCATTTATTCGTTCAAACATTCTACCGATTTCCTTTTCTGTATCTTGCAAGCTCATTGTGGGAACCTTAGAATCAAAAGTTGACGTTGCAAATGCCTTTTGAATTTTAATCATGTTTTGGGCAGATGGTAAAGATGTTGAAAAAGTATGTAAAGTTAGATGATGAAAAGCCCATGTACCATGTAGACTATTTTGAAATATGCGAAAGCAATCATCCATCTCTCGCACTTCTTTATGTAATTCAAAATAGTTGTTCTTTAGCAAACTGATATCGTTGTAATAAGTAATTTCAGTTAGAGCAACTTCATGGGGTCCATGCAGAGTAATTGGATTAGCGAATTCAACAGAGTGGAGAGATGGTTTGTTACTTGGGAATATCTTGGGGTTGCTATTGCTTGGAAGAATGATGTTGAAGTTAGTAGACATGTTAAATTCATATATGGACGAAGTCACATGCTATATTAGCTTAAAAGTTACGAGTGTCTCCCACCTCCACATTTTGTAGATCCTGGTGCGTTATCCAGCTATTGAATGAATCAGGATATCCTTTCCATTTAACTAGATATTTCCTTTGATTGCCATGACCTTTCCTCCTAATTATTTTGTCAATCATATACACCTCTTCACTTCTGTCTACTACTTGCAATTCATATGAGTAAAATTTTCCTTCAATTGGATTGCCATGGTAATCTATTAATTTATACATAGTGGGTCTAAATTTTGTATTTACTTCATCCACAAATAACTCTTCTTCAGTCGAATTAGGTAGATACCCCTTCTCAAATGTAGACTTAACCTTTGAAATCCGAACTCTATCACCAACATTAATTTTCTTTTCATTGGAAATGTTTTTCGCTTTCTTATCATACAATCGAAGCCATACATCCATCGCATTATCTGGGGTAACATCAACTGGTTTCATCTTAATGATTCGATGGTAGCTTTTATTGTAAATCCTAACAAATTTCTTCCGCTCACCTACCCAAACATGTGTATTTTTTGCAGTGAAATAGCGCCATATTTTTGTCTTCAGTGTGCGATTGAACCTCTCAACCATGGCAGCTTTATAAGCACTTTTGACGCTAAACAATTCCACATTATGACTTTTAAGGAGACTTCGAACATGAGAGTTTTCGAATTCCTTCCCTTGATCGGTCTGTATTCTTTGCGGTACACGCCCCTCATCGAAAATGCTCTGAAAAGCCGCTTCAACTTCTGGTCCTCGTTTAGATTTCAACGCACGTGCCCAAGAATAGCGAGATAAAATATCTATTACGGTTAAGATGTATTTATAGCCATCATTGTACTGTGATATCTGTTGCATGTCAGCCAAGTCCGCTTGCCATTGACTATCTATATTGTTAACAACATATTTTCTTGTTGGAAACCGCTTTCTCGCATTTTTGTGAAGAGTGTAAGTCGGTTGACTCCTCAACCACTTCTTGACTTTCTCTATTCCCACACCTGCTGCACGAGCTAGAACCTCCGGACGACTGAAACTTGCGGGGTGATTTAAGTCGTAATAAATCTTCCTCAGCTTCACGGCTGTACTCATCGTCTTTGTTCTGATTTGCACGCGTATTACTCGCACAGCAACTGCTAACACAATTGATATCAACCTCTATGCCCTCTTCTGCTTTACCTTCGAGCGCAGATTTCAAACAACAGCAAAATTTTTGTAACGACATGATATGAGAGAGGCAAGGCTTAATTCATATTTGCTTAATATTTACTATACTCCTTCGCAACACGCATTGAGCGCCTAGTAGCTCTTTTTGGTTGCAGATCATCGGGATCTGCAAGCTCTCGCTTGACCGCCATCGTGGGTGTTTTACTCTTTGATCCATCTTGTAAGTGACCCTTATCCAATTCATTCACAGTCGGTCCTCCAATAATAATGTGAGGTACATTTTGATCATATAAAATTTTCTGAAAATATGACCACCCTTGTGGTGCACCTAGTTTTCGCCTTACATCTCTGACAGCATATTGCAGAAGGTCATCTATGTGACTATTTCTAATAACATCACCAGTTGTTTCATCTATTATCTCTCCTCTCTCATTGAACTTCACATGTGGATCAATGAAGTCAAATAATCGCTCAGCGCGCACACGATATGGTCGAGGTGTTGACAGGGTTATAAATCGTCGCAACTTGTCACGAATCTGTCGCCTCTCGTAAATGTTTTCAGCTGCTAACTGCATTCGTCGATAGGGATCCTTAATCTTCTGAATTTCCATATCCTTTTGTGTTAGTTCCTTAAGTTGATTCGTAATAGGTTGATCTATATTTTTGACTTCCTGTGCACTTTGTAATGTAGTCAATTGTACATACACCTCTTGAGGAATGACTACCATCTTTGAATACGACATGTTTGAAAATAATAAGGCAACAAAGTACATTGCTTAAAACTAACTGTGAACCGAGAAAACTGTCATTGGTTCAGCGGAATTAGGTATGATATTTGTTCGAAATCAAAATCGTTCCGGACATTCCTGGGTTAGATCAATAAATAGATAGCCATGTGGTTTCTTTGTTACATCTTCATATATTTTTGAAAGTGCTTTAGGTTGTTGAGGTAATATCTGTCTACTGAGATGATGTATCTGACTGCTATCTCTTGGATTTTTAAATATTGCCAAATAATGTGTATTCAAACTTCTAGTTCTTTGCTCTTTCCCTCCATCGAAGATGTTTTGGGTGATGTAGATAATAAAAGCTTCCCTATGATGTGCAGTTTGAATGAACATTTCAGTTACATCCTTTGAGGATTTGCTTTCTCGTAATAGATCATCTAATACTAGTAAGTCACCTGCTTTGATATCCTCAGTTGATGGCAACCCTTGCTTCACCTCATAACCTTTCTGGCGAAGTGCAGAATGTAGTTGTGGTTGAAATATTCCATAATACCATTTGACTCTCTTAATTTCCTTGTTAAACATTTCATTTCTATATTGTAGCAATTCAGTTACAAATGTAGTTTTACCGGACTGACTTGGTCCAGCGACACACATTGTGCGATCAGTGAATAGACGAAAATCTGTCATCTTATAATTCCATTAACATTAAACTCATCATCCCGCTAATTTTGCTTAGAACAACAAAACAGACACATGTTCCAGATCACGTTTATTTACATTTAGAATAGAAACTTTCAAGTTACATTTACAAATTAAAACATTTACAAATTAAAACATTTGTGTTTCCTCATCACAATTAGGATTATAGAAAGTTTTCAAGTCAGCATCTTGGCGCTTCAACTTCAATTTAGGATTCCCATCTTTAGATTTCCGCCCTCGCTTTTTCCTCTCTTCCTTCCCATCACTTGAAGCAGTCTTATCAATGTTAATTAAACATTTATCAATTGGTAGTGGTTCATAGACTAGTTGAAGAACCTTCATTTGTAAAGATGCGACTTTACCAGTCGAACCATGTGAGCCAATGTAAAGTCCGGTAACGTGCACTAAGCCCATATAGCGACCCCGTTTGAGATCCTCACATTCCATCGCGTTTGTAAAGAGATCGAATGCTTGAAAATGATCCGATAGTTTTAAAAACAGTGTATCGAATTCCGGCAATTCCTTGTAACCAACTCCTTCCTCTAATGCCTTTCTCCAATGAGTGGGAGCACTTTCAGGCAGCTCAACACATTCTTTCGCGAAAGAGTCAATAGTCTTAAGAATCACCTGTTGCCATTTTGGAAAAGTCACTCGCATTTGTCTCATATTGCTATACCCTGATGTAGACATACCATTACTGTGGAAGAATGGAACTTGAAGATAAAAGCCATCATCACCATAATTCAAGGTTTGAAAGTAGAATGTATTTCCAATCCCTTGCACCTTTCGTGTCGGACGAAGCTTCAAGAGATCTTGCTCAAAAGCGTCACCTTCCTCTCTGATTGTATACATTTTCTGAGTCTTGTTTCAACAAGTACTAATTCGGAGCTTTCAACCAGCGCAAATGAATTGTCACTTGAAAATGGTAAAATATCATTGAAGCGTCTTCCTTATATACACCTATATATGACTCATCAATCAAAGTGATGACGTGTCACTTTATGATTCGCTAACCTTATATTAACATTGCAGCAGTTGCTGCAATCCTTCCAAGCGGACTATTGATTACACCATTAATACTGTTTCCAATATCATTTAACATACTTAGAAACCCACCACCACCGCGCTGAATTAAGTTTCGCCTTTTCTTATCACTACTCCTTGGATTTGAAAACTTTCTTATGCTATTCAAAGAGCCAGAATTCAACAGAGGCTTGTAAATAGGTAGACATTTGTGTATTGCAAAAGCTAAATCACGAATGAAATCATCACTTGAATTTTGAATCAATTTACACTTCTTCTTATTATCATGTATCCTGTTTAACTTTCGCAACGCCTTTTTAAACTGACTTGAAGGTTTGAAGGACCGTTTCGATTGACGAGAAGATGCCTTCCGTTTTACAGACATTTTTATTCTAATATGGAAATAGATAATACAATTACAATTTTTGCTTAGTACTTACAACATTATATACAAAAGTTTACAAGCATTCACACAGAGTTTGTTGCTGGTACTTATAAAATTACATAAAACACTTAACAAGTTGTAGAGGGAAACTGATATACACTCACATCGATATATCGATATATATCACACTCTATCACTAGAGTCTGATTTGTAGCAGTTATGAGCTGCTCAATGTCTTTCATTAGATGTTTTGAAATTGGACAGCACATACAGCAGGGCTTTGAATGGAAAGTCTTTAAAATATTGGCATAGTATGCCCGCAAACTGATTACCTCAGAATGTCCTTGGGCAGCCACATTGATGCTTACTGATGGCGGTCCACTGAACAAGACCAGTTTGCATTTCTCACCCTTCTCGTCATAGTAGCTGGAGGTGATAATGTCATGGAGACATGTGTTGAGTTTCCGTTGGATACTGCTGCACCAACAGCGAGAGTATTCCGATACAATCTCCGTTTGAGCTAGTGGGCGAAATACTTCATTGAGCCAAAATCTTGCAACTCGTGTAAGAGCGTTGTTCACGACTCTCATTAACATTCTCTGCACCACAACGTCCTCTCCGCAGCGGAAATACTTCACTATTTCCTCCATCAGATCCACCAAATACGCTTTATAGCCAGTTATATTTACGGCAGAATAAAATATATTGCCGGTGAAGAGTTGACTTCGGTAAATTATTGAAATGGGAATGTTGGTAGTGAACGACATGCTGATTGACATTGTATTAGCCTCAAATTATGCTTGAAATAGAACGGTACAATGTCCTCCTTATATAGAAAAGTCAAACAAAGACACAATAGTGACCAATCACAGACCTGCATGATGACTCATCATGCACGATATACAGTGACTGTTGAAGATATTTCTTCATCACAAAGGGGACAAGATGAAGTTTCAAAGGGTACATAACATGTAGAACACATAACGCTATGAGAACATGGCAAAAAGAGAAGGGATCGTTCCTGTTTAAAACATTTAACGCAGTTCCGTTCACATAATAATTTAAATGTCTCTTCTTCTAATTTCCTTCTGAAGTCACTTTTATTGGGAGAACTTTTTATTAAAACACTGTCAGATGTCTCCTTCTTTCCAAATCGTTCCAATTTGATCCTCCTAATTTCACTATCATTGCAGTGTAGCATGGAGAAATCCTCTATCCACCTGCGATCCAAATTGTGATTCATTGCATGCTCATCTAGATCCATTAGTCGATCAACTAAATCACCAGCGTTGATATTTTCACTGAGATTTGTTACAGTTTCTATAGCTTTGAACGAATATCCAAGGTCTCTTGCGACAACCCACGACGTTGGGATACTAGCCATCATTATGTATGTCATCAAACAACTATCTCATATTTATAGCTTAGTTTGTCTACGTAAAAGGAAAATCAATGTGTCATCTTGATTACAATGGTTTCAATAGTCACAATAGTCGCAATTGAGCAAACCCATTCAAAATCAAACAACGGACGTCTATCGGTATGTACCCAAGTGCTCAGAACCAAACCACACAAGTTCGATCATACACGTTCCGAAACACAGTGTACTCAACCGAGTGTACCAAACACATGTACCTATCCAGTAAAACAGATCTCATACAAGTTCCTATTCATAACACTGAATTATACATGTACCTATCCATGTACCTATTGAGAACTAAATTATACATGTACCTATCCATGTACCTATTGATAACACTAAATTTTACATGTACCTATCCATGTACCTATCCGTCGCAAGTAGGGAACAGTTTTCACTACTATGCAGTACTATAAGAACAGTTTTGATGAAAATGCTTAATTTGAGCATTTTGTACCATATAACCAAATAAAATGAATACAATCTTTTCCAAAAGTCTGTACATAAAGAATCATAAAATACTTTCAGTCATTAGGTCAAGTTGACCACATTTCCCAAGCAAATATAAGAACAGTTTACAAATTAGAAGAAAGAGCCTATAGGTGCTCCTTTCATCCACATATCGATTTACAATAAAAGATCGTTGTTAACACAAGCTACGAATTTTAGAATGCCTTATTGGGCCTTGTCACAATCAACAGCGCCAAAATAAAACCCAAATTGTGGCAATCATCGAGGCCCATTTTTATCGATTATTTTTTCATTATTATGTGACACTTTACAGTAATGATTTCGTCATTTTCAGCATTTTTGGTAGGCCTATTTTTTGAATATGAGTTCTGTAATTAGTTGCTTACTTTCAAGTTGTTTTGACGTAATAATAATATTCTTCATTTACCCTCGAAACACAATAGGGACACTCCGGTCACTAAAGGATAATTGCTTCATATTCATCCAGTGTATTCATCCTAGTGCATCTGCGTTTATATGTGTTCTTTCCAGTATCGTGTTGTACGAGTATAATTATCAATTTTGTACCATCTTATTATTGGGTTTTTGTTATTCCTTTAGCTATTCAATAATTGGTTTTTTGGTGCTATATTATGAATTTTGCATATATTGTATTTTTTCTCGACTGAGAAAATCCGGTTGTAATTTATTGTTATCCACAAATGCTTTACCGGGGCTGTTGAACTCTTAGCAAAATTAAGTACCATATTTCCGACTATAAAATTGTCTTTGTGTATTATATGCCATTATATGCAATAATACCGAATTTTTAACTAAATAATCCAAGCTGTTTGTAAGTCAGTGGCGGCCATAAAGTGAACAACGGACTCCGTCGCGAGACATTAACCATACAAAGGTATTGAGATCAGAAAATAATGCGAACTCCTGATTAATTTACGGATTCTAATTCCCATCCATGCTAAATTTGCAAGAAGCTATGAAATAAACAGCTCGTAAGAACTATGGAAAGTGACTCTACAACAAAATCCTATCTTGCTGCACATGTGACCACGCAACATGTCAAGCAATTTAGCTGCCTTAATGCCCTATAAAAGTGCAGTAATTTATTCCCTCACGAAATAGGCTTCTGATAATGCTCTCGAAAAGTTTCTTATAATGCTTTTTAGTGACAAATTTTTGGCCCATTTTCCTAGATGGTTGAGTTCCCTTCTGTTGGCAGAAGTTTCATCGAAAATCAATCAGGTTTTCAGAGTGAAAACGTTGTATTATCTTCTTTATTTACGATGCAACAAAAATGATCTGTAAAAATTCCAGCATTGTCTTTCAATTATTTGAAATCGATCTAAAAGTTAACTTTGGTGGCACAAGCACAACAGCTTTTTGTACCAAAATTGCACTCACCTGAAAGCAGATCCATAGGGCTCAATGAATTCGACCACTGGGTAATCTAAAAGGGATGTCGTTGGATCTTCGGTTCCTTTTATTGTAAATCCGAAACTGCCTTTATCGTCTACTTGAAGCTGCACTATCGTAATTTCGACATGGAAGATTGAGGAAACTGGGAGGTAGGGCGTGGATTGAATGGACACTGAAAATCAATCCATAATATGAATTAGCTTCTGTATTTTTGTTTGGTATAAATAAAAAAATAATAAAAGAATTGTCCGGGTGCTAGCATGAAGCTGTGAAGGGAATGAGGTCGTAACTGAAACTTTCATAGCGTTGTGCACTTCTTGACTACTACAAATTTGCACGTCTGCCGGATGCGATCGTTTGGTTTTCTTGAGTAGCTTGGATTGAAGACCGTGATATATTTACATGGAGAAATTGTGACATATCGGTCATTAGTACAATTTTATTGAATTATTGACTGCAGATTTAAGTTAAGAGGTGCTTTTTCAATATGATTGGTACAGAAAGCAATTACAGGCTGTGTCCTTTCATATAAGTGGTCATTCGAAACAAATGAACGAAGTGCAAGTGTACACCGATATTTTATCCGGAGAGGAATTGGCAGATATTCGCTGAAATTTCTATTAAAAAATTGTGAAGTCATTACATCACGGAAATAAATTGCCTTGTCTGCGTGCTTGGGTCGAGAGATGACTTTCCTCGATGCTAATGGTTGCGGCCAGAACTAGTCTCGAGGGGCAACAAGATCAATTTTTCATTGAACGCAATGCAAATTCAAGACAGAATTCTGACGAAAAGTGGATTGACAACACATAAAACGTACACAGTTAGAAAATTCAGACCGTGAAGAGCCGAACAGTGTGAATAATGTTTCCATTTAATGAAATTATCACGGAGAAATATTGAGTCAAAGATGGGTACTTTTCAATTGACAGGCCTGCCTGCAATCTGACCACAAAGGTTCGTGTGCTCGCTGATACAAGCCACATCTGCAATGCGCGCGCTTGGCCAATCACAAAGAGAGACGAATATATATGTCAATTCCTATCACCCGTTACCATTGCATACAATGGCTGGGATAGGATTGTGTCCGCTCTAGAGTAAGCCACACGCAAATAAATCTATCTCTATGGCTGATGGTCACCGCCAGAACTAGTCTCGAGGGGCAAGAAGATAAATTTTCTATTGAACGCAAAGTAAATTCAATCCTGAATTCTGACGAACTAGAACATTAACACAACTTTAAACGTACACAGTCAGTGAATTTAGAATATGAAGAGCCAAACGGTGTGAATAATATTTCCATTTGAGGAATTGATCACAGAGGAAAATTGAAGATATGCACTTTTCACTTAACAAGCAACAATCCGACCGCTTAGGTTCGTAGGTTCTCTGATAAGAGTTAATTTTGCAATGAGCGCGCTTAGCCAATTATACAAGCCAAAGTGAGACGAATCTCTATGTCAAACTCTACCGCTTGTCACCATTTCATATTCACATTTCACATATTGAGTAGTAGAGTAGTCAAGGAAGAGAAATTCTGAATAAAAACGGCTATTCATGTGAAAGATCATAACATAAGCTTTCTTTGCAAATCATATTGAGGAAATACTTCCTTAACTTTAATTTGCAGTCAACAAAATCGTGTTTATAGCCAATATGTGACAATGTCTCAATTGGAAATATATGGGAATTTATGGAAGACAAACAGTCTGATCTGGTACAAGCAATGTTTTTGAAGTGAGTTTGTGGTCAAGAGGCGCACAATGTTGTATGATAGCTTCTCGGCCTCTTTCCCTGCACAACCTCGTGCTAGTTCTTTGACAATATACTACTTCCCAAATTTTTGGCAAGATTAACCCCATTGTTTATGCTACTAGAAAATTGCATGAAGCACTTTCAGAATAAATGCATGTACTCAGGCATTTTCGCAATGAAAACTTTATGAAATACGAAATTATAATTTGATTATAAACTGCATTTGAATATATCTAAAATCATATATATAATATTACATAATACGCACGTATTTCTGATATGCAATAATAATCCTATTTTCGACTGTGGCAAAATGGACTCTCCAGAAATAGCTTTGCTCACAACTTTGCTCACAACTTTGCTCACATCAACATGCCTTCAAAAATCTAAATCTAGAAAATCGCCGTGGTGCGTAAACAGTTGCCCCAAAGTAGGCAAATAGTTGACAATGTTGGGGAACGCTTTTCATCACATTCGCGTCCTTATTTGATGTTATAAAGCAATACAAATTTGATTGTTTTTTAAAGTCTAGTGACGTAAATTAGGTTGCTTTAAGAAACGCAAATTTTGTTTACGAAATAGTCAATTAATCTATTGTAATGAACTACTTCTATTACAGCGTCAAAATTTTCAACGCTGAGAAATAATTGAGTACACAGAAAATGCTGCCAGCAATATCTTGACTTAAATATTCAATGTTAGGACCACAGAATTAGATTCATCTGCGCGCGCTTCTGTGGTTAGGACCGATTCGCAATCTCAGTTTTATTCATCAATTATATCAATGATCGAATTTATATCGAATTTATAATAATTAAAGTTGATGTCAAGCACGATATCGTGAAGCCAGGTTGACAACGTCGTGAAGAATAGAGCTTATATAGCCGTTGTTGCATTGAGCTGATAACATCATAACATGCTTCCCCATGCATATCACCGGTACAAAAGAATATCATTTTAATCATTTTCTTATCATTTCGAAATAAGTGACATAAATCGATGTGCTGCGAACGGTAGAATGTCAAAAAACTGCGATTTCTAGGTCTCAGTGCATCTATTGAAATATCTCTAAATCTATTAAAATTTGTTATTTAAACGAGAAGCCTTGTGTTTTCTTATCTCACTTTTTCGATATTTGCTATCACACTGGAATGTAAAACTTATGTCATATGAATCATGTGATCAGTAATATCTGCTAAAATCTTGTATCGTTGAACTGATAATTGCGATAGGAATGTAGAAACACTGATTCAATTTAAAGACGAAGAGATCAAAGTAACAAAACACTTGCGTTATCAAGCTTTAAGGTGATTTGACCTAAAATCTGACTGATTTGGGTGATATGAAGCAGAGAAATATCATTAAATTACCTTGTAAGTACTTTTGTTCAAGCCTTGCTGTCATGTTTCTTTCAAGATTGCATGCTTTTACTTTCTCGGTAGTTGTAGTTGGAGTCAGCACTTCTTTGCAGAACGATCTTCAAGATGCAATTTTAGCAATGCATAAAATCAATATAACGGAGCATTTGGAGAACGTACGGATTGCATTTCCTGGTATGCTACGTCTATCCCGTCGAGAAATGTCGGAGAGAGAGTCAATAAGAATCATGGACCAAAGTTTATTGGATGATTACAATTCATTCAATAAGGCCTTGCATGAAGTAACATCAGATTTTGAGACCCTTTTAACGTTGGGAGACCCAAAGCATCCAAAGACAAATATTCTGCATTATCTAAGAGGTATTCAAATATTGGAATCCCTGCGCAGTGAAATCATAACGACGAAGGCAAGTCCTGATTATTTTATTAAGAAATATGAAAATTTGAGAATGCTAAGTCTGAGTGATGAAATCTTGAATGGCTGCACCCAACCTAACAACTCACGCAATATTATCTCAAAATTCCGAAACATCACATTTAATGCACCGAAACCTATGCATATCTTTCTCAAAGGAATGATTAACATGTTGATTCGTACTGATATTCTGTCGTTGACATATTATCAGTTGCTGAACAGAAGCGTGGAAATGATAAATGGGCAAATTGTGAAATTAACTAGAGATATGAATGCAACTGTGGAAAATCTTTTGAAAGTTGTGCGGAAAATAGCGGACGGTATGATGGAACAACTTGAAGCCGATATCAGACGCTATCTTTCTCATTACTCCAGCAGAAGCGCATGTTTCATCTCCAACAATCTGATGACTTATCTTCACAGAAAATACGAAGATCAGGAATTTTCTGTGCTTATATATAGGGGTATTCTTAAATCAGTGGCCAAAATTTGTACAGGTGTGCATGCTTTCTTGGTTAATGGCGATCTCAACGCTATCGTAACGATAAAGAATAAAACAGATGAATTTAGAGACATGAAAGCGTGGACAAAAAGTAAGGTACCGAAAATCCCTGAGCCATCTGCTCATGGGGAGCCTCATTTTGCAGCAGCGAAGGCGATAGTCGACATTCTTGGTGATAATTCATGTCCAACTTTCAATGTTTTGGCAATCATCGACATGAAGATGGAGCAGTGTATCAGGCAAATGCGAGGCCTGAGTTATGGACTATTCGCTGTGCAAGTGAAAAAGTGCTATAATGGACCTTGTTGGACAACTTTCTACCATCGCTATTTCGTCTACATCATTGGATAAATCTTTATCTCACATTCCTGTTATGCAGCTTTTATCATTCTTGCTTAATACATATTTTTCATCGGTATCAGCTGAGGTTGACACATTTACATACTTTTTGACTGTTCGTCCTACAAACACAAGAATATTTCTTCTTTTATTGATGCCCTATTTATCATGTATACAGCCCATTCATGTTTCAATAGCATCTTTGCTTTTGAATTCCTCTTTATAATCTTTCCTGAGATGAAACAGTACTTAGAAGTACATCAATGCAGAATATAGATTGACATAAAGCAGAAGTAGGATCCTTGATATTTCCTATCGTAGCATAATATATATTATAGAATCGGCGCTAAAAGATGAGAACACATGAAGAGGTTGAAAGACATTGGTTGAAGTTCTATTCTTTGATGCTAGTCAATTGATGCACTCGAAACAGTCTGCTAAGTAAAACTTGCGTAAATATTTGTAATGAGAGCATTAGATTTATATATTCAATTAGATTCAATTAGATTCAATTTTAGATATATTCATTCTTAGATAGACAATTATTCTATTGTATGTAGATCACAGACCTACTCGTAATATTGATAATACAAGAAAATATACTTACGTCTCGTTTTCCCAGAATATTTGTAAACAGGTGATTATTAATTTACATATGTTAAGGTGGCAACCCTTTTTTGTTGCTGTTGAGCATTATTCGACTTCATTTCCTAACTTGGTTCAAGAATGCAAATGAAGAGACGATTATGCTCTCCACAGATAAGCTAGTCGCATTCTATTACTTTATTCGCTAATTTCTAAGAGAATAGGAAGATTGCTGGATTTAGAACAACTGGCAAGTTCAATTGCAGAATTTGCAAAAGGATGTAGGCATGCTCTGATTGGCATGCAGTTACTTGCTGATTTATCTTATGTTTATCATCATACTCACACTGTGAGATTAGCTTTGATTTACTTCTTGCTGCGACCGTCACAGTTTGTCAGTTTCCAGCATTCAAATTGGACCATAGATGGATCTGTTGGCCAAGCTTGAGAATTGAATGAATGTCACTTGATTTGTCCCTTGAATATACCCATTTCATGAAGCTGTTAAACATGTACAGTGCAGTTCATTTTTATTCGTTTTTTGAGAAGTTGTGCTATCCATAATCCACACTAGTGTTAACTCTAAGCGATACTTTACTTAAACTGATGGTTTTGTGGGATGATTGGCTAATTGTGATAACGTCGATTCAAGGTGTTAGATGAAAATGTTGCAATAGAGGAATGTTGACACAAAATTAACAAAATGAAATCGCTCATACAAGTATCACCCATTAAATTCAGAAATGGAGCGCACAATTCAAGCTGTATTGAAAGGCTGGTTTTGCTCGATATCTTGGATATAGGCTACTCAAATGACCATTATTCAAGGATCACATCTCAATATTTTTCACAAAAGCATGTGCGCAACATAAAATACCAAAATAATCGTGTGATTAATCATACCAGCAATGTTCGGATTTCATGACAGATCAGTCGTGCACAGAGCTCGTTGCTATCTCATACAGTTATTCAACCTGCCCCAAAAAAGGACTACACCAAACACGTTACAAGACAAGGTGGCATGCCTACAAATTATCCAATCCCTCGAAGTTGCAAATCGTGAAGAAATCATTGACACCGGCCAACTATGCATAATGTATTTTGTAAGAAAAAAGACATTTTGTTTTCTTTTTGTTTTTTGCATTATATGTCCATTAGTTTTTATAATGCCATTTTAATGGTTATATAAGCTGTTTTAAATTAGCAATCTGATCGTAGTTGGAGAAATACAACGTGTGATGTACAAATCAAGTCTAACTAAAATGTGCATGAAGTCATGATTGTTATTGCATGAATGCACAATAGTGACTATCAAATCCCTCTCAGCAGAGCAAAGTGCACTTTCGAATAGCATTCGAAGGCTGGCAATCTCCTATCAGTGCCCTGCTGTTATATTTGACTAAATTTAAGATGCAAAAACACATGTTTTGAACCCAAAAGGCATGACTTTATTGCATGTCATGGTTTTCACCCTACTCCGGTTAGAATTGTACATGCAGCCTAGCTTATTATAATATATTTACCTGTCTAAATTTTTTTTATAGACAAAATAGAAATCGAGGAAGGGATCCTAGAAGAGATTGTGAAAGATATAACGCACGTCACATGTTACCTACACACTTGCACACTTAATTAAGGCAGCTAATAAACTGAGTATGCAATGTTCTAACGAATTTACTATCTTTTCATGAGATCTTCTGTTTTGTCATCATCGTTACAAAGTTGTTTAGATTGTAGGTCGTTGAAAAAGAGTCAATCATCGTAAAACATTCCAGCATTCCATAATAATCATGTAGAAATAGACTTCTAAACTTTGTTTGAGAATGAAATAGTTGGAATTCCGATTTCGAAATACTTCAAACACAGCTCTATAAGTGAGCAGCATCAAAGGTAGCGAACTCAAATATTTCCATAAATCTTTTTTCTCTCTTGTAGAACAAAATTTAGCCAATTGATAACCATGATATTGGAACATCTCTAAATGACAACACCGATAAGCATTTTTTTAAAAATATTTTGTTCATATTAAGGCATGGTCAACATTTCCAAGGCGAATTGAAAAATACTTAAGTTGAATCAAAGCCTTTTGAAACTTTCAAGTATTTCTTCTCTTTGTTTTACTGTATACACACCGAACCGAAATTGTGACCTTGTAGTAGAGCATTCGCTCGGCATCCTAGAGACATTGATTCAATCTTCGGTCGAGCCAAACCTGAGACTTTTCAAATAGGTACACTTGCAGCATTCTTGCTCAATCAACAAGCGCATGACAACAAGCACAAAACAATGAAAGTGAGATAAAACACGGCCACATGGAGGAAAGGCGCGCCCAATATATTTATGTCAGAATATGTGAATCATCTGTAACTTCAAGATTAACGGATTGTATTGTTCAAAGAAGCGATCATGAGACAGTAGTAAACTGATAATCAACGGAAGCACAGAATTAAAAAAAAAACAAGAGGCTCATATTCATTGCACATCGTACATCAAGGTCTTCAGATTGTGGAGAAGATATTCTTTACGATGTCTGCATTTGGAAGTAATCTCATTCTTTTTGTTGATCAAATTTCTAGGGTCAGCTGTTGTAAAATAAGATATTTTTCGGTGAGACATAGCCTATAGTGTCCCATTCCACACATATATGGCAATGATTTGGAAACAACATCCCATTTGATCGCATAGTTCTGATTTTCATAATTCAGCTTCCAGATATATTTTGCAAGGTATTTTTCGTTCATATACGGAAAGTTCGAGAAAGATTTTTTATGATTTCTATATCGCACTTTAAGGCCTTTCTAACACATTCCAAAATAGATCCTTTCATCCGTATTTGACTTAGCAGTAACTTTGTGCACAGCGCACTCTTCCCGGCTAATCAATCGCCGCTGAAAGGACAATTTCTTTTAATTTGCAATTGCATTTCCATTCAATTTGAATTTGCTCTTTATTCTGAGGTTAATTTTTCGTTTTCAGTAATTTTGTGTTGTGGCCTTTGATTTTAGCTTCCATATTTCGCATACAGCTATATATTATACATATATAAACATTTATAATATGTATATACATACGTGTGTGTATAAAATCAAAAAATAGTACTTTGCGCTACACCGAGTGTACACAGAGTTTCATGTTTGCTGCATACGACCTTCACAGTGCAGTAAACATGAAACAAAGAAGCAATATGAACATTGAAATGTGGTTCTGTGAAAACCGAATGTGTATAATATATATATTGAAATTTAGTGTAAATCGATGAGCTTCATTAAAAGGCTTTCAAAATTTCAAAATCAAAGAGTTTTTACGAAATGTTATTATCGAAAGGTGGAAAAATTTTGATCTTTGGAATAATGTACTTTTTGAAATCGATCATCCCGGCCGTTGCATCCATTTGGGAAACGATCAAAAATACAGGTACACTACAGCAACAACGTAGGTCATGTGGCACAGTATTCACGTCATGTGGCACAGGGATCACAGTAGAAATGTGACAAAAGGCGATTCCCTCCCCCTAAGTGAGTGCATAACGTACGTCTACCATCGGATTTTGCGATCCGAACAATATCATCTCCAAGCCTGCGCTGCAGAACATCCAAACAGTACTGTCCAAACTGAACAGCAGTATTCACTCTGCTTTTATTCCGATGATAGACAATGGAATTGAATCTGATATTGAGAGAGAGAGATTGACTTTCTGCGAGACAAACAGTGGAAGGGAAAGTACTTGATGAACTTACATTGACAATTCATCAGTGCAATTGTCGATACAGAACGTGCTTTCTTCATAAGTAGAACTGACAGAAGTACATTCTCAAATGTCCTATACAATGACATCAAAGATGCTAGTTCTGCATTTCGATATTCTTCATATCACTTCATAAGCAACAAATTCCTTCGCTAGTTCTTGGATCAATTGATGCACAATTCCTCGTAAACTTTTGCTATCAGATCATTTAATAGGTTTATAAATCATTTCCTTCATCTTCTTGTGCGTTTAAATAGAACGAACGCACTCACTGTATGAATTTTGAATGCTTTACTCATAACCATTTCATCCATTTATCAAATTCCCTTTGTGCAATTCTAGCATTTTTAAGAAACGAGCTTGTATAAGATATATGAATTGTATCACTTCTGCTACGCAAGCCCACAATAACTAACACCATGAATGTCAAAGCAGATGATGACAATTAATTTGACAAAAAACCCCTCAAAACTCAGCACATATACTCATATATCATGCAAGCCTTCAGGCGTTATGTTTCGTTCTTTTCGACTCTGCGCAACCTAAACCAGCACATTTTCGTTTTTCTTCATCTCGCCATCATGATTTTACAGGAAATCAAAATTCCGCAAATGGCTATTGCTGAATGATTATCCATCTAGCTTAGATGTAGCAGATACGACAACGGAGGAATATCTAACCTACAATGCTGCTTAAGATACCATTCGTTTTTTTCGCTGCAACTATATGACGTGCCAAATCTGCAGCTACAAACAAACAAATATATTATTCTGCTTTTTATGCACATTACATATACAATATTATATATTATTTTTTCAATTTACGACACAATTGTTGTCATTTTCGTCACAGAATTCATGTACGCTTTCCACAACTTAAATTCAATTGTAGCATCTTGTAATGTGTAATTCCCACTTTCTTTTAAAACAACAAGGATTATTCCCTCAGTGATGATTCCTTGATAAAAAGAAAGAACACGTGGAGATATTCTGTTTCCTCATTTGTGAATGTGAAAATTTCTTTCAAAGTCATATAATTTTGACATTACAAAATGACTCTCTAATTTGAATGCCTTAGATTGGATGTAAATGGTACATTGTGATGTGTATCAAACATGCGAAATTTGCCGACATTTTAGGATTGCCTTCTTCGATGCACACAACATGGAAGAAACAATGTGATACAAATCAATTTGGTTACGCAAAAAGTCGACCTATAGAAGCATGCATAACATATTAGGCAGTTTGCATTGAATAGGCATCTAAGAAGCAACCAGTGTCCTACTTCTGTGAATGCTAGAAAGACAGTGTTGCCATTCCATGCTAAAGTTAACATGTCTTCAACATGCGATATCGATGTTAGACAGTTAGACAAGCATACTGAGAGGAAAAAGTGTTTGTTTCACACAGCTGCTGTACCTGTAAATCATCCACAACCACCCGTACCCACTCTTTCTACCAAAAGGACGCTACTATTATCCTGCGAAATCCTAATAGTACCTTTTCATATGCAAATATGGTCTGGCGTGGATCTAAAAATCACCATTAATGCGCATTTGGGGTATTAATGTATTATGTGCATTGTATTCATCAGCAAAGATTCCGAAAATAGCATTGAGAAAGCAGCCACATGTATGGAGAAGCCCCGGATAACAATTTTTTAAAAACATCTTTTTCCTAGCCTTTCGTTATTTTTGTAAATATTTCTACAGGCGATCTGATAACTAATTATTGGCAGATACTGATTTCTCTTAATATTGCAAATAAAGCATTGTGATAATCAGTCGCAACCTACCGATATCAAGAGAAAATACTTTTAAATTTCGAAAGATCTTTATATTCATGAAATTCTTTTGATTCAAATGGGAATTTAGTTTACTTTTTAGTGGATATTTATTATTACCATGGAAATTATTTTTTAATTAATTTATGAAATTCAAATTCTTATTATAAACAGTAGAATAATATTTTGCCGATCAGGCCGCTTCAAGGGAAACATAAAACAATCGAAACATGTTTCTACTGTTGATAAAAACGCCAATTTAATTCCATAATTTAAGGTTGCTCATGTACGCGTCGATTGATTATAACTTATCGCTCAATAATTGAGACGATAATCATTTAATCCTGAAATATATTTTTTAATCTACTCATGCAATATTAACACATATGCTGAAGTGAAATATACTGTCCAATACGTCATGTATCGTATATTGTGTACACACACCAAGACGTAGTTAATCAGTTGCTTGAATTGTAATGCAAGATCACAATATTAAAAGGCATATGTAATGTCACAGATGATGACCTAATCTGTGCCCGGCCCGGGACCTCACGGCGGCTTGTAGATTCTAGCCCGGACCGGTTCCAAATCTGATTGCAGCTTCTACAAAATCTCTATTTAGCCACAGCGGTGCTTTACTGCCGAAATTCCTCACCATAAGTCAGCAGAACATGGCTGGTGACAGGCGTGAGGAAACAAACACTATCTAGATCTGTCTTCGTGCTATGTCGCATCGGATAATGTCATTTCTACTACGATGGAATTTTCTTGATTTCTGCTGGATTCATAAAGCAAGAATGCTGATATTTTGAAAGAAAATAATGTTCAACGACTTCAAGAGTAGTATACGCGCTAATGAATGAAACACATCGTCTGGGGAGTCTCTCACATGCTGTTTTGACAAACAAAACAACATTCTAGTGCGCAAATATCATTAATGAAACATTTGAAGTTTTGCCTGTCGTGAATTCGGTCCTCGATTTATATACATGTAAACCTAAAACTAATTGAAGTTGAACACTGATTTAATCTGAGGATTTAAATTTCAACTTCTGTGGTGAAACGCTTATTGTCGTACAAATTCGAGTTTTTCTTGCAAAATACGTTTGCAGACCCTTTCCACTGCCATGAGATGATTTACAATAGTTTCTCTCACATTCCCTAATTCTATCTATATATTGCAGGAATGTGATACAAAAAAATGAATTTCATTCTTCTATAACGAAACACGCACAAAAGCAAAGAGAGAAAACCAACGAAACAAAGTTTATGATTACAGATCGATCTGGAAGAAAATATAAATCGCAAAAATCTCATCTCTTTTTCACTTTCTGAATCTGGCTTACATAGTGTGTAAGTGGAACCTATTCATTGTGTACCTGTACACCTATGATCAGCTTGGAAGAAAGATTGCATCATAGGCAGGACGCTACTTGCTCTGAACAGATTCCAAATTCCAAATCTCTCAGACAATCTACCTGGGGTCCAAATAACTGACATGTGGTCATAATTTCAGAGATCCCTCAACAAACTGACTTTCGATTGAATACAAGAATAAATGCAATCCATAGTACTCAAACTTTTACAAAAAAACCATCATAGCTCAAAATCACATGTCGTACACATGTGTTATGCTGCACTAAACGTAAATCCCCATTCATCATGCATCAATTATGTAAAGGGAGGGCCAATTGTACACGTACATCAGGTACTATGCAATTGATGCAACATTTTGCAGGGTTGAATGGAGCGCAAAAGCAAAGATAGATTTAAAATTACTGTCAAATACACAATGAAATGAATAAATATGACAATCTTAGAAATTTGTGCAAAAAGATGGCAAAATGAGCATCAAGAAAATTAAAAGTAGGTATCACTTTGTGGATCATTAGCAGTTGAGATAAATAATAAATTTCATCTTCAAGAAAGTTCTGAGACTGAAGCTGTTTGTCTCATATGCATCTTATGACTATTATCCTTACTAAAACATTTCCTTCACTCACACTTCATTTAATCAGCATGTGTAACTCCCGTGGCAATAAAACTGTAGACCACGGGTAGTAGTGATAAGAGATCACATAATGCCAGTTCGCCCGGAGAAAGAATGGAAAAAAGTCAGTCACATTGAACAATATTTAACCACATTCAGCGTCGATCTTTCTTGAGAAATTGAGCTTTTGCTAACAGGGTTGGAACCGGCCGGCCGGTTAATTCAATTACAGCCATGTCCATCGTTGACGACATTCAGTCTAGAATAAATTGCTAAGTCAATCACTACAACATCAAAAGTATGCAAATGCACCATAATTTAAGAGCTTCTCCGTGTATGTCTTGTGATGTAAATATTGCGAACTGCTCTTTAAACAGCTAAAAATGATTGCCGGCAACTGATGCATGTAGTTCAAACTCGACTTTATCCCAAATATAGTTTCCAGAATCATATATTCTTGCTTGCATGAATTTTGGAAGCATTGTATATTCTTCAACCTATCTTTTATAAAATTATTCCGGATCTTGAATAATTTCACAACATGCGATAGTTTATATCACACGTGGAACTTTGAGATACAATGAGTAATGGATTTCATTGCAACCTGGGGCCTACTACCCGAGCTTAGACATGCACGCGATAAATTTTGATTGACGTAGGTACAGCAACACTCCGTCTCGGTCTCTCACTGAAATGAAAAATTGATGACAGGTTTGGCGAGTTCATTTCTCCAGACTCATACGTCAGCTCACGGTCATCAATGTAAACTCAAAAAATTGAATTTGGACTGTAGTGGAGAGATTTCTCAATTGACGTTTAAAATCACTAGAATTCCTTAACAAGTGAAGAAGTAAAAATCACTTCTGTGAATTACTTTTAATCAAGCTTGCACGTCGCAGACAAAACATCTCGTAATATCAGCACTCAACCAGTGATCTAATTGTTCATCTCGGAACTTTTATCGCTAGAAAAACTTTATTCATATTGGAACTTAGAATTCGTTGACCACTAAATGTTTTCTTGCGGAGGCGGGATATATGTGGTATCAATGTTATTATTGCTTCAATGCCTGTTTGGTTCATTCTTTTGATTTCATCTTTTTTCAACTTGCTTGTGTTTGATTGACCTTGAAAGTGCAGTGAACATTATCACGAATTATAAAGTAGGCTTACAACTCACTAGGCTAGTAAATAAGTCATTACGAGCATCACTGCTCATCACACAAAATATGATATCAAGGTGCGAATAATTGCATTGTAATAAGCAATTCTCGCTTATCCGGAGTACCAGATGGCTTGCCATTCATGCATTTCACGTGTGCTGTGTGGAAACGTCATGTCTAATAGCATCAGTTGACCAAAAAATGTCTTATGATCAAAGCCTTAACCAACCGTTATAGAGACGTCAGTTACCGTCCCATCCCCGACCGACCGGCTTTGATGACAGGAAGTTCCAACCCTGTACTGCGGGTACTCTAGACGTCCTACTAGAATTCCGTTGATCTCATCTTTCTTTTGATTAAAAAAAATTTCATACGGCAATGGTGTCCCAAAGTACTGTGGATCGGAATGTTATGAAAGCGCTACAATGCTGCTAATTTGACGCGCCGATAAAGGGTTACTTAAGTTAATCATGACAGTCAACGGCATTTTTCCTTGAATCGAAAAAAACACTTTATTGGACGCATGCAACTATTTGTAGCCGATAGTTGAACAAAAATAATTCATGCCATGTCTCATGAAACACATTGCAACCACAGATTACGACAGACTTACAAAGATTCTTCACTACAACTTGAAAATCCAGCCTACATCATAGTAGTCTATCTGAAGCAGAATGTGTGAACAAGACAATAGATTGCGGCCATTAATTCGGGCGTCTACTTGCGGCCTAGAATTTAGAAATCGCAGAGTGCCAAGTCGCCTGGGTATATGAAATAAGAGATTATAGATAGGATGTAAACATCCTGTTTGTTAGCAAGTCAGCTTGCTCATCCATTCTTGACATTTGAGGAAAAGAGATAAAAGAATAGATTTTACAGAGCTGATCCTAAAAAACTAACCACCTAAATTATGCGGAAACTTCATCGAGCAGTGAAGAGATACATCACGACACCAGCCGCTAATGCTCCATGCATAGCCTAAGGTGCATAGACACTAAATTTTGTTTTTTGATGATCATGAATACATTTTCCATTTATACTGAGAGATAAATAAATTTGCCCCAAATAAAGGAAGCATCTGATGAAAATACTGTACTTCACTATCTCTGAAAGATAGTAATATCCAAAATATCATTTACGTAATTTGTGATGTAATGTATTCTATCGCGCATGTTAAATTTGTGACGTAATCTACAAAATTTGTGATCTTTGACATTGATTTCAAAAAAATGGGGATCTCAATTAAAATAATTGTAGTAAATAATATTCCTCTGAGAAATTTATAAGCCTACAAAGTGTACATCAACTTGAAATTAACAAATATGACAGACAAACTGCTGTTGATCATGTAATAGGCATGCGTGGTTACCTGGCCAGTGTAGATTGTGACTTGCGAAGCTGATTTCGCCAAACAGACCTCTCTATTTGTCCTTGATGCACATATATAGCTTGACCAGATGTCCAACTAGCCTAGAAAATATTTCTAGGGCGATTATTGATCCTACAACAACAAAAACTGCAAAACTTTTCTTTTCTGCAAAACTTTTAATTTCATTTCCACAGTGCGATTTCTGCTTCGAAATCTATTTTTCTGGTTCTAAAATATTGATTATAATTTCAAAAATCACGGTGTTCAAAAACAGCACTTGACAATTAAATGCACAGCAGAAGCTTATGTAGTTAATCTTCATTCATTCGGTCAATAGGTTATTTTGAACCTATTCAGTGCTGATCAGTCCCTGCAGAACGAAAAAAATATATTCATTTAAAAATGCTTTTCTACATCAAAGGCTATTGTTGAGCAAAGCAGAGCTAGGTGAGAATTGCGAACATGGGAACGCCCTCTTATCCCTAACTGTGACTCGAGTGAGGTAGGGATGAGTAAAGAATGATTCTCTTGTATGTACTCCAGCACCAGACTAATTCGCACATTCTAAGCATTAAAACTAAAAAAACATTTATTTTAGCAGCTTTGAAGCTGCTATTCGGCTGTCTCAGTCAGGTCTCGGGTAAAAAAGAAATCAGATTTTACCCCTCAGGGTGACTTAGACAGTCGAATGATTGAATGCAGTACAGAAACAATGCGCAGCCTTTGGTGCCTTATCTTGTAAAATAAATTGCATAAAAATGCTATCTAAACGAAGCTTTCTACAAGTTAGAAGGTAATTATGAAACGCAAAACCGACTTTAGGCAATTTGCACCAAAATGCAAATCATTCAAAATTGCAGCTGTTTTGTGATTCTTTTACATTAAAACCTTGAATTTTCTGGTTGAAATCACATCAATTTTCGAAGTATGATGCCGCAGATGGAGCCTAAATAAGCACATTTTCTCCAATGAAATTTCAGATGCGCACCTTGACAGTTAATCAAATAGAAGAAGAAGAATGCATTGAAGCTTTCTTTCATTTTTCATTTACGTTCCATGTTGTTCTCAGGAATAATCACCTCTCTCATTATGAATTTCCTTTTAAAACAATCTGATTTCATAGTCGCCGCCAGTTCAAAAATCCCTGTAACATATCGCACAAGTTAGGCAATAGCCTACACAAAACCTTATAAGGTACTTTACAGTGGGCTTTACAGGTGCTTCACTACAGGCGCTTATCTAGTGGCATCAATGTGTTTTCCATTAATGTGTATAATATAAATGTTTTTACTGAGGCCCGGCGCGTAGCACCACCTTCAACTGGAACAATCAAAGTGCTCCACTAGCTGGATTTTTCTAGATTTCTACAAAACTCATAACTTATTAAGTGATGTGTTTTCTACAAGGTATAAGCCTACCATTGAGATCTGTGGTAGGTAGAAATGTTTCTACTTGGACCATTTTCATATGAGGAATTGAATTTTGCAGATGCGCTTTGACTTATAGTTCATAATGAATCAGTTGAACAATTTTGGCTATTATAATTTGATCCAACCTGAAAGATTTAGAATTGCCCGAGCTTGAATTTGTTGAACTGCAGGTAAAATTTATCAAATGATGTGCATTCCAGAAAGTGCAACTTAATTGGCTTGAAGATATGTATATGTCAAGTTAGAGATAATTCACACTTGAAGGATCACTTCAAAGTTAGTCGCCTCAATATTATGGCGCTTGTTGACAGTGGAAGATTTGACTGGACGTACTGATAATTTCTAGCGTTCGATGAGATGGACAACAAGTTCAGTCTAATGCAACTCAACCTTAAATAGTTTTACACTTTTTTTCTGTGCAGATCTTTAAAATCCTTACAGTCAGTTAATTTTTAACATGTTCCGTTACAGGGAATTGAAGGAATTTCCACGTATAATATTATAAAAAAATCCACAACTGTTGAGATCATGCTTGGAGTATGATACAGAGGAAATGAAAGAAGCACGTTTTCTGGAGTTGAAATGATAAAATCCAATAATCTAATAACAATACTCATCTTTTATATATAGGCATATAATTTGCGTGTAGATTATGCAATGAATATATCAGCTCATACAAGGTGTGAGTAATTTTACAAAATATATCCATGATGTCGGGAGAAAATAAAATGTTCCATTCACCGTTATTACCTCTACTGCGGCTGCACTGACTGGAAAATGCTGCAAAGATAATTCTCATGTAAGTGTCACCTTCATTAACAACGATGCTGAAATTCTTTTCTGTCCATTCTAAGTCATCTAGCGCTCAAGTTTAGAAATAAAGATTAATTTTTGAATGGTTCAAGTGACAACTTTGGAAAGGCTTTCAAGACAACTCTTGAGATGGAATTTAAATTTTCAATCTACATGCATGATTGGCTACAAAATAATCTAGTACGTGTGTTATGACGTCTTTGCTGCCACTGTCATGCAGCGATATCAGATAATATCTGTTCACAAGTTTGTGACTGACTCGATCCATGCATTAAAATACATGTTGACTTGGAAGTTGGTTGTTCTTCATGTTGGTGACGAGGATGGGATTCGAACCCACGCGGGGAAACGTCAATGCAACCAACTTCCAAGTCAACATGTATTATAATGCATGCAACGAGTCAGTCACAAACTTGTAAACAGATATCATCCGATATCGCTGCATGACAGTAGCATCAATGACGTCATAGCAAAGTGAAAAGCTGACTGAAACCTTTCCAAAACTTTCGGGCTTTCACTGAATGGCCATCATATCACAGCACAGCAATGGTAGTCTTTCTCTGGATTTTTATGCGTCGGTGTGTGAAGCTTCGTGGTTGAAGGTTCACGCAGAGGAACAAAGTATACAAGGTAAAGTTGTCAAACTCGCCATCATACTGTACTACGTGGCCTGAAAAGTCTCCACGAATTCGCCACGTGGTTGAATGATTGATACGTATTACTGCCAGAACGTTTTCATTACTATCCAAGAAGTGTTCCTTAAGTGCAAACCAGTCCGAATACCAGCCACAAAATGCTCCTCAAGTATAAACCAATTAGAGTACAAGTATCAAACTTTTATTATACTATTATATGTATACTATACAATATTATGTTTTATTATACTACATACAATCCAATGCGTCGACAAACGTTATGATGGAAGCTAGCTATAGAAATTATACTTCACCATATTCGATGCACATTAGGCAAATGCCTTTCATCTACGTGAGCGAGTTTTTTTATTTGTCCCAAGCTGAGTGCACCTATTTAAAAGTCTTGGGTTTGATCGAACATGGATTCAGCATTAGTCTGCCGCATGCAAAGTAAAAACTCTCACACAAGGATATAGCTCGGTGGTACCACAAAACCTGTCGCTGTCATGAGGAGCCAGGAAGAACTCGATAGACGCACGGATTCGTAGCAGCACTATTCTGTGAAAGTCTCATTCTTGGCCTCGTTTCCTGAAGAAGTTCGTTCTGGTGACCGGAAAAAATGGATTTGATTAGAAACTTTCTGTTTATCAATAAATTCCCATTCAGAGATTTCTTTCAACCTATATTTGTAGACATGGATTTCACAATTAACACTGATTCGACAGGTCGATCATTTAATACTGGAAATCAATTGAATTATACAAAACTGTCACTTGCTGATAATGCCAACTCGATCTTCTCATGAGATTCAACAGTGTCTTATTACCGCTCACACGTGATGCTATTTTGGTTGTTCCAGTCCATTAGTTTTTCTTCATTGTCGGCAAATAATCATTCCCTGAGAGTTTCCGAGAGCAGAACTTTAGGCAGGTTATTATCTTGTTCAAACTCAGCAATGATCGTTACAATAGTTTACGGAAGTTTGGTCGTAAAAATTTAGGACGACATGTACATGCTATTAAAACGCCATCATCTTGTCAGATTCTATTTTGAGATTTCAGCGCAGCTATTGTTTTCCGGTTTCAACTCAAACGCTTTCCACCGAGTTACTTTTCTGTCAAGGCATATTACTCAACAGGACGTGCAAAGATGGAAGGCAACCCATTTTTGAGGTAAAAGTTAAACTGTTCGATTTGGTTGTGAATGGGATAAACTTCTATTTTATCAAAACAGCTCTGCAAATGTGTTCTTTCCAGATCTAGCCATACCGAAAACACTGTACTGACGAGTCAACTCTAATCTTGCTCGATTGACCCCATTGTAGTCACTCATTGCATCTCAGTTGTGCGCAGATCTGACAGAGTTTCCAAGTTGAAAGCGTGGCTATTAGAATAAGTACTTTAAGCCGAATCTGTGCAATTGGGGTTCGGCAAATTCATTCTTTCATTTTTTAAGTAATCTGGTCCTGTCAATAGTAATATACAGAAAAGACTCAACATTTCTATCGTATTTGTAATATTTAATCTTGCAAATTATTCTTCAAAGCACTCAAAAGTTGCTACGTCCGAAAATTAATCTACCTAGATTTTGGGTTTTGAAAAGCCTTCCATACATAATTGAGAAAATTATGCAATTGAATGTAAACACAGTAATAACAGAGTAAACACGTAATCGGTTTTTAAATCATCCCGGACTTTAGAATGAAAGTAATGAATGAAAAGACTGACAAAGAAATAAACAACGTCATAATAGCGTTTTTTTGTTTTAAAGTTCTTGAGGGATGAATTTAACGCTAACCATGCGCCGGAACAGATAGTTCGGCGCTATTACGAGTTTCTTCAGGAAGCAAGGCTGAAACTTAAACTTTCACTGAATTTTGTAAATTCTTTGTACAGTCCGTTTCATAAAAAGTGGATCATCCTAAAATTTGACTAAATAAAACATAAGTATGATACAGAAAGCATTTTTCATGTTATTTCATGTCCCTAATATATTTAAATGTCCTTATATAATCTGATAAGATATGATACAGTAACGGTTCTTAAGAAGCTAATATTTTGTGGCCCTACCCTTATTGTCAATGACATTACCAATTCGTCTAGGCATTGATTCGATGATATCGTTGATTTTTGACTGATCTAACTTTCTCCACTCTCTTTTTAACAGTGCGCATGACGTAAGTTTGTGATACGCCATCTGTAGGTAGCAGTGAACGACGAACGTTACGTTTTAGAATACTCCATACATTTTCTATGGGATTCAGATCAGGAGAACGAGCTGGCCAAGATAATGTCCTAAGCCCTAATTGAGACTTGCATAAGTTGACTCTACTACTCCTGTGACACGTAGCATTATCATCCATAAATAACTTCTTTTTGTATGCTGATCTGATAATTCGATCTGAGAGGGCCTCTTACAGCTCTTGAAATTCGACTCAATAAGTCTTCTACGAATAGTGGACTTAGAAATAGACGAGACTAGTGCAGCCATCTCAGTTAACGAGAGACTTGGATCAACTTTAACAAATCTCAAAATCCCTAGTTCTAGCAAGGCTGACACTTTGCCTTTTGTGAATGCGATCTCGTTATTGTTCATTTGTGCTTTGTATTGTTTCAACCAGTAAGAGATAGATTTCTAGCTGAAAGCAATCAGGAGTGCTGCCAACACCACCGCAACGAAGTCAGGAAGCTATGGAACATGAAGTCCAGTTAATCACATGTAGCAGTTACATTATTGTTGATGAATAATGGTGCTATACTGGCTCTGATTGACCGATTTTCTTTATTTTTGTTTTGCTTGATAGCTTTTGGCTTGTAGAACAACATATTACATAACAAAGGAAGCAAATGTAATTTCATAAGAGTGAGGTATGATTTTGTGTAACATTGCTAAATGAAGATCAAATTATCTACTACTTTTTTATCTATAACAGGAAAGCAACTCAATATTCATGCTTGAAATTTCCAACAATGATATTAGTAAGCACAACTGACATATCTTCCAAATTTCAGAGAAATTCGCTCAAGTTTGGCGGAGTTAGACAAAGTTGAAGTTAAGGCGATGTTTAAGGGTGATCCATTTTTTATGAAACAATCTGTATAATGGCTACTACGAATTTGTGCGTCTGCCGAGTTTACCTGGTTCCTGTTCTTCTTGTCAGACAGCATCAAAGATTCCACATGTAGGCCTTAGTCAGGGAATTATAGATTATATCTTTTGAGGTGTGAGTCACGTTATCGCATGCATTGGAACTTGGAAGGGACAGCTTCTCGCTCTATCTTTGTCATGTAAGCAGTCATTGCAGCGCGAGATGTTAACCCTCTCCCTGTCAAGGCAGATTTCGCAACATCGTGCGTTGTTCTTCCCGATACACTATCTATAATTCCCTGGCCTTAGTCTAATGGGAAACAGATTGAAATTTTCGGTAAAATTGACATTTGTCCGAATTTTCTCCGATTAATGAAAAGTAGTTAATATGGAGAATTATAATTTTCGTCATCTCAATAGCCATAGAGCATGCATCCAGTAAAGAATCTACGGGGGTGCTTTGGGGGGAATTCCCCCCCGGCATTGCAACTTGCCCTCCCGTAGGAAAATATCACATTTTGCCCATATGCTCTCTAGCAAGAAATCTCCATTTCCTTGTCAATATTGTGACAAATTCATCATCTGTGAGTGAGCATGTGTTTTTCTGAATTTATCCATCGGATAATGCCATATGAGAGGGAATGGTGTGACAAACCCAAACATTTAAAAATAAGTACTTATTGCATGATAGGACAATCGCTGGTTGTCCTGCTGGTTGCAGTAGATGCAGTACTAAATGCTATATCATCATTGAGCCGCCATTTGCAGACTTTGACTGTATCTGCATCTAACATCGAATACTTCGTTCAGTCAACGAAAAATCATCTGTCTGACATAGTTAATAATGATAATGCTTCATGGCGTGATCAAGCGCGGATTCTTTATGATAAAGCTTCAGAGGTTGTACACATTGAAGATGATGATACTAGTGAAGTAGCGCCAACCATCAAAAGACTACATAAAAAGTTTGTTGATACTTTAGATCAGAAGTTTAATAACAGTGCAAGCATTTTCATGCGAAGTGCGGCTGTATTATCAACTTACAGAACATGTGCGGCTGCTGATGACTTTCAGACATCTGTAGAAAATATTGGGCGTCTTTTCCCACATGTTTTTGAGAATTTAGATCGACTAAGATCTGAGGCCTTGAGCTTTCACTATTTTGCTCAAGAGAAATCCAAGGAATTACCGGATGGGAAGCCAATACATGACTTGCTCACTAGGGATCTGGGATATCCTCTCCTGCGAGCCCTGAACTGCTGCATTGAATGCACTCCATCTACCACTGCTAGTGTTGAGCGGTCATTTAGTGCCATGAATGGCATTCACACCAAATTGCGGAACAAATTGTCCCCTGTGTCCCTTAATCATTTAATGATGGTTGCAATTGAGGGACCAAATGAACTGAGTGACGAAACAGTTACTGAGATCATGCGATCATGGTCATCGCAGAAGTGTCGCAGAATAAAACTTTTTTGATTTGAATATACTTACATTTCTTGAACGCATCAGTTTTTATTTCACTTATATTCATATACATGTCTAAGCTGATCACTAGTTCAGTAGTGTCAGATCTCTTTCTTAACCGTGTCTAGTCGGTAAAATATAGCAGATTTGCCTGCCCCCCTGCAGCTTGTAGGACCCCCCCGGATTTCATATCCTAGATTCAGTACTGCATGCATCATTCTGTGAAAGTCTCGTTTTCGGCATCTTTCCTGCAGGTTATTATGTTGAAACTCGTTTGACTTTAGGTTCTTCTTTATTTTTTGTTAGTGCCACTTTGCTAGTAATCGGTCATTCCAACGTAACTCGCCTGATGATAGTTATTGGAAATTGTCTCGTGTCGACAGTATACTCATGAAGCATTGATTTTTTAAATCTAAGACAGCAAAGGTTGGCCAGAATTCTTAAAGGAGATGTATTCAAGATCAGACAAGAAAGCCAACTGATTGGGTTTCATTATTTTCCTGGTCTATAAGCTGTAGCATTTATTCAATCAAGGGATGCACAAGCTGAGCTGCACGGTATCAGACAGAAGAAATTCGGCTCGGCTAAAAAAATTCAGAGCAGTTTTCGTCAACATGATGTGTGAGACAGCCGCAGGGATTGCAGCGGGTAAAATTTTCGCTCAACTGGTTAACCGATCAAACATGCCAAAATCAGTGAAAAAGTGAACAATACTTCAAGTTAGAGCGTGAGAGGTATTTACTTACTATTGAGCGAATTATCATCAAGCATCCATTTATATGTACGTAGGCCATTAGAACACATTTTCATCAAAATAACATTCAATGCGGGTTGGTTGGCTCACAACAACTCAGGCTGGCTCACAATAGCTCGTGTTGGTTCACAACAACTCAGGCTGGCTCACAATAGCTCGTGTTGGCTCACAACAACTCAGGTTGGCTTACAATATATCGGATTGGCTCACAACAACTCAGGTTGGTTCATAACAGCTCGGGTTGGTTCACAACAACTCAGATTGGCTCACAATAGCTCGGGTTGGCTCACAACAACTCAGGTTGGTTCATAACAGCTCAGGCTGGCTCACAATAGCTCGTGTTGGTTCATAACAGCTCGGGTTGGCTTGCAATAGCTCGGGTTGGTTCACAACAACTCAGATTGGCTAACAATAGCTCGGGTTGGCTCACAACAACTCAGGTTGGTTCATAACAGCTCAGGCTGGCTCACAATACCTCGTGTTGGTTCACAGCAACTCAGGCTGGCTCACAACAGCTCGGGTTGGCTCACAACAACTCAGGCTGTTTCTCAGTGATAGACATTGTTTGGAATAAAACAGTGCAAAGTTTCAGTTGTTTGTGCTTCTCTGCGAGTGTAAGTAAAATGTTCTTTTGATTTGCGCTGGTCTGGAGCAGCAATTTATGTCAATGAAAAGCTTTGGGTGGGAATGGTTTGGATTAACAGCGCCAATCCTAATTTAATAGAAACTCCAAAGCAAAGTACTGTTGATGATCTTTTGGATTGGATTATAATTCATTTAAATGCTTTGATAATGATGAGATACAGCAAGTTAATTAGTAATTCAAATGCTTGGTTCGCAGTTTCGGGGCTAGCATAACAAAGTTATAACTGATTCTGAGCTTTGACTTTTTCCCATTTTATTGTCAACTGGTTATTTTCCTTAAGCTTGGCGTAATAGAGAACCACAGAATCACCGAACAGCGGTTGAAAAAAATTAAGTGGACGACCGTTTATCTATCTACCACATCTACTTAAACTCTCAAGACATGAAGGGTCATGCTGTGTCCATTTTAGCCATGGAAATTGAATATTCTGTACTACTGCAGAATCATTATTAATATCAGAGTCAGTGGTTGCAAGTATGCAGATACCAACTTCATTTCCGAAATTGGACTTTGTTTAATTGTCTGTAGGACAGCTCATATCTTTCCAAACGTTACAGTAGCTGGTCAGTTGACAGACTCGAATTGCAGTAAAATTCAAACGTGGAAAAACAAGGGATTGAAAATAATCATAGAAAATAATGACATAGGTAGTGACATCTGAAAAGTATCAATGTATTGTTGTATGAATTATGCGCTATTTCGTGAATTGATATGGCGAAAAATGTAAAAAATTTCAGATTTTTCGCGCGAAGCGTCATGAAGACATCAATAAGTCAAGCGCTCAATGTCAGTGCTGTTGTATCTAATTATGAAACAAGTCTAACTCTGAGACTATTGTAAAATTAGCGCCACATGAAGGTTTTGGGTCTGTCATTATTACTAGCATAATTGTCATGTAGGGCTACACCCGCTACACTTAGGATAGGGTACGAGGAGAAATAAGACCCATAAATCAAGATAGTAGAACCGAAATCACGTACTTGAAAATCTATGACAGTTGTGAAGGAACAGAAAAGAGAAGATTTTTAGAAGCAGATATACGCATGTATCATTGGAGTTACATGTAATGTGCTGATGAGGCACCCTTGTATGTTTATTACTTTCAGTTGCGATCTTTCTACATTTATGTTCAGCAGCTTTCAGTCCACCTTTCCGGACTACGACGATTTACATCGAATGAATAAATCTTTTAACCCACAAAATCATTCAATCGATCGGTTGGTATATAATATCTCATAGTGCAAAACTCTCTCTTTCACATAAATATTACAGTTTAAGATGACTCTATTGGTTGAATGATGAGAAAAGCCGTTCAACAAACATGGAATGTAAAAATGTGTCTCAATGAAGAAAATGGATACAGTTATCTCGATGTAATTCAAACTTGTCATCTGTTCCGACAAGATATGATAGTGATCCTAACGACTTCTATCATGCGACATTTTCCCTTTTGTCTCAATGCCAATACCGCTATACTAGCGTGATCAAAGTTGCCGTGAATTATTCCAACCTTGGAACATGTTTATCTCGATTAATGATCTCAACTCTTGTTATCCAGGCAACATTGCGTATTCAAACAAGAAATTGACATTCCACAAACTGTTTAAAAAATGCATATAGGAACAGCATAGTGCGTCTGTGAACTGTAAGATTATCCTTTAAACAGTGCATGTTTCGGCTGTAAGGTCATCTACTGTTCTATCAGACGCAAATCAGTGGCTCTTCCATGCGGTCAAAAGATAAAACGGTTCGGACATAAAACCTGAATTACTGGCAAGAAAATCACCTGTTTAGGATCATTGTTCACGCTCCATCGCGTCTGGAATTTCATCTAGGGATTATTTGCGCAGATGCCGAGGCCCACGTCACTCAAATATCATCTGATCCATCGAGTCTTCGATACCCATCCGCAGTCTGTGCGTCTACCCGACATATGTTGGAAATATTTTGCCCTTTTATGATGCCAAGAAGTGGCAAAATCTCTAATGCAAAGGTAAACGTAAATTTTACAGTGAACAGACAGGAGTTAGAAGATTTTGTGTTCATCTTCAAGATTGTGTGACTAAATATAAAATGAATCATAACAGAATTGGATGCTGAAGGGTATTTGCCGCTCGACTTGTACGTCAGACAGCCGGTACTTATGGGTTATTCCCCTACGTTTTCAAATTTGTCTAAAATCCTTGAAAATGAATCAATCGTCACAAAACTTTATGCAAAGGTAAGTAAGGTTATTCTCTACCAACATACCAAAATTTAGGCAAATCGGACAAGTATTTTTTGAATTAGGAGCGATAACATGAAGTGCAGCAATGCCGGCAGCTTGACCTGACGTCTTGTGACTTCACTGTCTGAGCTGAAAGCACTTGAGGTCACGTGTGTGAAGTTAGCACCGCCACTCAGCACCGCCATCTTGAAAAATGGAATGTGCCAGTCAAACCAACGGTCAGAATCGATCTAGATGGAGTGTGCCAGCATGTGCCACCCATTATTTTGAAAGAATTCCCCTAGTTTAGGAAAAATCGCTGCTCGAAAGTTCGACATGGCGGTGATGTGAAGTTAGCACCGCCACTAAAACTTTTTTTCCAAAATACACAATCAAAACACACAAAACACGTACAACAGATAGAAGACCATGAAAAACATTGTGCCAGCAAGTTTCAGCACCTAAATCCCCGTACTTGCTGAGAAATTAGTCCCCGAAGCCACAAAATGGCGGTGATGTGAAGTTAGCACCGCCACTGAAGTCTTTTTTAAAATACGCAAATAAAACACGCGAGGCAAACACAACTGAGAGATGACCATCACAAACATTGTCCCAGCAAGTTTCTTCTCCTAAGACGCCGTACTTGCGGAGAAATTAGCCCCCGAAAGCTCAATGCGCTGGCGGTGATGTGAAGTTGGCACCGCCATCTTGAAAAATGCATGTGCCAGTAAAACCAACGGTCAGAATCGATCTAGATGGAGTGTGCCAGCATGTGCCACTCATTTATTTCACGAAAATCCCACCACAGTAGGTGGAAAACCAACCCGAATGCTCAATGGCGGTGATGTGAAGTTGACACCTTCAGAGAATGTTTTTTCCAAAATTGGGACCACTCAATGGAGGTATTGTAAAATTTTCCACTTCAACATTAAACCGTTTGCTTACTGGCTATACAGATATCAATGCAAATGCGAATATCTCGACAGGTGAATACCGTCATGTGCCTGAACTGTTAACAGAAAGCTGAAGCTATTACTTTGTTCAAAACTCTGTAAGACAGTGAAGGCATTTGACGAGTATATGCAATGGCATAACTAGGAAGACTTACTTTCTTATTAAAGGCCATTGATGAATAGCATTCGATTCGTTTATGTTTCCCCGCATGAAGGAGAAGAGTTCGAGACTTACAGCGAGATAACCCATAAGTACCCGACAGCCTTGTATAAAGACAGAATTTTCCGGGTTCAAGCCAAAGTAATCGCAACGATTTTGTCTAAGTATCTTATATTTGACATTGCAAACTATTTGATGATTTCGACTTAAATGTTTGTCTTCAGATAAGAATAGTCTGCAAAATATAAATTTTGGATGTAGATAGATAACAGATAAGTATTAAAGTTAAAAAATGAAATTGATCCGACTCTTTCACATTTATGAGAATATTTTGGCCAATAATAGGAACGCGTTCACCAATGTTATCGTCATCTCTTTCTAAATTTAGCTACTGATAATAGTATTTCTGAGGATTCCTGTTAAGCAAGAAAATAATAGATATCTACGGCGTATGGATATAGGGATGCAAGGTTTAAGTTGACGACTGCTTTAATTTCATGTGATTCGAGTTTGTGCGTATGACCGGAGGCAAACAATAAGTCATAGGCAATCGTTTGCAAGTCACTTCACGATCCTCCTCCAACCATAAGTCACAAGTCATAAACCATTTGGCACTCTGTGTGCCTTTTGACAGTATACTTAAAAATAAATGAACATTGTTTATGCTGGTAGGAACATTTGGCACGGAGCCTTTCTTCTATGTGACCGAGTTGTCATTTATCCCACTCTCATTCTTTTTGTGGTGAGTGTTCAGCAAGAATGCAGAGTGTACCTATTTTAAAAGTCTTTGGTTTGACCCGACCAAGGTTTGAACCAAGGTCTCCCGCAATCAGAGTGAACACTCTACCACTAGGCCACAGTGGCGTGACTTGCTTACTTACTTACTTCCCCGTTTTTCGTCTTTGTCCACGTTAAACGGGGTTAGACAGCATGCTTATTTTTAGTGACATAATAAAAACATGTAGAAGAATGTAGTAAGTGAAACTTTCCAACCACGATAAGAGCGTAAACATATCGTGTGACCTGCTATATTACAATAAGAAGCAAAGACACATACGCGTACCTTTTGCCATGAAAATAAATAAGCATGTTCTCATCGAGTATGCATATTCTGGATAGTGTCTTATGGCTTGTGGCTTATCATGCTTGCCACGGTTTGTTTTATTTTGTAGGCCAGTTGTCATTGAAACTAATTTATTGGAATTTCAGTTACAGTGTATGTCCTACCTTGTGTACCTCCGGTCAATGATTCAACTGAAGATTTTGTATCCGTCACATTAGTCTCACTAAGAGATTCGCAATACAATATTTCGTCACAATCTAACCATGCTTTACTAGCATTCGCATTTTTACAGGCAAATGAAAATAAAAATAAATTTTTGGGCAAATTGTAGAGCCTGAATGGAAATTGAAATGAGCACAGGCAGCACATTTTTGGTAATGATGGAATTATTATTCACCGCATGACTCATAATTCTCATTTATGATTTTTTACAAATAATAAGATTAAAACAGATAGTATTTAAATTTCTATAGTATTTTAATTACAGCAAGAATCTATTTGTTTTATTAAATCAACTGACAACAAAAACGCACTTAATTTACTTTCTGTTTTAATTCTCTCTTTCAAGAATATTTTATGGCAAATAAAGAATACAGACCTCTTGAATGAGTCACGGTTGTCCTTCAATAAACAAAATTATCATGAGGTGAATAATTTTATCAGAGTTGAAATTGTTGATCAAAATTGACCAGCAGTATCCTTTATGATAATCATAAAAATGTTTTTCAAGCGACAAGAGAAGATTTTAATGTGACTGCTTCTACATAAACCGAAAGGGTAGCACGCTTGTGTGCGTGTGTGTATTGGTTTTAACAAATAGAATGTTCGTCTAAGTATGGTCGGAGATGAATTGAAATATGTCAGTCGTCAATCCTTTTCCATAATATACAAATTGTTGTGGCAATTATTTCAAACGACATTTATTTGCACGGTTGAGCAGAATTTGGAAAATCATTAATGAAACATTTATCGTCTGATCGAGTTTTCGTCTTTCGTTTGTAAAGAGAACAAAACTCTGTATTGGAAGTTCAACTCACATGTACTTTTGGCGAGAGATTGCTGTCTCCGAAAGACGTAAGGATCATCTTCGGTGGCATTTGAGCATGGTTTCCCGCGCAATCGCGAGATGGTAGAGAGGGCTGTTGGGTCGAAGGTTTGCGAATGATGAGAATCGGCAGGCACTGTCAAAAAGATGCGGGAATGCTTTTAATACAAATGAATCATTCATATTTTGTGAACTGATGTTTTTTATGATATTCAAATGCTTGAAAACCCAATGTGCTGCATCTGCCAAGCCGCTTCAGCTAGCAAAATATTCGCTATAAAGGGTCATGCACATAAATATACAGGAGGCAGAAAAATCATTATTTTAATGATTGTTCAGTATCCGATTATAAATTTCTAAAAGGAGGGACTCATTGCTTGATTGCTTCTTCGGAGTTTACTAAAGTCACATGAATTCAAATTTCCATTATTCCATTCAGAGGTCCAGATCTCGCTGTCTAGGGGATATTCAGGTCAAGATCCGACCCGATCTCGCTGTCTCGCAATGTCCAGGACAAGATCCGAATCAATACCGTTGTCTCGCAATGTCCAGGACAAGATCCGACTCAATACCGCCGTCTCGGAATGTTCAGGACAAGATCCGACTCAATACCGCTGTCTTGTCTCGGAATGTCCAGGACAAGATCCGACTCAATACCGCTGTCTCGGAATGTTCAGGAAAAGCTCCGACTCAATGCCGCTGTCTCAGGAATTCTCAGGAAAAGATCTGACCCGATCTCGCTGTCTCGGAATGTTCAGGACAAGATCCGACTCAATGCCGCTGTCTCGGAATGCTCAGGAAAAGCTCTGACCCAATCTCGCTGTCTCGAGAATGTTCATGCCAAGATCCGGCGCGATCCAGCTTAGAAATGTAATCTGTAAGCTAAGAGATCTCTGAGCACTAGAGAAAGCATGGTCTCTAAATAGCCTACATTTTAAAAATATATCGTCATCCGATGGAACTTGCTGGAAACCTGACCAGTCAATTTTGAAAAGCAAACTTGATATTAAAAAATAATTGAAATGATAATGATTTAAATAAATTAAGCATCTTATTCTTAGCTCAAATTATTACTGCATTACGAGTATCTAATCTTGGAGCCCTAATTTTTTTATCCTTCATCAGCATTGCTTTTTCTTTATAGTCGTCTTTTGTGTCTGATGGGATATCATCATAGTCAAGTAATCAAGCATGTCATAAATAATGCCATCAATAATCGGGCGATTAATGATTTCGTAGTTTAATTATCGTGTATAACATTTTACATGATATAGCAACTAAAGCATATTGGCACACAAAATGTAGTCAGAGTAACATATAAACTTATTATAAATAGTATAGGCATGTCATAATACTTGTCCGAATCATATATCAAGCAAAATTCTGCCAATTTACAGTTAGTGATGAATATTATTCCTCATGAACGGTGGTAACCTGCTAGATTGTTGACAATGTTGGTGATCTTAATATATGAAATTCTTGTTTTCTGTTGAATTGGTTAGTTTCTCATTGTTTATCAATTTCAACTACTTACGCTGATATTTTGGCTTGAAAAAGTATCTTTACATTAGATTATTTTCATGTTCATCATAAATTTGTGCAGTTATTGTGTCTTTCTACCTTTCACCTTTTTCTAAATTGTTCTTCATCTTGATGCAAGTTAAATTGCAGATAATCGAAGTACTGGTATTCCTCACATCGAATTTCACATGCAGTTCCATGGGTGGGGTTTTGTCCTCTCCCAGTCGATTTCATCAAATCTGATAAGCCTTAATAAGTATTCCATCTTTCTTGCCTGTTTGCTTTCATTTTCCAATCTTCAATTTAGTTCTGCGACTGATATGGATTGTTTAAATGAGACTAGGAATCAAAATTTCCTTTCTTGAGCAATAGGCCTACATGTAAATAACAATTTCTGAATATTTAGTAGTGCTATACTGCACGTTAACATTATTACGGGGATTTACTTTAAACAGATGCACGCTGGGATTTTTTAATTTTGGTACTCATTGTAGATGGGCTGGATGGCAGTTCAATTCTAGACGACTTTTCATAGGGACCGTGGTACAGTCCGGCACCGCAAAGTTACCCCGTAATTGATCTCGTGCACGTGTATGAAAAGCGTTTGAAAATTGAACGTGAAACCTGGGCGGACAATGGATGAAACTATGATATGATAAGAAATGGAAAAGTCACTTGGATGTTAGATAAATCACGCAGATTTTGCGTGAACACTACACGTATGCTTTCAAATGAAACTAAGTTATATTTTCAGACTGATGTTTCCAGATTAATATGGCGAATACGACACCAACTTCCAAAGCACATCAAAATTTAGGAAGAAACTATCTAGTTTTCTATTATTTACTGAGTCATTAGTTGACGATAGTCACTGCTCAATCCAAGCTGACTGATATGTGTTCTTTCCTAAAGGGTACTTGAATTTCTTATGATTGATGACGTTTTTTCTATAAATAGCGATTCAAAATTTGAGTTTAAAGATAAGCTTTGACGCTAAAAGCAAAATCCTTGTAATAAAGGAATATATCTGAATAAACAGTGGCTGCTTCCGATAAGTCACGTTCAAATGATATGATGCATAGTAATTATCTGCTATAATTTATCGAAATTTCAGAATTGAAGTCAATGTAGTAATCAGAAAACGGCGCAAACGATCATAAGGAAAATTGAACAAAGTATGGAGGATGAGTTGAAATCGCTATAACTCAAACTCATCTTTCAATCAGGGGTGAATCCGTTCCTGAGGTTGATGAGAGAGGGGAAAGTTACAATTGCATAATTTTTAGTGACAGCAAATGACAATTGATTAGTCATCTCGATTATTAATGAGTTGTCCATATTCTTCTTTCCGCATTTGAATCCGAATAAGGAATTTTATGACTGATGAGCGAATTACATTATGGAGGATGCAATTACCCTTCTCCTCTTCATAACATTAATTCTAAGACAATCATTAGAATAAGTGTTCATTGTTCACTTTGAAGTATAATTCGCGATCGCTGAATGGAACATGGAAACACAGTTGTCGGCATTTTTTCAAGCGCTCAAAAATATTTCTGTAACTGACCAGACGACGGAAGATCACAATGATTTTTCAAAAATGAAGAAAGTGGCAAAAACTCCCTGAGTACGAGTAGTTTAAGGTCGTCGAGTACATATCGTAAAGGGACAGATCTGGTAAGACCGCTATTGTAAGATCGACCATCGAAGGCGCTGGACGCCGAAGATCTGTTCTTTTACGATATTTAGGGTAAAATCGGGTAATATTGATAGTCGGACCACTTTTCCAAAATGATGTTTTAGAACTTCAGGAGCTCATCCAAACCTGCAGCAAATTGCACCAACAGGTAGTTAACTCTCAAAGGTACAACAGAAGCTTGGTGGAACAGTTCAGATTGCCTCATCCTGACAGATATCGAAATGTGAAGAGAGTCGCGGAGGTCTAGAATATCTTGCCCAGATCAGTGCAACTCTGTCAGCTCCTTCACGCGCCATCTGACAACTAAGTGCTTGGTTATTTCATCGCATAGGGAGGTGTAGTTTCACTGAATAGCAATGACTCCGTCAAATTCTTTAGCTGTTTTAAGACATCTTGTCACATGGAGTCTATACAGAAATGTCGGGTAATATTGACACTGCCTTCGATAGGTACCAAACAGCATTTTTCAGCAAGATTCTGACTAAATAGCCCAGCATTTTATCATTGTTGTTCGAATTTCGAAGAACGCCGCCTTCACAAGATTTGAATGTATCCCTATATGAATTATTAGGTCTATTTAAACGATGCATGGAAAATGTCGGGTAATAACGACAGTTAGAAATAATTTAAGGGCTCTCACGGTTACATTTCTCGGTTTTGATATGAACTATTATATACAAAAAATCTCTTCCTACTCGAATCCATTTATCCTTCGATTTAATTTCTGATTTTAGGTGAAAAGTGAGGAGTGCAACCTACAATGATATTCACATAATATCGACACATTTCAGGGCATTATCGAGAGTTCCCTAAAGAAGCGTCAAAAAAGGACAAGTAAAATAAACTGAAGACATTATACATTATGTGAAGTGAAACTTTGCACATTTGTCGTCTCTTTGATTGTCTGAAAATGAGAAACTTCATCACTCTTCGCTGCGTTACACGCTTGCGTTGCATACATGAAAAATGTGCGGAATTCTTCTTCGTCTTTGACGATGAAATTTCAATCAATCAGACAATCTAAGAAACAACAAATGTGCAAAATTCCCCTTCATACAATATATAATGTTTTTAGTCCACTATCATAAGTTGAAAGAAAAAAGAAAAAATGCACTCTCTTTGGTTTTAACCGTAAAAGTATAATGCTAAAAGTATGTACAAAAGACAGACGTTTCGAGACGCAGTCGCAGCGTCAGTGTCTGGTAAAAACGTGCAGAATGTTGCAGTCTACTAGTGAAAATGTGGAGAATGATAGTCTACTATACCTGGCAAATTTTGATGCTTCTGTTTGAAACTGTGGATATTACCCGACAAAGTGTCGATATAATGCGAACATCATTATAGTTTACACACCTGGCTTTTCACCTAGAATCATAAATGAAATCGATATACTGACAAATTCGTGTAAGAAGAGATTACTTGGATATCACAGTTCATATCAAAACCAAGAAATACAGCCGTGAGCCCGAAAACCATTTTACTGTCGATAATACACGATTAGACTATGACATCGACAACCTTAAACTACTTGGGGGAGTTTTTGCTACTTTATTTTGCTGAAAAAGAAAATTTCTGCTTATTATGGACAATATTGCTATTAGCACATACAAAAATAGCTGTCGATGGGAAATAAAAGTGGCAGACTTGCAGCAGAAACATAAACATAGTTGCTGAGGAAACGGCGCATGCAGAGAAAGAGTGAAAACACAAAACACATAATTATCGCTATAGAGTATAATGTCATTATGTCAAAAAAGAGAGAGAGAGCGAAAGAAAGAGAAAGAACAATGATCAGCGCATGATGTTGGCACTTGGATTGGTTGGTGCATTATTGAGACCGGGTTGCTTTTATCGTTGAGAAAAGAACAGTGGAAACATATATTGAAGAAGCTCTAAGGAACAACTGGTGTCTGCTGATAGCCAAGTCATCAGTGAGGCAGCAAAAGTACTGGCGTATTAAGAAAAGTTAGAGAATCTGTGATGGGAATTTTTTTCTCTGCAGGTATTACGAAAATTGTCCAATTGTTGTCATTAAAAGATGTTGCATATAGTCAGATACAACATCTTTTAACAACAATCGGAGGATTTTTGTAAAACCTACACAGAAAAATGATGCAACCAGTGTATTTTCTGAAATTAATTGACAAACTCGAAGTATAAAAAGAAATCTCCGAGACTTTCTTTAAAGCCATGTATTATAGGTAATATCAGAGATGAGATGCACTTAACTTTCACATTACTCTATTAAACAAATACAGAGATTGAGGTGGATTCCCTTTCTATTCAGAAAACATGGAATTTAGGTGAATATTTAAGCAATCTGTTCATACAATTAACTTCTCTGTATCCAACCAATTTTTTTATTCCACCAACTGCTTACACAATAGTGAATTCCTTTGAGCTGATTGATTCAATTTTTGAAATCTCAATATAGTTCCTGGAAACAGCATCAGACTCCGATGCATGTTTTCAAAGTTAACAGAAGAATATATTCGCATGTGAAGATTTTATGGTGTATAATATGTAGAAGACTTAAGGAATTCCATATCGGTAGGTCGCATAAATCACGTGTTTTCAAATTATCAGGAAGCACAATTACCTCAGATAATGTTTCATCTCATGTATTGGTCACAAAGAAAAGTGATGAAGTGCTGTTGTATATACTGACTTGACTTCTGAAATAGTTATAAGAACGTTCGACATAACGTTTTTGTTATCTATTAAGCTACACTTATACTTTACAAATGAATCAGCTTCGAGACAACTATCTCACAGGCGGGATTTCAGCTGTAGTGCAAAGGTTATAAATGTCCCATCATGTGCGACCTTTCTTAATTTGGCTTAAGAGCCTTTCTTCCGCACGAAACTATGTAATAAACATAAAGAATCAAAAGCAAAATATGCATGAGTGTTTCCCGAATTCACGCAGTGTGGTGATCAGGCGCAATGCAAATAATGAAGATCTAATTTCATTATTTGTATTGGTTTTGATCAATCTTAAAAGACGTATATATGACGCATATAGTTCGCTATCGATACCATCGATACTAATATCTATACTATATCGATACTATCGATCAGATATTTCACCCTGTGATTCAATTCTCCAATCTGATCTGTCACATAGCTTGTATTGTAGGGATGAGGACAGATTGGTGATGCTAACTTCACGGATGAGACATGTTTCTTCACGTAAGCATGTTTCTTTCAGTGTGATGCTAGCTCGCTTGCGTAGCTTTTTGGAGCAATTTAAAATTACTACGGTATAGCCTGCGGAAATGCGATCTTTTACGCGATGTATTTCGCGAGACCTCCACCAAACATCACCAGGCTACACTGAATGAATTACACAGGCAAAGGAATGGCGAACTTTTCAACGAACGATGGCAAGCGATGCTTTAACCTGCAACTGTCCTCGTCAACGAAATAATGGATAAAAATCTAAAAAAGTGGATAGCAGTATATGTTGACGACAGCAGAGTTTCGTTCAGTTATAGTTTTCTCTATAAAAAAGAATTGAACGGCAAAGAAATAATTGAAAAACTGCATTAAATCTGAAAGGGGAATAGTTCTTCAAAAAGCTAAGTACATAAAATTCTAAGAAGAGAGAGACGCAGAGGATGTGAGAGGACTATATTGCAAATGGCAAAATGAAGGCAATTTGGACTGTTTTTCAAAAAGAAAGAGATATCAATACTTGCGATCTTGCAGAATGTGTTAATTTGAATTAGTGTTCGTGTCTACAAATCTAAAACTCACTCGGTTGGCAATAAGATTTATTTCCAGCTTTTTGATTATTTAGATTTGCATTCTTCCAACTAAAAGCACTAGCTACTGCACGATCAATACTGCAAAAACACCATTAACATGGTAATTCTTTAAGTCAAATCCGAAGACATGAAAAAACTCAAAAATAAAAGCAATACATTCACCGAGATGTCATAGCTGCATGTTATCCATATCCCGAGAAAGCTAAGTTAAGATTTAAAAGTAGAGTTTTCAATTTTCGAATCATTACTCTGTGTGTGATAATTGATAATTGCATGACAATTCTACAGAAGTGAATAACTCCATTGGAAGCTGCATGCAGATTATTTATTGTACTTTTGGATTTTTTCATGTTCAAAACATTGTATTAATGGCCACCGAGGTTAATAGATATCCTATGCTTGACATAGTCGTCACTTAATTAAGTAGGCTACTTTTGTACACACGCATTATGATAAAATTTAGCTTTTTCGTAGAATTTTGCTAATTAATTGACAGACTCTGACATTAGTATGATAACCACCTAGATTTGATGAACATACATCTTCATTAATTTTGCTAGGTCACAGTGGCTGTAAAAATATAATTATCAAACTAATTTCAAAATAGGGTACTAATAGATTGATATACTTAGAATCTTTCGCTGTTCAGCCCCAAGTGGGTAATGAGGGGGTTTGACATCTTAAATTACATCTGCTGCAAGCGTGCGTGTGACTAAATGTTGTGGGCAATGCGCCAGCTACTGTGCAATGTCTATGCATAATGCACATAGACGGTGTATGCAAATTGTATATATGTACACATTGAATAGCGAGAAGCGGCGAATTACATGCTTGAAAACGGTCAATTTCATAAACGAATTTGAACAAAACTAAATAAACGAAATGGTGCATTCGCCTATAGCTCAAATGTCTCAGACATTGCTATCTACTATCACTACAGTCTCACCTTGCCTTGAATGATCGACAGGGATGATTTCTAATTTGATTTGGCGGCTCTTGTTTTCACGAATGAGCTTGCTGGCCTCTGAGAGAGTTAAGCCTTCCAGCCGAACATCGTCAACAGCCACCAACTGATCTCCTGACTTGAAGGCTCCACAACTGTACAGGAAAAAGGTTTACAGAGGGTTCTCTCTCGACATGCAATATTCTGATGAATATACACGCAGCTAAGACTGGACACTACTAGCTGATAAATAATTTCTTCATTATCAAGTCTACTTATAAGACTTATGGAATATATCTGATGTTATTAACACAAAGTACGAAACTGATTCCCAAACTTTTCTAATTTTGTTGAATTATCTGCTCCAGGAACCTGTTGAAATAATGTTGAAACCCTGGGGAAGCCTGACTCCTGAAGCATTCTGAGCGAACAAAGCTCTTCCATGATTTGCTGATTTACTGATTTACTACACCGACATTTATTCTGAATTGACTAACTTCTGTTTAGGTGACTAGAGAAATCGACATTTCTTAAGTAAATTGTTGAGATTTTGTCGGTCAACACCATTGAATTGCAAGAGCATCAAGAAAATGAAAATTGTGCCACCTTTGAGACAGGTTTGATGTGATGGGAAAGGAAATATTAACAGAAGTATGGCCATGTGCCTGGTACGATGACTCGATGAGAGAACGGTTAACGCAAAAGACGATATACTTTCCCAACGGCATCAGCAGGTTTCTTCATTTGGCCTCCTTTAGAAGCAAATAGTCGCTTTCTTCCTATTCCTGCGACGTCGTTTTGTTATAGTACGATCTCTTGTCGGTCATTGCAAGCGATGATGGAATTGGTTTATCCCAGCCGTTATTTGCTTGTTGAACCGATTAACTTTATTCATAAAAACTCGGACAACTCATGCCATTACATGTATGAAGGCAAAATCGATTCATGACATCAAATGATTATCAAGTCAAATTTAAAATACTTTTCGCGTGTAAAAATGTGCACGCCCATAATTACTATGAAATTTTGTATCTGACTACTTTTCTTACTCGTTCTAGAGTCGGCCAATTTTCTCAGTGCTTGCACCTGACGAAGATGGCTAACAAGAATAGGAAGGAATTGGAGGTAGGCTACTGTTAAATTCTGTTGCTGAATCAGGACAAGGTACACCTGCGAGATTTCCAGTTATCTTTTCAAGGTGTGGTTATTGACTATTTTATCGATGCAAAAATACTTTTCATTTTTTTAAAAAAAATCTCTTTAATTCTTGAACCATACATCCGATCGACTTCAAATTATGCGTATTGATACTGGGGGTATCAGCATTCTTTCTCGCCTTTTATCTGCCGAAATTCAGCAGGAAAAAGTTAGTCGAATAACAAAACTTAATTTGCCTCGTTATGAAATTAAAGAAATATATAAAATTTCTCTAGCTAACTGTGTCTTCCTGAGATTTGATTGCTTAATTCATTTTTTTTGTTTATAGGTTGAAATAATATTATTTTTCAGTCTTTTAACGACCAGAAATTAATACAATTTGTCAAAATATATTTTGCGATATGTCCTTGTCAATTGAGATAGAAATCCTAGGCATTTTTTTTGGAAATCAAATGCTACATCAGAAATATCTACACAAAATAACAAACTATCACTGTCACTACCGATATCTTACAAATATACACATCTGCCACTGTTCATTGATTGTCGCAGTTCCATACTTCATTATTCAATACTCCCACAGCTCACGATTCATTATCATCCTATGTCTTCTTAGTTTTTCTGTACTGTTACCGTTGGCATGTTTGGTTGGTTTCACTCTGTTTTGTTGTTGATGACGATCCTTTTCTGTTGTAAACTGTTTTTGAAGCTGACTGATTCCGTTATTTGACGTTCCATTGCAATGTTATGATGTACACTTGTTGTACTCATTGAAAATTCTTGTTCTATGTTGTCATGTTGTTCTTTGCAATGTCTCCAGACTTAATGCATCCTTTTTTCTTTCAATTGCTTTATATGTTCTTTTCCTCTGATTTTCGCATTTCTTGCTGTTTCTCCGATATGGACACCTTTGCATCCTTCACATTCAATTTCCTTGTAGGTTATTCCTTGTGCATCCTTTTCAATTATTTTGCATATTAGGCATTCGTCTGTGCATTTATTTTTTCGAACGGATTTGATCTTTGTAATTTTGACTTTATGGTATCCTTTGCTGCATCTATAACTTTCATTTTGAATCCACTTTTCTATATTTCTCTTTTTAACTCTTTCTTCAATATCGAATTTGGGGTTGCTTGAATAAATAATACACTTTCGCAATTATCTTTCTTGTACCAATTTTTCTATTTCATTTGTTGCACTCTTCTTCTCTCACTTTGTTGCAATTCTCTTGGTCTGTACATTGGGTTGATTTTGTTTCTGTCATCTTCCTTAATTTTGTTGTAAGCATCTAATGTAGACCTTGTAATTTGTGTTCTAAATTTCTGACCATAACCAGAATATTGCATTCTCTTATTCTTTTCTGTTAAATGCTTGACTGTTTGATTCCATGGTAAGTGTTGACTACAGTTCAGCAAAATTCTCAGCATTTGTTGCGTTAGTAACAATAGTTCTTTTTTGTACAAACGCAACAAATGCTGAGAACTTTACTCAACTGTAGTCAACAACTGCCTTATTTGACGCATAAAATGAAGCAAATGAGTGAAAAAATCGAGCGAATTTTCATTAAAGAAATCATGACGTCCTGCTGCTGCTATTAATAGCGACCTTGGCATGTTAAAAGATGCCAAATGAAGAAGTCGGTTGTTGCTGTCTTCACTGCAATGATGAATGATGGGAATAGAAAAATTTTGTATTTAAGCGAAGATCCCTTTCAAGCTCAATTTCGGTTCAACTCGCTATAGACCTACACAGCATCAAGGATGACTGGTAATGTTATTCAACTTGTAGATGTATCGCTGCATTGTTATTTTTATTGTGCTTGATTTCTAAACAGTGTCCATCCTATCTATATGTATTTCAGGTTAGAATGCACTTACCGCTCAGCTATTCCAGCAACTTTCACCGCTTGAATACAGATGAGACGCTTACCATCCGGTGTATTGACTGCCGTTAGGGAAATACCCAAGTCTTCATTGGGAAACTTCTCAATAGAAATTGACAAAGGCCGAACTGTGGGAGGCATGTGTCCTGGAAAAGTGTCATCGGGGTCTAAAGAATTTGTCCGAGCAGACAAAACTTGGTTCTACTTTGCGAATATGGCAGTTAGATTTCAGCTGTTTAGTGATCAGAAAATTAGGGATGGAAGTTGGAGTACATGTACAGACAAAGTCTGTACTATGCCATATTTAGGCAGCTTTAGGTCTACTGTGGGTTGATTTCAAAAGGTACAGCCTAAAATAGCAAAATGCATGTGCAGGCTGTGCATCATCTTAACAGTGACCACCGCGCATTTTTGAAAACTGTGCTGGCCACCTGAGACCTTAATTTTGAATTGATTTCACTCCATTAATAATTTCTTTGTTATAGATTGCACACATAAGTCATTATAATTAATCGCTACATAAGTCGTTTATCGTTTGGGTATGGGTGGAGCAATTCGTCAGCAATTGCGAAAACTGTGTTTTTGAAATGTCATAAAACAACTAATGTTTGTGCTCTTACCGTTTTTTGTTTTTCTGATACCAACATTTTGCATTGTTTCTTTCTACTGCGCAACGTATTTAACGAATCGGCAACCTCAAATGTTTCTCTGATGTGTGAAATAGACCGATTGTCGAGAGCATACTATTTGCTAGTTAACTATGTCGCATGTATTTCCCACATTTTCCCTCCTCTGGTTGATTCATAAAACCATCTGGTTCTAACACCCCTTGATCTACTCTGGTTGTGTATCAAATATCAAGGCGTCCATCAGGAAGCTTATATCATACTCATCAATTACTGAATCCAAATTAGGGTCTTAAAGCATGCTTTATGTTATTTGTTTAATTCAACCGTCAAACAACACTCCGACAGACGCTTGACTTATTCTAAGATATTCTACCAGCAAATATGAATTAAAATTGGTGATCCTTCTAGCCAAGTTAAACCCCGTGGGGGTCTGGTGTATACACAGTTCTCATATAACTGCGAGTTATGCATATTGCATTCAAATTTCAGCACCTATTAAATAGCCCTGTTCAGATCAGATCCAAATCCTTGGGTTAGAGACTCAGTGTTGATGGCATGGGAATATACACATTATTAATTATTAAACTAACTTTCTAACCACCATTAACGTTTTTGAACCATCATCTCAAGCATTTGTCAGTGGCATTACTTATTTATATGAACTCAAACAAGTTCAAGATCAAAAATAGTGATGTCAAGTGCGGTGGTCGTGATGTAGAGTGTTCGCTGTGGGTACGTCAGTTCTGGGTTCAAACATACTCTCTGCAGTCTTGCCTTGCTCTCAGCACTAAGGAATGAGAGTGAGATAGATTAAAGTCGGCCTTTTAGGCGCTTCCTTGATGTGCTTTAAAGAAAAAATGTTTATAAATAAATTTATCAAACCAAAACATATGTTAAGCCAAAACAAATTGTCTGTCGAAAGTACGATTTTGAACGAAGAAGTTCGACTGAACAATAGCTGAATTTATGAAATGCGAGCTGTAAAATGTGGTTTCATGTTTTTTGATCCTAGCCTTTGGTTTTTAAGTCTGCACTTTTTTCACATGCGGAAAGCGAGCGAAATAACCACTTTGTCCTTGAATTATTCCAAAGTATTATTATAACCGCGTCATTATTGATCTCACTGCCCAGATAGCAAAAGTGTTTCACATTCTCCACTAGCTCGTCATTGATCTTCGGCTGCATTTGTTTGCAGTGCACTACTCCATTTGGCAACGTCCGTTGTGGTATCTTGCTAATAACCGTTGACTTTGTCTTCTTAGCGTTCAGTCGTAGTCCATGCTCCTCACTAGATCTTCTTACTTTGTCGAGTATCTGCTGCAGTTCTTCTTCACAAGATGTCACTAAAACCGTGTCGTCAGTGTATCATCAGTGTACTCATCTTTACACCTCCAACGGTAATTCCTAGATTCTCAATAGTCGCTTCTCTCAGTATCATTTCGGAATAAAAGTTAGACAAGGAGATAGGATGCACCCCTGTCTGACTCCACGCTTGATCGTTGTCCATCCCGATAGATCACCTTCTACTCTCATCGCTGCTTCTTGCTTCTAGTACAAGTTAAAAATCAATTGCAGATTGTTTTTTCCGATGTGTTGTTTTTTCAGCATGTCTAATAGTTTATGATGTTGAACTTTGTCGTAAACCTTCTCGTAATCCACAAAGCCTAGGTAGACTTCTTGTTGTACTTCTATCATTCTTTTGCATATGGTACGCAGGGCAAATATTCCCTCTCTTGTGCCTGCGCCTTTCCTGTAGCCAAACTGTATGTCCACAATCTCCGTTTCCAGCTTCATTCGTATTCCTCTCTCTATTATTTTCAGGAGCAATTGGAATACCACTTTGTCCGATGATTTATCCAGATATTTGAAACTCATGGTGTCATACCAAATTGCCGACATTGTTATTCTGATAGATTGCTATTATTTCAATTCATGGTAATGTCAAGTGGTGGCATGAGGTAAAGAGAATAGGAAAACATTTCATTATGAATTCAATAAGAAAAGAATAAACTTAAGAACAAAACAGAAGGGTGCTGAAGAGTTCAAAATTTTGCTCAACTAATTAAGATCTATGAATGGGTAACTTGCTGCGTCTTTCGTTGACGTTATATATTTTTACATCGGAATGTAACTTCACTTAAACGCTAATTCACAATTTCAAATTTGCTTCCTCTATTTTCGGGTTGCCTTCTTTACTTCGAAGCTAAGTGGCTTTGTTAAAAAATTTTCCTGTTCCAGAATTTCATGCAATTTCTTGCCTGATGTCGATATTTGCATAATTTACAAATAGGCCTATGTATCAGGGAAAAATTAATGCCTTCAACTTTATTAACCGATCATCCAGAATATGCAACAAATCGAAGCCCGCTCAAACGGGATTCTTGGGATCTTACCGATTCAACCGGATCGAGTCAGCGGCATAATCAGGTTTTTGTAACCCCAGCCTATGATTCGGTCATTCGATTCGTAATGAAGTATAAGTGATCTATAGGTAACAAATCGAAATCAGTAGATGTTATCATGAAGATTATACTAGCTGAGTTTTGCGGAGTAAAGAAATGGTGTAATAGAATTCGGTGTAAATAGTAGTTCAGTTCATGAATTTTGGCACAATATGACTGCATGCTTCAGCAGTGTAATCCGCGACAGTTAGCCGGATACATACATTTTGAATTCTTGAAAGGTTGGATCAAATTGATAATTCATAGATATTTCTATAGCATATGTCGCAAATGCTTATTTGCCGAAGCGAATTAGATTTACTTTCTTTTTTTCAAGTTCCAAGCTACCATCAAATAAATGTACGTGGCTGAATGATTGAATGATAAAACCAAATTATTATTTTCCGTCTGAACTTAAACAACTGTAGACATAAAACAAAAAAAAAGATAACCTCATCTGAGTTTTTTTACGCGAAGTCATCCTAATTAATGAAAAATTGTCCAACGAGTAACGTAGTTGGATCATAATGAGGATCATCTTGCAGATCTTGGATCATCTTCCAGTGCTTTCAAGTAGCGCTGATGTTTCCCAACTTTTATATTCTGTTCATATTTGCAATATAATAATATGATGCAGTATATAACATTTATATTTCAATAATGGTCACAATTTATATTACAACAACTTCTATAATTAGAGTCAGGTAGCGTCCGGATTGAACTAGAATAGGCAATTTATAATTCACATGGATGACATTGACAATCGCAATCGACGAATTATAGTACAGTATGTGAGCCGTGCTGCTGAGAAATAGTACCTGTGCGCCACAATGCTTTCTATTCACAACGTTTTTCGCCAAGAGAATCACGCATCTGCACCACAGGAAACCATGCATTTGCGCCACTCTGATGTCATGTTATCAAAACATTTTGATCAACGATGGTATTACTAAACGGTGACATCTAACTGAGCCGCGCCTAATCGAAGCGCGTCTAACTGAGCCGCGTTACGAATTCAGTGTATCACTTGGCCGCGGATTTCCATATCTAGATTAAGATATCTATTAATGGTACCTCCTGCTGCTTCTTGCTGGCAGATCCAGCTGGTTAACGCTGACGAACAATCGGTATTGAGCTTCACATAGAATATTAACATAAAAACAATTCAAGTAACTCATAATCCCATGTGCAGTATGCAGAGATTCGACACAGACCTATGAAAGAAGTTTTTGGGTAATGGATACCGCACTACAGCTGCCACAGTGGTCCCACGCTTCTATGTCACCATCTTCCAGCTTTCTTCAAAAAGGAAAAATTTCGAGCCCTTCCGACTTTCAATATATTTCTGAATACAAAGCATTCAAAATCATTTTTGCAGTGGCAGATGTGCTTTACGAATGAAGCTGGGACCTCATGATGAAGTGTATATGCGAGATGGGAATTTGTAGCAGATGAAGATTGTCACCGATAATCATATATCCTTGTCATGATCTGGATATTTTCTAATTGATTTTCATATACAATTGCGAACATTTTCTTCATTCAGATGCAACTAATGCAATGATTTCTGTTAAATATGTTTGACACCTGATCTGGAACTGCTGTCAAGCAATTGACAGATGCAATATTGGTCATTTTGCAGTATCAGCTAGCTTTCAATATTTCAAATTAGGAAATACTCATTTGACAGTTATCTTTACAGGTGGTCAGGTGGTGAGGAGACAAATCTCCCGCTATTTTTGACGGACGCGGTTTCGTGAGACAACTTGACGAGGTGTCGTGAGAACGCGAATCTTTCGTCTAGAGGCCTTTTGTTTGCGTAATCAGAACAAAGGCGCGGATCAGTTAGACGCGGCTCATTTAAATGCAGCCTACTGAACAAATGACTTACTACAGATAAATAAGAGAATATACACTTGGCGCAAATGCATTGCCAAGTGGCGAAAATGCATAAGTTCCAATCCATTGTAGGCAACCACGTATTCCAAATGCTTCGGGCACGACAAAACGTGATATACGTATTTCATTCACACATTCAATTACCATTTTGAAATTACTGGATCATCGGAAGCTTCCTTCGTAGCCCCACCCTTTCTCCCTAAGAATTGTAATGCCAATCGTTCACTAATGTCTGTGATAAGTATTTTGAGAACCCTTTACTCATACACAACTGATGTACAGAAGAAATATGAGCTCATTAATTCAATCAAATCATTCTTTCAGAAATAGGGAAGAAAACTTTACCAAGACGACTCTAGCTACACTGATGATATCACTAAAATGATCTGATTTATTTTGTCCGGACTGTCTTGATCACAGAGTCATGATGTCCTTGAAGAGGAGCAAGCTTCGATACCTAAAGCACTAAGATAGAGCGGTACTGGTCAAAGACCCAGTCAGGAACTAATTTGTAGCTTTCATTCCCATGAATTGGGATAATTTCCTCCGTTGCGACAAGGAAGAGTATTTCGCCTTGCTTGCCAATCTTCCAACTTTCGTTTACACATCGTGTGGAGATAATTGCATTTTTATCGGCCCTTCCCCATCGCTCACCGCTTCTTGTCCTTAACGGGAGCGATGGAAGAGAGGACCGGTCCGATTATTGGGAGAAATCAGTAGTTGAAATATCGATAACCGCTCAGAGGCGAAGGGAAAATAGCTTTGGGATTCAGAGGAAGGAACAGGACAAGGAATTATGCAAATTGTCCGACAGTCTGCCATTTTTCCCACCTCGACGAGCTTTTCCGTTCACTTACTGCGTCTGAATCCGAACAAGATCGAAGCGTAATAACATTCGATAGGGCACTAGATTGCGGCTTAAAAGCATAGAAATTGACAACAATAAAACCTCTAGAATGGAAATTAAGCTTCATGCAATGCACAATAACGGCACATAAATCGCACGCGTTTTCACTTAGATGCACCTGCCAATGTCTGCATCATTGGGTTAGAATCAGTCACATGAGTAAATCGAAGCTTTTAATTGGTTCTTCATGCCCCAACTTAGTTCCCTCGGATGTTCCGCGACCTTGAGTCAATTTCCATTCTAGCGAACTTCAGATAAACAGTTTATTTCTATGCTTAAAAGTGTCGCACAAGTATCACAATTGAGCAGGTCTGATTCCTTTTGAAATTCGACGTCGCATCACCGGATGGGGCGCTTTCCACACGCTGTAAATCTAAATCTATTGATGCTATGTGCGGAACATAGAAATCCGACTTTTCGTCTTTGCTTCAGCTTGCAAGATTAAAATGGAAATCTTGTTGGCTAATTACGTCATAAAGTTAGACATCGATCTTGGTCAATGCCATTAGATCTTAGGAATAATCAAATTAGTGAAGCATCCAATCGCTTTAAAGTCTAAACGCAAGGCTGCATATTACACATGCAAGTTATTATATCTAATGATTATATATTATAGGAAGAAGTGTGCATGATTCTTCATTAAGTGCTATGACGAAATCCCGGTATCTAACTATTTTTACCAACTGGAAGCAGTTTTCTGTAGGTAGTGCTGCTATGAAAAAGTGCGTCCACAACGTAGTATTGTTTCCGATGTGCATGTCCTTTCTAGCTCGGAACTCTATGGTGCACTAGAGGTGGAGATCGACGAAGATTTTCAGGCCAGGTTGGTATGGCATACTGCTTCAGTACGATGCAAGTCTGCATCGTGCAGGCGGTATAGGTTCAATGTCATGCCGAGTTTAGGCCGGTTTCAGAATGATTAATGCACGGCACAATGCTGGCATCATTTTTTTGATCATCATGTGAAAACAAATTCAAATTAACAAAATTTGAAAGATACATAATAGTGCATGTCAGTCACATTTGATTATCTTATGGTCAAGGTTATTTATCATGCATTAATCTTGTTCATTTGCACATTGTGCGCATAAATTTGACGAAAATTGCTGTATAGACGCTCTTATAGCGCCCAGATATCAGTGCATATCTTTATGTAGCATTACAACATCAGTAACAATATTATAGGGCTATGATACATGCCCAACAATGTAAAATACATTAAACCTCGCAAACTGAAATAATTTTTTCTTTCTAAAACTGTTGCTCTGGTTATGTATGCCTGATTTCTGTAATATTCGAATGGACTCGTAATTTACGCACATTATCACGTACATATAGCCCAAGTGATATTCTGAAAAAAGGCCTGATATCGAGGCTGGTCCGGAACGACGGCCGGGACTGACTTGTCCGTAGACCGGCTAAGCCGGCAAGGTCGGCGGCCTGTTTCCATCTGTGGTGCGAATATCTGCAGCATATTGTCACATATCTAACTAACATACTGATATTTGTGATCAACAGATTCAGAAATGCGTATAGGCCAACGCAGTAGCATTGTAATGAGTAGTATAGAATGTGTAGCTTTTAATATTATTTTTATCTCGGTTGCTTAAGGAACTTCATTCATTTTTTAATAAGATATCATAGCTTTTGTTTTCTGGTCCTTCTCAAACTCTTCCGACAATCTAGAAGTTTCCAAAAGTGACATAAAGTAGCTGACACCTGTAAATGACTACAAATGCAGAAAATTGTGAGTCTCTTGTAACATTTATCAATGACAACAAAATTTCGATCATAAAGATATGTGCGCTAATTTTCTTCACAATAGTTGATAGAATCACAACTCAAACATTTCAGTGAATTGCTATGGAATAACCGAGAATTACTCAACATATGAAGAAGATAAGAAAGGTTTGCGGCACAGAAATCCGACTTTTCTTTGTTTAAGTTAGTGAGACTAGAATGTACAGTAGCTCCTTATTGATGGAGATTTCAGTCTCCCGTCTATGCACCGATCGCTAGATCTATAGACGAAGCAAATTACTGAAACATGCAACAGTTGTAGATTCTTGCCGCAAGGTAATTTAATGTAAATTGTTCAATAAACTGTTTTCAAATATAAAGAGAAATTATAGTAATCGTGAATATTTGTAAAGTATACTTATAAACTGCCGGCAACTTCTCTTGTCAGCCATTGGAATCCGCCATCATTTAGGTGCCGTTGTCATGAAAACGTGTCCAAGACGTTCTATTTTTTTACTGTCCATGGCCATTCTGGTACTTTGTTATTATAGAATGATAAAGTGTTGGATTTCTATGGCTTACGGCAATATAAAGGATTTGACCACAGAATTAGATTGTTTAACCGTATCACTTTGCTAGAAGTGCAAACTGATTCAAATCAATGGCACATGCAGGAACTTACTAAGTCGGCAAAAAGAAATTTTTAATACCTTACAGAGATAGGAAAAATAGTTGTGCACCGCTTGCGGATTGTTGCGATTTCCTTCAAAATGCTCCGATCGCCACGATTCCTTTAGATTCCAAGAATTCAGATCATTGCGCTAAAGTTTTCTCGATAATGTTGGGTCCTCAGATCATTATCAAAAAAATTAGCAAGCGCACGAAAAAACGTTCAAAAGCATCTCTGAAGAACTTGACATCGTCTGTGTCTCTTTGCTGTGTGATCCGGTTGATAACAGTCACTGAAACCTCGCACAATTTGGCGTGTTTAAGGTTGAACTGGCTACTGATTATTCGATTGCTATGGTATTATGTCAGCAGATTGTGCTATTTCATCTACGCTACATGTTCCAATGCTTCCCTTCTACAGATTGTTTCAGAAAAAATGGATCACCCTTAAACATCGCCTTAACTTCAACTTTGTCTAACTCCGCCAAACTTGAGCGAATTTCTCTGAAATTTGGAAGATATGTCAGTTGTGCTTACTAATATCATTGTTGGAAATTTCAAGCATGAATATTGAGTTGCTTTCCTGTTATAGATAAAAAAGTAGTAGATAATTTGATCTTCATTTAGCAATGTTACACGAAATCATACCTCACTCTTATGAAATTACATTTGTTTCCTTTGTTATGTAATATGTTGTTCTACAAGCCAAAAGCTATCAAGCAAAACAAAAATAAATAAAATTGGTCAATCAGAGCCAGTATAGCACCATTATTCATCAACAATAATGTAACTGCTACATGTGATTAACTGGACTTCATGTTCCATAGCTTCCTGACTTCGTTGCGGTGGTGTTGGCAGCACTCCTGATTGCTTTCAGCTAGAAATCTATCTCTTACCGGTTGAAAACAATACAAAGCACAAATGAACAATAACGAGATCGAATTCACAAAAGGCAAAGTGTCAGCCTTGCTAGAACTAAGGTTTTCTTTGCGAGCTACAAGCAAGCGACTAAATGTCCCTTACACAAATGTGCATCGATGGCATAATGATGATTTTCGACTCTGTCGTACAGACTCTGCCGTCCAGCTCTGAACTTCACATACAGCAAGGAACCATGAATTCTGAACGCTATGTGAATGTTTTACGAATAAACATTGGCCAAATGACAGATCAAATTGGTGATCCATCGACTTGGTTATTTATGGATGATAATGCTACGTGTCACAGGAGTAGTAGAGTCAACTTATGCAAGTCTCAATTAGGGCTTAGGACATTATCTTGGCCAGCTCGTTCTCCTGATCTGAATCCCATAGAAAATGTGTGGAGTATTCTAAAACGTAACGTTCGTCGTTCACTGCTACCTACAAATGGCGTATCACAACTTACGTCACTGTTAAAAAGAGAGTGGAGAAAGTTAGATCAGTCAAAAATCAACGATATAATCGAATCAATGCCTAGACGAATTGGTAATAAGGGTAGGGCCACAAAATATTAGCTTCTTGAGAACCGTTACTGTATCATAGCTTATCAGATTATATAAGGACATTTAAATATATTAGGGACATGAAATAACATGAAAAATGCTTTCTGTATCATACTTATGTTTTATTTAGTCAAACTTTAGGATGATCCACTTTTTATGAAACGGACTGTAGTCAAACGGAAGAAGAGACGATCTGTCTAATTCTGTGAGTTAAACAGAAGAAGAGACGATCTGTCTAATTCTGTGGATTTGACATATTAGAATATTGAGCTTCAATTCAAAATTACTTTTCGCGCAAGCTACTTTTAGTTAATGAAGGACAGTACGACGGTTTTAAGATAAGGATAGTGTGAAAATCATTGGCATTGACAGTGGTTGCGATTTGTAGATAGCATGAACAGTCTTTATCAGATACACGGGCATATTTACAGGATCGAATACAAGGAATGCGCAATACCTGCCTGCCAACCGAGTCGATTTCCATCGCAGGTAATTTTTGTACTGTCAGTTTTCGGTATTGAAATTTTAATAAGCTTTCCAAATTTTTGTCGAAGTAATGGAAAATCTAAAGCGTGAAAATAATTTATCACATTTTCAAAATGAAATGCTTTACGTGGTAGGAGAAATAGATTCTAAGTTGTAACGGTTCTCGAAAACTCTAAATGACCGACAAAAAACAAAAACATTCTGAGAAATGATGTATTCATTTATTATGCAGAAATGGAGGTCGTCAAAATCCGTATAAAATCGCAAAAGGGATGATCTCATTGGTCACGTTTCGCATCAAATGAAAGTACAACACAATGCATTTTTTATGTCGACAGCATATTGCTTGTTTAACTGATTTTATTAATTCCGCAGATTGATTTTTAATTTGGCGAAATATATATAGACTTGAAAATCCTTCAGAAAATTTCAATTTATCATCTTTCAAACTCATGGTTCAGTAGACTGAACAGCTACATAAGATATCAAACAATGGCATAATTAACACTTTGCACGCATGCTCCAGATAATGTAGAAAAACTGTGTTCGTTTATCGAAGAAAAATTGAAAATTTGATAATACGGTCGTATGATATGTACAGTCGATTTCTCATTCTATATTTAAGTACTTTTGTTCCAATATCAAGTTCATTTCACTAACGCAATGAGAGAAAGAGGAAAGAGAAAGAAAAAAACAGTTTCCTATTTCCTTTGGGACTCAGGACCGCTTCCACTAGCGCCTAGCCAAAAGCATCGACTTTCATAAATGATATAATGACACCCGGTCAAAAAGATTTCGACAAGCTGCTTTATCAATGACAGAAATCTTATGTCAAAGAACAGGATCGCGGTTTAAAAGATCGCGGAGAGAGAGAGAAAGAGAGAGGCGGGAGAGAGAGCAACTGATGCATCATCAAATATTGCTAGAGTCCTATGAATTTATTCCCTCATACCCAGTGGCGTACCGAAGGGGGGGATGCAGGGGATGCATCCCCCCGAAATTCGAAACTCTAAGTGGTATGAAAAAGGGAGAAACTTAGGCATACTGAGCATGTGAAAATATCGAGTGTCGGCTTTCGTAAAAATTAATAAATCATCCTTTATTTTGAAATAAAAATACTCAATTTCAGACCAATAATACTTGATTTAACACTTGAATATATACCTTGTAAATTTCTATAAGTTTCTATCAATTTTGACTGTTGATCAAATTTCCTCTTTCATCCTTCACGATACACGGGTATGGGTATGAGGCAGGTGATTATGTCATCGACAAATATGTGAAAGTCGTTAATCCTATTCCCCTCCAAGTTCCTAGGTCGGAATTTAATGTATATTTGTTGATATTTCTTGAAAGTGGGCGAAGAGTTCAGTATGCAGATGTAGTTTTGCTATTATTGTCGATAAATGAAATATTCAACACCTTTGTTTATCATGATAAAGAGGCGATTCAGCGAGAATCGTTGCGACTTCCTGTTGTGATAACACATTTGGAGATATTGGGATGCAATTTCCAGCAGCTGTTTAATCCATTAACTGAAGAAATGAGGTGAGTTTGATCCGTGCGTACATGTTTTGTTTATCACCACATTTCCAATCAACATGCCTAGGGTCAAGTTTCTCGTGTTTCATTTGTTCATAGAAGCATGGCTTGACTTATAAGTAATTTAGTCGTAGCTACAGACAGATTCAGTTTATCACTTTGACTTGCTGCAGTCTATATAGTGAACATTTCTATTTGTCAAATTATACTTTAGCTGAAGAGTAAGTACATGTATGCTTATGAGTGATTTGCATTTTCAATGCAATAAAATGATGAAATCTCAATCAAGGTCGGTGATGCAATATACGGTACGGAGTAACCTCTACAGCGGCAACAGAGCCCTGCCGCTGCGTCGCTTCTGGTAGCAGATTCGACTTACTTCGACGTGACAACCCTCGGCCCCGGGAATCATTCCTGGGTGGTTGTCTTTGGCGGGAATGCGCTAGAGTAACGCTAACGAAGCAGTCGGAGGAAGAATGACTCATGGGCTTAGATGCATCACCGACTAGGCCAATAGCAGTAGGATGTCCCCTAGTTAAGTTGGCCACCTTAATAAATTAGTCTGACTTTTCCGCCCCTACCTTGATCGGATGACCTGTCTGGGGGTAGTGCTGAATGCAGCGACTTCGACAGTCAGTGAATCTAACAGGTACCCCGATCGAATCAACCATTCGAGAAGGACCGACCTGATAGATGAGACGGAAGTTTAATGCTGCACTCAATTCGCCAGCAGCTCCGATCGTGAGAGGGTGGTTCCTTCTCATCTTGAGGGTAGTTAGGTTAGGAATTAAGGACCAAAATATACTTGCAAAATACACAAAAGAATCATGATCCGTTATCTAAAATGTATGAGTCAGTAAACGTATGATAATTTATCTGAAAATTGCCTGTAATAGGTTTATCTGATGTCTGTAGCCAAGGCGTGACCCACTCTGAGGAAATGTCATTGACGGAAGAGTCGATTGCTGATTAGATAGGCCTACTAAGGAACGGTTGGATCAGATTGCGTCAAAGAACCGTCAAAAGATCTTATAGAGAGAAGTGAAACAAGACGAAATGTGTTTGATTATTGTAATTCGTAAGTTTGTTAAGGTTACATAGATTTATCTTAAGATTTTGATGATTCAACGAAGCATGGAAATAATTCAAATAGGTTGATGAACTAAACATTTTGAGGAAAAAAGTCAATCACTTGAATCTGCTGGCCTACGTGAATATCAGCCATCATTATTGGCATTAATACGATAACAGGTTAGTACTTATAGTACTATTAGTATATTATAGTATATTATATATATATATATATAGTATATTATAGTATATAGTATAGTATATTATAGTACTTATACTTATAGCTCTTTTGTATTTTTTGTTTGTCGGCGCTTGAATAAATTTTGTCGGCAAGCGATGCCCCCAAACTAATTTCCAATGCATAGTTGTACCACTGATTCGGTCATGATAAATGTGTAAGATGTCGGCAGAGTTTGAACGCTGGCAAGAGTTTTGGCGACAGCAGCCATCGTCCAACCGATTGGAGCTCAGCTTGACGGAGGCGCTGAGAGAGTGTGATAAGGATCTCTATCCAAATGTACATAAACTCCTAACCATTTTTTTGGTCACCCCAGTGACAACATGTACAGCTGAGAGATCTTTTTTTCAGCCTGCTTCGCTTACTTAAAACCCATCATAGGGCAATGATGGGCCAAAGGCGTCTAAACGGACTCGCACTTCTGGCCGTTCACAAGGACATTAAGTTGTGTTACGATTCCGTTGTACAGGAATATGCGAGAATATTTGATTCTCGATTGCGATTGATAGAATAAATTTGCATCATATTATTATCCGTTTTATTCATCCATTTTTATAATATCTATTGAATACATATAGGCTAATGAATGCGTGAGAGATATGCATGTACCGGTACTATTATATGTATATACATTCTTTTAATATATTTTGAACGCAGTTTTACAGATTTTTGTATTGTTTGAGCGCAAGTGTATATGATATTTGATTTGGCTTGATTCAACAGGTAAATCACATGCAGCTAAATCGACTAGGTCTATTCATACAAGTTCTAAAATTTTTGAGGTCAGTATTCAAATATCACATCCCCCCGAACGAAAATCCTGGGTACGCGCCTGCTCATACCATGAACTATTTAAAATAATAAGGAATATCGCAATGCCGGCGTGAAACAAAAAAGGAGACATGAATAAATATTGCATCGAATTCAAGGATGCCTAAAAAGAATTGTCGCTTTTACAAAGCTTATGGATCTCTAATCGCGAAACTAAGTACGCTTAAGGTAAAAATTTGATCGCCAGTTAAAGTGTCACTGTTATTGATAAAGCATCAGAAATGTACAACAATTCATGAAACTACGTCCTGCAGTGTTTCAGACATGACGATGATGCAGCATTGATGATGTAGACATGACAACAAATACCGACGTAAAAGGACAGTGGAATTTTGGTGAATCCAAACATGTGTCCATGTGAGTTATGAAAATACTAATATCGGGGATGTCTCTACGTATTCCTAGCGAGACACATGTTTCTTTTGACTTCTGACTGAATTCGATTGAATCGGTTGAAGTTATACTGTATACTTAAATTTGCTATCACTCACTTTGCTATACTATTATTTCTTACGATGCTGTGCAATAAGACACTTTCCTCACTGAACACACGCGAGAAGCAAACAGGAAACCACCAAGCGACTTCCGGTGTCAAAGCAAGGTGGGTGTTGGGCAACTGCTCTTAAAATTATATGACATCATGTTTACTCTCTGTGGCATGCCATTTAGCCTCCATGTCTCTAAGCATACTGATCGCAATATTTGTGATACGCTATCTCCTGCAGTAAGAAAAAGCTTTACCACCGCATGGAAGAATACAACAACTTCTGTAGTACAGAATTTTTCGATGTGAACCCTACAATGCATGGACCCTACAAGAATCCCTGTCTCGAGAATGATAATCATGGAAATTTATCACACCAACATGACAGGTAAGTTTTCATTAGAGTATTACGAGTACCATCGACGACACACTTCTGATGCAAATAATGTAGGACGATTTAACCGATGCACTTTCTATCTGTTGCTGATTAATTTTCGTTGCGTAGGATTTTGTCTATCACATGTGTGATTGATCCATTGTCGACCAAGTAGAAATGCATCCAGTCTCATCGTATGAAACATTACCTGTCGCAGTTACTAAAATTGGAAATGATAACAAGTAGATAACCTGCAATTGGTTCCTTGTTCAACGCACAGCGCGACATGCACAATGCGCGAGCTGCGATGAATATGACATACATCCATCGAACTGAGAAGATATCTATCCAATATATTTATCAATATCATACAGCGACGTTAGCCATGAGTAACGAGTGCTCTACGTCATATAAGTAGCCAACTTATCGCCTGCTAGAGTGATTGCTCGCAGAATGGCAACTTCATCAAAATAAGCGGTTTCATGTTAGAACGTTAGACAGAAATTCATGCACTATGGATCCATTAGTTAACTTGACAATAACAGATTAATTCATTTGCGATCATATATTTCTACAAACTACGAGTAAATAGAATACTACCGGTAAGTAGTGATGCAAATGGAAAATTTTCCAGAAAATTTTCCGGAAAATTTTCCAATTTTTTCAAAATTTTCCGGAAAATTTTCCAATGGAAAATTTTGAAATTTTTTTTCTGGTGATTGACGTTTTTGCCATTGTTTTGGAGGCTTGTTGCAGTCGTTTGAAAAGACTATGTAATATTCAAAGACCGAAAACTTCTCTATCATCCCTGCATGTTAACTTTTGGAACCAACTGCACCCTCTATGTCTATTTCAGATCTTTCCAGCTGAATATCAGAAATTAAATGGATTTCAGATTTCTCTATTTGAATTTCAGATATCTGTCAGAAACTCAACTTTGAACGGATCTTAGATTCAACTGGAGAATCTCCAATTCATCTGGAAAAGTCTGAAATTCATTTAAGTAGATCTGAAATCGATTGGGAACTATCTGAACCAGCTAGAAATGGATATCGAATGTGTAGTTTGTCCTCCATGAAGTAGTGATGCAAATGGAAAATTTTCCAGAAAATTTTCCGGAAAATTTTCCAATTTTTTTAAAATTTTCCGGAAAATTTTCCACTGGAAAATTTTGAAATTTATTTTTTGGTGATTGACGTTTTTGCCTTTGTTTTGGAGACTTATTATAGTCGTTTGAAAAGACTATGTAATATTCAAAGACCGGAAACTTCTCTATCATCCCTGTATGTAACGTTTGTAACCAACTGCACCTTTTCCATGTCTATTTCAGATCCTTCCAAATGAATTTCAGACATTGGATGGATTTCAGATTTCTCTAGCTGAATTTCATATATCTGTCAGAAACTCAACTTTGAAAAGATCTTAAATTCAACTGCAGATCTGCAATTCATGTGCATCATATCTGAAATTCATTTGGGCAGATCTGAAATCGAATTGGAACTATGAACAGAAATGGAGGATGTGTATCCTCAGCGAAGATGTCGGAAAATAGACCAGAAGTTAGAGGCTATCATAGATATTCTTTTACTAATCACAGATATCTTTAGTGACCAAATATCTAACGAGTTTACAGTCTTTATGTCTTCCAAAATGGTCGCTCATGAATGCTGCTTGGACTGTGTGCCTATGCTTCACTTGTTCATCAACACATGGACAATTTGCATCACTGATCAACTCTGCATAATAAAGCTTAACTTTCAAGCTAATAAGCAAACTCCAAAATGAAGTATATTATTTTTGCTGCAGATCTTTCACATTGCATGAAATTGTGCCGATTGTAAAGCAAGATTCAAGTTATCCCAAACGGTGTCTGTGTGATAGTTAAAAATGCTAACAATTTATAGTACAAAGCCACTGCGGTGGCAAAGGAATGTTCAAAAATCCGCGGACGGAACTCATGTTGCTAACGATCGCTCAATCGAAATAATGATGAAATTAAGAGTTTTAGATCCAATTTATTGGTACGTATAGCTGCCTCGGAAGTGGAAGCGCTCAAATTATAAGGCCTATCAAAAAAATCAAAGCTTTCAAAATTTTCCAAAATTTGCCATAATTTTCCAATATTTTCCAAAATTTTCCAATTTTTTCCATAATTTTCCACGGAAAATTTTCATCACTACCGGTAAGATAGTCAGGACATCTGGATTTGTCATTAAGGTATAGCTATATGAGTAAGGTGGATTTGAAACACACGCAGGTGTGTCTTCAATATTCATGTGGAATACTGATCGGTCAGCAACTCACATTTCCCAACGGATGAGACGTCCCCGTGATACACAATAAGCGAAGTCAAATCATCGATTCTTCTTTGGCCTAGTGTCTGCCAGTCACCTAAAACAATTTTTACAACGCTACTTTTGCAACGCTTTTATATACTTAGGCCTAAGATAATATGTATTTAGTGCCTAAGAATAATGTATTTAGTGCTTTTATTCTGTTGCATGTTGATTTATCATGCAGAATTTTCAGATATTATTTCAATATAATGAATGTAAATTTGAGTTCAAAATATGAAACTACAATGCGTGCTATGCACTTCGTATATTGTAAGTAGATTTTACTCCGCCTATTTCGATAGGCGGAGATGTCTGTTTCATTGTGTTTCTGATGGATCGCCTTTACGTGTATTTTCCATCTCAGTAGGTGAATGTTATGTCTCTTTGATTCCGATTAATATTCAATTTTTTGTCAATTCCCATTGATTCAACATGTCACAATCACGCCGTATCCGACCGTTATGTAAATGTTCAGCAGCAAATCCTTCTATGTATGCATGGAAATGTGCAAGTTAATAGGTGAAAGGTAAAGAAACGCTATACCGTAGCGCGACATCTACACGTCATTAAAGGAACCATGGAAATCCAACACCCCATCAAATAAAGTATTAGAGCTGACATGCGAGTTGTAAACAGTGCTACGTCGTGGAAATGTGTTGTGATAACAACGACATTTAAACGACGGCAGTTTCCAGTAGTTGACTATGACTTGATTAGTAACCTGCGGGTAGAACATTTTTCGGTGCACATGCCCGCCCGTACCCATGAGTTGCTTACCCCTACCCGCCTGTACCCGCACATGTATGCATTAATATTTATAGAAATATCACAATGCCATCATTATTCTATTTGTGACAAAGAATTATTTTGAGAGGAGTGATGACGCCCAATTTATGGTTCTGTAATGTGATGTGGTCATCATTAGATCGCTACTTTCTAATTCACTTCATTTAAAATTCCAGCCGTCCGTACTCGTGACCAAGTCTCTCTCTATCCGCACCCACCTATACCCGCGGGTCACTAGGATTGATATTGGACCTACTTTGTCAGTGTGCTTTGAAAAGAATCACAGTTTTCATCATTTCTATGGCGTACATTTGCCCACATATCGCGAGTGTACACATCGCCTTACATTCGTTTTGCATTAACTTTGAGACTGAGAGAACTGAGAGACTGAGATACGTGGACAATGGAAATGTATTAGAACCGCGTCTTCTGTGCCCTGCTGAAGTGGACGGCTGACGTACAGTCCACAGTACATGATGAGCTGTGGAATTTGAATGCGAGTGTTATTGATATTCGAAATGCCCTATCTCGAATTCCAATAAACAAAGCCATGGGTAGTGATGGTCTACCGAATCGTCTTCTTAGGGAAGGCGCGGACTTCATTTGTTATCCTCTTTGCTTGATCTACGATAAATCAGTTGAAATGCGATCCTTCCCATCATGTTGGAAATGTTGCGAAGTGGTATCAATTCCTAGATGCAGGAAACCCACAAAGAAGGATATTTGCCCAATTTCAATTACTCCGGTTATCAGCAAACTTTTTTGACGTTTGATTCTTTTATCTGTATTTCAGGAAATTTCAGCGTTGTACGGGCCTCCTTCTCAGCGCGCATTTAGAAAGTTTTGTTCAACTTAAAGTGCGTTAATAAGTATCCACGATACCATGACTTCCTTTCTCGACTTGATTGATACCAAGGCTGTTAAAGTAACATGTCTCGATTTCACGAAAGCGTTCGACAAAATTAATCACGTTTGTTTACTGAATCGTCTGGTAGAAGGTCATGTAAATCATGGCTTCGTGAGTTGGTTGAGAAGCCACTTATGTGACAGGTCTCAAAGGCGTGATCAATGGTATGTACGGTCCACTTGCCAACGTCCCTTCCGGCCTACCTCAGTGATCAATTTTGGGACCATCGATGTTTGCAGCTTTCATGGGTTCAATTGAAGTTTCTTCAGAATCAGCTGTTATCATTTATGTAGATGATGTAAGCTTAATAGAAAGAGTTACAGTGAATAATAATCCAAATAATTTGCATCGCTTTTAGGTATGGATTGATGAACGCAATATGGAACTCAATCTCACGAAGTCTAGGCAATTATTGCTTTCTCGTGGTGATGATTTCGATGCCTCATACAACAGCATCAAGATCTGCCATGACGTCAAGATTCTAGGATTATTGGAATGATCATTTTCGTCAGATTTTGAGAGTCACAGCCCAAAGACTGTATGTGCTACGAACGTTGAAGCCGATCATCCCCGTTAAGCAGCTTGTGATCACTAATCTGTTTCTTTACTGTGCTCACCGTTTCGTGTATTTATCAAAAGTATCGACATAGAGTTGGAATGATTTCAAAATCGGGCCCATAAGATTATTGGTGGTGAAGATTGTGGAAGTAGTAAGTTTCCACCAATTTCATTTGTTCGGACAGAGCGTGCCATTAAGTATTTCAATGAGAGCGAATCCAACATTTTCCATCCTTTGCATCAATTTAGTTCCGTCTCGTCTACCTCGTAATGGCCGTCTGTGCATTCCATATGTGCGAACTACTCGAAGACTACATTCTTCCATTCAATGGACTGTCGCCTAATGATTTTGACATTGACACTCATAAACATATTCTCTATTTCTGATTACTTACCTTGTAATTCTTTCTTGCATGTCATGATTCTTAATATTTGTATAAAACTCTTACTTACTTACTTACTTTACTTGCCGAAAGTCAAGATTGTTATCATTTCTTTATAAAATAATTTGATAGAATAACACTCAGAGCTACAAGGGTTACCGGAGTTACACTCAGACCTACCGGTGCAGTCAAAAACCGGCCGGAAATAAACCGGCGTCCCTGTGACCTTTTAGACTGCAGCGGTTCAACTTAAACCGTTCGTTAGACATAATTCGATTAATCAATTTCTATGTAGTATGCGGTAGGTAGCTCAACAGTACACAATCGATATAGAAGCATACCTACATGCATCTTTTTATCCTCAAAAAATTTGATTTCCGCGGAAATAGTTTGTTCACAGAATTGAGTTCAGATTTGTTCCGATTTGATCTCAATCAGTATTCCAAATGTTAGTATTTTGATCAAAGAATATTTATTGTGGTGTCTTCCTTTCGGTCATGTGTTTGACAGTTTTGTTATCCTGAAGATGACCAAAAACAACGATCTACCCCTCCTCCTTTGAGAATAAGTTTTGTCCCGAGAGACATGGCCATAAATCTAACTTGGACACGACATATTCGGATTACTCCTGCCAATTCTCAGCCGGATGAAGAATCAAATAGACAGAGAGAAGAATGAGGGAAGGGAAATTGGAAAGATTAAAAAAAACAATAACTTGGTGAGAATGACTTATCGTGTTGTGGAATGCAGAAAGGAACTCGCAACCGTCTTCTCTCCATGCATTCTTTTTACTTCATATTTTTATATGACTGAAGGTATATAGGCCTGGAAACATCGTGCCATTCTGTTACAATTTCACGTATTTAACAACTCATAAAATCAAGAGAGGATGAATTACTTGACTGTATGGAGAGCGAAGTGAAAAATGCCTAAGAAATCTGTCCCACGTCAATTTAGCTTTTAGTAGGTCTGTGGGGTACACTTTAGTTTCCAATTAAGCCTACATAAATTCGAAACTCTATGACATAAAGGGACTGGAACGAATATGCACATTGAAAACAACACGCTCTCATCATAGACATCCGACTTCTCGCTTTGATAAAGTTAGTGAGACTGCACCTTTTCCACATGTATTTCAGATAGCGCAATATGCATTTAAAACATGAAGAATTTCTGCCCTTCAAGTGCTTTGCCATAATGTCCAGGAACAGCGATTAGCATAGAGTAAGCATATTAGGTAGAGTAGCAACTCAGCATTTATCAAATCCCCAATGTGTATACAGCTTCGATTTCATTAAATGAACTCGAGGTGAATACAATTGGGTATTGTTACAAAATGTGAGACATGCACATTTTTGCAGTTTTGAAGAAATTATCGCGGAATTGAATGATCATGATGGTAATGCAGAAGGAATGATATTATTTTACATATTCTCAGTGTAAGATACTGACAGCCGACAGCCTTGGAGAGTCAATGTTTGTTAAATTAGCAATTCGATAGGTTGCTATTACTTTCATGCTCAACCTCAAGGGTATTTTCTTAAGTATGATCATATCACAGGCAACCTGCCATTGGCAAAGCAAAATCACACAATCAAAGACAATGATTTCAATTAACCTTGAAGGATGTAAATGGGTCCACATCACTATTCAGACTCAAGAAATGAAGCATAAATTTAGTGAATCATAAAATCATGCCAGTGAAAATTGAATCAAGAACTTGAAATTCCAGTCAAGAAAGCAAAATAAGTCTCGACTTTTTTATGAAGACTTCCATGAAATTCCCTTGCAAATTAGCTTAATTTCCGCCTAGTTAGGATGATTATTAGCAAATATTCATTCCTTTTCATATCCAACTTATTTCATACTACTTGTAAAGGGATTTCATGTCGGCAGTATATAAATTTGCAAGATTTTGACTTTTTTTGAAACTGCTCAAATAACTTTTTGTACCACGGGAACGTGATCTCCGCAAAAAAACTGAATCTTTCCAAATTAAAATTTTCACTGTATGCCGATACTTTTTTGAGTCGACACTGTACCTATGTGTCCCTACTCTATGACGATTAGCTTACTTGGAATCATTGGTGACTGATTCCATCCATTGCATAACAGGTGGAGATTGTTGCCGAACAATGCTGCATGCAACAACTTTCTACAAGGATGCATCAAACTTGCAGGATATGAAAATAGGGTTAAATCGGGTAATGTCGACACTAAATTGGTTTTCAGGATCTCACGGCTGTATTTCCTAGTTTTGATATGAACTATGAAATCAAAATAATCTCTTCTTGAACGAATTTATTGGTTCATCGATTTATTTTATGATTAATAACGATTAATTATAATTATTAATTATAACGATGTTCGCATAATATCGACACTTTGTCGGGTAACATCGACCGCCCCAAAAAGAAGCGTCAAAATTTATCAGGTTTAGGAAGCCAGTGATGTTATATGTTGTATGAAAACCAAGTCTACATATCTGCTGCCTGTTTGGTTGCCTGAAAAGGCGAAATTTCACAGCTGAAAACAGTCTAAACAGACGAATCCAACATCGTCAAGGTCGAAGAAGAATTCTGCACATTTTTCATGCATGTGACGCAAGCTTGTAACGCAACGGAAAGTGATGAAATTTCACCTTTTCAGACCATGAAAGAGACAACAGATGTGAAAAGTTTCGTTTCATACAACATGCAACATTTCTAGTTTGTTATATCTGGCATTTTCTGACACTTCTTTCAGGGGACTATCGATGTCGACGTGCAATATGTCGATATTATGCGAATATCATTATAGGCCACACATTTTACTTTTCACCTAGAATCACCTGTTAAACCGATGAATTAACAAATTCGAGTGAGAAGGGATTATTTGGATGTCATAATTCATGTAAATACTGAGAGAAACAACCGTGAGAGCCTAAAACTGTTTTTTTACTGTCGATATTACCCGACATCTTCCATACATGGTCTAAATAGACCTAATAATTCATAAAGGGGTGCATTCAAATGTTGTGAAGGAAATATTCTAATAGACAGTTAACAATAATGATAAAAGAATGGTTACTTATGGGTGCAATTTAGTGCACGTTTGGATGAATTTCTGAAGTTCTAAAACATGATTTTTGGAAAAGTGGCTTAACTGGCGATATTACCCGAACTATTAGCGTTAATTTCAACATTTTGAGAAAGTTGGATTTCAATGTAAAGAACATTTTATCACGAAAAGTATTGTATAAATATCATATTTTGTATTCTGTCGCTCAACTAGAATTCAAAAAGAGTTTCATGCATAGATGTTGGTCTATGTTTTAAACAGGAAGTAAAGAAACAAGGCCATTGTAACTGATGAAAATATAAATAATCTTTAATCCCAAATTAATTTCGGCATGTCAAGTAATTGTGTGGTTAACATCAGAAATTTGCATAAATAAAATACTTTGATTGAATTCTGTTTGGATTCAGCAAATTGTTGCCCAAACATAGGCCTTCATATTGAACATACCACTAAGCAAAGTAAGTATAAAAGATTCTGTTCTTTCAAGCGTGGTCCGCTGTTTTCAAATTCTAAATTTCAATTTTTCTTATTGAACAACATCTTGCTTTTTTTCTATTTACTTTGCCGGCACAAGTGTGCCTTTGTGAAATACAATTATCGCTTTCTGAAAAACTACTTTTTTTAATCTGAAAATAGTTTCCTAAAATCCATATTTCATATTCTGAAATACATATCTTGTTTTCTAAATTTCTTTTTTACCGAAATACTTATTGAAAAGGTGTAAAATGGTCAACAACTACTTTCTGATGGCAATTTCAGCTGCTCTGGAAAGTACCAATCTACCTCCATGTTGCTAATGAGTTGATCATAAAAAACAGACCACCTAAATTTCGTTGAAGTTCAATCGATTATAATGCTTTCCAATTGCATCGCACAACAACGTGCCATGCATCATTCGAGAGCCTGCATTCTCAACTTTAAAATGAGCTCTGATAGACTTGCATCCGTTATTGGATTTGCTGAGCAGTGCTCAAAATATGAAAATCACTCAATCTACAAATCTCTATTTTTCAAAATGAAAACTCGCGAGTATGACAATGAATCAGGTACGAGGAGAAAGTGCATGTTCTGAACTCCCTTTTGACATACTGTTCATCAAAATCGGAGAACTAATGAAAAATGAGTGATATCTTGAAGTTATCACAAACTCATGACCTTTTTGGCTGAAAATGTTATGTTCTCTCTTTTCATCAAAAGTGTTCATGTTTGGTATCTTCAGAATCCTTGCGATGTAAGGAGTACGAAAATGTAAGTTATATTCATACAAGTTCAATACTTCTCTTTCAAACTTCTTCAATATTTGTTTTCATTTCCGCAAAAGTACACAAACAACATGAAGGTAAACAATCGGCATCCGCCTTGAGAGAACAAAGACATGCCTTCGCTAATTGTCTTGTTTTGAACCTTCGTTCATCTGACATGTTGTTTGTGTACTTTTGGGGAAATGAAAACAAATATTGAAGAAGTTTGAAAAAGAAGTATTGAACTTATATGAATATAACTTACATTTTCGTACTCCTCACATCGCAAGGATTCTGAAGATACCAGACATGAACACTTTTGATGAAAAGAGAGAACATAACATTTTCAGCCAAAAAGGTCATGATGAGTTTGTGATAACTTCAAGATATCACTCATTTTTCATTAGTTCTCCGATTTTGATGAACAGTATGTCAAAAGAGAGTTCAGAAAATGCTCTTTCTCCTCGTACCTGATTCATTGTCATACTCGCGAGTTTTCATCTTGAAAAATAGAGATTTGCAAATTGAGTGATTTTCATATTTTGAGCACTGCTCAGCAAATTCAATAACGGATGCAAGTCTATCAGAGCTCATTTTAAAGCTGAGAATGCAAGCTCTCGAATGACGTATGGCACGTTGTTGTGCGATGCAATTGGAAAGCATTATAATCGATTGAACTTCAACGAAATTTAGGTGGTCTGTTTTTTATGATCAACTCTGTAGATCTTAAGAAGAATAAAGTTTGTGAAGAATATGACAATTGGAGGTTCGCGGCGCAAGCTGAGTCGATATCCTGTCCATCATTTATCAAGACGCCTCTATATTTCAATATAAATGGCAATAACAGTGAATCTTTGCAAAGGTCACTGACCTGCCGTACCGATGCCGAACGGTTGTCAACTAGTGGAACCGCCATCGTTTATATAGGCTTCTGTCTATGTTTTTGACAGTGTATGTCCACGACGTAGCATTTTAAGCCGGTGATCTTGCTCTTCAATATGCTGGCACTGATGCCGCAGTTGGTTGGCATCATTGTCCGCCATAAGTTAAAATCTGCATCATTTTCCTGAGGAAGCACTGCATGCCAAATCTCCACAGAAATTATGCAATTGTCATATTCTACTTTTAAGGTAAAAATGCACAGTGGGTAAAATTTTAGGACAAACTGCATTTTGAGAATGTAAAATGTGTTACCGTAATTCATATTTTGTAACATGCACTTTATGATCTAAACTGGATTCGGTCTTCCGATCCTCAGTTGGAGCCGATGGAAATGCAGAAGCGTCGAGAACCTTGCTTGTCTAGATTAGCGGATTAAAAGATACTGTAGTTATTGAAAATTGGTTGCAATTAAGTATGGGTAAGCAATCAGTTGCTTTTAATTGCAACATGAAGCAACAATTAATTTCAAAAATATGATGGGATCAATCAATTGCAGTTAATCGGTGTCATCAAGTTATTAATAACTCTTGATTTTGATTTTTTTAACTTAACGAATTTGGCTTTGCAAGTCACATAATAGCGTGCTGTCAATTTGGATGACAACTTTAGTAGCCCTGAGCAGACTTGTAGAGTGCACGAAATACATGTAGCTATATTTTTAATTGGATGTGAAAATTGATAAATTTTTTCACAGACCGAAGTTCATGCATTATGGCTGCTGTATAGTGATAATCAATGATTGAAGCAAGTGAATGAATTATCACTCGTGCTCACAACAGACAACAAAAATTGAGTTTTAAAAGTTATCATAAAAGTATTATAAAATAGAGATACTAAATACCTAAATAACAAAGCTAATAACAAATAACCCTGATTAGAATCCTGAATGGAATCAGTTGTGAATAAGACAGGTATAAGTCAAGTAACCTGGCAGTTAATAATTCGCACTCTCAACAGATACTCCGGTGGCCTTGTGGTTAGAGGGTATGCTTGTAAGTCCTCTAGCTCCAACGTCGCTGGTTCAAACCAACAGACCAAAACATATCTTGTGGTGGTTGCATGTTGAGATTTAATAAAAATACGTTTCGCAGGCTAGTATCTAAATGAATCCTTGAAGGTGCGATAGTGAATGGTGACGGTACTGTAGGGTCATGTAAATCAGTTGATTGACTACGTTCCCCATTGCAACCCATTGCATTTATTGACTAATGCCAATGGATCTGTTACCATTATTCGATGACAAAATTAAATTAATTGCAATTATTCGATGACACCAATCAATTAATTGCATTTTTTGTTAACGCCAATCAATTAGTTGCGACCAATTAATTGCAATGTAATTGATTTTTCATAATCCCTGATCCGAATGCCACTATATGACGAAAGGGCTAAAAGTATAACACGTAGGTAATTGCACTATAATCAAATTTGTTGATATAAGAAAAATCTTTAATTTCATTTGATATACTGAAGTAGTTTTAAAGTTGGGAGATGTTATTATGTTTTGTAGACAATTCTGAATTTGTTTGTGCTCCGAAGAATCAATGAAAATTACCTTGCGTGACATTTGGAACATCGAGCAAATGACTTTTTCATCACTCTCACATGTAGAGGATAAGTTGATACATTAATAGGTTTGTTGAGTTAGAGGAGAGACGGAATAGCACGTACGTTGCATTTTGTTCAAAGTGCAAATCAGTTAAGATGATAGTGAAGCAAGCATATGTTTGGCACCTGCCTAGTAAAAACCAAAACCATAGACTTGCGATAAATGAGAAAATCATGCTTACCAACAGGAGCAATATCATATTCGACGCACACCGAAATTTCACCTTCGGAGTTCCGAAGAATGGAGTAGGTTTCCTCACAATTACTGTTGGACAACTGGATACCATTGATGGAAACAAGTCGGTCACCAACTTTAATGCGTCCGTCTCTGAAGACAATAAAGTGACAATAACCTTTGATCGATATGGAAAAGCGAATAATGAAAAACGGTGGTTGTCATACTCTTTAACTCCATTTTAAATAACTGATCGAAAGAAAATAAATCAAAAAGCATATTACTTAGTTTTCCTCCCGAAAAAAAAGGCAAACAAATTTCTTCTAGAGGTCACAATTTAATAAAGTCTCAGAGAAGCCATAAGTCTCGATATTTCAATATTACAGATTCAGTTTGAACATTACTAGGGATGTAGGGCGAAATACACTTAGAGGAAAAGGCAATAACTTGATATCGTGATTGTAATATTAAGGGATTAATTGTAATCAACCTTAGAAAATCCACCTGGAAAAAGAAACGGAAGGAAGCGCATTATGTAACACTCCAGTGGGTGGTTTTATTGTTGTATTATTTGTTGCATTGAAAATCATTGACTGCTTGAGTGTTATACTATATGTCTAATGATGCCTTACAATGTGCAAAAAAAGAGCAATTTGCAGGCATACCAGAAAATATTAAGCCTAATAGCTAAAATGAAACAGAAGGAATACGGCGCTCAATATAACCACATAAAATCAAATGAAGTGCATTCAATTATAATACCGGTAATTAACGAAATGCCAAATGTACCAATCAGCCGCTGTTAAACCTTATATAAAACAATATCTTTCTATTTCCTTCTTCCGGGCGAATATTCTAAGATTGCATGTACGTGTATTTGGTTCACCTGCAAGATGGACCCACGCTTGTGGTATCAATAACAACTTACCGCATTTATCCCATTCCTCAAATCTCTTTGCTTAAATTCAAATAAAATTCAAACTGATGATATAATTATAAGACATCTAGACTTGTAGGTAGGAGAGTTTCAGAAGACTTCACTACATTTACGCTGACATTTCTGGCTAAAGGAAAAAATGATTTGAAGAGTTCAATCGAAGCCTAGAAGCCTAGAAGAACTTTTTTATCACTTTTTTTCCGAAAGGGAAATGAAGAGGCAGGTTCTTGTGATTTATTTTTATCGATCAGAAAGTTGGATCTGGGGTAGAACATCACGAGAAACGGGCCTTGGAGGACGATCCAGTTCAAATCTTGCAGACGTTATCCGATGTCATTTTTTCCCTGTACAATCGAATTTTAATTATCCGAAAATAGATGACACATGCTAAAATTTGAAAATTTATACAAGTATAATGAAGTTAGAAAAACAGATGATCTAAATGACTAAGTATATCATCTCCTCTATTAACCTTTGTGTAAGATTAATTATTTTCTATCCATGACATGTTGAAATAATTTTTTTTGCTATTTATAGCAAAATTGTTTTATGTCTATAAAGTAGTATTTGCTTTCACTTGAAGTCTTGCAGCACCATCATTGTGCCAGGTGGTTTCTGTGGCTGCCTTGAGTTGCTTGCATGCTGCACATGTGAATATCATCGCTCAATATCGATTGTCCCGACACTAACATTCTTGTGTCGTAGCCTGTTTTCAGCCTTGACATGCAAAATGAATTCTAGCGACTGACTTCCATATTTTGAATTGGCTCTTCGATGAGAATTACTTTAAACAGATTTGCCCGTTCCAGATGCTGTTCCATGGACCTGGACTAGTTCCGGGACGGAGCATTGGGGCTTTCGTCGTCAAAGATCTTCACCAAAGTGGTTAATCCTCTACTAATGTCTATTAATTGATGACAATGATATAATTTCTGACTCATAATAAGAAGGATGCTGCGCTTCATTGATGGATGCTTGCAAAAAGTGAAAAATTAAAACATCTAAAGAAGCACAGTACATTTTAAATGCACCATAAAATAGCTCTTCAAGTGAGACTAATACCGTGTCACGTAAATATTGAGGATCCACGGCAGAAATGCCACTGGGGTAGGATGCAGTATGTGAACTGGACAGAATTACTGAAAAAGGTTTCCGCTCAATCTATCTGTGAAAAGTATAACATTGTTTTGGCTATTGGCCGACACTTGGCAGTTCTCAATTATATATTTTTTTATCCGGAAAAGCGTTAAGCAAACTTTAATACATATTGATCATACCGGGTATGGCCGACACTCTTAAAAACTCCTTAAACACTCAGTCTTTTCATAGCCTCCAGTTAGCCTCCAGTCATTTTTTAATCGATAGTTACACAAAGCAACATCGAAAAGTTTCCACCATAGAAATCTGGAGTTTTCACTCACAATTCACTGACAGACACAGCGACGCACATGGCAACGCAGACCGCATGATGATCGTTCATGCTGTGTCCACTGTTGTCTGCTTTTACACATCAGATTGATTATCTGTCATGCTTTCTGCCACAATTTGACAGATAACAGATCCAGAAAATCGGTGAGCAAAAGAAAAAATGGATGACAATGCAAAGATATTTGTAGACGTTGCATAAATATTTCACATGAGTTGTAAATTTCTGTAATCTTCAGATGACATCCATGCACAGAATGTCGAAGAAAGACAGACAGCTGAGAGTTTAGGTCTAGAAAATCTCCCGAAATGTCTCAATGAACCGTGAATTGTAAAAGGACAACCCATTCATATCCATCCCAGTTTACAAGTTGATATTTGATTGCGATATTGTAGCTACTTACATAAAGTACTGACAAAATGAAAAGGTTCAATAGGGCACGAAAGGCGTCATTGGTCTGTGTTTACTTTTTCATAGTTAACTCGAGCTACGTTTACTGGACATTTGCAGAAAACCAGTGTGTTCGATTTTTGCTGAGTGTCAACAATGTCTCGAATGTCGACACATTGAGGGCCCTACGAAAAAGCGAATGAGAAAAGAAATGGGCAACAAGCAATATCTGTCAGCATAAGCTGGTTAGGGATTCTTTTACAATGGTTACAGTTTTGATTTAGTAGGTAATGAACTTAGCAAGTTTGATTGTCGTATGTGCCACTTTTCACAGTTTATTGTATTCTCTAGATTAAGGACTTAGAAGTATTCACGATACTTCTATGGAAATTGTTTCGAAATTCATCCTTGAAGATTCATTTTTCCAGTTGCTAAAGCAGTTCGTGTTCATGTATTTTCTTGAATTTTCTTGGAATGTTGTTTCATACAAAATTTAGGGCCTATTTTCTTCGATAATTTCTTCCTTTTCGCGCAGTATTGCCTTTATGAAGATATTCGCTATTGAGACATTTCGCTAGATTTTCTAGACCTAAACTCTCCGCTGTCTGTTTTTCTTCGACAATGTGTGTATGGATGCTATCTGAAGATTGCAGAAATTTACGGTTCATGTGAAATATCTATGCAGCGTTTACATCCGTGCATTGTCTTTCATTTTTTCTTTTGCTCACCGATTCTCTGGATCTGCCATCTGTCAAGTTGTGGCATAAAGTTTGACAGATTATCAATCTGATTTGTAAGGAGACAACAATGGACACAGCATGAGCGATTATAATGTGGTCTGCGTTGCCATGATGTGATGTATCACTGGACCTAGCCAGCACTCGATGCTAGTTTTGGGGGCAAAATACAATGTTTTCGGCGCGCATGACATTTTGTGACACCAACAAATCACACACAATTGTCTGTTCTCATAGCCCGCAGTGGATGTTAAGTCACAAGTGGTGCTCTCCGCTGGAGTCGGAATCGTAAACAGATGCCTCGCTCGAAATCAGGGAAATTTCTTTTCGACTATGCATTCAGGTTACCCTCCCATAGTTCTCACGCCACTGCTTCTGATACCTGGGTATGCTCCTGGCATACGCCAGTCAAGAGTTATATTGCTCGAAAGTGCAATGATCTGGCATCACTGCCAAGCTGCATAAATGAAATCATTCGCTGCAATGATTTCAACTGTTTTCTCATGTTCTATTGTAGATATTTGCTGGCCATTAGAATTTGATTTAAGTTCTCGCGATGCAATTTTGAATTCGGTGTGGATGAGGCTGCACTGCGGTTTTCCTTGAAATTAATGTTTGCGAATGTTTTTTAGGTCGTTTTATCGCTAATGAGATCTTTTATATTCTGAAATTTCTTTTGAAATCTGCTTGAGGACAATAAATTTTGGTTCAACGGGAAGTGCAATCTGTCTTTGTATCAGATATAATATTATCTTTGATACAAGACAATTTGTATTTCCAACGCTCTCATGAGCTGTGCACTTTCACAAAGATAAATTATTCTCAGATATGGATTTCGGAATACATCGAATAATTTCAGACAATATGATTGCCAAGAAATAAAGAGAAATGAAGCATGCCGTATCAATAGATGCTTTAATTTTCTCTATACGAAAGTTTTGTAACAAAAGCTCATCACAAAAATAATCTCCACTCTCAAACTGAAGATTCAGATTGAAGGATTATTTACATATGTTCATTATTTATTTATAAGATGATTTTAATCCACATCAGAATCATTTAGTTTAAAATTGTATGATTTGAGGAAAGGCAAATGTTTGAGCAGCAAATTTTTATTCCACAACAAAATTGCCAATATATCGGCTAGGATGCCATAAGCATCATCAACACAAAAGAAATGGTCAGGTTGCATGAGTAATAAACATTGGTTATTGCCGCTACAGTTTTACTTATTATGACTTATCGTACAAGATGCTCAGATTTACATGCAACTGCTGCAAAGTCATTCTCGTTGAAACATACATTTCTAATTCATAATGTTACGACATTGTCTTCATTCATTGCAACAATTACAAGTCAATTCATCATCATCATCAGCCATGTGGGTTTTCGGACCTTTTTTATTTATTGTGATATGTGCTGTCGATCAAATTAACTTAATTTTATATCAGACGGATTTCAAAAAGATATAATCTGGATTACGAGTACAGGATATTTTTCAGTGTTGAATAATTACAATACTTTTCCTTAAAATGAAAACATTTATATATCGATATAACTGAGTCTTTAAATTCTTGTTCCTGATTCTGATTTCTATTTGGAATTATTTCTCCATTGCTTGCTAGCACAAGATTCTATTTTGCTGATGCTATCTATAGGTTTGGATGAACGTAAGAATCACATCACAGTGGATATGTAATTAATTTCATTAGCATCATGGCATAGGCAGCTAGTTCGAGCAAAAACCTTTGTTATCAGTGAGTATGCACATTGTAAGTTATGTGAAGCAATTTCTTGCACACTCAGCTATCTAAAAATGGACTGTCCATCGTTGTACATAATCGGCATTAAGAATCTTTCACAGAATCAGACATGATTCTTTGTCAGTAATTTCACTGACATTTTAAGTGCGGTTACAGTGAAATATGAGAAGGAATGTGGAAACCGAGTCGCTAAAGTTCCGTGCCACTGAGTAGTCAGAGAAGAAACGTTTTTCCGTCTCTCAACATCCCTGCATGGCCTACATGCAAACTGCGTATGCTAAATTTTAAAATTATTTCATTTGAAGAAGTTTCATTTGGAGAAGTAACTAATTCCCGACTTAAATGATATATCAATATGTCCAATTCTTAGTTCGGGAAGAACAATCACGAAAAGGTTTTTTATAAACTTCCAAAGATAGTTGTGCCAGACTCGATTTTCGTTACAAATAGCTGGGCAAGAATCTGCTCGATATCCTTCGAAGAATGATAGAGCCGAGATTATTATATCATTGAATTAGATGCTGTCTTGGGAGTAATTGGTGTTCTAACCTTCAAATGGACGCTAGCTTACTTTTCCTTTGAAATGACCGCCGGTTGCTATTTGAGTTGTTTTTAGAAGGAAATTTCACTCCATTGCAAAATGCGTACTTTTAACTTTGAGGCCTGGAAATCGCGAGTTTCATCTGTACTTTTTCATGAAATGAGGATCAATAGCTTGTGATTTGATCATCAAAATCCTTGTTGGTTCTATCATGTTTTAATATCGTACTACCTAATTTGAAGTCGGATTGCGGCCATTTAGCCAATTCTAATCTTCAGATAATCTTTTTCATCTGTTTATTAGCTAAAATTCATCTTGTGATTGAGATGGAAGTGTTTCATTGTTTGGACAGGAATTTAATGTAGAGACGCATCGTAAATGGAAAGAAGCGGAGTGGCGGTATGTAATCGAGGTGTGCAAATTCGATCCGAATCCGTCTGTCGGACTCATCTTCTTCCGGATCGGATTCAGGTTTCATGTTTGAAGAGTCGGATTGTATCGGATCAGCATTTTTATGGAAGTCCGAATTAGATCTAATCCGAAAAATTCTGAATCAATCCGACATCGTGGAATTCACAGCTGGTATGGATAATAATCAAATCCCAGCTACACTGTTTAGTAGGAAATGACATCGTTCTTGTTGCTGCATATACCAGGTTATGCACGATGAGCGCGCTCTTGACTTGTTCAATTACCTATTGCCTATTGGTTGTATATACATTTAAATAACAAATGGCAGCTGTAGGATGAGGGATGGACTGCAACGCATTAAGCTATGCAGCGCGAGAGCAGCCAAAAAAGCTCTAGGTTGCATTTCTCCTGTTATTCTGGAGTACATTATGTATTATTATTATTACGTACAATCAGCATATTAGATTTGAAATTTTGATTGCACTCTCGATGCGTTCTTCACAATTAGGGCACTTTACTTTGCAGCTTCGATTACTGTATGATGGGAATTATGTAGGCTCTCCAATGTCTGTGGAATTGATAGGAATATAAAAATATATACGATTGTAGACAACTATCACGGTTGTACGACTTGGCTAAATAAGAATAATAAGGAAAATTTTAGTAGCAGTCGCAAATGATATGTCATTCTAGCGTAGAATATGACTATAGCGTTCAGATCTGGACGCCGTGTTACTGCAGTCACATACATCGATTTGTTTACAGTACAATTCAATTTCGACTGAATTATCCTATCGGCTACAGAATACAAGAAGGTCAATATCTCTTCACTATTCAAGCTTCAAACAGCCTATCAACTCTGTAACAACGTTGGCAGAATTACCTCAATCTATGTAAATAATTGAAATGCTTGAAATGCTTATTGATGTGATCTGTCAATGCCAGAAAAGATTGACACCTCTTGTGACACTTTTGATGACAATGTTAGTACTTAATCAATCTTTCCTCAAAAATTCTCCAAAATTGTGAGATCGACGTAGTTCCATTTTTATTCAGATTATACCAGCAGCTGCTAGGAAAACATTGCAAAATTTCTTGAAATGCTTGATTGAATTTTCGAAAGACATCATTCTAATCGCAATCAAAAATTGGTGTACGGAGAGGTTTTGTGACAATACACATTATACTGACTCTTTTGAAACAGTAAGAAATGTTGAAAATTATGACTCTTTTTCCATCAAAATTACGTGTACACACTACACATGTGCCTTAATGACGCATCAATATTGAAATAGCAATCTAGCCTGCAGCGCTTAAGCTAGTCAGAAATAATTCAACGAGATTTACTATTACGGTGCTCATGCCGAGAGCCGATACACCGCACACTTCCCTATTTGACATGCATATCTAAAGAGCAAATGCAGTATTAATGAAAATATATTCATTGTGTTGCTATTGCATGACAGATTGACATGCTGAATCATGAGATCCGTCCATTGTTAAAGACTATCACATCATCTTCTAATCATATGGTAACAGTCTATCAATCAATTATAATTTCAACTTCCATATATATGATGACCTCACACGATACAAATTTATTATTTTGTCAATAATTTTCAAGACATTCAACAAATATATTGAATTCTTACAGAATGGATGCACTTTTTGTTACTGAATCAATAACGGAATTAGCAAATTGATCAGATAGCTTTCTGATATTATTTTCTCACAAGAAGCAATACAAATGGGTCTTATCTTTCGGTTGTCGATCAACTATTTCATTATCTTTATATCTCGTAGAATTGAAAACAGCTGCACTAAATATGCGTTTCTAGATAGAAAGAAAACATGCTTTGCATACATAGCGTATATATCATGTCAACAGCAACAAGCACAGATCGATGTCAAGATTATTCAAATTTATTAGGAAAACAAATCAAGCAAATTCAACGTCGATTTAAGATTCCCTAATAATACATTGCTGGTGATCAGCAGAAGTCAATCGGTCACGCATCGAAGAATGTTTACATGAGGAGGAATAATTTGTCTCAGCCTAATATGAGGTAACGATGACGACGACTTAAATGAGAGAATTTCTTTGGAATGCCTCACGTTGTAGCAGGTCAAGCAGTGATGGTATGAAAAAAGATCAATCGAACGAAAATGTTAGTACCGTATTTCCTCGAATGCAACCTACCCTCTAATCGAGTCCACAACAGAATCGAAGAAAAGAATTATGTAACCCGTCCTCGAATAGAACTCGCACCTAAATTTATCAATTAATTATAATGCCATTGACATTGAAGAGTTACTACAAATAACTCTGATGTTTTTATGTCTTCTGGCAGAAGTTGTCAAGAAGAATTATATTCTCAATTGGTTACCCAGTAGTCCAGGTAATCTACAGCGAATTACACTTCAACCCGCCACAAATTGTAATGGTTTCAAGAGTGGGTTCATCTTGTAGAGAAAAAATCCCTTGTCAACATATCAGAAATCTAGGAAAATCTAGTTAGTGAAACACCCTGAACTTTCGAATGAAAGTCACGAGTCTTTTCGAAATATAATGATCGGCATTGGGCCTAAGTAAATACGTTTACTCCATTGGCATCGAAAATACAGATCGCAACAGCCAATTAAGATGATGCGTTGCAGCTTGGTCTCACTTGCTACATTTACCTTTCACATGGCTCACACCAATTACCAGCTAAGTTTTCTGAATTATGTCCTTTCCACGCGGCTACATTTCTTAGTCACCAGTTCAAAAACACTTACATGTACATGCACAGCTATCTGCAGATGTAAGCTGATTCAGATTTCTACAAGATAAGTTACAAGTCTGCGAGTCTCACCATCAATAAACAATTATTTTTCACAACTACCGCTAGATCGAAAAAGTGTTTGCGCACCCTTTGATTGTACCTATATAACTTTCTTACGTACGTGTAAGGTGTAAATTGATAAAGATTTGTATAAGTTATGACACAAATTTTCATGCATTTCATCAATAACCGAAGCCCTTTTGCAAGTGCTCTCTTCTGAACATGCATAGAAATTCAAACATCTATTTATATACAAAGCACGTTTACACACACTTATCTCATAATACACATTCCAAGGTACCTGTAGATGTAGATCGATGCAGATTTGTTTGTTGTACATGCATGACTCGTTTGAGTGCAATGAAAAATGTCCAATATGCCTTGTAAATTGACTCTTAAATATCAAATTTGTGCTTTAAAAATACATAGGAATTTCTGCAAGAGCAATTGAACAGCGGCAGAATATTCCTCTTCCTCCTTCAAATTCATTGACTCCTGAGAAATACTGAATTGCATGTTTTAAACTCCGTTTTTACAGTCAGAAAGTTCTAAATTATTTTTGAAGGAAAGTGGTGGCAGTTGGGCATAAATTGACTTTTTTGCATGTATATTTCGATGGTGTATTTGTTGTGGCTCCTGTATGTCTGACGAAAATCCTTGCTGTGTATCAGAAAATTACATTGTTTGCATGGTCACTAAACGGATGTCACATCATTGGAATGTTGATTAAGATAATCGTCCACTGTTCCATCACTGACAATTACTGCAGTCAATACGGCATTGCCAAAATTAAAGGTCGGGAAGCAGTAAGTTACTTATAAAATGTCATAAATATCACGTAATGAGAGAAATGAGGAACGTGAAATAATTATCTATTGACACAACTATAAAAAAGATAATGAATAATTGCGAAGATACTTTCAATTTTTCAATGAACAGTAAGAAAGACTAATACATGTAACAATATGAAGATAAGAAGCAAACAAACTAAATTCAGTGACAAGAATGTTAAAAGAATTTCCTTCTAGTGTCTGTGATGTTAAAGGGGAAACAGTGTCATGCACGGACAACAGTTACAGATGATCATTATCTGAAGCAGCTGCTCATAAACATGACATTGTTATCATATATGCATGTAATTTATATAGTTGACCAGTGGTCGGGAGATCATTTTGTCATCAAAAGGTAGAAAAAACTCTCCAAAGTTTTTGCTCGATACTTTCTTAAAATAAAAATGACTAGTGAAAATCAGAGGCCTTCGGCGTCCAGCGCCTTCAAACGGTCGATGGCAACAATGTAATTTATATTTGTTTCTTAATACTCAAAAGCTTCACTTTAAGTTCTTATAAAGCGAATTATTTATCATATATGCATTCTTGTTTTGTCTATGTTTCATAGTCTGAGGGCCAGTTTTAAAATTGGATACAAAGGAGTATCTGAATAGTAAAATCAAATTCGCATTAAATAATAGTAATCAGAGAATATTTATTACGGATTTAATGCACCAAATAAAGCCTCGCAGAAATGGAGCCGGGTCACTTATTTCGTATGCCTTCAGCCCGGGCCCACAACGATTCAAAAATATTACACTTGGGCCCGGCCCAGATGAATTTTGTATCTGGGCCAGTGTGGCAAACTTTTTCGTTTGGTACACTTTACCATCCTTAATGAAAATATCAATTGCACTTGTTGAGTGTAATCGCCTTAAAAATCATTCCAAAACGATAATTATTCATTACATGATCGCATGCTGTAGGGCCTATGCGCCATCTGTAAATAAATTGATTGTTGTCGAGCAGCAAGGTGAATTTTAAACATTTAATACATACGTAGTAAATTTACATTCGTTTTAAATGTTGTGCATGTTTGACGCGCTTGTCTATGACAAAAACATTGGATCTACATGTAATTTGATGTATCGATGGCTGCATATACTCGTAAGTTATATTTGGATTTATAAAAACAGGGAAAACGAAAGCACTGAAGACATGCAGCATATTTGAAAAAGTGAAGTCGTTATGCCGGTGTTTATTTCATCTTATAGTTTAAAAATCAGTTTGATAGGCCATCAAATGAATTGAATCAGTGAATTCAAATGATCAAATAAGAAAATATTTTCAAGCCAGAAAGACAGACATAATAGACATCGACCCGGGCACTAGATATTTCAGGCCCATTCTCGGCCCGTCCCGTGTGCTTACAGAATTTTTCAAGCCCAAGCTCGGCCCTCTCAAAGCCCTGGTCCGCTTCCACTTTGGAAGTCTGTCAGCGGTAGTACTCAACAGGCAAATGGCACTTTTTTAGCACAATCCAACTTTCGTACTTTTTTTAATACTACAACGAATTACCACCAAAATCCTCTAAATTTGTGCATAACAAAGTTGCCAAGTCGTACAAGAGGCCCGTGTATTCAAGTGAGTAAGGGCTCGCTAAAAATATATGTACCCTGCTTGGCAGGAGCAGATTGTTTAAACCGCACAGACCTGAAGAGCTGATTGCTCCAACGCACATAGATATATATATATATAATCATAAATTTCTTGCGAGTTCCTGAATACAAAAAAGGATGTAATGATGGATGAATAAGTCACCACTGAACTGCGATCAGTCTCCCTGACCTATCAATCTCAGATTCACGAATTCAATACTGTAGAGCTCTACAATTAATGCATTGCAAACATGGACAGATGCATTAGTAAAATGTACAAATCCTTCCAGGTTGAGATATGTAAAGCTATCTGATCATAGCTAGCTAACTTGCCTAACGTCTCGGTGAATTAATTTACAACAGCGAATTTCAAGTCAATGAATCCCATAGAAATGCCGGTTAGCATAGTATTATAGAACAAATTCATATCCATTTGTAATGAAAATTGATGCGCAGAGGTCACTTAATTGGCTTACATACTTTTTGCTCACAGTAAGTGAGCTGTAACAGAGATGGTAATTAAAGTTACATTAGTCAATTAATCTTACGCTTATCGGATAGGTTCTGAGTAGAAAAAAGCATGCCGATACAATTTCTTGTTCAATTACATGATGCACTGATATTCAGTGATATTAAGAGATGGGATCTGCAATTTCCTAGAAGCAACGTATCATACTCGAGAAGTCAACAAATTATTGAGTTAATTTTTTTCAGAAGTTAATTTCCGTGTAGGTCTTGTAGGAAAGTTATCATATTCAAACTTGAAGATCTGCATTTTACCTATATAATGTACAAATTGTCCAAATTAGACATATATGCACTGCCCTGTATGAAGACTATTATTCACAGAAATGTGATTAGTAATGTGATTAACGTAATGAAAATGTACTTTTTCTCATATTTTGAGATAAGACAGTTGTCATATTTTTGTCCATCAATTGTGTCTCTTCAAGTTTTCTTGTTGGCCTCTGATTATGTACACAACACAGATATTGTAAGGATGACTAAATGAAACTTTCTTCATAGTTGGCATACTTTGGACGCCATTCCACCAATGCGACGAAGTAAATCATGCAGAGAGACACACTTCTTCATTAACGCTTCTACTCGCTGAGCATTCAACATGAATTGTGACTTTTCTAGTTTCCAATTAATCACTAGCATAGTCACGAACGTCGTCAGCACGACTCATGGTAGGATGAAACATATACACAATTATTCTTTACAACTTTGTGCTTAGCATAATACGCACGAATACTTTTGGCAGCGTTCCACTTTTTCATGTGCGACAAAAACTTCTTTTGAAAGTTGGCAATTTGTCATTCTCTAACCCTGAATTCATTTGATTCTCGTGGAGGAATTATCTATTTATCCGATTGCAAACATAGAAATCGATGCTGAGTAAACTAAAACTATTCATGAGTTCGAAAGATAGCTTCAATTTCAAAGGCGGTATTTACTCAAATCAAATGTGATTTGATCTGCAATACTCTCACTTCACACGAAAAAGGGCTTATAAGTCCGTCCGCAAGAACGAGTTTCTGCAGGGAACGACGTCGGAATGAGACTGCATAGATTCACGTACATCGTATAACTATCGAGAGTCTGCGCGTCTGCCGAGTCCTACCCGGTTCTTTTTTTGTCTGACAGTAAACACATGCAAATCCAATGAGAAGCAGGTTGAGATTTTCGGCCAAAATGAGATTTTCTACGTTTTCTAAGTGACGAAACTAGGTCCAGATGCATGATTTCTGACATTGAAAGTCTTAAGGTAATTCTTCAGGTAATCATTCTCGCATGCCTCTGTCTAAAGTGGCAATCACATCCAGATTTAGCAAGCCTCATAATGTTGGCAAGCACAACATTCTGGCCAATTTTAGCCACATTTTTAAGCCATATCTCTGCGTACGTCACCGAACAGAAGCACGATAATTGCACATGGATGTCCACATGATAGGCCGAGGATTTTCTAAGTTAAATACTATGGCTCTAGGCTTAATTTTTCTCACTGTAAAATTGTTAACACATGTTTTATACCGGATTTGAATTGCCATTGATAAAATCATTCAATTTGTGGGCAAATGAACTAGTTCTTGCGCATTTTGTTGAAATGCAATTACAGGGTGACCACTGCATTAAGGGTAGTAGGCCTAAATCTATGCAAATCATATTTTAAAAAGAGGTTTGCGAAATTGAGTTACATGTCTCATGAAATTCTATACAGAAAACACAATGTGCCAATGCAACGACCATCTTGAGAGATACTGAGCTCAATGGGTCGGAATCTTGGTAACGAAACAGCGGCATACCACTACAAAGGGCATGAACTCACATTTCCAACTTTGTTTCTGAATCCCTTCGGCAAGTTCTTTATATTCGGCAGCTTTCCTCTTATGGGCATCCTCAACTATCTCTCCTCAGGGAACAGTTAATTCGCCCATAATCATTATCTTACCTATCGCGTCAATCAACACTAGATCAGGCCGTTGGTTAGATAGGGATAACTGACCAACCCTTTGAAGTGGTGATGCTAATGCCCCTTGAAGTGGGATGCCGCAAATTCGAGGCTCCATCGGTGAGGTAATTTCTTGCTAAAACCGGTGTTAGAAGCGTAAAAATCGCTAATAAGTTGAGTGCAAAGTCGGAAGAAGGTAGCAGCTTTGTGTTAAGGATCTGGGCGCAACGAGCTGTTGTGGACCAACCATCTCGAGAGATACGGAGCCTGATGGGTCGAAATCTCAGTGACCGATGACGCTCAGTTGATGACTCAAGTCCTCTTGGGTGCTACAGTTGCTGTTTCACATATCCTACTAATAAGTTCAATAAACTAACCATATTTTATTTGACAGATTTACTATATTTTATCAGCTACAGCTCATAGTTCATTTTAATGTGTTTAAGCCCGTTTTTCTTCATTGGTAAATTATAGCAACCAAGAAAAGAGTAAATCAGGTTAATTCATCTCACCCTGGAAGTAGCCGGGGGAGAACTTTATGAGCCCGGTCAGATGTGAGTGAATCAGGTAGAATTAGATGGGAATGAAGCGACATATTCCATCCAGTGTTTTTGAGAGATTGCGAAAGTATCGAGCATTGACTAATCCAAGCATTAAATGTCGATGATATTCGATGAATGTTTTTATGTAATATGCATGCACATATAATTGTTCTCTTTTTCACCACTGGATTTTGACAGTGCACAAAATTTTAATGTAGTAATTGTTACATTAAAACCTTCTCGGATTGTGACGCGGCTAATGTTAGAAAATAACTGCATCTTGCGCTTACTTATTAGTCAGGATAAGGAGGGTCAGGAACTGAATGCTGAACTTGATAACTTTGGAAGCTGGCGCTGTATACATGGTTGGTGCAGAGCTACGTATATTACGACATTTACAGCATATTCTGTCATCCTTAATTTTTTGAAAAATTATTCTTATCGCTCATTTTTAATATCATGGATAAGCAGAAAATGTACCTTTGTTTATTATTGATGTTAACCCTTAACAGACCAAAGTCTAAACTAACTTACTTAGGCCAAGGTCGGTCATTTCGACCGGATTCAATTTTTCTAATTTCAATCACTTTAATGATAATAGCATCGCTCCATATTGATCTTTCCCACATCCTTAAACGAATCGATTCTCACATCCTTAAACACTTCGATTTACCCAATTTCAGAAGCCTCCAATTATCTGAATTATCATTTTCGAAGCATATGTCATGCAAATGACAAAAGAAGATTATCGAATATATCATGATGATCATTCACCACATGTAATCTTACTGTATACATAAAGAGAATGCAATAGATCCAACCGTGCCTTTCACCGCAGGAAGTTTGCAACATTTCGAGCAGCGCTCATGCGCTCTATTCACATTCCGAGCACCTCACCTCGGCAGTGATCAGAGTAGATTTCGCTAACAGGTGTAATATGTAGAGCTATAACTTTCAGATGTTCTCGCTACTTTTTCGTCCTCGGTGTATTTATTTTACTTTTTAATCGAGTCTATGTTCTGACTAAGTTTCTGACTGATCTTTGTCATGATAGTAAATGACTTACTAAAGATGGATGAAAAACAGTCAGCACTCTTTGACAATCGCTCACATGCGCATCGATAAATACGATCAACCAGGGATGGCATAACTGATTCAGTAACTCAAGACAGAAATATTAAAAGTCACGGAGCGAGCCCTGACTGTGAGCCGATTTTAAACAATAATCAAATAATGCATTATGTCGTCATTTTGAAGTACAAAATTGCTATGTAGTCCAGTTTCTACTTCACAAATTTTGAAGTGGCAATTATTTGTATCGTTGCTTCCGGTGTCCTACTTTCTACATACAAATACTCTACAATATGTAACAATGCCAGTCAGGGTTGAAGATGGCCAAATCTGCTTATCTGAAAGTCTAATAATCAGACTTGTGTTGTAATTGAAATTGCAATTACAATTGCGTGATTGAAATTAAAATTACTGTAATTAGTAACTGTAAACAATTGCATTTTGATGAGTAATTTGTAATTGTCATCAAATTCATTTTTAGCTATGTAATTAAGAAGTAATTGCATTTACTTGGTAGTCAGTACTGTTAAATATATTTATTCAACATGCAGTATAGCACGTAAGTTACTTTTTCCTCTTCATCGATAATGCTTTCCGATAACTGCTAATATCATGACATTGTGAGATTATACTTAGATGTATACCAGGGGTGCATTTACAGGTAGCTTTTCTAAAGAAATTTACGACGAAAGTTACTGTCAAAATCTAAATTTTAGAACCGGGAGTTATCTCAAGGATAATTGCAAAGTAATTGAAATGTAATTGAAGAAGAACGGAGTGAATTGTAATTGTAATCAATTGCATTTCATGAGTCATTGACATGGCACAAGTCTGCTAATAATATTTTCGTTATTTCAATAAATTAAACTGCTTATTCCTTGTATTTCTTCAAAATTGATTTCTGTTGACCCCTGACGACCTTTTTTCCATTTGAAACACTCTAATGCACTATTCTTTGATGAGCTCTATACTTTAGATCTCAGTTAATTAGAGATGGAAAACCTCGTGAGGGATGTCATGACGCAACCGATCATGCATTATCAAACTGTAGTTTCAATATTTGCTGTCAGCGAGTGACGACTGTAAATTAAGCGTCTGTCAATAGGAGAAGTTTTCTTCTAACACTTTCCTCTTCCACATCGAGTGGCGGCAGCAGCGAAGGAAAATAAATATCACTCACTTTTCTACGGTACTTCCGGGCCGAATATGCATGACAGTGAGCGGACGAATCTTCTCCTGATCATTGCATTTACCTCCGCGAACAACAAATCCGTAACCATCTTGCTCTTTGGGAAGAATAACCTCTACTCTTCTACGGTTATGACTTGGAGTTTGCACTAAAATTGAAATGTGTAATTATATTAGGGAAATGTTTACAGTCTTAAAGTTGTTCAAGAAACTGCTCAATGCACTGTATATGTTCGGTCTCTTCCGTGGGCAAAAGTTTTGAGCTCAACTGATTCACTTTGTCACATGCAACACACATGGCAATATATTTTCAAGTTATTGGTTGGGAAGGGTCAAGATAAATATTGATGCTAATTGCAAATTCATATTTTGGCAATTAATTTCGATCTTCATTAGAAAATCATAGATCATCGTCAAGCATAGAAGGAAAACATTTACATGCAAATCGCTTCATTTCCTCTTCCTCCTTCTTCAATCCTCTTTCCTTTTCCTTTTAGTCAGATCACAGTCAATTTCTATTGTCTTTGCTATTGGTAAAATGTAGCCCAGCACCATCTGTCTCATGATCACATTTCTATTTATCTTCTCTTAGTCATCTTTATTTCTTGCTTATGATATCTTATTATACCCCCTATGCAATGTGAATGTTGAATTTTGTGCATGTCAATGTTTTCCTTCTATGCCTGACGATGATCTTCTAATGAAGATCGAAATTAATTGCCAAAATATAAATTTACAATTAACATCAATATTTATCTTGACTCTTCCCAACCAATAACTTAAAAATATGTATAGTCAAGACATTCGCAAAATTAGCAATATACAAGCATAAGTGAGCGTAAGCAAAGGAGACAACGGGGGCATAGCCCACCTTTAATCTTCACATCCAGTAATGCTTATGCAAGAATTAACAGGATAAATTTTATTTGAGCATTCCAAACTTATTGTGCACTGATCTTGATTTTCTAATAATTTTTAAAAATTCTGTAGGGAATTATACGGGCTGAATATAAATGAATTGAATGTTCAGTGTGCGTTCAATAGTGCATGGACTGTTGGAGATTCTGCTTGCTGCTTGCCCACCTAGAAGTGCGAAACAAAATCGCCTACATACCTTTTGAAAATGCGCATGGCATTGATGCCTTGAAATTCCTTCGGCTTCTCGATGTTGTACATAAAAAATTTCCATGTGCTGATATTTTGTATGTCATTAATCATTAGCGGTATAGTACCGGTATATCACATCTACTTACCCGATCGCAGTGATGATGAACTAACTCTCTCGAATTAAAATTCTTAGGTTTAACCAGTTCTTGATTTGACATGGTCAATTCAATATTTAAACAACTCGTGAGACATACCTCGGCTACATCAAAAAATTAGCTTCGACTGTTCATACAGTAAATACCGCTAATTGATTATTGCAGGTGTACTAACTTAGTTTACGAGTCATGTGCTTAAGGTAATATTAAATGAATAACCGCCGAAATTTCACATAGCCTACCATGCCAATTGCCAATCTGAAATGCTACCGTTGATATGAAAAAATTAAGTTTGTCTATTAAATTTGCCCTTCGTTAAATTCTACTGTATTCAACATGTTTTAATACTTAACTTTTATGTTCAGCCATACATTCTGTATTGAATTAGTTATCTAGCAGTGAATCTTTCATAGTGTGCTTTGGAAAATAAATGAATGTTTCAACATGCTATGTTTGATTGACAGTCAAACTCTCAACATGCACAATTCTGTCATTGAAGTTGGCAATGAATATTTGAGGCTCTGATATCAATCCTTTTTGACATTATAACAATATTGGTGAATATCAAACTTTCAAATGCATCGTTATTCCCTCATTATCCTTATGTTGAACTGTTCAATTGATCGATACTTGTTCCCATCAAAAAGTTATTAATCCTTCGTCATCATTATGTGAGAGTTAATCTATCAAATACTTATAATCCCCGTTGGAATGACACCGAAATATCATTCCAAAAATAACATCTGAAATAATGAAAGCAGATAGCTGACACGAGATATGAATATTTTTCAAAATGAAATGGTGGATTGGAAACATTATAGTATTGTCTTTTGCCGAGAAGATATCCCTTGATGAACTTATTCAAGTTGATGAAAATGGACAGCTATCTCCATTCATATGAATATCGACAGAAGAATCATCCTGAGCGAAAAAATGATTATGCAGTCGGATGTTATACACTTCGACACAAAGATGACATCCATAATATTGAGCTTCCTTTAAGAATTCACCCATAGAATTGTGTGGAAAATCACATAGTGAACGCGAAATTTCAAAAATTATTCAAATGCGATGAAGAGAAGCGCTAAATCTCAATGAAATATGCTTCTGATTCATCATAACATTCTAAAACTTCGTTTTGGTCGAATTTTCGTAATTAATTGAAAATATTTTTGCAACCGATATTTCAAAGTTACTTACTCCATTTATTATTATTATTATTACTCCACCGGGCAATTTTCAAAAATCAAACGAAAATGCGGCATTCTAAATCTTGCACCAGAGTTGGAGTAGTACCATCAGAGCCGTGCTATTTTTCTCTTTCATTTACACAATTTATTGCAGAATCCGAGCTCAATGACTCAAGGTCAGGTTCGAAAAAGCGAATAATTGGCTTTGGTAGCAGGCACATTATTGAATACTGATGCCACAGAGTAATGAACAATCAATATTGCTAAAATAAAATTTGATCCATTGGTAAACCCGGTAGGTCAGCTTCACTTGGTGTATTAGTTTACAGATATATTATGACGACTTCTCTTCATCAGAAGCAAAGAAGCATAGTTTCAGAATTTCTCACATTCAATTTGGACATATGCAAAAGAGCATGAGATGGAAAATTTCAAATTTCCTTAAATATCATTTTAAACACACTGCTGGCAAATCGCCGAAGTTAGTGCGGCTGAAATGATTAGTAAATGCTGCCTTTTGTAAACACAATGTAAATAGAATAATTAAATATTGAGTTGCTTCATCAACTGAAAAAGGGAAACGGACCTGAATAGCTGACATTTCAGCAGGCCTGCTATATCATCAGCAAGCCTAGTTTACATCTCTCAACATCGACACAACTTTCTATTTAAAATTATTTCAGACGCACTAACTTAGGCGATTTGCCATTAGAGTGTTTAAAGTGATATTTAATGAATGTTCGTCGAAATTTCACTAATTTGATAATTGCAAATCTCAAATTAACCCGGGCATGACTGCGACTTTAAATATGGGGTTGTGTCGATGTTGAGAGATGTTGTGGCCTGCTGATGATTCCTGATATTGGATGAAATAGCAGCTATTCAGGTGTGTTTCCATTTTTCAGCTGAGGATGCAACTCAATATTTAATTATTCTATTTACTTTCAAATTTCCTGTTTTGGTTGGACAACTACCACCTCTTACTTGATAGAGGTGGTACATTAATAATGATAATACATAATAATAATTATAAATTATAATAATATATACATAATAATAATGCATAATGATAAGTTAATATAATAATAATACATAACTACGCAATCCATTTAGTATAGTTTCACAGAGGGAGGAAGGATTGAATCCAAATACAGAATAAGTTCGAGACGCGAATAGAATGTGATATGCATTTGGTGTCTGACTGAACTACCAATCTCCAATCTTTGTGGTACACGATTTCTGTAAATGATTTCCGACGTGCAAGGAAGACAAGCTTCTCTCACAAAAATATATGAATATTCAAGACTTTTTGTTAACTCTTGTCTCAAAATTCCGCATGAAAATGTGACAGTAAGATTTAAATGACAATCGGTTGTAAAAATGAAAAAATAGATACGCAAAATGATACACACATAGTGCGCTTCAAAATATATGAATAAGGTCACAATTGAATGTTATATTTAGTTGCTCATTCTGTGCATCATGAGTTCGTTATATAACATATTTCAGTGATGTCCATACACTTGCTGCAGTCCTTTTAGATTAACGTAAAGAGGTACATCCATTAATATTGACGTACAGTAAATGTAATTGATGCAAGGAATTATCTAGTTTCTGCGTTCCGAAGATGCGTCATCCTACATATTATTGAGAAACTGTGTGTTTTTGACAGAACAGTTTTCGGTCTCCTACCAAAGTGGTAGATTGCTCAATATGTAGTAACTAATACTGTGAAACAACAAATTTTTGCGGTTACTTATTTTCACGATTTCATGGCCGCACACCATTTGCAATATGCATGGTGAGATAATTCAGCATGCAACAACTTTTTTGCGAACGTAAAAAAATTCGTGAAAATTTGTTGCGTGCGAAAATTTGTTGTTTTACAGTATGGAATAACTATGTAAGCAACTTATTAAATAATATGTAAATATTAATCAGCCGTTTCACAAGGTCGTGTGTCAAATGCGAAAAATTGCGGAGACCTACTCCATCTTCAGGTTAATAGTAACTGACCAACAAGGTTTGCCAATTACTCACAGAATACACATGTGCATGACGTAAAATGTGAGCCTGACATAAAATCGACACGCAAAGCAAGCTAGTGCTAGTGCATTAATAAAGTTACTATTTCCAAATTCTACCAGCAAAGAACGATAGCGAAGTGATACTCTTTGCTTAAAAAATTGTAGAAAATACAACCAACAGAAAAGGGAAAGAGCAATTGAATAAGAGATAGCCTTTACTACTCTTTTATTGAGACCTGCATCACGATCTATTCCTTAGCTGAGTTTAAATGAGCCTTTTTCGGGTGAAGATGCCGTTTTAATCCTCCACAGAATGTTCTACAAGACTGTCAGTATGTCAATCAATTCCTTTGTATGTACATATGATGCGAAAATACCTTGACTGCTTCTCGGTCTCTTCTTCGAGCTCAATTCGAATGAAATGTGCAAGTGAAAACAGCAGACTAATTATGGAATATGATGATTAGCAGAATAAGCAAGAATCAGGTGGAATGACAAAATTACCAACGAAAAACAATCTTCTTCATTTAGTCGAGCTTAACATGAGAAATTGCTTTTTAAGATCCTTTGATGCATTTCAATTTTGAATGAGAGTGAAATGAAACATTTTAGAGGAAGAAGCGACAATCTTCCTTCATGTTTATGCTTAATCGATTCGACAACATGTGAAAATCTAGCAATATTGCAAATGTTTTCCTATACTGACTAGCTATTCTCACAAAAATTTCTGAAACTTTTCGGTTGCAACTGATTAAAGTTTAATACCTGGTAACGAATCCAAGCTTCAAGGCACAATGACCACAATTACCATTAACTGGCCGCGAGCAGATGAAGCGAGATTCCTTGACACATAAAAATACAAGAAAAGAGTTCATTCGTAGCTGCTTCGTTAAGCAAACCGCATCTGCATTGAGCCACAAGCTGGCTATTTTCATTTGCAACTAAAATAGGCCTCCGTTGAAACAGAAATAGTTAAATATATGAAGAGAATGACGACTTTCAAATTAGTAAATGAAACAAAACCCTTGATTCCCCGATCGCACTCGCCTGACCGGGAAATCGAACCAGAGTCCGCGATGGAGACCAGCTTCCACCTTCTTCATTATGCCAAGCTGAGCAACTCAATGACCGAGAATCAAGGGTGTTGACGTCATTTATTGACTTAATAACTCTCTTTAGAAAAGGCTTATAATACTGCAGGGAATGCAGGGAGACGGTCTGTAGCTACCATTGAGAAAAAATGATAGACGAGAAATATGTCCAGCTAATCAAAAACGTTCGCGTGTTGCAGTGCCGGCGATACCGGCACGTTCAGTGTGAAATTCGGCGTACATCAAGGCTATGCTCTCAACCTACACCTCTTCAGCACAATTGTGGACTGTTTGACAGAAGAAGTGAAAAGCCATGAACCATGGACATGATGTTCGCGGATGATGTGGTATTGGGTTCGAAGTTAATGGAAGAAGCTATTTAGAAATATGGCGCATGCATGTGAGCAGGAAGATGATGGAGTACCCGAGCACGAGTGAACTGTGAAACAACCATGCAGGGGATGTGACGAAGGCGAAGGAGTTCAGATATTTTGGATCCACACTACAGAAAGACGGCGGATCGGACAAGGAAGTAACGAGAAGGATGCAGGCATGATGGAAGAACTGGTCTACTGTGCGATAAGAAAACACCCACAAGGGTGAAAGGAAGCGCATTTAAGACCATGGCAAGGTCGGTAATGACATATAGAATGGATGCAGTCACTGTGACGAAAAAGTTGGAGAAGATGCTGAGGCTACTCTCCTTTCTGTTCTCACGGAGAGATGCGATCAGAAACGAGGTGGTGAGACAGTGGTTGAAAGGCTTAAGGTTGAGAGAACACTTAAGAGAGAAAAGACTGCAATGGTTGGGACATATGCTTAGAAGAGAAGAAAAGCATGTCTGAAGACAAATAATGGTTTATGAAAGTTGGAAGAAGAGCAAGATTAAGTCCCAAACGGACATAGAAGGAGTGTATCAAGGAAGACCTGAAACTGACGGGTCTGAGAAGAGGATGCGAAGAATAGGAAGACGTGGAGAACGAAAATCCGTCCGGCGAGCTCACATAAATGCGATTCAAGCCAGAAGAAGAAGAAAAATTCTCTTTAGAAATTCAAAATGTCACAACTGACTTTTGTTATCAAATAATAGTTCGATTGAATTGATATTTAGTTGTTTTTTGCTTATAATCAAAATAAGATCAGATCAGATCTGTTCTATATGCTGTTTAGAGTTAATTGATGGGGCTCGGACACATGAGGATAATTTTCCGATCCCTTTCATGGATACATTGACTTATTTTTCCACTCACTCGGTCACCAAAATTCACGGTTTGTTTAAATCCACTAGCCATTTTCTGTCGCTTTCTCATCTTTACTTTCCATCTATTTTGATTGTATGATTGATGAAATAATTTTCTGCTCACATTTAGCACTTACGCATCGATCGGTGGCAGCGTAGAGGAGACTCTTGCACTTATTCACTTGAATCCTCGCAAGATCAAAGCCGTTGATCATCAGCCGTGATGGGAGACTCGATGTGCAAGAAGTGTCCCAGTTTCATCTCCTACCTTCTCACCCATGTTGTTTGTCCTTAAGCTTGGCTGCTGCTTCATCACCGACAAATTCAGTTATGCAAATCCCAAATCTCAGAGCGCCGGCTCTGTAGAATCAACGTTTCCGGCCTGCTCGAATGATGGATGGCGCCAATGGTCTGACCCGCAAGTCCAAAAGATTTGACAGCAAGGAAGTGTGTGAGCAATCAAATGATTTCATGCAGCGACTTTTTGAAGTGATCGTGGAAAGGAATTGGCAGATAAGTTACGCTCGAGAAGGCATCGAGAATGCTCAAAATATTACGATAGGTAACTCTATCGTTAAGAACGTGAAGTCATTCAGGGATACAAGAGTCTTTCGGTTGATGGCACAGTTGGAAGGTCCGCATCTCTAGTCCATTCGTCACTATTCCGCTAATAGCGGACTAGCAAACTCGATTGAAGAACAGAGACAGCGGGAAGTGAAACAGTTGCGGAATAGAAGTCAACGAACAGCTATTTTCATGTAAATCCGACTATTCGCTTTTTAAAAGTTAGTAGGACTTGAGTGGACAGCAGGTGTTTGTCGATGGTCAATTCAGCTTCTCGTGAAAGTGATATTAAAATGCTGATATGATCATTACTTACTTCACCTTGATAAAGAACACTAACAAGGTGCCTGCCATTGGGGCTGCTTATTAAATAAAATTATGCCGACAGTAATTTGACGGATTTAATATTCTGTCGATAGAATTTTCAACCTACAGAGCCGATCATGGACCACTTGAATTATGCTGAAACTCAATAGATTTCCATACCTTCCAGTCGTCGCACAATAGTATGTCACACATCATTAGAGAGTTTGCATTCTCAGCTTTCAAATGATCTATGATAAACTTGTCTCCGTTATTGCATTTGCTGAGCGGCGCTCAAAATATGAAAATCTCTCAATTTACAAATCGTAATTTTTCAATGAGAAAACATGTGAGCATGTTAGTGAATCAAGCACGATGAGAGCGAGCATCTTCTGAGCTCTCTTCTGATATCTTGGTCATTGAAATCGGTGAACTAGGAAAGAATAGGTATGTAAGTTTCATTCAGATGAGGTCCAAAGTTGTTTCTCAGACTTCTTGGACATTTTCTCTCCTTGTCACTTAAGTACGCGAAGACCATGCAAGGTGAACAAAGATTAAAAACAGAGCAATTAGCAAAAGCATGTCCTTGTTCTCTCACAGCGACTGCAGATTGTTTACCTTGCATGTATATGTGCTTTAGCGGTAATGACAAAAGTTTTGAAGAATTTTGAAAAATAACTATTGAATAAAAATCTGAAAAAACTTGCATATTCGCACTCCTTACATCGTGAGAATTCTGGAGATACCAATCATCAACATTTTGATGAAAAAGTGAGAGATGACATTTTCCCCATGAGAGTCATGGTCCTCTTCGTGCCTGATTCACTGTCATATTCATATGTTTTCTCATAGAAAAATTACGATTTGTGTGATTTTCATATTTTGAGCACTGCTCAGCAAATAAATGTACAATAAAGGATTCGTTTTAACATAGTACATTTGAAAGCTGAGAATGCAAACTCTCGGATGATGTATGGCATGTTGTTGTGAGACGTGATTGGAGGGCATGAAAATCGATTGAATTTAAGTATAATTTAGGTGAATTTAGGTAATTTAGGTATAATTTTTGTGATCAGCTTAGTTTATGTATGACAATATAACACCGAAACCGACAGAACATCCAATCCAGTTATGAATCACACTGTCGTATTATCAAACAGGCCTGGCATTCTCGTGTGTCACAATTGATATTGATGAAATCAATTTTGTAATCTTGCCGACATGTCCGTTTTATTCTGAGGCTAAAGACAATCCTATGTAAAAAATTTGTTTTTCTAATCAGTCAATATATCCTTAACATATAAGACGGATCTCAGCACTTTGTTTATTTCATACCAAGATTACGGTACCTTCACGCAGCTTTACGTCATTAATGTTTCGAAAATGAAGAACCAATCAAGCATACATAGGTTTTTGTTGTGTTCGTGAGATTCCGGTAGCAAATAAACATTGTGGGCATAGATATCACAATTATCACATAGATATCTATCACAGATTAAAGGCACTCTCGAACAATAATAGTCATCGCAACTCTTGCAGTGCATTAAAGCAGCTGAAACTGGAGATGGCTTTGCTTTCTCCTTGTAATTGAGAAAAATGTCATAGTGTTAACAGCCACCGACAATAAATCTGAGGCCGCCCGTGCTTCAACTTTGATTTTAACTTTCTTCGTACGCAAACATAATTGTACAATAAAATAATAATACAAAACAGAAAGATGATTAAACAAATAAGATGAATGTACCTTTGGTGGGGAGAGCGTATTGGATTTCAAGAAGTAGTTTTGGCCCAGCATTCTTGACTAAGGAAATAATCTCTTCATGTTTGAGCGAAGCCGTGCGCACACCATTGACGGCCACTAGTTGATCGTTGATCAATAAGGCGTCACTTCTAAAAAAGAATAAATATTCACAAACATTTAAATTAATATTATACATTATCAATACATTGGAGAACTATGTCAATGCATGTCGGTCTATTAAATGTTTTAGTTAGCAGGCCAGTGTGGTGGATCCAGTTGCACAATAGATTTTCGGGCAAATATCCCAATAAAGAGTTTCTCTCAATTTCACTTTATGAGTGGACATTCTGAAGCTTATAATTGCTCACGTTTGTGTTGTTGACATTAAATTACCGCCTTTTTCTACCTCCCCTATGTTTACTTGACCCTACAAGTCTGCTAATATTCATTTCAAACTAAAGATACAATGCTGATATATCGAGATTTGTGGTTTCTGGAGACTTTATTAAGTTTGTCCTAACATCTGCGGTAAGATATTATATTTAAAATTATTTGTATATGTAAACTGTGACAATGTATTCCTAACGTTTCATTTAGTTGAGAAATGAATGGGACAATGTAACAAGTTGTATCTTTAGGGCAAAAGGCGTGACATTCATCAAATAATCTTCACATGCTTGTCAAGTAAGACTTTCAAACATAGACATAATCTAATACAAATTTAATCATAGCACTCGCATAGTTTGTTTGATATTCATGCTCTCAACGAAGCGAAGGTAATTACAACTCGCAGTCAGTAGTTACTGACATGATTTTCTGACAGACAGTCGGTGGGAGGGGGGCTGCTGAGTTTAGATGTATTTTACAAAGTACAGAACCTCTGCACATCTAATATTTGCGTGGATTAGATCAGGTATCGATGTACATTTCTGTAGTCGACTAGAACGTAATTGTCTGAGATATTAACTGAAGTTCTACCAAAGATTTGCTGGTGGTTTGGTCCCAACACACAGCCTCTTACAAATAACAACTTCTCTCACAGCTCCACAACTTCTTATTGTACTTAGTTGGAATGGCTGCCGATTTCAATAAGGTGCAAATTAATTGATTGTCATACTTATCATATGTCCATGCTTTGCAACTATTTGAAAATATAGTGACTGGTTCAAACTGCTACATTGCTTTTCGCATTGAAATACAACGATGGTCATCTCAGTGCAGTTGTATAGTGAATGCTTGAGGCAACTATCAGTGTCAATAATTCGAAGTCACATAAATGGTATGTAGTTACATACTGCATATGTGAGTTAACGTGTATTGTATTAATACCGTACCGTACTGCGTATAAATATTTCCTTTGGTCAGATGCATATTTTAACTTATTTAAGGTACTTATCAATCATGTGTTGAAAATTCATCTTCAAACGCTTCGGCATGATGCTTCAAAATGAATACATTAACTTATATGTATTCGCCTCATGTGCTATGCCCCTAATGCAATTAGGCGGTCGATTATAATTGAGTAAAATACGCTTAGATATCCATATTCAACATGTATATTTTGAACTGCAATATCTTTCTCAGGTAATCTACTGCAGTAGATTACCTGGGAGTAGATTACCTGTAATGTGTTATAACACACTTTAACGATTGAAACAGTACTATGATTGAAAACTAAGTTCTGACTCACCGAAGCGAAAAGAATTAGCTCTTAAATGCTCCATGAGAGCTAGAAGATGTGCCAGATTCAAAAAATTGAAGACGGAATTGTCTTAGACTTCTAAACCACTAATACACTCTTACAGATAACTAATAAATTATTAATAATTACGAGATGAGTCTGAGCTTAGTTTCCAACCCAATACAAATAATAGAGTAACACATCATAAAGTGCAATTGTTAAAAGTACATCCATAAAAATTGATAGACTTGTTTTCTCGTGTGTTTGTGTTGTTTGTAGATACAACATTGTTTGTTGTAGCTTCATATGATCCATACAGCACTTTCGACATATCTTTCTCGAATACCTCGGCATGAATGTAGGCACTATCTGCTTTTTCATTGATTCGACCTGTTTTGAGTGCTGCAACCTCCTTGGATATGCCGCCTTGTACAAGTCGAGTCTTAGCAGTGCGTCGTAAAGAAGTGTTCGTAAAGAATTCGCCGTCTTTTGCAATATTTTTCATCAACGTTTTAGTGGTATTTTCAATTTTATGAATCCCCATTGGGCAGCGTTTGTACCAAACAGCTCCTTTTATTTGATGTTTCTGTAAGGGCGTCAGATAAAATGCTTTGCACGCACCATCTGGTCTATGTCGAATGTACTCTTTATATAATTTGATCACACATCGATCTGGGTTGTCCGTGTTCTGATAAACTCGAGTCTCTTTGGGGTCCATTCTGGCACATTTTAATCCATAACGCTTGTTTTTTGACATTCTTTCAACGTATTTCAAATATTCTTTATCATCACTGTCTTTACAAAGAATTAATTGAGATTCGTCTCCAAATTCCATATCATGATGTTCTTTAGCCGCTCTAAGGCTCAAATGAACTCCCAAATGATAAATAAGTGTGTGGATTAGCTGATCTGGATTTGAAATTCCAAAACTACCATTTTCCCACAATTCGTTCTCTTGTTCTAGATCAATTGGCAATGCTCTTTTCTTTGGTTTTACGTTACCGCGTTGAGCTGATTTTTTCATCTGAGCATCAAGGGAATCACGAGCACTTTTGAAATCAATGTCCGTAAAAATAGAAATTTTCCATTTCATTTCTGTATTGAAATATAGCTGTAGCATCGCACCAATGCCTTTCAACGATTCTGGAGGATACATATCTCCATCAACCTTTCTGACCTCAGCGAAGAAGTACTTCAAACAGTGATTGAGATCGTTTGGTGTAAATTCTTTCACATTTTTATATACTTTCAAAACATTATCGTCAATTCTTATTTTCCAGTGGTCATGCCAGGTGACAAATAGCTTGAATGCCCATCTCATCTTATTCCAAGTACTTTTTGGTATTCTATTATCGATATCAGAATTAACTTCTTCCTCTGACATGTTTACAAATCTCGACGTCATTCCTATGTCATTGATTAGTCAAAAGTGAAGAAAGGAATGCTTGCTTAGATAATTAAGCTGTTTCAAAATTCATGAATTCAAATATGAAATATATCCATGGAGTCATGAGATATCATTCAGCGAACACATAGTATTATTACACTGACTTCTATGTATCACACAGCTCAAATCTACTCATATGATGCTATGGTATTCTCCTCGCCTTCGGCTCGGAGAATACCGTAGCATCATATTCGTAGATTCTGACCGTGTAATACATCGAAGTCAGTGTAATAATATTACGTATTAACTAATATCCTATGATCAGGTCAAAGGTCACTTCGCAATGCGGAACATAGCCTACTCTGAAAAATCTCTATAGCATCTGGCCGTAGATTAAATAGGAAATACAGGTAATTGAAGCAGACTAAATAACAAAGAGCGGCTGAAACGATATGACAGTGGCAATATAGTTAATTTTACTATGAGTGATGTTTAGAGCAATATTGTCTCTAAGCAGTTAAAGTATTTTGCCTTTTTTATGTCATCTCATCTTTACATTACCTAAGACACCAGTGCATAGCACCAAAATCTATAATATATTCAGTGACAAAAAGAATGAAACAAGTCCTGATATGAATACTTATGACTTAAACTTGGTTGTACTGTACGTTTGTTTGTCGTTTGTAAAAGGAGAACTCGAATGCTTTACTCAAAAACATTTGATTTGATACTCATGATTTTATCAACTTAAGTTAGAAACGGGTGTGACCACCGCGAGCATCCAAACAGGCATCGATGCGTGAGGGCATGGATGAGCACAGTCGCTGGATGAATGCCAGGTCTAAGAGGTTCCACTGCTCGATCAGTCTGTCGGCCAACATCTTCAAAGACACTGGTGGGTGGTTGTACCTCTCCCTCACTTTGCGACCAAGTTCATCCCAGCAGTACTCGATGGGGGAGAGGTCGGGAGAACGTGAGGGCCATTCCAAGGTTGGGATTCCACTGCTTGCTATCCTGTTAGAGACCACTGAAGCGCGATGGGGCCTTGTGTTGTCATCCTGAAAAATCAATTGATTCGATGTCACCGCTGGAACCACGACCGGTGTCACGATCTCGTCGGCATATCGCTGTCCTGTCAATGTTCCTTTCACTACGATTGCTGGTGTTTTTCCATTGTGCCAGATACCGGCCTAAACCATGACACTACCGCCGCCGTACCGGTCGTGTTCTTTGACGCAACATGGAGCAAATCGTTCACTTGGCAAGCGATGAACACGGATCCGACCATCGTTGAAATCGAGAGTAAACCTCGATTCATCAGTCCAGAGCACACGTTCCCACTGACTGTCACTCCACGACTGATGACCTTGACACCACGTCACTCGTCTCCTTCGATGTTCCAGGCTCAGCGGAATTCTCACAGCGGGTCGTCGAGACTGTATACCAGCTTCTCGCAATCTTCGATATGCAGTTCGAACGCTACAGGCAACGTTCCCAGCAACCTTCCAGTACACAATTAGCTTCGGGACGGACACAAATCTGTTTCTTTTAGCAGCTAAAACTAAGCGTGCATCTGTCCGCTTGGATGATACCCTTGGTCTTCCTGATCCGTTCTTCTTTTCCACATTTCCTTCTGCTTTCCAACGACACCACCACCTCCAAATAACAACCCTTGAAATTTTCAATTCTTTCGCAACAGTTGTAGAACTTTGCCCACAACGCATCATCCCAATTGTCATTCCTCTGGTAAAGTTATCGTGCGCCATTTCATAAGTCAAATCTGGTCAGCAGTAGGTGGTGATTCTGTTCACCTTGTAGCTGTTACTGTGATCAATATCAAATTTTGAAATTTGATGGTCCTATATCATTTCCCTTATCATATGGAGTTCAATGGTGATACATAGAAAGCGAGATATCATCTCAAACCATAGAAAAAATGAAACAAACTTCCATTCAAGTCAATGATAGTTGGTTTCATTATTTATGTCAGTGAGTATATACATGCTATATGCCTATACCACAACCTGCTGACAGAATTAGTTCAATTAGATCTTTCACCAGGCCTATATCAACATTGACGCTGTTCTGCTGCTTCCAATAATTCTATTGCTCGCTGTTTTGTCATCTACAATTCGTCTGATGTTGTGTGATCGCCTCAAATTAACTCTAAATTTCTCCCTTGATCAAGAAAAAGTGCCACTCTATTCGACTGTACCATAAATAACATAATAAGTAGTGAAATACATGACATCCTTCAAACATTGGCGCCTCAGCTGATAGAACTTATTGAGATGATGACTAAATGAAGCTAGGAAATAACTGGAGTCCAATCATCAAATTCTAAATATAACATATGACATCGTTCCTACAGAGACTAGTTCTGTCGAGCGGACTTATGTCGCTTCCTTCGAGTCAAGCAAGCTCTCCGTGAAAACGAAATGCAGCATTGATGCACTTGCACAGTATTCACTATTCATTTAATCTGTGACATGTGATGATCTGCATGTGTTAGGCTTTCGAGTGCCAATGTAAATTTTCAAGTATGAACATTGACCAGTCATATGCACCGTAAGCATTTAAGCATTATGTAGCGTCCCATTACTCACATTGGTTGTTCAAAGTGCTTCTATTTTCATGCTTGTCAGTAAAAGTCATAAAAAGAATCTAAATGAAGACGGAATCGTTTTCTGTGATGAGGGAGACAAACATGACTGAAATTCATCCACTTCGCTCTGAAGCTCGAAACATCGTTTTCACAGTTAAATCCCAGTTTAGTAAATAGTTTGTCGTGATGAGAGATTCCGTGAGTTTCCTCCTTACAACTTTGTTTAACTGTCACAAGATTAGCGGGCAAAACGATTACTGCAATTTTCGATCAATATCCTAGGGTTTGCCACGACAACAGTTTATTTGAAAACAAAAAATCGATCAGATTTTGACTTGGACAATTCACATCAAAGTTTTGAGAGGAAGCTTGGCATTTTCATCTAATTGGTCTCATTATCCACAATAACATACAAACATCTTCACTGAGAACTGCTTTCATCTTCAAATATAATTAAGCACAGATTTAAACTACCATTTGCTTACTGATTTAAAAACTGATTTTTAAATAAGAGGAGTTTGAGCAATAATCGGTTGCAACATATTTTCGCACATTTCTATTACCATGTACATTTTGGACTGAGCTAAGCGACTCATAGCACTAATAATAGTATTCATGGTATCATTGGATCAGAATAAATCAAGAAACAGTAATGCAGTGGTCCCCCTTACAACGACCACTGAGGGGAGTACGGAAAGTGGTTGTTGTTGGGGGTGGTCGCTCTAGGAAATTGTCTTTTTTGCATGCATGTATCCTGCACTGTTTGTGACATGTATTTCGAGCACCGACGTTGCATCTCAATAGAAAATGATCATGCATGACTGTACAGTTTCTTTTACAAAATCGAATATTTTTGAGATCAAGCTTCCTAAATTTAGGCCTACTGTCATTTGTAAGGTAGACATGACTAAATGTGTGCAATGTTGGATGTGGATGCTTTGCTAATGCTTGTTGTAGATTTTAAAAATATATCAAAATGCATGCCAGGTCACAAATTCCGTGTGGCGCTTTCTAATAACAGAGATTGGTAAAATGCAATTTTCATTTGCCAGTCAGTGTTGGTTGAAAGCGACACGCAATTCGTTTATTGGTTTGTCAGTATTCTCTTTTTCTTTACTCTCAATTATCATTTCGCATGCAAACTACGGAATATTTTGTCTAAGCTGTGGCTTTAGAAAGTGAGGTCAGACAGGTACGCGAATAGCATTTTTTCATTCATTTGGCGATTTCATAAAGTTGTCGGTCTGCATTTAGTCGCTGGAGAGGGGTAAAAATCAAATTTTCACGTCTGAACTCTGTCGTTGTAGAGTAGTGGTTGCTATGTTGCCACTATATATCAGAAAGTGGGTGTTGTTCCGTGCAATCCAGAATACATAGATGACAGTAACCTTGAATCGTTTGATTTTTCTACTTCTCTACTTAATGAAGCTGGAAAGAGATCTTGCGGTGCAACAAATGCTGTTTCCAGATAGGATGATGCCATGGCATGTATAACATTACAGCATTCACAAGATATCTGAAGTTCTTGCAAATTCTCCTTGGAACAAGGTTGTAGTCATAAATGCTATAGAAGTCACAGCACTATGAATAGAACAAGCTGATCTTATGTAACTGCCGAACATAACGCACCAGCGGTGGGAAATGACATGTTTGACCGATCAATGATGTGACTTCCTTCTCTGCTTGAATTCAATTCGAGCTCGGATGAGATGAAAAGCACAGAGAGATGAGAATCATATGATAAAATTTAATTTATGCGTTTTTGCAAAAGTGCACCACTACATTTATAGAAAATATATTTTGGTCGCAAGGGGAGTAAGAAATCTTCTGAATACTTAATAAAATATCACATCACGATGCTGGTTCCGTCGACACAATCGACATCCAAATGTCTGAGTATTGCACGCACTTCTGTCGGTTGTCTTTCATGTTGATTATTCTGATGCGAGTCAATATCGATATTTTGTAACAATATGCCTAAATTCCGTTTCCTGAACAACTTGAGCCTGATGAGTTTAGATCAGTTAAAGAAAGAATGGTAAACTTATAATCGCATGAACATTCACTTTTCGATTGAAATTCGGAATACAAGCAACCGATTTATTATGACTGAAATTTCAAATTAACGAAATTGTAATTTCTTGTCAAAGAATATGACGATATCAAGTGGAAAATAGGAATTTGTCCAAGAATAAGACGCTTTTCCATTGATTATCATTTACAATCGGAGTCATCGATTTGATACAGTTCAAGAATACGAATTCTGTCTGCTCGAAACTATAATACTATTGTTTCTGATCAAAGGAGCGACCCTTTAATTAAGCTTAAATTCGCAATCAATATGACTTTGCATTGAGTTATGCTGCATCGCTGAAATAATTTCTGGCTTGAAATGCGTTATTATCACATATACGTGTAAAAAATGCCTTGACCGCGCATTATAAAAGAATTAGAAAATCTGGGAATAGGCCAAGTGTTTATCTTGATAGAAAATATAATTAATTAGAGAAATTATGGTAATCTCCGAGATCATCAGGGAGTATAAGTATATAAGACACAAGCGCGTAAAGCGCACAAACTCAGCATAAAGCTTAGCATTTTCAAGGCCAAACACCTCAAAGATAATTCTTAGCTAATAATGTCAATGGATTTTGCAATTACCTGGAAGTGAGTTGCGGAACGAGTTGCCACTTACATCAATCATGCCATTTTCTGCTCAATATCTGCTTCTCTGCTGTTTGTTATGTTTGTTTGAATGTTAAAATGTTTGATTATTATGTTTAATCGGCATCTCTGCTTGATAACATGTGGTCTTTTCGCGCTTTTCAATAATTTGGCTTTTTTTCCAAAATGGAAGGAACTTGTCCGCTAAACATCAAATCAGGTTAGGAGAGACAAATGAATACCAATGATTGTCGTTTGGACATCCACAGAATTTGAGCGATAAGCCTAAATGTAAGTAGTTTCAAAATATGTCTGGCATCTAGAGAGGGATTTAATTATTTAACAGTTTTATAGATGGAACATGCACATAAATACAAGCTTTGTTGAACAGAAATTTCTTAATACTTCTAGACTCGGTAATGTTGAGAAATAGACCGCCAACTTCTAATAGAACGCCATCCAAGGGAGTAGGTTGAAAATAGACCGTCATGGCGGTCTATTACAGGTTTTACGGCATATAAATATTACAACGATACATTTGCGCACCTCCATGTTAAACGTGTCGATTAGTTTATGTCCGCACTGTAATTGAGCTGCTAAGTAAACTTAACATGTGGATTATTGGCTGAAAGCAATTCATTCGAACATTAGTCTAACAGTAGTAGAGACCCCACGAGAAAGAACCTTAATTGTTAATTTCTTAACCGATCCAGCAGTGCAGAGGTTACTCGTTCGATGGGTAATGGTAATAACAACATTGATAATTCCTAATTCGGTTCAATAGAAGAAAATAGAAGCGACAGTGGTCACAGAAAAAATGAAGTAAATGGTGATCTAGAAAAATACATTCCGCATAAAGAGTTACTCACAAAAACGAATAAAAGAGTTTGCAAAGAGTCTAAGCACTTCTGGACCGATCAGTGAGTGACATAGTCAGACACTAGTGTGTGATAACTTACCCACCAGTATTCTACATAACATTTAAAGAACTGTTGTACTATGTAGTTAGCTACTATGCACCTGTTTCAGATCCATTAAACGCAAATTAAACTTGAAATCTGATCCAAGTTTCTGTGTTTGAAGGTTTTATAGATCCTGCTTTGTTTGGTGAAGACCTGTGATTGTATAATTCATTGATCAAACTCAAAATCGATAAATAATTTAATAAAATGATAATTTTCAACGCTTTGAAATATCACATGTAAAATTACAATTCACTCCTGGAATCTATAGACTATTGATTTTCTCGCTCCAATCTGCTACATGTAATGCATTGCGGAGATTTTCATAACGATTTACAACGAAAATTGACTGAATTTTTCTCGTGTTGAATTTAATGTTACGAAGTACGGAACTTCATCGAGCAACGGCAATGGAATCGAGCACAAAGAAATGTGAGAGGAGAGTATTGTGAATTGCAATTACTCGTGAGACAACAATCATACACGCCGGCATGATGCGAAGGCAAAGTTCTTTTCTGGAAAGCCTCTCATCACAAGTGCCATATGTGTTGTACAGCCTAATTCCCTCGTATCATCGATTTTCTGGTCTTTCAGAACTGAACTTCGACGCTTATCTTTCAGAACTTTTTATGTTCATCTGAGTAGACACATTCATTTCAACTTTGAATTATTTATTCTACTTATTCTCTCATTATTCTTTTAGTGAGAGTCATCAGTTCATGAACAATCCATGTCGTACGAGTAAGGTAATGAGTATTCGCAATCAGATGATATTTATTCCTCTATGTAGTGGCTTCGACAACAAGTGTGCAATAAATGCAAGCTAGAATTTGTACAAATCACAGGGTTTTTACCAGCAGTGCTATTTTGGTAGTAGTAGTAGTAGTAGTAGTGTACGTTGAAACAAAGCGCTGTGAGCGCGGGCCTCTCTCTCTCTCTCTCTCTCTCTCTGTCCCTCTCCAGTATGAATAGCAACAGAAAACGAAGTTGTGAGAGCAAATATTTCCTGACCGACTTTATCAATGGTGAACGTAAATTTAATGTCCACTTCGATGAAAATATGATGGTCCTTTCAAAAGTCTCCCATATTGTGTGATTTATCTCATGATAAGCTTAAGATGAAAATTGTACAAGTTTGCACAATTCAACATGCATTTTTATTACGCTTATTATTAGCACACTTATATATTACTACTATTATGAAAGTCTCTTCTCATTGGTAAATTTCATAATTCTTGCGCAATTTATGTAGTTTTTAATACGCCGTGAACAATATGCCTGCTTCGATCCTTCTGCTGAGGTGTTGCTCTATTAGACGGTGGCGGTCTATTTTTCTATCTCCTTGTCAAAAATCTAAAACTCCATCAATATTCGTTTATATTTCACTGGATGCTCTACTAAATACCGGAAAGCCTGTAATATAAATTTATTCACATTCAATCAATCAGATTTTAAAGTAAGCCTACATCATTATTGCCCACATGAAGTTAAGTTTTTGCCAAGTATATGTTTTAATATCGGGAATAAAGAATTGTGATTTATCGTTTCCAACTAATTTTAACTTATCTTTACCCCTTAACTACGAGTATTATTCAAGGCACCAAACGTCGCAAGATGGTAAACTAGATCTACACATTATTTAGATCTAGAAAAACGATCATGTTATTGCTTATTGCAGGTCAATATATACGAGTGCAAGCAAGGATTGGGGACACGCTACTTATTCATTTTTTGAAGGCTGACAAGGTAACATGCAGCGAATCGGCTATTGTAATGACTAAATTACACATAGTAAAAGTATAAGCCACATACGCAGTCAAATTTCTTGGCTTCCCACTTCTAAGACTGCCGTAGTTGAAAGCTGTGGAAGGTGGCGTCCTATTGGAAGATGGCGCTGTATTATAAAGTAACATTCTGTTACTCGAAAAGGTGAAGGACTATTAGAATCAGGGGTATTATTGGAGGTTCTGGGCCATTAGAAGGTGGTGGACTATTAGAGGGTGGCGTTCAACTTAGAAAATTTACGGTAATTGCATAATTTAGTTTAATTCGAGTATGATTGTAGTAAGTAGTATATGATTTTGTTTTGAAATTTCACTGCTTTTTAAATAGTTCGAATCTAGCTAATTTTAAGCAATATATTCTATAGATTAAAGATAAGTGAAAGATAAAAACATGATGAAAAAATTTGACTTACCGATCTGCAATACTGGATGTCCTGATTTGAGAAATGACTGGACATTCGCCTTTATCAATCCCTCCTGACACGGTAAGGCCAAGACTGCAGCCCTCTCGTTTATTGAGCGAAACTATCACGCGCCCCACATCTGAAACGATGCATGTTTTTCTGTGTTTTCAGCCCTTGCATTGAAGGTGAAGATTTAATGTATAATCTACGAAACTTCAAGAGCATTTTCTTATGCAAATCATCGTCAATTTTTAGACAAATTTTCATTTTACGCCATAGATGCAATTTTTGTTTTGTAATTGTATTTATATAGTTTTATAAGGTAGAATTCAAAAATAGCCGATGCTGTTTGATCTTGAAATTTTATTCCCAAATTTTCGTCTGTACACAGACCGCGTCAAGGGAAGAAGGGAGGTAGCAGTGCCTTTAATTTTCAAATTATCAATAACAATGTATGTTAATCATATTACATAATGGATAGAGGATGGCTATGCGATTCTCTGGGATATAGAGAGGGGAATTATTTGATGAATGCCGAGGGCTGTAGCCCGAGGGATATATCAAATAATTTCACGTACTATGTCAGAGAATCGTACAGCTATCCTCTATCCGCTATAAAGTATGCCAGATTATCAGGACCATAGATATCCGCGATAGAATCCCTCTCTACCAAAATTTTCCCTGGGAACAAATTTTATCAAATATAGAAGGGATTCGATTCTACAATTACGAGTATGTAGTAATCTGGTATACTTTATGTAAAAGCAAAAGTAGAAATAGAAATAGGTGAGGTACTCGTAAATGATCATAGAAATGACATACTAAAGGAATATCAATTATACGAACAAGTGGTGTTTGTATTGTTCTCTTGTTTCTCTGGAGTTAATTTTTGATTGGAATTTTCTTATCATCAATGCTTCTCTTAGTCTAATGTTGGTTTGATCTTGTCCGTTTGTAATATCATTGGTTTCGATCTCGTTCACATTGCATTGGTTTATATACTTGCATACTGAAGAAGCAGCCTGTGTCATGTGTTCTTTTACCCGTACGTGTAAGGACCATATTGTTCTTCCTACATGTAGTAATCCTGACAGATTGGACAAGTTAGCAAAATCAAAATAACATTAGACTAAGAGAAACCTCGATGATAAGAAAATTCCAATCAAAAATTGACTCCATAGAAGAGATAGAGCAATACTAACAGTTCTTGTTCATATAATTGATATTCCTTTGATATGTCACTTCAATGAACATTTACGTCACCTATTTCTATTTATACTGTACCATGCCTTTTTCTACTTCTGCTTTTTCATAATGTGATTAACATATATTGTTATTTGTGACTTGAAGCTTGTAGGCACTATATACCAACTCCCTTCTTCCCCTGACGCGGTCTGTGTACAGACTGAAATTTGGGAATAAAATTTCAAGATCAAACAGCATCGGCTATTTGAAAATTCTACCTAACATTATGCTGTTTAGGAGAAATTACAAAGTTCTATATTTTTATTAGATATCATTTGCATGTGCTTGGACAAAAGTTTTGCAAGCAATGTCTGTTTCTATTGCTTGACTTATAATGAAACAGCAATTCCAGTATGTTCCAATTTTTCGATATAGGATGCAACATTTCAGCGAACATTTGTTGCCGTGGTTTGTGATGAGTGACATATAACACAGAATCTTCTGACCACGCAGTCCAGCTGACCAGGATTTAAACGCAAGTCAGCTAGAAAGATAAGCAAACTCTTTATCTACACGGTTCACAGTCGTATATGACGCAATAGACTTTAATTGATGCTGTCTATACTGTGCTTTCAAAGTAGATTTTTTAAAATCTTGCAACTATGGTTTATCGTGGGTGGATAATCAGGCGTCTCTTAAAAAACTGAAATAAAGACTGAAAAACTGAAATAAAAACACATATTTTGTTGGACATGCATCTTAGACATTTTCCGATAATATTCATTATTCAAATATAAATTATTCGTAAGTGTGTTGCCATTGAGAAACAATCAGCTTTCGAATATCTTTTCATTCATCTCTTTCTTCCTTTCTCGAGTTCTAATATATCATGCTATATTCAGCATTGCATTGTGATCATTTAAACTATAAAGAAAAAACTCCGAGCAAATCTATAAAGTAAATATCCGCCTGTCATTATTTTTAAGTGTCAAAATTCGAGTGACTATGGATGACCACTCATAATGATAGTCGAATTCAGCCAACATGATCAAGTATGTTACAAATACATAATCATCTGATCATGGAGTCATGAAATCACGCAGTATTCCTCAATGGATATACATGTCGATACTGAGGATTTTGTGGTCCAGGACTCCATTTTCTGCTTTAACAAGCAAGCGATACTTACTGATAGCGTGAAACTTGCAAAGTACTTGTATCTCACATTTTGAAATTCAGACGGTAAAAAATATTAAACTACATGTATATAGATATCTGATAAAGAATTTTCACATTGCCAAACTCAAAATGATGAATCTATCAAATCTCAAAACTGTTTGCATAAACGTAATGTCGTCCAAAAGTCTTGTTGGCTAATTTTATGTAAAAAATGTATAAATATATAATAATTTTATGTATAAACCTGAGACCTGAGGGTTTGAAAGAAATACAGAGCGACTGATTAAGATACAGTTGGCTAGAACATGTTTCACAGTGCACACGTCGAATTGAGGTACATGGTAAAAGCCTGCACCCACAGATCTCAACGGATATAAGCAATCTTCATATGCATCCGTATATGCGATGTAATATGCCACGTAATATACTCGTGATGTAGGCCCTACCACATAAACAAAACGTGAATGAAGAGATAACTCAGACTGATACTGTAATGCTAAAAGCAATTAGTCCTGTGTTAACAGAGAACTTATCCACAGTCTAGCACTAAATGAATACAACATTAATTCTCCAAACTAGTTCAAGCACTTGATTCACATCAGAGGAGCTGCAATTGCATATAAGAAAGGAGATGATTCTGTTACTTCGAAAACAATGGCAATTTAACAAATGAAAGAAGCCAGATATCTGCTAGAGATCTTCATCATTCGTTGAACGAAAATGTTTCGCTCTTAATCTTTGCTGTCTCAGATGCTCCATGATAGATGCTGGTGCTATTTCAGTTATCACATCCGCACTTCTTGCAACACTTAATTAATAAAAGGAGAAGACAATTCAGAAACAAATTTAAGAAAAACGTTTTTACAAACATAGCAGGTTTTGTTTTCCTTGGAAGGAGCCAAATTGCGATTGAAAAATAACAGTCCCGGGCCTTTAAATTCAAATGACGGGCCGTGCCCGAGCTAACAAATTCGGTCCGTTTCCTACACTGCTTGTGTTCGAACATATTAATGAATGATAATTTAAACCAAATTCGATGCTAACTGAAAGCACAAAATTCGTTTAGATACTTTTTCTTTCTACATTTATATTTGAATATTCATAGAAGTTGTCACGATCTATCTTCGTTTGGTTCCCAACCCACCAGTAGAGATGATAAAGACACTGAAGAATTGTTTATTGAGAAAAACTAGTGTCTGACAGTTGATTGTGTTTGACTAAGTTGCAGGTTGCCGTTATTTCTTACCAAGAAGCAGATCTCCTAACCTTGGTAAAAAACTGAAGCTCTTTATCAAAAGTATGCACCGAAGCAGCAGATGTTATAAACCTTTGAGCAATCGACTCCAACAATCTTTGAGTTTTTCTTCACTTTGCTTTGTTTACTCTAGTATGAATCAATTGAACTTGTGTTTGAATGAATTCTCGGTACATTAAGAGGAATTTACAATATCGAGGGAAACATGGTAGTCATGCAAAATCACAACATTGTGAAATAAAAGCCGTTCTGCTTGAATAAAAGCACGCCAGGAGTAAACAGTCATTTTTTTAAATCTTGAGTCAAATCCATGTGTGAATTGTAGCTGTAATGTACAGATAGATAATCGTGCAAGTAGTTGTGACCTTTCACGGGAGAATATGTAAAGGATATATGCTGTACAAAATATGTGCCTAAAGTCTTTGAAGTTGAACAACGTTTTGAAAACCTTTGATAGAGAAACTGAAATATTCAAACAGAGCTATCACATTAAAAAATATGAATTTCAATAAATCTGAAACTGCTCTCTAGGATAAAACTAGGCTAGCAATAAATTATAGGGCAAGTTGCAAGATTGAGATAATGACATATAATTTAATGTGCAGATGATTAGATAAGATATCTAGAAAACGAGCTACATGAAAACACAGTAAATGAAAGATGCGGATTAGCTAGATGATGCTCATGTCATCACCATGTACTTCAAAGAATCATTTGTGCAATTGCAAGCTGAGTTCTTGTGTTCTCGATAAATGTTGCAATTCGGCGACTTCTCCTGATACGTCCAGGAAATGGAATAATTGTTCCCTCTTGCTTTCCAAAGAAAATGTTTTCATTACACGATCCATTCCAATACCAAAACAAATGATTGACTGTCTAACAGAGGAATAGAAGAAAGATAGAGGCAAAATGAAAATTGGTAAATTGCTCAATTTCATCCAGAAAAAGAATGACCTTGTTGTGCCATGCTGCACACGTTTATCCTTGACAATTAAAAACTTGGCAACACAAAAAATCAACTGTTCTTTTTTTCCACTGAATACAGCTTGCCGCGGCTGTGATGACCACCGAAGCACTGGAAGACGCTCTTCCTCGGAAAAAAACATTTTACTGATGGAATGGAAAATTATTTTTGTTGATGTGTAAAAAATCCCTCCGGAAACAAAAATCGAAGTAAATGCGTGAATATTGCTTTGGAATATACAGATAATCGTTAATGGAGATAATTGCCTCAAAAGGAACAAGTAATATCCAATGTCACTACATCATTTCCGTTCATCCTATACCATTGTCTTGCTTTGAGGACATATTTCTTAGATATATATATATATATATATATATATATATATATATGCCTTTAGAGGCATAATACTGACAAATGACTGAACGATGATATACATATCTTTCAATGCTTAATTAAAGATTAGAAAAACGTTTTGATATCAGTCACTAATGAGCATAATGTAAAAATGTGCACTACGAGGCACTATGGAATATAGAACAACTCAATTTTTGAATATCATAGCATCCTCTATTAACCTTCTTGTTTTCCGTTGATTATATATTGACATCTTAAAGACTAAAACAATACATACTTTGGGCCAAAGTTGGGTGAAAACCCAGAACACAAGCCCATCTGATCACCCTTCAAAACTTCGTATTCACGAATTGATGTATTCAATTCAAAATATCAAATTTCTGACTTACATGCAATCAGTTCAAAAACAGCATTAAAAAGCCGAGTTATATGTCATTGACTCAAGGTCGACCCGGACGTCAGGATACAACCTCGATGCAATCATTTATTGACCTTTGAATCACAAGTGACATTCGCTAAGCACAACAAAAAATAATCAAGACAAATACGAAGCCACTGCCATTTCGGAAACGCATCCTTCCTCATATTTTCCAAATTCATAAAAATATTCTTCATTTTTGCATGTAAATCATGTCTCCCTTTCCCTAGATTTTAACTTAATTAAATGCTAATTTAGTCATTACTGCTGATCAACTATCTTTAGGTTATAAATTGGCAAATTTTCTAGTTATCAAGTTCTAATTACTTATAATCAAATAAATACAGCCGAATTTATCAATTTTCTTCACAAATCAATGCTAAGCTGCTGAATCAAAAACGCAGAAATTTTGATTTTGCAAAGTTGCTCTCAGTCCTGTCAGAATAAACCAAATGAAGTGTATTTCCTGAATTGAAAGATACGATTGGAATTATTAATAAAGATATCCAAACCCTCTAAAGGATGACAAATGATGCTGTTACGTGCAAGGTTAAATCAAATCGTCTTGAAAAATGCAGAGGAATATTATCAAATCACATAAAGAGAATTCCCTGACAATTCATGTGAAAACAGATATCACGGATATTCTTGACATTGTAACTTGGATTCTGATAATGATTGTACTTTGTGAAACTCAAAATACTGTTGAATGTGGATGCCTGATAATTTGATGATAAATGTAAAGATATTGCATTATGCAACATACGAGCAGCTGGGATAAGAAGCATGGCTTATGATTAACAATTTTGTGGATGTACTATTGCACACTAGCAAATAGAACAATTTCCTAAGATGACGCCTTCGATGGCACCAAATGGAGATGAATTTTCGAAGCTGCACATCTTTCACCAATGGGAGATTAACGCAAAGAAGAAGACGAAGAAGAAAGCAGAATAATTTCTTATGTTTTCATAACTAAACAGACATGGATTTCAATTTTTTTAAAATCAATCATGTTTCAACATTGGGTGTGTTTTTCCCAAATGTTTGATGAAGAAGCAAGCATGTAGAATTATATTTGCTTATAAGTTGATCCTAAACCAGTTGATATCATTACTTACAATGTGGCATCGATTACTTACTTACATTTCATTTACACACGGAGGGATTCCATTGCAATGATCATTATGGGTTTGAATGGATTTAAGACACTTACATCACAAAAGGCAGGAAATCAACTTCATCACTATCTTGGCATATGTAATCAACCCGATCGATTAGCTTTTATACTTTTATAATTAGTATGTATGTAAATATGTATATTGTAAATTATGTGAAGCATTTTCACACAAAATGAACGGATTGTTATAATCCCTTGGCATTAGTAGTCATTGTTAGGCATCCTTCAGACATTAATATGATTGTTTATTAATAATTTCACCGCCATTTAGAATTCAGATCGTCTTTGGAGGAGGTCTGACACACAGGTGTGATTAAGTCACTAATGGAAAGGATGAGGCGAAGAAACGTGGAAGATTTCCCTAAAAGCTATCGCTATTAAACGACCAACTGACAGCAATATTTTCACGTGTAATAAAAACAATGTGGTCATGTTACAATTCAGTTGAATTATATTTTGACTGTGTACATCACTCTTTCTTAAGACTACGATAGACCTACATTTCGACTAAAAAGTATCTTGTTTAAAATGAATAGACAGACGTTTTCTCGATTCGATCAACTTTCAGATTCGATGATTATCATGCGACTGCACAGCTGGCATCATCATGGCGTCTCATTCCGTAGCCGCAGCCGAACCGTACCTCATTCCGCAACCGTGCCCTTAAACAATAACCAAGTGCCTTCTAATCATCTATTGATTTACAAGTTTAAACTTAACATACCGAATAGTTCGCTATCACTAAACAATTAAGCTTATCATTATTACTGTATATATGGTTACATACAGCGAAACCTAAAAATAAAATAAACGGGATCATTGAATGGTGCATTTGACTCAGAGCCAAAATGACCCAAATGATCCGGTGACCCGGTTCCATTCCTTGTCTGCACCTCAAGAATATTGGGCAATGCAAAGATCATCAAAGCTCCCAAGATTGACTCAAGAGTCAGGATCCAACCTTGTTTAGAATATGACACATGGGATTGAAGAAGAGAATAACCGTTCGCAGGGTGGTGCACCATGATAGTGCGTCAATTTCTAACTTCACGGATGACTGCTAATTCTCTGCACTGACTTCCGAAGAGCTCCCTTCCACAACATGGCAATGTCGCCCCGAGGAGTTGTGAAGTAAAGCTTGAAAAATCCCGACTTTTTACGACCCCAGCGTGAATTTGGATCGTTTAAATTGCGTGTGTTGTTGCATTATGCAGTTTCCAGGCTAATTTCATTGACTTGATGGATGAATTTGAAGGTATGATGAGATAAAGACTATTAGCTTTTTTATAGTGTTAAAGATATTTCACAAATCGAAGAGAGTAACAACGAAAAATTTGATCAAGGACTTTCATTGGTATTGCTTCCGGGAACAAGACATATTTTAGGAGATTGAGCACATGGAGATGCATTTAATATCTAAATTTCATATGGATGGGTGTAGAAACAGTGCATGAAGATGATAAGATGAATAGTCTTGCATGAGGTTAGTGCACGGATAGAGGAGAGTCGGGAGGCCCCACGGCAATCGAAGTGGTTGTGACTAGAGATCGAAGACGACCGCTTGAGTAGCAGAGACGGACACTGAATGACCATGGAAAACATCATGATTTGTATAAATGTGGCAGCAAAAAGTACTTGGTTGAAGAAAAATATTATTGAGAAAGAAGCCGTTGGGCAGTGAGCAATGGGCAAAGGGCAACAGAAGTTATCAACTAATGATAATAATTTCATTGAATTTTTCAATCTACTAATTTTTCCCATAAAGCTATAGGCAATTAATGCATTCATATAAGAATTCTAGGCAATCAAGTAGCTGCTATCGTAATTAATCGGCAATCAATTAATTGGTTGCATCAACAAGTTTTAATTTGATTAATACTGTTTCATCTCTGACAATTGGTGCAAGAATACTCTTCAAAAACCATGCTCGGGCTATCTGATGAAATCAAATCAGTGGTCTGAAGTTCTTCAGGAAGGGAAAGGAAAACGCGAGTCGCGGACTTCAGGGATGCAAATCACCGAGAAGTCGTTAAGGAGAGATAAGTGTCAAATCTGTGAAGCGTAGATCCGTACTATTGATGTTACATTCACATGTCCAGTGTGAAAAATGAAGTGTAAAAGAGCATTTGATGATAGATAGCCTTTACGTTGCTCCAAGCAAATGATCAATGTAGAGTTGAGCTTCTCATCATTAAAGGACTGAATTTTGTCACTATCTCAGGTTAATTGCTGTCATAATAAGTTCTTACAAAATTACAACTTCTTGAACATCGCTCGCGTTTATTCGATAGTTTGTTAGAGTAATCATTTATCATTTGCAAGCACGTAATTGATGATTACAAATGCAAATAACTGACTTTCTCTAATAAATATTTTCTTCGGTTTTACGCTGAGAGTCTGGTTAACCAAGAGCGATTCGGCCCATTCTGCACTTTTGCTGAGGACCTCATAAAACGAAGCTGCTCGAGATGTGCTTTTTGTGACTTTTTTAGCTTAAGAAGGTTTTCAAACTTTTCACCAAAATCTTTGGATTTGGCTCATTACGGAAGGTCAAATTTATAACCTACGCTCGCATTTTGAAACCAACTTTTTAAGATCGGATTGCTCAACTAATTGGTCGTATGGAGATATTTTCAGGTTTGATTCGTGGATCGCATGGTGATATTTTCAGGGATGACTCACTGGTCGCATGGTGATATTTTCAGGCTTGACTCATTGGTGGAATGGTGATGTCTTCGGGCTGATTCGTGGGGTCGTATGGTGATATCTTTAGACTTGACTCATTGGCCGGATGGTGACATTTTCAAGGTTGATTCGTGAGTCGTATGGTGAATGCTTTTCAGGTAAGATCAACTTGCATTTGATAAAATTCCGCGCGATAGCTGCGTAAATTGAGATGGCTAAGAAACAATGTTGCAGTCGGCGACTGTAGAGATGTTCATACACTGCTTAATGTTGCACTCTGAGTCAAATAATTCATAGATCTGGGTTGTTTTAATTCCTCTATTTACTCCCGCATACAATGCAATTAGGTTAAGTCGAACTTCGTCATTCATCGGTACAAGGAAAGTGCTTGAAGATCTTTATTTTGAGAAAAATCGTTTTATCTATGACATGCAATAACTTTATTGAAACCGACCAAAAAACTAATTCCATAACGCATCAGAAAAGAAAATCACAATTTTCGCGTAGTTCGACCAAAAATATTTGTTAAAGACGATGACGAATGCTTACAATTTGAAGAATAGCTTCATAAAATTGAAATTGAGAGTGAGGTTTGAATTTTTCAGTTTCACATGCTGAAGCACGTGCTTTATTCTCTATGATGTTTCATTGTACTAAACTGTCACTACGTAGCGCGCTGATACTTATCAATTTGTAAATATCCTTCCTTATCTTAATATCACCTTGACGTTCACATTAGATAAACGCCTCCACATTATATCACAAAAGTGCATCATTACCCTCGTCGCCAAACATGCAAAATAGGTGACCTTTTACAAGCATTGAAAAAGTGGCAACACTTTAACATCAATCGCCGACCAACTAAAGCAGTACTTAGCAGTATTTTAACGATCCTGCATGGTATTGAAACACACGTCCTGCTAGGATCTAGTACTCCAGCAGTGGAAATTTAGAGATTGATGTGTAGAAGTTACTTAGTAATCCTGAATGGGTCGCCTTTTGTTGCACAACTACCGCGAGCCGGCTCTGGCAGCCAACCCATCGGCCAATTTCAATAAGCTCTGGCTCTGTCGTGCACCTCGATCAGCAGCTCTTCTCATGATATCTCCAAGCTGCTTTATCTTGCTCACGGCCAACTTGAACCCATCAATTGCATTTCTAAGGACACTTTGGCATGGGGAGTGTGATGGTAAGTAAACATTCTTTCAGATTTGTCCCTGCGTTCTGGCATTGATAAAGAGTAGCACTTCGTCGTTACAGTTTCAGAAATCATTTTTTTTTCTGCTTTTTTTCCAGCGAGTTGTAGAAATCATATTTTCTTTTTGCAGTCTCATGAAACCTTCCGTCATCACTAATTATCATTCTCACCTTCTAGTTTGCAGCTCAAAACTCCTCCTTGACTGAGACTGATACTTTAATAAAACACATTAACACTTCTTTGTCTCATTTTTAGATTTGATACTACCATATCGCATATTAGGGCAACGTTATATTGCATCACACATGGTTCACTCATATTATACTTTCTCATGGTTCAGAATTGCCCTTTCCAGTCTTAACAATTGGATGCAGTTGTTGGATGCTCGATTGGGCTTCGTGGATATATGAGTGGTAAAACTTGTCGGGTCACGTTGACTTCAAAATGACCTTCCACCTTTTTCTACAAGGATGAAGCACCTGGTTTCTTGATTATATTCCCTTCACCATGACTTCTTTTGATGTCTTACAGCTGGGGTCAGCAGACCGGGCATGCAGGACTCGAATTGAAAGGCTAGTTGGTTTCCTGCTGAGAAGCCTAAAATATAATTTACCGGTTTCGGGTTTTGCTTTTAACAATTTGTAATTCTTGGTCACCGATTGTCTTCAGTCGATGTGTTTTTACAAAAATTTTGACCTTGACTGATTTGCCTGTGGGTACGATTTTCAGTCCTCTTCAGGACTAACTTACCTTCTATAATTCTAAAATGTTTGTGTGTAGTGTTGCACATCATTTGAAGCTGAATATGCATATAACTAACTAAATTTGGTACTTATGGGTTATCTTCTCCCCAGGTTTTCAAATTTGTCTTTATTCTGCAAAAATGAGTCAATCGTCACCAAACTTCAGGTAGACGTATTTAAGCATATTTTCTACCTACATACTTAATTTCAAGCAGATCAGACAAGTACTTCTTGCATTAAAGACGATAACGTAAAGTGTAGCGATGTCAACAGCTTGATCTGACTTCGTCTGTTCGACGCATCATTGCTACTTGTGTGTACATTGCTCTCTCTCCCTCTTCGTCTCATACACTGCCATTTTAAATCTTCCCACGGCCACTACTTTGCACACCTTTTTAAGAAGTATATTAATGTAAGGGATGTGGCCTGGTCACTTCACGAGTTGTCGGGGAATTACTTCGTTGACCTCAAGTGCCTTCTTCTCAGACGATCTTCTCCGAATTGCCCAAAATTTGGTATGTGGCTAGAGAATATCCTCACTTACGTGTGTTTAAAGTTTTGTGACGATTGATTCATTTCTACGGCTGTTAGACAAATTTGAAAGCGTGGGGTGGGAGATAGCCCATAAGTACCCTAAATTTATACATTACATGTGTAGTTCTTTTTAGATAGTCATTGGACATTAATTTTTTAACGCATAGCTGCATGTTCACCAGTCGCAACTAAAATGCCTGCCTCCATCAAAACAAAACATCTGAATTTAGTTAGCGTCTTTGGTCAGTTGAACTATCTCAGACTAGTTTGCGTAGGAAATTATGCACCTCCAACTCTTTCTGGAAGAGGTATGGACAGATTTCCTGATCACTGTAAAGGTCATTCGAAAAACTTCACGATACCTTGATTAATACAACTCTTATTTTCAGATGATAATAAGAGCGATGAATTCTTGAAAAGTGTTCATTATCATTTTTGAGAAAGACATTTTAGAGAACCCATCAAAAGAAAAGCACTTTTCTCATTTCCTCGATTTCATGTTAGGCTTACTTTGAAACCGTCTAATGAATATTTCTTTCAATTTGCTTCATTCAAACTACAGTAACTTTAAGAGACTGACAATATATTGACTGAATGATATGTATTTACATTCTAAAGAGAAATATTTGAAGATAAAGCGATTTTTGAAGAATCATAACTATCGTCACTTCCGTTGTGAAGAATGCATTATTGAAAGATATTCATTTATGATTGACGATCAGAACGCATGAATAATTGCATACTGAAGTTTTTTAGAAACTGCCGAGAGTTCTCTGTCAGACATTTAGAAAATCAATTCAGTCTTGAAACCAAATGCGTGCTTGTAGACAAGAGTGCGTTCTGTCGAATTTATACCACAAACGAATGCAAACAAAAATCCTTTGGGAATCAAAACTCTTTGGCTTACTGCGTTCTCGATTGCATTTAGCACTTCCATACTGAGCTCATGTAGAGAAGTACAAAGAAACATTTCACATCCGTGGTTACGTATCGATTAGAAACTGAAAATTGCGGACAAAAATTATTGCTACTGAATGAAGATTTCCCTTTGAAATGTGATTCCTCAAACGAAGTTTTGTTTGCAGAAATCTATAATTCTAATTGAAATGCAAAGCACATCGTCTTGAAGTATCCGAGGATGGAAAGAGGATATTGGTGGGAAAATTCAAAATTCTATGTAGTCAGTTGTTAGGAAAATTATTTGCGATCTGAACAATTTATCGGTTGAAAATGGATTCACTTAACACGTATTTCAGACATAGAAATCCGACACTCTATAATAATAAAGGACTATAAGGGCCATGGACATTGACAATAATAGAACGTCATGGATCGTGTTATCATGACAACGGTGCCTAAGCGATGGCGGCTTCCAGTGGTTGACAATAGTAAGATGCCGGCAACTTATCAGTGCACTTAGTAAATATTCACGATTGACATCATTTTTCTTTATTTATAAAAGTATTTTGATGAAATAATTCACAATAAATCACCTGGCGGATCGACTTTACACCTACTGTATGTTTCAGCAATTTACTTCTTCTAGATCTAGCAATCGGTGCGTAACCGAGCAGCTGACATTGCCATCAATAAACAGATGCTGTCCATTCTAGTATCACTAACTTAAACAAAGCAAGAAGTCGGATTTCTGTGGTTTTAGTTATGCTAAATGATAACATCGATATGACAAAAATTGAGTTCAAATGAACGAGAACAGTTCATCTTCCCGACCGCAGCTCGTCTGACCTGGATTCGAGTACAAGTTAGTTAGAAAGATCAGCAAGTGCTCTGTCCAAACGGCCAGACAGACTGAACAAAAGATGCATTGAGCAATGTGTCCTGCAATTAGTCTGCAACGTTAGAATGCATTACGCAATTCTATCGTGGAGGTGGTAGATAACTGCTGACGAACCAGCAGCTAGCATTGATCAATTGCACGCGTCAGCGAGCAGGTGGTGCTGGAATTGAGATGTGATGACCTACATGAAACAAAATATAAATAAATCAACTTAACATAGTTAACTGATTGGTTTCATCGAATAATTGCGATTACTTGATTAACTTGTGGTATAATCAATAGTCAGTTGATTGATTAACTTGCAGTGCAGTCGCCACTCACCAATGTAGGAAAAGTAATCACCTTCAGTGATTTATTTATAGGCAAGGCTTAGTCGACATGTCTTATTCACAAACTGTTCGCTTTCAGAATTCTAATTGCATGAAGCATACTCTCTATACGACTCTATTACAATATTTCTATTTTAAATTTTGAAACTCTGTTCTCTGCTATGTAATAGGTATGTGGGATTATTTCTTATTCATTCACTTATTTCAATTAAAAAAATTATCACTTTAGTTGTAGTGCATGAGTCTGCAAATATATAATGCATCTTGTGAAATATGTTGGCCTAGCCTAATCCGCTAAAGGGAAATAACAGATTCAAAATCATGAACTAGTCTACTCAAACGGCGATGATAAGTAATTGCAATTAATTGATTGGGAACCCAATTAACTGCACTTAATTGATTGCTGTCATCAAATAACTGCAATTAATTAATCGCCTCCTGTTGCAATTAAAATTAATTGATGGTGTACCCAGAATTAATGGCAATTAATTTTGATAACACCTTTATCAATGTTCATCATCAAAAAGTTATCAACAATTGTTCGCCTAAATGTGCTAAACAATGTATAGGAAATACCACTTGCATTGAAAATTAAAATCAAATTTGCACTTTGAAGCCACTCTTGTCGTAAGGCAGTGCGAAAACTGAGTTCATCATTGGCCCGTCATCCTGTTTTTAAGGTATACGAGTATAAACAAACTGCAAGCTCCTGTTTGCCACAAATGGACTGATGTCAAAAATTAATGTGTTTTGATCATCGGAAACTTTCCTCTAGGATTTCTAATGCTTTTATGGAACAAAGTAAATTGTATAGCAAGAAATGTATGTCCAATCACAATTAATTTGATACTGAGCAAAAGGTTAGGGAATTCAAGTACATTATACAATTTTGGATTGGTTCAGTTCTATTTCTTAAGTAAATGAACAATGTATTTCGCTCAGAAGTAAATATTTAAGTCTACTTTGCTGAATGATTGAAGAATGCACGAATACTGTTTACTGCCTGATTCGATGCCTAATTTGTCACACGCTTGTATTTAATTCTTGAAAATATTTATTAAATAAGCAGCATATACACGTAAGTTGTCGTGCCACCATCTGTGTCTTCATCTTGTGATAACAACTACAATCAGCAACTTTCATACAGTCCTACTGGAAAATGACAGCACAAAACTTTATTAAAATATCTAAGAGCTACAGGTGCTGTCTTTTGCTGTCCTTCTTTGACCAGGATTTTCACATTTCGGATTCTATCAACACTCAATTGCACAATACATTAATTTCATGAAAATTTGCCCTATTGTTTATTGTTGTTTATGAAACAATGAAACTGCAACAGGACTCAAGGATGTAAATAATGCCAAAACTCGCTAATTGAGGTCAAAGTAAGCTCCGTGTTGCGTTGCAACAAATATGTTTCGGCAAATGCCTTCGTCAGTGATGACAAAATGAACAGCAGTGAATTTGTTGTAGTAGCGTTTGTTCCTAAGTATACAATCACAAAGATACCCGTTCAATGTTACTACAGATTTGTAAAAAATAAGTAACATTAATGCAGTGAAATCATTAAGTCGAACATTTAGCATGAGGAACAAAAGAAACATACACGATTTTATAGACATGAAACTTATGGAAAGAATGAATTCGGTCGACATGTGCTGATATACTTAAGGAGACTGCGAGATGGCACAAAGGTTTCAAGCATTTTATCACATTAAGTCTGCGAGTAGCTCTTAAAACTCGTGAAATTTGGATATTCCACTTCAGACGATCATTCAACATTTTCCGAGAAGTTTAGCAGAATATTCTTTCACAAAACCATTTTCATGCTTGTGCCAATCGAGCGTTGAATAGTCAACTGCTTGCACTCTGAAGTGCTCAAACGCGCTTTGTTTCGAAATGTAGATACTATATATCTCGAAATGTAATGACATTCGATACAAGGTTTACTTATAGAAAGTGATAAATATAGGATTTGATTCACAAAAACCTCATAATATTTTGCTAGTTTGTGAAATGATGTTCATTGCCTGATGTAGGTCTACACACAAGTGTAAGCGCAAAACACAATTGCCAGATGTTGTAATTTTTTAAAGTCAGATACTGCTTTTAATACCAATTGAATAACTTCATTTTATTTATTGCTTTTAAATCCTGGTTTTCACAGTCGAGTTTTGTATATTGTTTTAAATAAATAAATTTAGTCTAAAAATAGTTTTAAACCAGTGCTTTTAAACATAAGTTTTTGCACAGTGTTATAAAGACGGTTGTAGAGCCCTGCTTTTAAGTATGATGTTTTTCAAAAATGTGCTTTGTATTCTAAAATTTGCCATCTTTTATAAGCCCTGATGAAGATCCCAATGACTGATAAGTGTGATGCTGACTTTTTGATTGGCGGCTGATGCTCTATCCACAGAGGAAGAAAGAGCAGGGAAAGAGAAGTCTACCCATGGCTTGATGAAAGGTTAATTTGGATGCTTAGAATATTTTCGGGACATCAGGCAGCTGTCAACAAATATAAGTAGTATAAAAAGAACATATAACTCATTTAGCTTACTAATGACACATTATTATATTGCAAGTGCCTTATTTCAAACCAGGGGCGCAGCAGCGAATTTTTCCTAAGGGGGTCCGACAAATTTTCAGATAAAATATCGTAAGAAATAAATCCATGATATATTATGAAATATTACGTAATTGCTTTCCAGTATTGACTTGTTTATCAGGCAGAGCCGCTCATAGTTCATTGATATGAACACCCCTTTTTGTCTCTGCAATTTCCCACTTTCGGCGATAGGCAAACATGCTGTATTAAAAGAGAAAACATTAATTCCGTCATGAATGCTGTATATTTCAGTACCTTGGGGGAAATCTTACCCAAACGCCCTTATGGTGCAAAAAAAATGTGTGACCGGTTGTCTTTGAAGATAAACTCCTTGCATACCTCCTCCAAATCTAAGGTCAACGCTAACTATTTATGAATGTACAGGACTGCCAAGTGATTGAGTCTTGCCTCTGCTGTCGTTGACCGAAGCCAAGTCAAGAGGCGGCGCAAGCTGGAAAAGCTGAGCAGATGCGGTTGTAGGAGGAACAACGGTAATTAGACGAACCAATATCTTTAGTTATAGCTTCTCTTTTATATGGTCTCTAACCATAGTTTGGTGGATGATATGGATAAATGGTGATGTCATCTGTGACGTTGAGGTCTGTGGGGCGGGTGGCTCAATGGGCAGCTCTGAGGGTGATGTCGCTTGTAACGTTGAGGTTGGTAGAACGGATGACTCTGGTTCTGATGTCGGAGACTTTTCAGAAGATTTAGTTCCCCTGTAAAAAAAGAAATGATTGTTACTCATTTATAATAAGCAAAGAGAAATATTTGAAACAATGTTAAGTGCAATGAGCTCTTAGCTACATGTAAGCTCGGTGCTCATATGAATCTATTTTGTTAAGCTAAGATTTAAACCTATTTCGAACTGTTCATTATAAATCACCTACTACATTATAATTCACCTATATAATCGCATTTGTATATGTACTTATGGGTCTCATTCAAACATTAAGCACTTCTTCATGTTTTGTGGTTTAAACACTTCCTACATATGATACTCATGTCTATGCATACTCATGTATACTATGCATAGTGCGGTATAAAAATGTGAATAAATTTTAATGTGTTTTTCTTCAGAAAACAATATAACTTGCACATCCATGAACTATCTGCAAAATCGAACTTAAAAATTTAGAATGAGAAGTAATTACAGTCGGACTACAGTGCTAGAAATCTTTGTTCAATTTTGTCGCTGAGTTATGTCACAACTAAGTAGAGAGAAAAGTAGTAGGAGAGAGGGAGAGAGAGAGAGAAAGGAGTATAGCATAGTATAGTAAAAGGAAAAATAGCTTATTAAACGATGCGTGGAGTGCCTACATCACTTGCATCCACACTGGACCCCTTGTAAAATTGCTGAAGAGATAGAGAGATCCGGTGATAGAGAGCTTAATGATCGATCATGAACACATTGAATGTCTGATTTTTAAAAAAATATCTAAATGAAAATCTAAAAATAACATAAAACTTTGGAAGAAATGAAACAGGAAAATGTTTTTTTCTGCCATTCCGCTACAAGGCCTGATTGCTGCTGGTTGATACAGTGATCACCCAATTTATGTGTGTGTTCTTGGCTTTGAAGTTCTTCTGCTTTTGCTTTTATATTATGCTCTGTTCCTCAAATGCAATCAGTGCCATGTTGATTGTGATGATAAAGATGTCCATTGGCTTCAAAATGATGACCAATTTGCTAATTTCTGTTGGATAATCAGAAAGATATGACGCATTGGAATTTAGTCATATTTTTTATGCCGCACCCTGTACATATGAATATACTCTTATATAACTACAATGTTTGTGTTCGTCTACTAATTGACAGCCTGACAATCACAAAATAACTCGCAGAGTGCGATATATTAGAATTTCTAGTCTTATGTATGTAAATTTATTGTATGGCACATTAACATGTACTTCATGTATACCAGTGCTTGAACTCCGATGATCCATCAGTCCAAAAACATCGTTTCAGGTCTTCTAATTGAAGGGTATAGCAGAATGTTGAGGAAACTAGCATTGAAATATAAAATCGACTTGTTTAGACCTACGTATCTGTTACGCAGCGCCGAATAAATCACAGAATTCTTTATTAAATTTTTGAAGATGAAAGGATTTGTTGATTTCTTTTTGCAACTTGTAATGGAAGATTTTCATTTAAGGAAATAAACTCATTGTTATTATTAGTATTATCTGAATATCTGACAATTTAATGTGTCTCTTAGCGAACTTGCGAATAGGCACACTGTACGTTAGAGGCCTGAAGTCATCACATGTTTGCTTTCAACACCACACGAAGTTGGACAGTCTAATTTAAAGCCAAGCTGTCTGTCAAACCGCTCTGGTTTCAGAGAAATCATCTCATTGCTTCATTCGCGTTCAAGATTGCTGTGTGACAATGAATTAAAACTTCAAAATCTTGAAGGTAGGGTCTTTCATTGTTCAAAACTTCTAGAATGCATGCAAATTTTATGGAGCACTAGGACAATTCTAGTACTGGTACTAAAGAATTTCAGACAGACTTGCCTAGGCCTCCTCATTGACGTAGAGGAGAAAGATAACAGAATAGAGGAATATATTATTATTGGAATTATACAGTGAAAGATCCTAGTGATACTAGATCCAACGAATCCATATCATGCAGCAACGCGGTAAAATATTTCTTGCATATTGTGGTTCATAGTAAGCCTCTTCTCGGTCAATTTTCTATTATATTTGCTGATCGCCTTATATCTAATAGATAATTGAAAATTTTGCAAACAATTTATTATTGCCAAAGTTTTTGGCCTGTAGCATATGTAATGCTCTAAATACAAATAGCCATTTTAAACTGAAAATTCCAAGTCACTGATTTCGATCGATTAATGTGTCAATTAGGTCATCATTTAGGTTAATTCCTGCATGGCGAATGCAAAATTTCTGCACTTTTTAATACTATACGTGTACTCCTGTGGCAACCAAAACACTCATGCAATACGAAGGATGATTGAGTCGAATGAAGTGTGCTGCTTAGAGCGAATATACACATAACTTAATGGACTTGATAGCTATCGAATGCCATAATAGAATGTTTGAACTCAAAATGTGTGTCGAATTGTAAGGATAATAAGGGTAGGCTACCACATTGAATTAGAAGTTACGTATTGAAAATTTTGAAAATATAATAGTGATTCAAATAATGCAAAATTCTTTGACTAATAATCCTTTTAAGTTATTTAATACACAACTTCTGATTCAGTGTGGACTTATCAATATTTTTCACTATTATACATTAATTTAAGACTGAAGCATTTCGTACATTTCATGCTGAAAGAACCGCATTTTGTGAATAATGCACATTGCAACTTACCAAGACATATCCAAAGTTCGCATTCGTTTGGTTCCAGTGACAGACAGTTCTTCTCCCTTTCTTTTCTTGCTTTCTTGAAAGCGAGGCATCGCTTTGACTTATCTCATAAGACTGAGCCAGTCTATGGAATGAAATTCTATATTAACATTGCTATTTGCATGTTCTAAGTTGAGCAAAATAAAGTGAAACGGATGAAGAATTAGTCGAATTTCCAGATATGTAGGTTTATCAAAGCACACGGTCTCCTCCGGCATGATTATACGTGTTGAACGAGGCTTTTCTACAGTTTATGGGACAGAATAGTTCACAGATACGTCAGATAGATAATTTGTTTGGCAAGATGGGCAAAAATGATTTTCGTAATTTAGGGAAAGGTGGCAAAGAGGCATGGAAAATGGAAATCACACCGTTCCAACAGGGGTCCGACCCCCCTTGGAAAATTCTGGAGGGGGTCCAGACCCTCTGACCCCCTAGATGCTGCGCCCCTGTTTCAAACATTACAAAAATGTTTTCGAAGTTGTCGATTCACTTAATATATTGTTCAATTGAAAAGAGGCGAAAAATGCCAAAATAAAAGAAACAAAAGACATCACACATGTCTTTTGCTTTACAAAATTTCCAAAAGTGCATGGTTTGGATTTTGGATTTCTCATGAATGCTTCATTGTATTTGTGCAACAGTGATTTCTCCCAGTTGTAGAAAGTTCTTGATAACATGAACCATTTTTCCAAGTTTTTTCTGATGGCATTAATGAATTTATGCACATCACACATCCTAGATTATCTCCACAAACACACGAATTAACAACCAATTAAAAGTGTTTTGGTCCTAGGTCTACACTGAAGCATGGAAGCAACGTTCAATGATTAACACATCCCTTAGAAACAAAGTGGTAATACAATCAGATTGAATTTGTAGATAATGTCAACCCAAACCGAAATGATATGACTTAAACCTGAAAATGATTTGACCTCGGGAAATCCGAATATCCAAAATTGTGCTGACTTTCAACGCACAAGCAGAATTCGAGCGGGGGAAAGGTTTTCCACATTACCCAGAGGACAAATCATCCTGATATGCAGGTGTGTGACACGCAGTATCAAAGACTTCCAATCATGAATGCAACGATAATTCTTGATAATTCAATAGTCGCTTTTGGTATGCATTAATTTGAGGTTATTTCATCAACATAAGCAATATTTCTTTCACGTAGTTGACCAAGCGGCGAGAGAGGTTAGCCATGCTTTAAATTTGTCCGGAAGAGGAACAAAAATTATGAATTCCTTTGATAAGTTTTTTATTGGCCAAAGAAACAGTAAGTTGCGTTAAATTCTGACAGGATCTTCGGCGTCGAGCGCCTTCTCTCGGTCGATGTAGTGGTAAAACTGCAACATGTGTGACGGTTTATAGAGAAGTGGTGAGTGATATTAAGAAGTGTGGTGTGTCATGTGAGGTGATTGAAGTGTGAAAACAGGCTGTATTGCGGCAGTTTGTTTTCTATTGATTTTGGGCTGAAGCTGTGTGATTTCTTTTGATTCAGTAAATATTGTGTCTCGAGTGTTGTCGAGTCGCACATGACAATGAAACCAACTGAAAATCCCCGATGTCGCCTATGTCGTTGTGTTTATTTCTAACATGCTCATACAAGACATTAATTACTAATTGATTCATCATTAATCGCTATTTTATGTTCATTATGACTGGTAGTAACATTTCTTTGATAAGCACAACAATACTGGCCACTATAATGCGATTATGCGACTCTATGTATGTGACTACATATAGTGTTTGGAGAAAGCATCATATGACTGGTCACAATGAATTTTTTCATAATTTAGCACAGTATAATGCGCTATTAAGGAACTGTAAATTAGGAGTATATCAGTGCACATTTTCTAACATTGCTGATAAACATCAACAAATGTCAGAGCTTGACAAGATCTACTAATTTGCAGCTACATGTTCAGTCAGATAGTATTTTTGAGAGCAACATGAAATATACGCAAACAGATAGTATTGATACAAGGGAGAACATGTGAAGAAGAATAACATTTATTGTCTGGATGTCGTGCAATTGGTTCATCTTCATTTCAAAATTTATCTGTGAGGCAATTCAGTGACTGCTCTTACTGTGGTCTACTGTTTCTTTTTCCTTTTCTTCACTATTCCTTACTGTGCGTGCAGCTCTAAACTGTTGAAAACAGTTTCTAATAGACAATTTCTGTCTATGTCGAGGGATTTGCTGCGAAAGGTTTGTATGAATGTTTCATTGCTAGTTTATGTGAACAGGTTTAAAAAGAATATTCGGCACTTACAAGAAAAAGAATCATTTAGCTTCTACATGATGAAATGAGAACTGTAGACACTCATCCTTCAAATGAAAATCTGTTTATTCCGTCATATTGCCTGTTCTGCGTAAATTCATGACAAAGAATAACATTTCCCACAGATAAATAGACGCTAAAAGACAAAACGATTTGTCACGGAATTTAAACAGGGTCATAATGCGCTTCGCCTTCATGATAGAAGGGTGTAAATTGATTGCGTTTATTTGGCTTGCTTTTTTAGGAAGACTGTTGTAAAGGATTTCCGGCATTCTGTTAAGATAATGCTCGTAAGTACAGTAGTATGATGCGGCGTATGGAAAAAATATGTTTGTTTTCATGGTAGAGATCACCCTCTTCCGTCAACCTGGGGTCAAATTGATCCCACGAAACTTCAATAGTAGATCATAATGTCAAATAATACCTCTCTTATGGCCTGCCTGATAAATACAGTCCGTTTCATAAAAAGTGGATCATCCTAAAATTTGACTAGATAAAACATAAGTATGATACAGAAAGCATTTTTCATGTTATTTCATGTCCCTAATATATTTAAATGTCCTTATATAATCTGATAAGCTATGATACAGCAATATTTTGTGGCCCTACCCTTATTGTCAATGACATTACCGTCTAGGCATTGATTCGATGATATCGTTGATTTTTGACTGATCTAACTTTCTCCACTCTCTTTTTAACAGTGACGTAAGTTTGTGATACGCCATCTGTAGGTAGCAGTGAACGACGAACGTTACGTTTTAGAATACTCCAACATTTTCTATGGGATTCAGAGCAGGAGAACGAGCTGGCCAAGATAATGTCCTAAGCCCTAATTGAGACTTGCATAAGTTGACTCTACTACTCCTGTGACACGTAGCATTATCATCCATAAATAACCAAGTCGATGGATCACCCAGTTGATCTATCATTTGGCCAATGTTCATTCGTAAAACATTCACATAGTGTTCAGAATTCATGGTTCCTTGCTGTATGTGAAGTCTTCTACGAATAGTGGACTTAGAAATAGACGAGTATAGTGCAGCCATCTCAGTTAACGAGAGACTTGGATCAACTTTAATAAATCTCAAAATTAGGCGGTCTCTACGTTTGGATGTTTTGCGTGGACGGCCAGAACCCTCTTTACGACAGAGTCGAAAATCATCATTATGCCATCGATGCACATTTGTGTAAGGGACATTTAGTCGCTTGCTTGTAGCTCGCGATCTCGTTATTGTTCATTTGTGCTTTGTATTGTTTTCAACTGGTAAGAGATAGATTTCTAGCTGAAAGCAATCAGGAGTGCTGCCAACACCGCGCAAACGAAGTCAGGAAGCTATGGAACATGAAGTCCAGTTAATCACATGTAGCACTTACATTATTGTTGATGAATAATGGTGCTATACTGGCTCTGATTGACCGATTTTCTTTATTTTTGTTTTGCTTGATAGCTTTTGGCTTGTAGAACAACATATTACATAACAAAGGAAACAAACGTAATTTTATAAGAGTGAAGTATGATTTCGTGTAACATTGCTAAATGAAGATCAAATTATCTACTACATTTTTATCTATAACAGGAAAACAACTCAATATTCATGCTTGAAATTTCCAACAATGATATTAGTGAGCACAACTGACATATCTTCCAAATTTCAGAGAAATTCGTTCAAGTTTGGCGGAGTTAGACAAAGTTGAAGTTAAGGCGATGTTTAAGGGTGATCCATTTTTTATGAAACAATCTGTAGCTTTCCCTGCAACAAATTTAGCACATAAAGTTTGCTCTGTATGCATTTGATTGAAAAGGAAAGGTACAGTCTGAGGTTTCAGATGATACAACGTATTTCGTCAACCTGGAGTCTATTCGGTTGTCTGTGTTCTGCATGAAATTGTATGACAGAGGCAATAGATATCTGGAATAACCGATCTATTGAATTGATTTGTTAGCTGATAGTTGGATATCTTGCCATAGAAGTCACTGCCGTAAGTACAGGTTTTCCTACACGACAACGGCAACTACCGAATCAAGAGCGGCACTTTAATTTCTAAAACGTTAAAAGATAGAATATTACGTCATTTCACAATTGAGAGCGACAACAATAAATAAACTGCAGCAAAATAGTTCAATTGTGTCTCTATCAGATTAGTGAGCGGTATTTCACGTGAAGAATAAATGGTATCTATTTGGTTTGATCCAAAGCCCTATATAGATGTCTTCACATCTGCTAAATTAACTTATCAATACGGAGCGCCAGCGAATACCTTCTGATGTTAAACGCAGAATCATCATGGCTCACGAAGCCGGAGATGATTATATTGAAGCCGCTCGAGTTCTCGGTGTAAAACGGGGTACTGCGTATTCAATAGTACATCGTTATATACTTGAAGGAGTCATTGAGCGTCCCAGAGGAGGAAGACGACACCAAAAGATGGACGAAGATATGGCAAATACTGTGGTAGAAATTGTTGAATCCCAACCGGAATTCACGTTAGCCCAAATCAAAGCTAATCTACAAGCGCGGATGCCGGACAAGCCATCTGTCTCAATTCAAACTATCAGCACATGTCTGAGAAATCGTCTTATCTTCTTAAAGAAAATGGAGACTGTTCAATTCAACCGCAATAGCCATGACGTCAAAGTGGAAAGGGCCGAGTATGCGAACTGGTATCTGCACACGATCAACGCAAACCATCCGCCAACATTTATTTTTGTGGACGAATCCGGCTTTAATTTATGGATCAGTCGCACACGAGGTCGTGCCAGACGGGGAGAGCAAGCTGTCAGGATTGTTCATGGACAGCGCGGGCGGAATTTTAATCTCATCTTGGCGGTCTCTAATGAAGGTGTCGTCCATCATGAATTCTACGAAGGCGGAACCTCCTGTGAGAGATTTAACTCCTGGCTGGAAGAACCGTCCGTTGCGGCTGGGGCTGGACCTCGTGTATTCGTCATGGATAATGCTCCGTGCCACAATAGAGCCCGTGAAGTCAGTTTGCGAGAGGGACACTCTATTAGGTACTTACCGCCCTACTCTCCATTTCTCAATATCGCAGAGAACGCGTTTTCCATGTGAAAAGCGGCTTTCAAGAGAGAAGTAGCTGAGATTCGTGAGCAGTTACACAACTACACTGGACAACAGCGGAATTTGACCTTACTGCAACTCGCCTCCCAAAACATGAGTGCCATCACTGCAAATAAGATGGGAAGGTCTTCCAGACGTATGGGCAGATTGATGCCTAGACTAATTAATCGCGAGGATGTCTTACAAAACCATCAATGAATATTACGGTACTTGTTTTGTTTCATAATGGAATAAAAAATTTCAAGATTATCAAAACTTTTTCGTATTGACTTACCTTTTCGTAAAAAAAAGTTTTTAATGACTTACTGTATTACCTTTATGAATTAAAATAATTATAATCAAACTTTTCCTTTTGACATATTTTACCTTTTCGAATTAAAAAAATTATCAAAACTTTTTGTATTGACTTACCTGTTAAATAAAATATAATTGAATATGAAAAGCCGTTTATGATTTCAGGTTGCCGCTCATTAAACTTATAAATCCATTAATGAACTCACTTATTATCACTACCGATTAAAAACAATATCATTCAATTGAAAACGCTGCTGATTAGTAGAAATACCGTTGTTTCATCTTAAAACATATTCTTTAATCTGATAGTCGTATTGTCGAACTGGAAAACCTGTACTTTTGTGCAAGATAACAGAAGTGTTAGCGTTCGATGCATTATTCATTCCAACGTAGGCCCATAGAGATAGGATTATCAGCAGTTTGCACTGACTGTGTTTGCACAGCTATCGTTGCATGGAGAGGTCAATTGTGATTTGCGTCATATGCTAACAATGGCACCAAAAGAATGTAGCCCGAAAAGAATGAAGCATTCTCGGGGCGCTGAGTAGTAATCCACGCTTGTGTCCGCTGATGGATATAAAGCAAATGTCTGATGCACGCGCATTGTAATTTACAATGGCTCGCAAAATGTACACAACGAAAGACGTAGCGCGACAAATAATGGATCGCGAAAGTGGATCTGATGTTTCTGATATTGAATTGACTGAGGATGAATCAACTGATACCAGTGATGTCAACGATAACGACAATCAAGTGACTGATTCCAATGACGAATCCAATGACTCCTTCGATGACAGCGAATACTCTGATAACGATCACCCTCCGCCTTTACATCAACGAGTCAACATACCACATCAACTACGAAGCAAAAATGGGCGAATATGGAGTACAAATCCGGAAAGGCCGACACACGCTCGTGCTTCAAATGTGCTTCGGCAACAAAGTGGGCTCAGTAGTGCGAGCGCCAGATCAGTTTATACTATCTTTGATAGTTTCAAGTTATTTTTCACAAATGATAGGATGCTTCTAATTGTTCGAGAGACAAACCGTAGAGGGCAATCTACAGCACGAAAATGGAATCAAACACATAAGAGAACCCATGGTTGGCGTGAGACTGGTTCGTCTGAAATAGAGGCTATGATCGGTCTTCTGATTTTGGCAGGTATGTGGCGATCTTCAGGGGAATCTCTAGACGAACTATGGTCAGCGAAAGATGGTAGACCCGTATTCAGGGCCACAATGTCTCTTACGCGTTTCAAAGAGTTGTTGAGGTACTGTCGATTCGACAATCAGGCAACTAGAGAGCAACGTATTTCACAAGACAAATTGGCGCCTATCCGTGACTTCTGGGTAATGTTTTTGGCCAATCTACAACCCGTTTATAAGCCAGGCAGTGACATAACAGTCGACGAGCAATTGATAGCGACACGAGGGCGGTGCAGTTTCCGGCAGTACTTGCCCTCGAAGCCCGGAAAATACGGCATAAAGGTATTCTGGGCTTGTGATAGCGAAACGTCATTTCCTCTGAAAGGTGAAGTCTATCTTGGTAGGCAACCCAATGCACCAGTTGGGTCAAATGTAAAAGATCTTGTGAAACGATTAGTACAGCCCTGGATAAGGACAGGAAGAAATATAACAATGGATAATTATTTTACATCGGTTGATTTAGCTCATGATTTGCTTGCCATGCGCACTACATGGAACAATAAGAAAAAACCGTGCTGATATCCCGAGAGAGATGCAAAGCAATCGCAGCAGGCCAGAGTATTCATCTATTTTTGGATTTGATCGTCAACTTACCCTCGTTAGTTATGTTCCAAAGAAAGGAAGGTCCGTCATATTGTTGTCTTCTATGCACCATGATGGTCTATCGATGAAGACGACAAATATAAACCTGCTATTATCCAACATTACAACAAAACCAAATCTGGCAAATCTGGCGTAGACAATCTGGATCATTTGGCAAGGCCCTATACTAGTAAACGAAAAATGAAGCGTTGGCCAATGGTATTCTTTTTCAACATGATAGACTGTGGAGCAATTGCAGGTTATATTACGTGGTACATGAAATTCCCAGATTGGAACAAAGGCAAATCTTATAAACGACGACTTTATCTGAAAGAACTGGGATTCTCCTTAGTTGAAAGGCAAATCAACAAACGTATTCAAAATCCTCAAGCTCTACAGTCACAAGTAACTGTTGCCATGCGATCACTGGGTTGTCAGCTTCAAAATGAAACTTCAAATCCTCCAGAAACGGGAATGTTGACTCAAAGACGGAGATGCTTTTCTGTCCCCGCTCGATTGACAAAAAGGTGAGCACACAGTGTTTCCGTTGCAAGCGTTCTTGTTGTAAAGATCATGGGACTACTTTTGTGCAATGAATGTGTCTAAATCATGCAAATTTGTTTGTGAAGTTGCGATGATTCTCTTAAATTCATGAAATTTGAATTTTTGGAAATCTGGTGTTTTTATTTTCACTTCAGAGTGGGAGCATGCGAAAGATAGTAGGCCTACAGCTTGTATTATCAAATATCAATAATTTCTTACTGCATCTAAATGCTTAATTCTTAAAATTCTTAATCTAAATTCTTAGAAATATGATTTAATGACTATCGCATCTAAAAGCAATAAAAGCACAAATTTCTACCATGGGGTCATTTTTCCCCCAGGTAGAAAAAATGCGATGTATTTTAAGGCTGACGTCACAGGGATCGAGATTAACATTGTGGTTTAGCACACATAATATAATGAAAAGAACCAGATGTAACTACCAGGAGCAACAGAAATAAAATTTTCGATAATTTTTTTAAAGTAGTGAGTATTTTAAGTATTAAACTAGAGAAAATCCTACAACTACTCCAGCTATTCACTGTAATGCACACTCACTGCCGACAGCCGACAATATTCAGTGACAGGTCGTGTGTTTTGAGGGTCGGATTATTGGAAAGCCGCCTGTCAGTGTATGATTCAACATGCAGCAATAAGTCTGCAAGTCATAACTTATGCGATACCAATGATTAAAATTCATGTTCAATGATTTCAATGATGACATTCAATGATTAGAATTACGCTTCCAGTTTCAACAAAAAAGTAAAGTCTAAGCCGCCATTTAAACAAAGATAATGATCGATTTTGATACTTAGGCCAGTAGAGGTAGTCGCAGTAATTTAAGTCTGCATGTTAAACATGTAGGCCCCTATGCTCGAATGCTAAGCCCACAACGTTCTTCTCGCTCAATTAAGTCATTTTCAACCATTCAAGCAATTAATTATTTTCATATAAAGAATTGTAATGCCATGACTCAGGACCAGTGGGCAGTGGCATATTCTCCGTGCCTGCGGGGCCTTCGGCGCAGGACAACAAAAAATCTAGTTACCAATATGGATATTACAGAAAAGTAACATCATTATTTGTATTCATCTTGTCCTGATTATTTTACACAACTTAGGCATTTTCAAGTCCCAATATCAGATCATAAACACTCATATGTTTCGTGCGCGGAGCAGCTATTTCACTCCATTACACACTACACACACACACTCGTTGATGTATCTGATAGCACACAAACTTCCAATCATAGTCGCAATATCGTCTTTCCCTTGCCTGTAGACATAACAAAACAAAAATCCTCGCTGACATTCAGCGGTGCTGCAGATTAAAACCCTTTCATTCTTAAATTAAGAAGGAGTTACTGAAAAAAGTATTCCTTTGGAGAAATGGTTGTTTTTGCTATAAGAATGCTAAATGACATCCAAAACATATAAAATTCCTTGTACATAAAAAATCCCAGACTGTATCCATACGGAAACATTAAGAATGAGCAGTTACAAATTATGTGATTTTATGGAGCTCAGTTTACATGAAATCTAATACTATTTGTCAATCACAAATACATATCAATAATGCAGTTATCAATCATGTAAACGTGAAGTATGGTAGCCAAGAAAGCAATTGTTTCTGTCATTCAAACACAAATGAATTCGACACTTCATGCACATCCAACGAGTTTGACCACCAGAGCAATGTTTACATCTCCCTTTCGTGCTATGGCTAGGCAAATGGTCAACATGATCAAATCTCACGACTTCTCCTGACGCTCTTTCATTTTGAATTCGACGTTTAAGTGGTTGGGTCACGGGTAAGCTCGGTCTTCCTGGCTTTCTGCCGCAGGACTTGTTGCACTTCACCAAACCTTCACATATGGATAATGTGAAGGTCTTTAGAGGTATCCTCGACATCAAATTGTCCTCTTCAGCGTGTAAAGCTCGTCTGTATTCGAGCCATAAATTGTTGATTGCAGTGCCAATCAAGAAAAACAGAATACGCATGTAGAATTTGTTGCTTCGGTAGTCTATTCTGTAGAGATTGAGGAGCATGTCTTGCAGGTCGATTCCACCCATGTATTTGTTGTACTCAGATACGATGTTCGGGCGATTGATTTCGATCATAGTTTTGGTCTTTCTATCATATCTGGTGCTTGGCTCGATTGGATCCTTGCCAACGACAGTCGAGGCCAATGTCACTGCACGTCTGTCAAACCATCTGTCGATTGTCAGTCCTGAGTTGAAGTCAATGACTTCGTCATATGCCCCTCGACCCTCTTCCTTGAGTTCTTTCTCGAGTTTGAGTGATGCAAGCTCAATACGATTGCTTCTTATACATGTAGTGCCAGTCGAGTATATGTCAAATTCTTCTTTGAGGTGAAGCATGAGCGAGATGTTTGTGTAATAATTGTCCATGTATAATTTGGAGTTCTTAGTGCTTGTTGGCAAAGTGGAACAAGGTCCGGACGATATTGCTGACCATACTGAATTCATTGAGGGGATTTATAATCTCCGTATCCTAGCCAGCGTACAAAACAAAATCGTGTAACATTCCAGATGCCGAAGCACGTGAGATCATCTTGAATCCCCATGGATGCGGCTTGTTTGGCACGTATTGTTTTGAAGAATGTCGCCCCTTGAATGGTATCATTTGCTCGTCTATGACTTGATTCTCCTCCGTAAGGAGATTTCGTGACCGGTTTCTCACAGCATCATAAACTGCTCGAACCTTGAATATGGGGTCGTATCCATCCTCGCCACGCTTCTTCATTTCATCATTATTGCAGCAATGAAAGAATTGACGTATCGTTTCGAATCTTGTTAGACCCATTACCTCAGTAATGCACGGAACTCTCTTTGCCGGGCTCCAATAGTCTCGGTAAGCGCGGACTTTGATTACAGCTGAATAGATCAGTATCCCAAAAAATTGTTCCATCTCTAATGGGTTTGTATTTATACCTTTTCCTGTGGTTTGAACGCTGTACAGGTTTGTCTGATCAGAGAGATAGGCAAACAAAGTGTCATTTCGGTACAACTTTAACCTTTCATAGGGAGTGATGTTAGGGTCGATATCAAGAACGTCATTTGAAGGAACATACGCTGCTGCTAAGTCCTGTTATGCCTCCATGGATAGTTTCTTTCGCTGTTCGAGTATGTTTGAGTTTCAGAATAACTTGTAGTCGAAATGTCATTTGTTATGAGGGAAGAGGTGTCGTCATTCTCAACTTCGTCTCCCCGCGTCTTCTTCCAGGTCTTCTTCCTCTTCAACGTCTGATAAATCACCTGCTGGAATAAGTGCATGTATCTCATCCGGGTCATCACGATCACTTGAATAAAGTCTACGACAAACCTCCGTTTTCGCCGTGCGGTAATGATTTTTTCGGTTCATAACTGTAGCTGCCCTGAAAAGAAAATATAAAGCGTTACAACAAAAGCTACAAACAAGGCAAAATTGAATTTGTGGTAGTTGCCTATCATATTTAGATGTAATTCGTCATGTAATTTACATTATTATGGTAATGAACATCAGCGCTAGCGAGGCTACATTCTTTGTACAGGCGCAGCAGTAGCTTCATCTTCTTGTCACCCGTGCCTCAAGTCAAGAGGAACTCTTGTGTACAACGCGAAGTGTGAAATGCATGCACTGTATGCAGCGACGTTCAGCGACGATATTGTTTGTGTTTATCCACCTCTGCAGGCATGTTCTCAGTGGCGCAGTGGGTGGAGGGCTAGAGTATGACCTGGAGAGATCAGAGTTCGAATCCCTTCAGAATATTTGGACAATTTTCTGTCTTCAACTGATATCTGGTCACTGATGCCTGTTCACTAGCGTATTCATTCTCGTAAAACATTTTACAAGAATGAATACGCTAGTGAACAGACCATCCACAAACCAATTGAACTATTATTACATGAGTCGATGATGCGAACTTCAACTATTTAATATACTTAATTACAACTAATCCATATCCCATGTCCTATCCATCCTAGTAATGAAAAAAGGCCTTGTTATTTACAACTGTCTATTAATTAACCGGTGGGCTTCAATGCTTTTACGCATGCATCGCCTCTTATTGTTTCCGTTTGGAAGCGCTGGATATAGGATGATATTTCCTAATCTTCTTAATGTGTCCATTTGGATACATGGTCAAAAAGCACGTATTTAAGCCTCAGGAAATCACCCACAAGTTCTAGCATGAATCATATAACATTCTCTGAGATATGATGTATGACTTAACGCTAAAAAGTATAATGAAAAAGCTTGTGTATGTTGAAAAATACACGATAAAAGTACTTACTTCTCACAAATTGATGACAACACCAAGTGCTTTCTTTTTCAACTTGAAATCAAATCAATTCGTAGCGAAACACTTTTAAACAAAATCTGAAATTAGGAAATTAAAACCAGTAGAAAGCAATGAAACAAACCAAGAGTCCTCAAACCGCCTGGTTTGCTTGAAGGAAGACGTAGAAGTATCGTGTCCATATGGATACGTTAAGAATGAAAGGGTTAAATGCATCAAGCATTAAGAAATAATCTGTTATTAGAGCCACATAAAGTGAGAGTACGATTTCCGTGTCCTGCCTTCACTACAAGTGTCATACATACACTTTGACGCTAGTGCATGACGCTCATACACCACACAGAATAAACCACAGACAGACAAAGCAGATCAGCTTTATGCACACGTTTCTGACAAAGTGGTGACGTTGGAACAGTGACACCGTGAATGAATGCTGAATAAAGCATGAATGTGATTGATGTTCATCAATGAAGATTCCTTAGTTTCAACTGTGTTTATAGTAATATTCTTTTTAGTGTCAACAATCTCATAATCAGTATTGATTAGAGGCTGATTAACTACACCTGTCCCCTGAAGCCACACCTATCGAGTAGACGAAAAATGAACCATCACACACGAAGCTAGATTACGTAACACGAAATGGAAACTATTCATGAAGAAAATAAAAAGTAAGTATATCTTGATCCAGAGAGCTTTTTCCACGTATCCGGTAGTAATGATTAAAAAGCAAGATATTCAGCGGATACCAAATATTTATCATATAAATTGCCAATATTTCGCCTTACGGCTTTATCAAGGCACAATAGAAACAGAGAGAATGGCGAGGTATTTATAGAAGGACTACATGTAAAAAGAGTTCACAGTTCACAGCAGGGTGCACACAGGCTAAGAGCAAGCTATATGAAAAAGTCAACATGACGTCCATGACAGCCGTTCATCAACATGCCGTCGTGGCGACTGATGTAGAGAGCTTCCACTGCTCTTCTCTTTTGAGTATTACTCAAGCCTCGATGTACTATCGACCAGCGAACGTGAGATTCAGGCGACGAGGTGCTGTGCTTCTCCACTGTGAACTCATTCTACATGTAGTCCTTCTATAAATACCTCGCCATTCTCTCTGTTTCTATTGTGCCTTGATAAAGCCGTAAGGCGAAATATTGGCAATTTATATAATAAATATCTGGTATCCGCTGAATATCTTGCTTTTTTAAGTATATCTTGACAGCTTGAAAATGAAATACGTGAGTAATTTGCAGGCTGTAGTAGTGTAGCTGTAAAACGCAGCAAACTATTCTATATATGTATATATTGTGCATTCCTTGAAAGAGATGCTCTGTTTGGTTCTTAGACTGAGATCTCATTAGTCATACTGCTCATACTGAGCAATACGCATCTTTTAGGTCGTCATGAGCAAAACAACATTGCATTTCACTGCAATTTCGAGATCAAAATGCTCGGCAGACAGGGCCGCATTGACGAACAATAAGCGTAGGTTCACAAGCTCACAGTGACACTGTTAAGAAAAATGTCTGTCACGTTGGACTGAAACTAAATGAATTATAATGCAGTGCGTTTAGGGCAGTCTAGGGGCTTCAATGCAATCATCACTTAGAAATCTCTAGTCTGTACTTATCACATGTATTTCCATTTCATGGTGTAGTAATACACACCATAGCGTTGAACATACAAGCATACTTTAAGCTTGAAAATTCACTGAAATTAAGATTAACGTCTAATCAGTTATCTGAATGCGTCAAATTTCAAGTTGTCTTGTGCATAAATCGGAGTCCATTGTGTGGCGATGGCCTATGGTCTGAACGCACGCTACGCCACTGCTCAGCACTGCAGGTCCTCCTCTTAATATATTAATTTTAAAATCCCGACGTTATTCAACCTTTGAAACTTTAGTGTATTTAGGGTATGATTCCATATATATTGCAGGCTTGCAGCCTAAGCACTACCAGACCTCCGAATATGTGTGATTAGGTCGGCATTGTTAATAATGGTAGCCCTGATTCTAATGAGCTCGTGATTGTAATAAAAGCAATTACTCAGGAATCAAAATATTCACTTGACCGGTAAGGGAACAGATAAATGAAACTATATTTGTACTATGCGTATTGTCGACAAAATTCTTGTACTATGTGCATACTAAATGAATTTTTCAACCGTGAAACAGATGACAATTGAACAAACTTCTGGATTTGGTAAAACTGCTGTCTGCTCAATTTTTCAAATAATTCAATTGTTTTATAAAACACTTGATTACTTGCAACATTAATTTAATTCTACACCTGCCGATTAAACAAAAGCAAAATACCAATTGTATTTCATCTTCTTAAGATTTCAATCTAGTCATTATTGCAAAACTAAACTAAGAATGTTCTTCTTATCATCTTCTGATAAAGTTCTTCATTTTTGTCAGAAGATACTTCACGATAGACATCAGCTATTAAATTGAGTTGAACAACTCAGGAATAATTATTTCTCCGTTGCACTTGGCGAATATCTCGTTCGTTTATAATTGTCTTGTGTTCTTCGACGGATAAAATCTTTTCAGTCATTGTCACACAAGAAATATTCATTAATTCTCTCACTGACTTTTTGAACCTGTCCTGTTCATTTGAAGGTAGAACAAATCAGTTGACATGTTTTCAAGCTGATTTTCCATTTATCATTCTTGATGACAATAAATGTTCAGTTTCATAATTATCCGATGATAATTTATGCAGGAGAACCTGTGCAATATTCATGACCATTAATTGGAACCCGATCACCAGGAACCTTGTCAAGAGTTAAAAATAATTCAAAATGGTAGACATCATTTTGATTCAAAATTGATAAACATCATTGTAATTAATGCGTGTTGAAAATATTCATAGAGCTGGGAATAAGAGGTTACTTGCACGTGGCTTGAATAAGAAATTGATTGAATCTTGATATAAGTTTGCACGTTTTCCCTTGAAAAATCTGAAACTGGCAATCTGAGATCCCGACAGGACCATCAAGATGCTTGAATATATCCAAGTCAACTATCAAACTTCCAAATGAAGAAAAAGTTTGCAAGAAAGAAAATTCAGTTCGATAGCGAATTTAAAGAACTTCTTGACATTTTCCATGAACTTTCTCTGCTAATAAAAACTCATGGTTTGCGTAATTGGAATGTATTTCTGGCTATAAATTTGAAGTTTTTAAACATTTATTTGAGTGTTCCGTTTAGTGGCATATAGGGAATGAAGTTACGAAGGTTGTATTTGACATTTGCCATCGGTCAAAGTAAGAAATCATCCAATTCTGGACATAAATATCTGATTCATGTATGGAATTCGCTGCTAATTGCATAAACGTTTTGCAAGCTCTAGAGAATTGTATTACACATTTGAGTTCATGTTGCCTCTAACGTTTCTCAGTTCCGAAGTGAACTTAATTCCCATAAATTCAACAAGCATATTAAAAACATGTCAACAATTCACGCAGGGGCCGCAGGATTACTCTCTAAATTGCTAGAATCCATGAAGCAAGACAGCTGCATATATTCATGTCCTGCTTGGATCAAAGTAGTGGCGCACTTGCATGTACTTCGACGCCGAATAATCTTTTTTCAGCTGAGTCATAATAAATTTCATACTGATTGTCACGTCAGTCTGTATCGTCTCACAAAGAATAGGCTTGCTGCTAAAATTATGTACACCTTATTGCTAAATAATTATCTACACAACCGTGCTTTCGCGAGCCGACTCGCATTGTCAAGGATCGGCAGGAGTATATGATTGGAGGTCATAATAAAGCATGGGTCAGAAATACAATAATTTGCAAAATTTAAGTCTGAAAAATTTACACACATCTTTGAATTCTTTGTTACATCTGATCATGTCTTCACATCTCTTCTCAGGATTAGAAAGTTCAATTTAATTCACTTGTCCTCATATGGATATTAATTGATTTCTCAAGCACTGATGAGCATGCTGGTATACAAAAGATTAAAAAATATTTCTCACCTTCTTGATGCAAGGATCTGTTCAACGATTTATGTCGGGAGCATTTTGTTTCCGGCCTGCTCTTATCTGGAAAATCAAAAAAGACACATTGTGAATAGCGTTCACGCGAAGCTTCGATTGATAGGAATGAAAGTTTGTCAAATGCTTTCGGCGATGTTTGGGTCCAGGCTTGACCGGTATCAGGCCATGAAGGGTCCCAAGTCGGACGATCACTATCTAAGTCTTCTCGTCTCTTGGATCGAGAAGATCCGCAGTAACACGACATGATCGACGGAGCGAACACAACACAGCAAAGTCGACGGCACAATATTGCAGTGCAGTATGCAATGTACTGGCGTTTTAAACGGCGCAAACAAGAAACTGTTTCCCTCAGTGCGCGTACATTCACACAAACCGCACACAAGCGATCATGCCCGCATCCCCAACAAGAAGTTTCTCTGATGTGTGTCCTGATCCTCCATCAAGTCCTAGCACTGATCCCTAACCATGTCCAATCAAAGCAAGTGTCAGATTAACGTCTTGTCTGCCTAGCCGAGTGTGACTTTTGATAGATAATCCTTGAATTATCACGTGAAGCATAAATAGAAATAGGAATTTCCAATTAAATAGTCAAGTGAGAATCGCTGAAAATATTGAGGAGTAAATTAATCCGGCTTTGTAGTGTCATAATCATAAGATCATATTACAACAAGCCCAGTTAGTCACAGCTGTGATAATGCAAATCTGGTAGCCGATTAAAAGTTTAATTTCTGTCATGTTTGCAAAACAGAGCGTGAGAATGATCGCCACAGTTGAATGCTTCAAGTTCTGAAACGTTAAAAATTAAGAAAGAGAAGAACAAATGAAAAACAAAGATTCATGAAGTGCAGAATGATTTTGTTTTTCAACGACTTTTTTGTTGAATAGTGATCAATAGGCTTTGCTGCATGCACTTATTTTCTGAAAGGCGATAACAATTTGTTTCTAGAAATTTATTGAATTGTGTCAAAACCAAAACAAAACTAGTTTACATTTCTGTGCTGAAATAATAGACGATTTTATGTGGTAGGAAATGAGAAAATCACAACAGTAAAAGCCTAAATGCTCATTTTCTATCAACGAGTTTCTTACCGATTATACAGGCAGATACATAATTGGCAACTGATGAATGCACGATTGAGCTATGTACAAGCGGATAAAACGGATGATTAGGCTACTGCGCTCAAGTGTAAGAAGAAATTTGACTTGCACCCGTGCAAAGCATCAAACCGCTACTTAATCGGGGAGGGCGTCGATTCGACCAATTCTGCTCGATGCTCCTCAGAGCTCGGTGTGGGTGGGGTCAACTGAAATACCCGGTAGCAGTCTATTTTTCGCTGATATTCATGCTTAAACATCACTCAAATAGGCCTACATGTGGATCTACTTAATGGACCGATCCGTGTCCTTCAAAGTTTTTAGCACGTTTTGAAACTGTAAATGTTCTCCTACCCTTATGTGAGGTAAATGTGCTTCAGTAGACAACAAATGATTATTCAATGTGATATGGTATACCTTTCAGTACCAGTTATGCATTCACTCGACCGGTACTTCTATTCCCCCCCCCACACACATTTCTGTTTTTACATCCGGAAGTGTTGCATCGTCAACGATATTCTCTTGCTCCTAAGGGCAGTCTTACCGTCGCAAAAGTGTTGAGTGTGTGGAATTCCTCTGACTTGTGGAGCATTTACAGCCTCAGAATAAGACAACTGCTCGTCATTTGTCTGTAGACAACTATCTTATGAAGTTCATGATCACAGCTGTACCTTGTTTTCTAACTGAGTATCCAAGGGACCAATATTTCATCCCCGGCTTCAAGTAAGACTTCTCAGTGGTGTTGTACTGTCATTCAGTGACAGATCGAGCCTATTACAGTAGAACCCACTTATAACGTACTTCAAGGGACCTAAAAAATTGGTACGTTATATCCGAGGTATGTTGTATCCGAGGTGTGCAAGAACAAGCTGTATAAGAAGTATTGAAGCCTACTTCTGCACCAAATTAAGTTGTCAATTGCAATAGTAAGGTCCTATTCATCATTACCAGCTAATTCGCACTATGCATCACCATAAATACATGTACATGCAATGTACATTTACTTGTATGCCCTGGCTCTACATGTATGATCATGCCTACTCGAGAAAACAGCATAGTGTCTTGACAATTCTCTATTGTGTAAGAAAAAATATGCAATATTCTGAACATGAATCTAAAAATCTGAATGACTAAAAAAAAACGATGTTAACAGCGCAGTGACGCGTTAAGAAGACACCATCACAGACAATGTCTTAATTCCAGTTCACTTCTATCGATTGCTCATTGAACGGATTCGACACTCAAAAGTTGTCCTCCTCCGAGCCAATGACAAGAGCTGTTGCTGCCATCATCAAACGCAGCAAGTTATTGTAGAATCGTGTCAGCTTCGTTTCGATGATTTAGAACACTTAAGTACTTTCATCCCTAAGTACGTTGTAAAAAATCAAAATTTGCTCTGTGGACCCTTGAAAAGAGTTCGCTATATCCGAGTAGTACGTTATATCCGAGTATGTTATAACCGACGCACTTTATATAGACATAATAGGAATTTTTGTCCGTGCCTGCAAGAGGAGTACGTTATATCCGAGAGTTCGTTATAACCGAGTCCGTTATAAGTGGGTTCTACTGTATGAATCCAAAGTACTAAGTTTGACGAAATTTGATGAATTTGGAAAGATTGGAAAATGTGGTGGGGGGGGGGAAGAATAGAAGCATCACTCGGCCCGACAAGATAGTCCATGTCGACATAGCTGAAAAGAAGCGCTGAATCGTTTTCTCTTTGCACACATAGAAACTACTCAGACGTATTTATTCCCACTTATCTGGAACAATGGGTGACGAGTTGTCTCCATTCTTCTCAAACACGGCAGCTCAGAGTCGTTGTCAAAGCCGGTCCCACGTCCGGTTGAAGAAGAAGGATTGGGACAGAGGGTGATAGGCTATCTGCTCTACTCACGCAAGGCACTTTGGTAGTCACAGAAACGTCTTCAATTTGTCACATGTTTAGTGCATTGCAATGGAAAGCTGAATTCAGCTTAAAGGTAATCCGATAACCCTACGTCTTTTATACAAAGCAGCTTATGTAAATATTGATTAGAATATATTTAAGATAGTATAAACTGCAATAAACACATAACTTTTAGAAGAAAGATAATAAAAAAAGCTCATGCACTTTAAATGTGATTTCTTTTAATCACACCTTCAAGGACCAGCTTTTCACATTAAAAGCAGCCATCTAAATCGATGAATACGCAGTGCAACATGCCTTAGTAAGCTGTGAATAATGTTGAAACAAAGCAATAACATTCAACAAAGTCAAGAAGTCCTTTCATTAGTCTGCTTGGGAACCATCATTATCATACTTCTGCCATATTCAACAAAAGTTGATTTCGATTAACAATTCATACTGAAGATGCATCGGCAACATTTCTAGATACCGCAAGTCAAACAACCCCTGATCTAAAACCATGATTAGGCCCAATCACAAAAGATGGTGGATCACAAGTAATTTTTTGAATATTTAATGTTATCAAGTCTGAGGACATCTGTTTATAATAAAGCCTACATGTAGGCTACCTAAGTTTAGACAGCTAGTAGGGTAAATTAAGCGATTATAAGGGATAACCTGGTAATTCCTGGAAGAAATCAAAGTTAGTGAGAGACATCATCAATAAGAATTTAATGGAACCATCGTCTTCTTTGCAAGTCACATATATTGAATACAGGTTATTATTTTCATTCCTTATGAATAAGACATACCCATGGGTAATTAGGATGCCGATGTAAATGCCACAAACAAAAGGCGCTTTGAAAGATATAGGATTGGATGGAAAAAAGAGTGAAATTGTTATTTACAAAGTACATGCCTCTACAGGACTTTAAGGGGCTGTTGGCTTGAACCCTTTTAGCTCTTCTCTTCTCAGTGTGCAGCAAATGAAACATCAATGTAAGAACTGATTGAAAAACAATACATCTAGCGTGTTTGCACTCTTTCAAATTCATATTTTGGTGTAATATTGCCCGGTTGAAATGAACGATGTCTCAGTTTCCATCGAAAAAAGGAGGATTCAAACGCACGATTTCTCAATTCCTAGTAGCGTATCAATCCATAAGTACAGCTACATTCTCTCTATCTGTTGCCTCGAGGCTTCCTTGTAATGAGTTCCTCTAAGATCGTTAATACAAATACTGTTCTTAATCTTTGTCATTCAAGGTGCAAGTCACACGACAGTTTGTACTCATGAAATAAATAAAACGTCCATGAGTGCCTGGTTCGGATAAGTGGTGAACGGGAGTGCTGTTGATACCGCGAAGTCCGTGAATGGAAGTCAGCCATCGCTTAAATAAGTCAAGGCAAACATTCATGATTCATTTTCTGAGTTGCATCTCTTCTCTGATTATTTCGTTATCACCTTGTAGAATTTAAATCTTGGATGGTTAAAACATTCAAAAATTGAATTTTCAAAAATTGTAATGTGAAGATGTAGCCATATTATTTAATCAAAATTATGATGCACAATTTCAGCGCCTCGTTGCACCGGAACAAATCTTAAAAAGACAACGTAATTGAAAACATGTTTTAAACGCTGCTTAAAACGGCACTGTAGAGCATGTGTTGAGCGCACGGGTTAAGAAGAACATGTTTAGAAGCAAGGCTTGCCACAATGCTTATAATGCAGTATAGAATTCATGTTCAAAGTGTGTTTTTAAACCCAACCTTGAAGACAATGTTATGAAAGAATGTAAAAGGCAGGGTTCAAGACCATGCTTCATTAAAAGCCTGTTAGGAAATTGATATTATAAACCTTGTGTTATTTTGAAATGTACAACATGCAGTAATCGTGTTTTGCACAAACATGATATAATTGCATTATACAATTACACTTGTGCAATAAATACACAGTTAGTGACAATCTAATCCATCTAAGAATCGAAAAAGGCATGTAAAGAAGATGTTAATATGTTATTAGAGTCAGTATTTTTAGCTTTCATAAAGAAGTCTTATGTCAAATGCAACTATTTAAAGATCTCTAAAAACCAAGTGATTTTCTAGAGCAAAGCACATGTCTTAAATTGCACCATGTTTTTCAGTCCATTTCCTATCTGATAAGAAGAGGAATCAATAGAACTCGACAGGCGCGCAGATTCATTGAGCATATCATTCACGTGAAAGTCTAGTTTTCGGCCTCATTTCCTGCAGATACTCGTGTATAGCTAACGATTGGACTTCAAAGAATAATTTTTCAAAATGCTCTAATCTAATTCAACCGTTATATGGTGCTCGTCTCGGGATTCTTTCTGAAAGGTGCTTCACAAAAATGGTGGTGAGTAATGGATTCTTCTCATAATCAGCTTAGGGCATATTAAAATGACTGAAAAATTAATCTTTTGCAGGATTTCTTTTTCAGTCCTTTTCAGATCAGACTAGAATAGAATAAGAGTTTATTATAATAGATAGCATAAACTTTGAAAATTCACTCCAATTGAAAATCTTGGGAGAAATTGCTTTTATGCAACTTTGCAAGGCTAATAAACTTAAACATGCACCGGTATCTGCTCTCATTCACTTAACAGATTGTATTGCATAAATAACATTCGGATGAAGGTTAGTAGTCCCATATTTCGGACGAGTAGGTCCATATTTGCAGTTTTCTTTGCAGTTATTTGCCATGATCAATGATTGGCTTAAATAAACATCGTTTATTCGCTATTCCTTATAAATGCTACGGGCAAAATGTCAAAAAGAAATGTCTTTTGCTCGTATCTATCATATATCAAAAAGCATATAAACGTCAATCATCTCATCTGACGTTTGAAGATTTATCTTCTAAAGGTTCTTAAAATAGCTGATTACTTATGAAAAATATCATTTTCAACAAACCTCAAGATAAAAAGTTAAGATGAAATATCCGGGATACGATTTTCAGAAGAATATGTGTCATGCAAACTCCTGAAACCCTTAGTCTGCATTTCAATGAAGCATAGTGTCTGACATTCCACTAAGGTAAAGAATAAATAATTTTGCTAATGGTTAATGTCTGCTTATATTCATGCATGTGTGCGGCGTGTTATTTTTACTGCTTTACGATCATCTCACCATCATTATCTCTGGAGATTGTAGCTCTCCTAAGTTTCATCTGTTTCATGGCATTTCGTTTTTATTGAACTTTTAAAATAATCTCGTGTTTTTGAAGGAATGAGATAGCAAAGTAATTCGCAGCAGAAAATGCTCATATTTTGTCTTTATAGGCAAGCGATGAGGATTGTGTTTATTAAGGGAACATTCTTAGCCGGGTTTTTTTGTAGCATTTAAAAGATCACGGGAAATCCCAGTTAGGTTCGATATGAAACTCTATTTTACATCTTGGAATTTTAAATGCTGTCTTAAAGTGTACAGTAGTTATTTACGTTATCATCTATCGTTGAGACAAACTTGGATGTAAGTTATTTACGACCGAAAAAATAAAAAAACATGAATACACTCTAAATTCATCAGATGGTTTAGCGTGAAGATAAAGGCGCAATAAACTTAAATGAAATAATCACTGCAATAATAGAATTCACAGATGTATCATGTCGTTTGAGCTATTAATTCTCTTATATGATGACTAAATTAAGAATTAGTGGAATTGTGCTGATACCATTGCCGTGTTTACTGATTACATACCGCAGTAGATGAATGAATTTGAATTTCTTTTTTTGCCTCAAATAAAAGCGGTGAGCGCAGCACAGAAAACAAATGAGAAAAGGTAAAGCAATGATATATTGAAAGTGTTTTACATAAAAAATCATGCTACAACGGAGCTATTTACAGCAATTAATAAAATAGCAACAGTCGTTTCTTGTTCGAAGCAACACGTTGGTCATAAACTACCTCAGTGGATGACTGGAATGCGACACAACTTGTTTAAATTGTTCTTGACAATAATTGTCCGTTAACTTGAAAAGTGACTTGATTATAGATGAATCGTCAACAGTGATTTACTTTATCCTTGCTTTTTTACTCTTAACAATTTGTTACGTCGGTATTCGATCAAGCTACAAAAGACACTGTAGGTAGATGTATATCAGAACAGGTCTGATAAACATGCAATAGACTAAACACAAGAGACAAAACAGGACAACCACACGTCTTAGGTTATAGGATGAGTTCGCTTCGATGCCTTTTTCATAGTCCATTCTACGTGATGATTCCATTTAATATCATGAGAGAATTTGCAGTTTAGAATTGTAAGTACGAGTACTTGTACATTCTTAATGATTGCATTATCTGATAACCGAATAGATTGTATACAAGAAAAACTCATCTTCGTTATAAAATACAACTTCGTCGTATTTTTGTTGATTCCTTATTGATCATTATAGAAGTAGCATTCATTTAAAGCTGGACATTGTTGATATCGAACATCTGTTAGAAGTTGGATATCATCATTATGATGTGTCCTTCACACAAGAATATGAATGATTCAATGATGCATGTTCGCCTGTATGTTCACCAACACGTTATTTTTCTACCCTGCCCACGTACATTAGCCAGATTGACTCTAAATGAGTCGATAAATAGCATTGTAAAGTTCATGAGTAAAAAACATCTTAAGTTTTGTCAAAGTTCAACCAATTCTCTTGTTTCATGTAGCACATGAACGAGCTCCAAGCATCATGACATGTTGCAATTCACATCAATGACATGATGTGACTCTTCCAATCAGACTGCACATTAACGTCATTGGGCCAAGCAAAGAGATGAAACAACTATGAGGTCATGAAATTGTTGGGAGGGAACTGGAACTGCCACGTTGTTAGCCATTAAAACCACTGCACTACTTCTCACATCTTCATTTTGTATATCTTCTTTATCTCCATTGCGGCTCTTTGCCAGCATTTTTCAAATGGCTAAATTGAAACTCAAATTCGCACATTACAGCAATTATATATTTCATTACATGTTATAGGTCTACCATTTTGTATTCAGAAAGATCAACCATAAAGGTATGCATAAATGGTGTATCTCATCTATCAAGATGAAGCCACAGAAGTCTCTTCAAGCCCTGATTCTTGAGGCAAGTCTGCGTTTCTTTGGTCACGTGTCGCGCCGTCCTTCATCCTTGGAGCCTGATATCATGCTTGGTTGCATGGATGCAGACGGAGAAGAGGAAAAGCATGAAGGACCTGGTTAAATTGTATCCGCAGGACAGCTAGCTCGAGAGACAGATCGGACATAGTGAAGAAGAATTGTCATGAATTCGTCAGGGGTCGAAGCCGACTCGACGGTACAGGATAACAAGGTTATCTATCACACCAGGCCAAGCGGTTCGAAATCTGTGGACAAGGCCGGACTTGTGCCTTATTGTTCCTGCTAAAACGGACCGGACATGAATATTCCCTATCAAACGGCCCGGCCGTGGACCTGGAAATTTTCTAATAAACGGGTCAGACCTGGACCTGAAGATTCTCTGTTAAACGAATCGAACCTGGACCAGGAGCAGGACCGAGCCTGGGGTTGAAATTTCTCTACGAAGTGAGCCGAACCTGGGCTTGAAAGTTCACTATTCTTGCTGTGCCGGAGAATTAAGGCCCTTAACAAGTCCTGGTCAAGCTTGGCAAAAGAAGCTTTCAAAGAATAAAGAACTCTGTAAAGCGATACCACTGTGAACATGCAATTTTTGTCTGCTATGAAAAGGCACAAATATGATTATGCTTCGTGAATCGGGATCAATATCGGAAAATCTTCGTAGGACATAATTGCATGGAATGATCACTCTATCCCATTTAATCCTCTGTCATTTCAAGAATGTGTCATGTTACTTCACAGCCCTTCGATACGAGATGGCTATTCCTTCTTATCGTCTTCAAATGAAATCAATTGAACTCCCGCTGAAAAATGAAAAATATATGCTGAGATAGAGAATATTCAACTCATTCTGATACAAGGAACAAATATCTGATACAAATCGGATTTCTACTTTCATGTGTTCTTAAATTCTATCGCAAAAAGTTGATGTTTTGATATAGGAAAAGACAGTACGGAAGCGCGCCCTTTGAAAGACTGTAAGCAACAGATAATAGCCTAGCTGAGACAATGATATTGCGTGAGAAGCCGGCTGAAAGATGACCCTAAATTATTTCCCTTCTATCTTCTTTGTGGATTCATTCCGCAACTGAGATATCAAGATGAGTTGTCGAAGATAAAATAGTGATATTTCTAAAAAGGATTTCAGTATCCGTGCCGAACAGGTGCAATCAGTCTTACTTGTATTTATCAACGCTTAGAAGAAGGCAATACATCCAACAGACATTAAGTTGCGTTATTGTAGAGGAAATAATTATACATTGATTTTTAAGAGATGTCTACCTTATCTGTTTGAAAAATATGTTTCCTTCAAGCACATAGAAATATATTTGAAAACAAAGATGCTCGCGTTCGTTCATTTAGTGGAATTCCAAGATTTGCGGCAGACTCAAATTACGCATGTTGCAACTTATATTTGACTTTTCAAAGTACTTTTCACTTCAGAACTACGTGATGTTAATGCAAGGCATTCGAAATCACGTAGTGCTTGACCAGCAAAAACATGAGTGTGGGTTAGTCTAGAGTGGACATAATCCTATCCCAGCCATTGTATGGAATTGTAGCAAGAAATTGACATAGACATTTGTCTCTCTTCGGCTTGTGTGATTGACCAAGCGCGCACATTTCAGAAGCAGCTCATTTGATTGAACACACAAACTTCGGATTGCAGGCAGGCCTGTCAAGTGAAAAGTACATATCTTTGACTCAATTTTTCTTCGTGACAAATTCGTCAAAAGGAAATGTTGTTTTCACCGTTCGACCCCTCGCGACCTGAATTTACTGACTGTGTACGTTTAATGAGGTGTCAATGTGCTAGTTCGTCAGAATTCACCTTCAAAGCAAAAAAGATCCTCTTGCCCCTTGAGACTTTATGTAGTTCTAACCGTGACCATCTTGAGGAAAGTCATCCCTAGACTTAAATACGCAGGCAAGACGATTTATCTCTGTGCATGTACCCCTTGCGGAAAACCAGAAAACTTTCGGAATAGGTAGAACTTTCGGGCACCAAATGCAAGCCAACGATTCAACGTCAATTCAAGCTATCAAAGTGAAATACTAAGAGTTTTTACCATTGATCATTTCAGTATTAGTGCTTTAATTATCTCGGATGATCTTATGAAAAGTCATTGAGAAATTCATTTATTAAAGTAGAAATGTGGTGTGTCACTGCCAGGTCAGGACGACTTTTTATAAGACAAAAATTTACCGCAGCTTTTGCAGAAGACTCAGAGATGGTCTTCATCACTTTTTTAATTATTATGTCCATTCGTCGGTAACTATAAATGAATGACATCCTCACTTCGATCTCCATTTTCATATTCAGAATTCTGTTTCATGCTCTACTGGCTGAAGAGGTCTTAACATCAGTCAGTTTTCATCGCTGATTTCATATTTTTGGCAAGTGAAAACGATTTATCATTTCTGAAAAGAAGACGGTAGCAACGTTATATTGCCACACGACTGTCAAAAGAGCATATGAGTATAGAAAGTCAGTCTTTTGATTAATTCATGAGAAATCTGAGATGTATTATTGCTCGTACAATTACCAGGACAACAGAATCGATTTTGCCTCAAATGAGTTTTCGGCACTGAGGGTGATCAAAGTGAATCTTTTTACTTCTAGATCAGTCGACAGCTCAACTGAGTTGCTCATGATCTTGGTCTGTAGAAGCGTCGTGAAATAGAACGGAAAAGAGATCAAAGCTGATAGGGCAACCAAAGTACTGTAGCCGGGATGATTTACATGAAGATTTTGAATCACGCTTATTTCGGAATTTGATAATTCCGAAATTGATATTAAAATTTGATATTTTTTATTTTGATTATCACGCCATCGGAATCTCGTTTCCGTGCGAATAGGACTGTCCATCTTCGACTATTTCAATAGTCGAATAATCGCTCAAAATAAGCAGTAGTATTTTTAAAAATGACTTTGAATTTTATCGGGATGCTAGGAAATCTTTTTGTTTTCATGCTCGGAGTCAGAACTTGGCGAGATGTTTCGGCCTGATGTAACTTTTATCCGCACATATTGAAGATGGAAGACACTATTGCAGTTGCAAATAATGCTTGAATGATCGATTGTTTTTCAAGATTCCCAGGAGATTTTTCCTGCTCCGTATTAAAGCACATAATGATTTGTAAGCTCATGTACATCAGCACCAGCTAAACACAACATTTGATTAGCATCGCAAGCGTAGGCTACGTATTCAACAGAAATATGTCCTCAGACTGTTTCAACAATTTGCGCACGAAAACTCCTTGTCAGCTTCCTTGACGCTGCGCTTCACCGTACAAAGGCTCGTTAGTACGGCTCGGAATGACCCAAACTACTAGCTTAAAATACGTGTATGTAGAATGGCTGAACAAACTGAAGAACTGCATAAAAGGCTGCTCTGCTTTTATTTATCCTGGCTTTGCGTGCGACTGATAACCATTAAGATTGCTGAGTGCTTGTTCGCCCAGGTATAGAAAAAATATGTCCTCAGACTTGACAAATTCAAGCCATTCTAGTTTTTTTTAAAGCTGGTCTGTTTAATTCCAAGCCGAACTGACGAGCCCTTGTAGGTCGAAGCGGAACGTCTGTCTACGGCTTCTAAGGAATTTTCGTGCCTAAATTGTTCAATTCTGAGGACCTCTTTCAACTCTATGCACACGTGAACTGGCACTCTGAAATATTTGTGAGTATGTACATGTACTCATGTTCGCAAATATACTTCGCATGTTCGTTTCATAATTTGAAATATTCAAGGGAGTCCTTGGTTTCAAACCTTAATTATGACTCGCACCCGCAATTGAATTGCCAGGTCATTGGTAGCTTACCCTGTCAATAAACACTGAATATTGCGTCACATCTCGCAGAAATCGTTTTTCATTCCTTGTTCTGTGCAGTGCGTGCTCTTCTTTAATTTCATTGCAAGGATAGAAGTAATGCATGTGTCAGGGAAGATCATGTCCTAACCATTACAGTCTAGTGATACTAGCGCATGTCATGAAAGACATGATTGCAAAACGGGCAAATTAAACATGCCTATGCAACATTAGGCATGGATCAACGCAGTACATGATTAATATGTCGAGTTTAAGAGGATGTCATGGAAGGTTATTAGAAAATCAGCGGTCCAGCGCGGTCGTGTTTCACAAACTCCAGCACAGGGCGCGCTTCTCATACTGTTCATGCTGTCATTCAAATTGCTGTTTTTGCTGTCACATTCATTGTTTGACAAATGAACGTGATAATAAAAATGAATATGAATGTGAAAACTTTAACACCATGAATATATTGCTTCAACCAGTCTAGCATGAAATGTAGAAATATCACCTGATAGAAGTTGTTGTGGAAGAAAGTATGAGAACAGGTGCAGATTAACAGAATTCCTTCATTACATCAGCAGAAATGCGAGAGAGCCGGACATTTGGACGCAGAAATGTCAGGACTAATCAACCTCAACATCTTCCATTGGTTCTCTCACTCATGGAGGAGGAATCAAGCTCAGATCGACTGAATGAAGAAATTTCTGCGTTACTTGTCACAGGATAACTGAATGTGAAAGAAAGAACGAGAGAATATTTTCCTGGCATTCATATCACAATAGATAAGGGAAGACAATTAATATATAAATGAATAGATTATTGATTTTAAATCTGAGATATTCACAGTTTGAATTACAACCTGTCGAGTATTAGCGGTGGCATATACTTAAACTGTACTCCAAACATATTTGCAAAGTGGAAAGCAAGTTCTTAAATGTAAAAAGAATTAACTTTCGCCAAAGCGATCCAATGTTACACGAGTCATGGTCCTTCAAGTCCGACACATGGACCTTTGAGTCCTAGTGCAAGTCATGGACCTTCGATTCCCAGTCCGTGGCATGGACATTTGAGTCGGAGTTCTACTCATGGACCCTTGAGTCGAGTTCGAGGCATGGAAGAGGTAGAAACAGTATGAATAATTCCATTCCGGAGCAGGCCGTTCACAGTCGAGCTCATTACTGCTGCCGTTACCGAAGGATGAGAAATATGTATGCATACACTGTAAATTGTAAGGCACTAACTTAGGCACGAAGCCGAAATTTCGTGCCAGTTAACGCCTAGCTAGTGCCTTTCTAGTGCCTCGAGGCACCAGTTGGCGCCACTAGGCACCAAACCAAATGTTTGTCTATCCAATGAAATCGAAGGAAAAATCAATGCAAGGAAAAACTCGGCAATATGAACTTCGTGCTTTGTGTTGGTTAGAATTGATGCCTAAATTTCGTGCCTAATTCAAGCGAAATTTCGTGTCCTAGAGTTTACAGTATAGGCCTACTTTACCATACTATGACAACAATATTTGCATGTTGATGCAAACTTTATCACCATCCAGTCTCAAAGAAGAATGTTATGCAGTTGAGTTACCGCTTTTTAAGGGCTTCCCGTGATTATTGCAGAGCATAAAACTTTTTAAAAGTAGTTTTGAAATATTGTTTTAAAGAAGATATTGCGATAAAACTAGCATTTTGTCCCTATGAAAATACACCTATTCAATTAATATTATAAAAATACAACTTCAGCGAATTGCTTCTTGTGCGTAATCCGTGTAGCAAGTGATGAAAATGCATAAATATACAATTTGTAACCACCAAATGCATCTAAACACCAAAAGGACATTTATGAAAGCCGGGAGCATGTTACTAAAGCCCACATTTGTGAATCTGGGAAAGTAAATCTTTCATCGAAATTTGTCATTTGGAACTTTCTGGAAAAGCAAAAAGACATGTTTTTAAAATTTGTTTTAAAACACGGTCTGATTTTAACCTCATGATATGCAAAACTTATTTATCCGCAGTCATTTCCTAAATAAAGCGACAAGTCTTTCACACTAATGAGAATATTGGTTGAAAAAATGGATGTAAATAGCTAATTACACCACTCAGTGTGTCCACACTGCGCAAGATGGATTGGCCCATATTTCGGACGAGTAGGTCCATATTTGCAGTTTTCTTTGCAGTTATTTGCCATGATCAATGATTGGCTTAAATAAACATCGTTTATTCGCTATTCCTTATAAATGCTACGGGCAAAATGTCAAAAAGAAATGTCTTTTGCTCGTATCTATCATATATCAAAAAGCATATAAACGTCAATCATCTCATCTGACGTTTGAAGATTTATCTTCTAAAGGTTCTTAAAATAGCTGATTACTTATGAAAAATATCATTTTCAACAAACCTCAAGATAAAAAGTTAAGATGAAATATCCGGGATACGATTTTCAGAAGAATATGTGTCATGCAAACTCCTGAAACCCTTAGTCTGCATTTCAATGAAGCATAGTGTCTGACATTCCACTAAGGTAAAGAATAAATAATTTTGCTAATGGTTAATGTCTGCTTATATTCATGCATGTGTGCGGCGTGTTATTTTTACTGCTTTACGATCATCTCACCATCATTATCTCTGGAGATTGTAGCTCTCCTAAGTTTCATCTGTTTCATGGCATTTCGTTTTTATTGAACTTTTAAAATAATCTCGTGTTTTCGAAGAAATGAGATAGCAAAGTAATTCGCAGCAGAAAATGACAAGAGATATAAACAAGATAAACTACTAAAAGCTGTTTCAAGTCATTTGAATTCGACATTTCTGAACCACTTCCTTCATTTGTCTATTGATTTGCATTATATTGGATAAATATTTTTAAAAAGAGAAATCTTTGATTTATGGAGATTGAAACATCTAGTGAATTGCATTTGAAACAAACTTCTGTCCATGGCAAAATCAATCAGGAAAATGATAACGATCAAAATCTAATAAAAATCTTAAGAATCACATGATAATGCATTGTCCTTTGCCCCCTTGTCCACCTACATTTTGCTGCAATGAATTGCGGACTTTTAAGCAACTGCACTGAATAACACCCACCTCAATAACTGACTTTTAGGTGATATTTCAAAATCATAGCATCGGCTGTCTTATTCTGAAATGGCACTCTGCCTGACTTGCTCTGTAGACAAGACTGCTGTTTTTCTGCCATCTGAAGATCACGCCTGCTCCTGGTATCATTAGCCGAACTTTAGACTCGAAATCTTCTCTAAAGTTGCACACATAATGTAGATGCTGAGTGAGCTAAGTTTTTCTTGCTCTCCAAAATTAATTCCCGTTTGTTGCATAATTGAAGATAGTTGAGTGCGTCATAGATGCTATATCAAAGCTTTTAAGTTAATCGACAAGTAATATTCTATAAGAGCGATCATTAATATTTTGCGCGTAACTTGTGTGTACCATAAGCTGAGTGAAATTTGACCGTTCGGTCCGGACACTCGAGAAGAAATTACGCTACATAGATGTAGATGAAAGACAAGCTGAAAGACACAGTGCAATGATCATTATGACATGAAAAACTTATCATAAACTTGCATGAAAATTTATATTTTCCATTCAATATTCCTTACCGACAATTAGATTTTATGACACGAAATTTATGAACTTGAATAGCTCTTGTCTTTCATACATCAATTCGTTCTCGTCAGAAATAGAATTTATGACTGAGTCGACAATAGACAACTTCTGAGAAGGTTACAGAGGATTTTCAGCTATCTGGCGGTTCGCAATGAAATAATTAATCTGTCTAATGGATTGCTTGCTGTTTCTGACTCTTTGCGCCCGTGATTTCATTTGATCTATTGAGTATTTCAAGATACAGACCTTTAACTTGCTCTTCTCACTCATGGCGGACGTTTAGTTGTAGAGACTTGTCATAAATTCGAATGAAACGGTTCGTCAGAGGTTTGTCCGTAGGGATGATTTTCTTCTTCCTTGTTCAAATTTGAGTCTGCGCTCTGCCAACGGTCAGCCACTGAGACGGTGATTAAAGCCTCATTTATTTCCTTCTCTGCAATCACTTGATCTATGTCTCTGTCCTCTGAATTGTCTTCATTATCCACCAACGTGAGCGCAAATGTTCAAATTCTTTGTAATGTCGTCACATAATAAGTTTTCAATATTCAATCCTTGAATGGATTTATTCATGTCATTAATGATGTTTATGGACTTGTGTTTATGATGCATTATGTGAGAATGAATGCAAATGGGAAGGATGAATAAACTCATCTTTCCTAATAGACATTTACAATTTAGTCAGATTTGGCTTGAAACAACGTTCTGCTTCATTAGAAGCATTTACATGCTTTTCTCTATAAACTTCAATTCTGACAATTGACAAATTTTGTACCTAAATCAAGCTGATTTATGCATTATGCGAAGACGTGTTGTCGATATATTGAGTGAATAAATTACAGACGTAATATTCAACTACGGTATCAATTTACATAATCTAGAAACTGATTCTTTCTGACAGGGGCGCAGTTGCTGCATATAATAGATGTTCACCCCATTTGTCTCAAGCTGATTGTCGGTGAAATAAAGGGAGGTGGGACGGGACGATTCGGTCCCCTTAAACCTTCAATTCTGTTTCTGCATTACGTAGACATGTTTCACTGCCTTTATTACCGAAATGGACAAGCGTGCACCATAATGCTTTAAAAATTGAAAGGTGCATATTGATACAAGTAACTGAAACTTATTACAGACTGCTTTATTCTTACGATTATGTGCTTGTTATCCTATGTATGTTTTTAAATTATCATGTGCGTGTACCTATTAGCTCTGATATTAAATCAGATTCGCGGTACTACTTTAAATTCATGTTTTTTCAACACCTCTTCATGTGAGGCAACGTCATCTCCATTCTTGTGCTCGGTTTCTTCATTGTTGGTCTCTTAAAAATCGGATCCATTAATAAGAATATCCTTACACTCACCCCTATGTAATTGCAGTCGCTGATTATCTTTGTCTGCAAGCCATGAGACAAGAAATGTTGAACTGAATGGCTTGAATTCACCAATTGCAAAGAAATTTATGCTGAATTGCTTTTAGCCCCACCGTGTTTGCAAACGTTATTCACTCGTACATCAATCCTCTGACAAATCAAAAGCGCGTGTTATTTCTTGTTACAAAAGCTGCAATATAAAAAGCTATCGCATAGCCGGTGAAATCCCTCTCCATCTAATCATGTTTAAAGTCATCGTTTGATAAAGTCAGAGATCATCGGATCATCCTCTGGGGTGCACGTGCACCATATTTGACAATGAAATGGTTAATCAAGATCTGCGAAGCTAGATGGCCTACTTCAAATTCTATGATAAAGTGGGATGTAAACAATTCGAGTTTTTCCTCCTCATTTTTCTTTATAATTGACGTCGTTGCTCAAATAGTATTTTATGATGGCAACCTCTAGAACCTCGCTCACTTGTTTGATTTCAATATAATTGCTGAAATAAAATTCAAATTCAAGAAATCACAAGGTATGTATGTTTTTCGTATGCTGCTGCTCTTATAGACATTCACTTTGTATTTTGAGTTCATTTTGTCACTGTAGACAGCATCTAAAGACTCACTTGGGCAAAATTCAGTGAGAGGCATACATCTCGGTTACATTCACTTCGCCAATATGATATCAGTTTCAACTTCATCAAATGAACTCTTTTTTCATATCTACTATCGCATGTCAAATGCGCATTTTTGTTGGTTTGAAGAAATTACCAGGAACCTGAATATCATGAAAACGAAGCAGAAAAAATGAAATAGTACAAATCCCTCGAGTCACTGACAATTGTGGATGTGATTAAGTCATTTGGCTAAAGAGCTCTTCTTCCGCAAACGTAAGTGCGAAAAGGTTTTTATAGCTCCAAGATTTTCACGTTCATCTTTGTGAAGGGAAGGAAATCAACTGTAAAGAACCTGGGAGTTATGACATTTTGCCTTTTTGTTTTTTAATTTCGCGGAAGAAAGGCTCACAGGTCAAATCATTATTTTATAATATCCTAAGTCATCTGATCCACAATAGCCAAATGTTTAAGTTGCTTTTGTCCATGGCAGTCACTGATAACGCTGTAGAGGTATTATTTAAAAATTAAATAATAATTATAAAGTGTCTTTATTCAAAGTAAATGAAAATCATATAAGACATTCAGGATCACAATAATGACGATGAGCACAAGCGACATAGAAGAGAAATTCATGGAGAATTAAAAGCTATTAATCTTATCATGTAAAAGTGTGCAATGCGGAATAAATGACGATATTCTTCTGTTTGTTCTATTAACAGGTAAACATTGATGGCAAGAACTTCTCAAAGTCTCAGGACACAAAAATGCAAGGGACTACAAGACTGCATCAGTTTCTAAAATTTATTTAAAGCCCTCGTATCACGTCTTACAGGCAAAGATGCAAAGTTAGCACAACGTCAAGATTTTCCACAAATGATCCTGTGTGAGAGTTTGCGAATTTTCTCAAATTTCTCGTTGTCTTTCTTCTTGATGCCAACAAGCAAGGGAGAATTAAATTCCTGGAAGCTCTGAATGTACAGTTTATAGATCTCAATGAGATCTTCCTTGGATACTGGGCTCCCTAAGAGGCGTAGCGTGTTGACACGACGCGCGGCAAGTCTACATATGTGAGCAACGTGTTCACTCCATGAGAGATTGTCCTGGAAAATCACACCCAAAATCAGCATTGTGATACATAAAGATGTGTCAGGAGAACGTAATTCTGCTGCTCGCGCACAAGAGACAAACATACATTTTGTTTTTCTTGCATTCAGAAGGAGACCGCTCTCACTACACCACAAGTTCATATTGTCAACCTCATTCTTTAACATGATGTTTACAAAATCTTTGTAAGATGGAATCAAAACCATAACATCTTCTTCGTATTTTACCATATGAACAAATTCTGAGACCGGTTTTAAGAAACTCATGTGGGCCGCGAAAAGATACGGACCCACATTGAGTCTTGGGGAACACCCGATGTTGCATGTACAGTTGAGCTTGAGATTTCGTGATTCAGGCAGACTTGTTAGCGTCTATTTCTTAAGTATCTGCACAACCATAAGATAAAGCTTTGTGGGAGATTGTTTTTAGCCTGGGATTGTATAAGAGTCATGAGAAAGTCGATCAAAGGCTTTACTCATGTCGAGCGATAGTAAAAGAATACCATAAGTGTTACTCAAATCAAAGACACGAGTAACGAACTCATGAATATACACTTGAGCGTCGAACATCCAAGTTTGAAACCAAACTGATTGTGCCTATTAATACTCAATTCCTCTTCACATTGTTAAGGACACAACGTCTAGTAATTTCGAAAAAATTGGCAATATGGACACTGGTCTCAGATCTTCTAATTTCGGACAGTTTGCCTTCAGGATCGGAATTACATTGCCAAGTTTCCATTGGTCTGGTGCACATAGTGACTGAATAGCAATGCTTATTAGATTGACCTGGTAAAATTTGTGAGCATTCTCGTAAAAGACGCTGTGGAAAGTCATCGCTGCTTGAAGATTTATTTATCTTCAACTTATCCTATTCCTTTTGCATAATATCAGCGTCAATCGTGGGCATCCAAAACTCGTCACTGTCCAAAATGCCCATCTAGGAGCAAGTGCCAGTCATTTGAAGGAGAAAAGTACGTAAGCGAAGTGATTGTTCACACCTTCAGCAGCATCAATGGGAAAATTATTCTGATAATCGTTTTTAATTGAGATTGGTTTGTCTCATTTTTTTGCATCTACTGTTAACAATTTTCCACAGTCCACGATTGGAAGAACTAAATTTCTTAGTTTAATTTGACAGAAGTGACTAATACTTTGAGACTCAGTATAAAAAAATGCTGAAAATGTTTAAAAGAAGCATAAATACCACGAGTTCCTAAGCAACAAGACGCTAGGTATTTGGAAGAGAACAAGAAGGCGAAGACCGAGGCTAAGACAGCCGTAACTACAGCTAAAACAGTGCATTTCAGGGAGATTTGCTCGAAATTGGACACATGCGTGGTAGAGCATGAACTCGGCAACAGCACAGAAGATATCGAGAAATTTTTCGGCATCAACGACGAAGGAAGGAATCTCATAATCGACAGAAAGATGGAGGCAATACTTTATGAAAATCTCAAATGAAAATTCCCTCACGAGTCTATTCCAGAAGCTGATCCCGTACAGGGAGCTATCCAGGTAATAACAGTAGACGAAGTAAATATAGCTCTGCGAACTATGAAAGCAGACTCATCAAAAGGAGCCGGCGACATTTTCGCCGAAGTCTGGATGTCAAAACTATGGAACGTGTAATCGAGCGCAGAATAAGAGCAATCGTCACGCTGTCGAAAAGTCAATGCGGATTCATAAAATTTGCGGAACAACAGATGCCATCTTCGCGATTCGTCAGCTGGCGGAGAAACACGCCGAAAAGTCAAAGTCTTTACATATCGCTTTCCTTGATTTGGAAAAGGCTTTTGACCGCGCAACATGCGAAACCATCTGGTACACACTCAGATCGCATGGTGTTCCAGAGGGGCTAGTCAACTTGGTAGCGCTGCTGTACGATGAACCAAAGAGCAGGGTACGAGCAGCTGCTGGAACGTCGAAGGACTTCCCCGTTTCAGTTGTAATACACCAAGGCTCAGCGCTGTCCCCGTTCCTCCTTATCCTTATAATGGACGTGGTAACGAAGGACCTCCAGTCACCAATGCCGTGGACACTCTTGTGCGCAGACGACGTGATCCTGGCATCCGAGAGCAAGGATGACTTACAAGAGCAAGTTCGAGCTTGGAAGGATTGGCTCTCACAGTATAGACTTCGTCTTTATACCAATAGAACGGAATATTTGACATCCGGCAAAAACGACACCTCCTTTACGAAGGTACACGTGTTCAAATATCTCGGCTCAATGATTAGTAGCGACGGCAATATCAAGAATCAAGTAAACGCTCGCACCAATGCTGCTTGGTACAAGTGGCATGGATGCACCGGCGTCCTGTGTGGCCGCAATATCAATGACCATCTGAAGTCCAAGATTTACAGGACAGTCGTGCGACCTGTTGCCATCTACAGTTCCGAGTGTTGGACCATAACGAAGGAATCGGAGCAGAAATTGGCCGTCATGGAGACATACATGTTGCGCAAAATTGCCGGTATCACACAGCGCGAGCACATCTGTAACGAATCTGCAATGTGCCTGTAACGTCTGAACATCTGTAACTAAAGCGATACGGCGTAACTCCGATATCGGAGAAAATGCGAGAATGCCGACTGGGATGGTGCGGCCATCTGTACGTGCCAGTGAAGAAACAACAGCCAAGAACGTGTTTAATCTCAACGTCCCTGGGAGAAGAACAAGAGGCCAACCGATGCAGAGATGATCGACGCCAGTCATCAAGACCTGATAGCGACATGTTTTCATCCGGACCAAGCCCACAACCGAAAGAAGTGGAGACAGTAAACCAGGAGAGAGGACCCTTCAGCAACGAGGGACTAACGCCGAAGAAGAAGAAGATAGACTTGAAACTGTAATGAATGATAATACAGAGCTGATCATAGATAACGGACGACCTAAATTTTGCTGAAACTCAATCGATTCTCATACTTTCCAATCGCGTCGCACAACAACGCGCCATACGTCATTCGAGAGCTTGTATTCTCAGCTTTCAAACGATGAGTAGTGCTCAAAATATGAAAATCGCTTAATTTGCTAATTGCAATTTTTCAATAAGAAAGCATGTGAGTATGATAATGAATCAGGCACTCGGAGAACGAGCATTTTCTGATCTCTCTTTTGATATACTGCTCATCAAAATAGCGATATCGTGAAGTTATCACAAAATCATGACTATTTTGCATGAAAATGTTATATTCCCACTTCAACATCAAAAATGTTCATGTTAGATATCTTCAGAATCCTTGCGATGTAAGGAGTGCAAATATGCAGTTTTATACATATATGCTCAATACTTCTTTTTCAAACTTCTTCAATATTTTTCTCATTGCTGAAAAAGTGCACAAATAACATGTAAGGTGAACGAAGGTTCAAAATAAAACAATTATCGAAAGCATGTCGTTGTTCTCTCAAAGCGACTGCAGATTGTTTACCTTGCATGTTTGTGTACTTTATCAATCATGAGATGAAATATTGAAGAAGCTTGAAAAAGAGCTATTGTGTGCATTCGAATAAAACTGTATATTCGCACTCCCTACATCGCAAGGATTCTGAAGATACCTAGCATGAACATTTTTGATGTAAAAGTGTGAATGTAGCATTTTTAGCCAAAAGAGATATGATTTTGCGATAAGTTCACGATATTGCTATTTTTCCTAGTTCATCGATTTTGATGACTAGTATATTAATGGAGAGCTCAGAAAATGCTCGTTCTCCCTGTGCCTGATTCATTATCATACTCACATGCCTCCTCACTGAAAGATTGTGATTAGCAAATTAAGCGATTTTCATATTTTGAGCACTGCTCAGTTTGAGCACAATTACAGATGCAAGTTTATCATAGCTCATTGCAAAGTTGAGAATACAAGCCCTCGAATGACGTACGTTGTTGCGTGGGAGATTGGAAAGCATGATCGATTGAGTTTCAACAAAACTTAGGGCGTCCGTTTTCTGTTATCAGTGTAGACAACCGCTTTATGCAACTGCAAAAGTGCATCTATAATTCACGTTTAGCAGGAGAATTACATACTAATTGTCATCCCCTTAACATAACAATTAGACCTTTAGCTCTACATTATAAATAACCATGCGAAATAGTCATATAAAAAGAGTTGTGATGATCTCTGTCTCATAGTTGGGCTAATCATGAATTACAACATGCATGACATATACATACATGTAGTATTATAGAGCAATATTCTGCATAACTGACGCAGTTGCCTTATTCAAATCTAAAACATATTAATGGGTGCACTATGCTTTTTGTTTTAGTTAAGCGTTAAAGAAATTATGAGGGACTGAGCATGTAGAGCATGCAGTTTGGCACAATGCAACTTACGGAAGTAAAAATGCCTACATAATGCAAATATATATTAATGAATGAATAGAATAAGAAATATATGAACTGCAATGATATGTTGATGATGTCCTCTTGGAGTTTAAGAAAGAGAGTGGTGCCTACACATGGTAAGAAAGCTTTTATCAATTTATCAGATTTATTATAACGTGCAAAAGAAAACGAATGTTTATAAAGTTTCGTTCCGAAGAAACTGCTGGTATAGATGAATGCACTTGCTCTCATCTCATAGAAAGGGCTGCCCATCAGCTAGAACAGTATTTTTATGTATTCAATCTTTATAACTAGGAGTGAAGCATGAAATTTTGTGACTCATTGAAAGATGAGGTAATTATCTCACACAGAACATGATATGTTTTCATACCAGCTGTGACATATACGACAATCTGAAAGGCTTGTGTAACACGCCAGTAACTGCTGCTGTCATTTTTCATTTGCGATAAAACGATTCAGACGGAAAACATTCAAACTAAAGTCGCAAGAAAGACAAGAAATGATCATTAAATTGTCTTGCAAGAGAATGTGAATATATCGCTTTCAACTTCTGAGAAGACTGGTAACCAGTGAGCTCTGTATACTGATTTTGCGTGAACAACAATGAGATAATTCGCATTATTGTCAGATCATTACATTCATACACTACTCTATAGTACGCTACACGCACGGTCAGCCTGAGACTCAAAGAAATTTTGACTTAGATATATACAGAACATGAAATTTAATTTGTGCTTTGCGGAGAGCTTGCAAATTGCCCAGAAACTTAATTGACCGCCATTTTCGATCATTAGCCTATCAAAAGTTAATTTGCAAGATAGTTACAATGAGGCGATCGTTCGCAAAGTTGACCCACTCACAATTGCTCACAGACAAGTTCGCTATCGCCATTGACCAGTCTACACTAAGAGCAATATGTTCCAAAATTTCGAAGAAAATATCAAAACGTCGTACATAACAGTGGTTGTCGAACATTCGAAAGTGAAGGTCCTTAGTGCACTTTTCTTTGCAGGTAGGACAGAGCTCATTTCTACTCTTCGGCCATTGAACTACACTGTGCGTCTTTCCAGACAAAGTCAACAGAAAAGCTGTTTGCTAGACCTATCTGTAAATCTTATTCATCAATCTATCTAGCGAGAATTTTTCATACACTCTTTTGGTACTATAGCAGTAATTGACATAATTAACATCATGCAATCCTTCCAACTGTATTGTGGTCTCGCAATCATTTTTGACATTCTGTAGAGCTAGATGCTTTTCAGTTTCAAAAGCAAGCAAAATTTCAGTGGTCATATTTTCGATTAATTTTGGGGACCATAGGGCGTGGAACTTCTTGGATGTCACGCATTGGATCTCGAAGAATGTCGGACAACTTATGTGTTCAAACAATTACTGCTAGGCGCGCGGTTAGGTAGTAGCATAGATTTTGTAGTCAAGCGTTAAGTCACCACGAAAATTGAACCCTCCGTATCATGTAATGACTAAGACAACCTGAATGCGCGCAATTTCATTACCGTCTGCGTCCTCTACTTTCTTAGCTTATCAGTCATCTAAATCACCCAATAAAGTAATACCTGCTCGTTAGATTTGAGGATTGAACCTAGGTCTCCCAGTCGCAAGCGAACATTCTACCGCAAGGCTATAGTGGCAATTGAGATAAATCCTATAGTCCGGGGGCTGAGGGGGGTTGAGTGTGCAAAAATATGTCCCCGCATTTTGACTCTTGATTCTTGTAAAGGACCCCTAGGATGATAAAAAAACTTGGGTAGACATTCCAGATCGAGGACCTTGACCCCTAAAATCAAAATGGCGTCCAAGATGGCCGCCACGTCATTGCTGTCATAATAACAGAGCATAGAAGTCACAAAGCATAGTGATAATGGAGTCTAATCCTAGGTTATCATGGTCAAGGAATCTATTGAGACTATGTGCAAGCCAATTCAACCATCTCATAGTCAATTAAATGCAAAATGGCCCCCAATATGGCCACCAAAATCCAAGAAATATTCATAGAATTCATAGAATTCATTTTTATGCTAGTTTGATGCTTTTGGTTACAAAAGTACCATGGCATCGTGATAATGGAGTCTATTCCCAGGCTATCAGGGTCGAGCAATCGATTGAGACTATTTACAAGCCAATTCAACCATCTCATGGTCAATTAAATGCGAAATGGCCGCCCCATGAGATCACCAAAATCCAAGAAATATTCGTTTTTTATGATAATTTTATGCTTTTCGCTACAGAAGTGCCATAGCATAGTGATAATGGAGTCTATTCTCAGGTTATCAGGGTCGAGCAATCTATTGAGACTATTTACAAGCCATAATTTCGGATGCAGTTTTTGTGACAATATATATCAGATCCAAATACCGAATGAATGTCCTGTAAATCACTCATTCGATAGTAGACATCATCCTGAAAAAATACCACAGCTTTTAGCAGTTTCTCAGCGCGTACATCTTCGCAAACTCTGAATTTATGTGAACTTCTTTTCAATTTCTCTTTTCCACAAACCGTACATATTATTTTACTTGGTAGAAATCCTTCAGATGGACGATTTCGTGCCATTATTTTTGCTCGCGTTGTGCGGTTGCATGTGATTTCTTCTTTGATTTCTGTGTCAGATTCTGATTTTTCTATCTCTTCTTCAGATTTCTTTATTTTTTCTTTCATTCGATCTGGGGTCTTCTTAAGAGTATACGACTTATAGCATTTGTTAGTAATATGATATACAAAGTCATCTTGATTTACTTGTTCCAATCTTCTTGCAACGACGTCATTGCGTATTCTAGACGATTCGAGAATTTTCCGTCTTGATTCTGCTGTGCTGCTAGTTGCTTCTGTTGTATTTGTCTGACAAATGATGCACTTTTTAACATCGACATGTGGCAACCCTGATTGACTTCTCTTTAGAGGAATTCCTTCCATTTCTGTCATTCGGACAGTGTGGATCCTGAAAGCAAAAAGAAGCATGGTTGAGAAAGATAGCAAAAGAGACCTAAAGACGATTGTTTACAAGATAGTCAAATATTAATGTGATGCATATCAAATTTGAGCATAGGTTCTGGGCTCCCGTCAGGGAGGCCATTCCCTGGAATCTACTTCTGAATAGAAGATGGCCAGTTAGGCATGCTGAAATGAAAATCCTTTGGGTGTGGCAAAGTAATACACTAAAGGAGTAAATAAGGCTATACATAATGCTAAGTCTTGTTAAATGAGGCATATAATTAAGTCATACTATTTGGTTAAATAGGCATAGTTATCAATGTATGTAGATATTTGGTATATAGGAAGCGTAATCAGCGATGCATTCTGTATACACATACTCGTACGTCGTAAGATAGTAGCACTAATAAGAACACAAAGAATGACATCAGTTCAAGCACTGCATGAGCTGAAACAAAGAGTCCTGTTTTAAGGTTTGATGGAAAGTTTTCACAAAAAAATGACTCACCATTCCGGAACTTCATTGGAGTGCGGCGGATCGTATCGTAGATGAACTTGGCATTCTTCACACCATCGAAGTTGTATAAAAGCATTCACTTTCGTGATGACGATGCAATGACGACACCAGTGATTGGTAGATAGTTGAGCGAAACGGTTATTGTATCAAGTGAACACAGGCTTATGAAATGAACAACTACATTTTGCATTATTTTACATTTACAGATAGCAATTACATCTAGGATATACTCCGAGACAATGGTCCTAAAAAACAAATCATTAAGCCGGTTCCTTACAATTTAGCAGTCACAAATAGGCGGCCATTTTGCATTTGTTTGACCATGAGATGGTTGATTTGGCCTGTAAATAGTCTCAATAGATTGCTCGACCCTGATAACCTGAGAATAGACTCTATTATCACTATGCTATGGCACTTCTGTAGCGAAAAGCATAAAAATATCATAAAAAATGAATGTTTCTTGGATTTTGGTGATCTCATGGGGCGGCCATTTCGCATTTAATTGACCATGAGATGGTTGAATTGGCTTGTAAATAGTCTCAATAGATTCCTTGACCATGATAACCTAGGATTAGACTCCATTATCACTATGCTTTGTGACTTCTATGCTCTGTTATTATGACAGCAATGACGTGGCGGCCATCTTGGACGCCATTTTGATTTTAGGGGTCAAGGTCCTCGATCTGGAATGTCTACTCAAGTTTCTTTTATCATCCTAGGGGTCCTTTACAAGAATCAAGAGTCAAAATGCGGGGACATATTTTTGCACACTCAACCCCCTCAGCCCCAGGACTACTAACCAAATCAATATATATATTGGTTAGGCTAAGAATCAAGCAACAGCATCTGGGCGCATTATTTTGAGGGAAAAAGACTGCAAGAAACACTTTTTTACTCTCAAAAACTATTTGTTGCTTAAGGTGCTTGAAATTCTTGGGAGAAAAATAAATAAAAATATGATAAAGTTGTGTAAGCAAAACGCATGTCATTATTCAAAATACGTTTTCATAACAATTTCCATTAGTCAGAGTACGTTCTCTTCCATTATCACACAATCATCATACAAAGTCGCTCACAGATGGATTAGAATTGGCATATTTCTCATGAAATTTGCAAACACAGGTTGCATCTCTGCACATTTTCAACAGACACTTCTTTGTTCGAAGATCAAAAGGAGACGATTATCATCTCAGCAGCAGGTAATTAGGTTTTAAGAATAGCTAACATCGATGAAAACAGAATAATAATTGTCGTCGTCTGGAGTTCATGTCGTGTATGAAACGATCTGACTGTTGTCTTAATGTATTTCATGTACTTTCACTGTATCAGCATCGATAAAAAGTTCAAAAGATTTCATATCTGCACCGTAGACAGTTTCATCTTTTGTAGACGCTATTTGTACTATGACAGCATGTAGCTAGAAACTTAAGCAAATCGCCATATTGACAAAATTGTTGCTATAGTTGCTTTGTAAAATCGCCTTATACATGTACCAGTCTTAGACTGCGTCATGTTGTTTGCAATACATTTGTAATCGAACCTTCGTCCGATAATGTATGTACATCGAATTAACGCGCAAATCATCAAACATTGAGCACTTATTCTTGCTATAGACCATTTCACTTAGAGAGGTATGCATGTATACATATCATGGTCTCACTTGTGCCGTCCAGTTAAGATTTAGTGCCGCTCAGTGGCGCTAAAAAAGTGTTACTGTGTTTTAATATTTCTACCGTTGGTAGGAGAACCAACGTATTTCGAAATACGTGTCTTTGTTGCCAGTGCTTAAAATGACAATTTAGACCTCCCATGCTTTACATATACCTACAAGGCTTACATTAATAGCATTAATACTTAGGAAGATCAAAAGTTATGAAACAACGTATTTTAGAATAACTTTTATTTCTGTACTGGAAGAAAGGATACATTGTTTTCTCGCCTTCGATTCATTTGATTGATTGATTGGTTTGGCAGAAGAAAGGCAAAACAATGTAAGAGGATGAAATAGCTCACATCAATGGTATTGAAATTATCAGATAATCATTTATTTCATACTTCATAGAGATCCTATGCCCGCCTAGACACTTATTTGGACTTGCCTGAAGCGCTGAATAATGCACAACAACAAATTCAGCTGACACTGTTCAACTAAGCTAACTAAAAAGTGACATTCAATCATCGATGAGTCGCAAATTCATGAATGACCGCATGTGTGTGTGGACTTAAGTGCTTCTGGAGCAGCGCATTCTGATCCTCGCAAGGCAGTCGCTGCTTTTCTTCAATTGAAGGAAAGGCGAAGAAGGCTTCCGGACACCAGCGTGTACTCAAATCATGAATTTGTTCGCAAGTTCTTTAGTTCTGATAACAGCGTTTAATTGAGTGTAATTTTGAAGCGTTTGTGTAATTACTGCATGCGATTTAAGTATTGTTAGTATATTTCCATAACATGCTGATAGGGTAGATATTTAATGTTATTTTTGATAGCTATATAAAAATAAATAGCAAAAATTTAATTTTGAACTGTTTTGTTTTTATTTGGATCGATGACATCCACTGCTCTCATTATATTATAACTATATAACTTTATGACCAATATCTATTGGCATTCATACTAAAAACTTATGTAAAACTTAAACTTACAGTATGCATACCATGGTATCGCAGCTACACGAGATTAGGGTCCTCTTCATCAAAACTTTTCGTTTATTTGTACTTGTACATATAAACGAGTTGCAGCGAGTCGTGCGACTAATTTGTGTGCAATAATACATAAATCTGAACTCTACACATTCATGTTTCCTATATAGTAAACTACATCGTAACTAGCTGTCAAATATAAAGTATACTGCCGCCCAGTAAAAATTCCACAGACGAGGCTATGATACATGCACGTATATTACTGAAACTGAACTTTAGAAATATCAGAAAGTGATACTCAGGATAACTGAAAAATCTACCGCTAAGGAAGGTACGGTAATATTTCTTTTATAAACACTGCTGGTATTGATGGGAGCAAAGTGGAAGTTACACAAACAATGAGAGAAGGCTGTACGCTTTCATTTTGATTGGCTGTCAATATTCGCATCTGGAACATAGTAGTGTTTACTAAGGCCCAATGCTTGTCACAATGCTTCGAAAAGAATCATCACTTCAACTGGAAAAGTTTCTTACTAGATTTTCCAAGACACTTTTTCTTCACAAGATGAACCCACTCTCTCAATCATTGCAATTTGTTACGGGCTGAACTTAAGTTCTCTGTAGACTGTCCAGATTATTTTCTAAGAGCATCCATTTCTCAGCCGAAAGGCGCATAGGTCGTTGATTTTTTGCGTCTGTTGCAAAATGTTGATTTTTGGAAACGTCGTTCTCTGACTCTTAAAACAGATTTCCTCTACTAATGCTTTTCAATAGCGGACAGGTCCGGGTATAAGAAATCCTTCACTTCACGCGTTTCGTATGTCACAGTCATTGTTCATATTACAACAGCTGCTGTAAAGTCAGCTGTAAATGACAACTACAATAAAATGAAGCGAGGAGCAACCTTATGCAATGCTGCTACTTGCACTAAAGATTTACTTGAAGTTATGGAAATTTAGGATAATAATATTTATAAATATTTAAAAACACGAAAATGTTTTTGAAAATTACCCAAGATGTCCTTCGTATCCACATCGACTTGAATGAAGCATGGCGAGTTTTTGTACGACATAGTTGAAAAAAACAGGGGAATCTATTGAATCTTTTTCCCAGTTTTATTTTCTTAACAAAATGTCATATAACAGCAAAATAAGCACCGGTGAGAGGTGATATTCCTGACCGCTAATCCATTGGTTTATTGACCATAAAATGGGCAACGACCTACATGCGCGATGTACTTAAGTAGCTTTCATGTGTGTACACCATGCATATTGGGAGGGATGCGTTTGGGCTATAGATAAAGTAATATTTTAAATTTAACAATAAGATAATTGTAATATCAAGTTAAGGAAATGAAAAATAATAGTGGGACAGCTATAGCGGAATTCCAAATTGCTGTCTAACAAGCAGGTAACAGCACCAATGCAAGGCAGGAGCCCTAATGGAACAGATCCAAAGGCATCAAAAGGAAATCATCATCATAGAAAATACGACATGTAAAAAGCTGAGAAGGGATCGAAATAACATTCGCTTTATGGCATAGGAATGGGACTGAAAATATTCACATTTGCATATATCTCATATATTTTGAAAGACCTTCTTCACACATGTGATAGCGACAACACATTGCGCCTTCTAAACAGTGCATCCTACAGGAATCGGGAACGACTATTAGTTCCCGTATTTTGGAACATTTTTCTCGAGTTCCTCATCTGTTTATGTGCATGTATTGGCCCACGGTTCGGTGAATGCGATAGACAACATTTTGTGGTCTGATTTACAACAGAATATTCTACATCTACCAGAAAGAGAGTTGAATTCAAGACATCCAACAACAACATCCAATACTGAACAGTTTGTTTCACTGTAATCTGTAACCTGCATTGATAGAAGCAACCGCCGAAACGTCGACAATTTTTTACATTCTTTGTACATATCTCGTTTTCTTTTTCATTTTTGACTTTTGACATTCTCTTACCAACCGATAGCCATCATCAGGGAATGCTTTTTACATGAAATTTGAATAATAATCACAATGTAGATGAAATATAATTTGTCACTCCACAGTTAATTCTCCGCAAAAAGGATGATATAAAATCCAGCTGAAACAATCAAACATGACCACTAATTCTATTAAAAAAAGTGTAAAGTAAAGTTTTGTGCTTGCCTGAGATGTGGTAAACTCATCAATAAGGAATGTGACTTCCATTCTCTTAATTCCAAGAAATTTCGAATGACGGGTTGCTTCTTCCTTCAGTTCCGTCGAACTTTACCGCAACATGCTCAAATCACTTAAAAACAATTATCCCACATGATCGAAATTGACGGCGTCGTGCTGGAAGTGATTTCTCATGATTTTACAAAATCAAAAAATAGTGAGCTATCCCTGCTTTTTGGACATATTCGATTAAAGTAAGTAGTAAATCCCGACGTTTCCGCTAGTCATGAGTGCTTACATAATCGTAGTTGTATGACATGTGACTACACAATTGCTGACGAAGCCTCCCGATGGTATGAAGGAATCAAGTCAATACATTTAAAACCTAATCCATCATCTATTTCTCAGTGCCAAAGAGAAGAAATGAAACTGTCTTTGTATTGGAAATTGCATTGTTGCTAGGAAAATACTCTGAGGCATTAAGGGATAAGTGCGAAAGTTCGATAACGACCACATAAACTAGTAAACTAAATAAGGCGTTTCATACGAGATAATTCATACAAGATTAAAGATCACCTGGATCTTTTGAAGCACAAGGTTAATATATGCAATTTGCATGTAAGAGGCAGTTATTCGAACTTTGCTAGTGAACATCCGTATGGAATAAATGTGTGTTGTCTTCCTTCAGTTCTGCAATGAGGCAAGCACAAATGACCACTGTATCTCAGTAGTTCAGGAATCAAATGATGAAGAGGGTGACCAACATTTCGTTCACTTTTTTTTGAAGAAATTGATGGTAGCGTTCTTAAAAACAAGATCAATGCTTTCGAAATCGGCACATGGCAACGAGATTCACAAAAAACAAAGTGTGTGGTCTGTTCAGTAAACTTTCTGACATATGTGATTTGAATAAATTTTACCGTAAATTGGACATCTGTAAACGAACAACCAGAATTTTTGGCATGGAATGTCTTCAGGTCATTTACTTTCATGTTCATGCACCCCTGTCTATAAAACTAAACACATTTAGATTAGGCGTTCCTCTCAATGTTGGCAAACACAAACATTTTGAGCAACTTTATTTACATTCAACCACATTCTCACATACATTGCTGATCAGATGCATGATAATGACACAAACACATCATCGGAAATGACCTGAAGACATTCTATGCCAAAAAATATGACTCTGTCCTTAGTACTTTTCGTGTAATCAAAGAAGACATAGATAATTTCATTTCAGCCAAAAACTGCAATCTGCGTCCCATCGGATTTGCATGTGTTTTTTTATCCTGTCTGACAAGAAGAGGAACTCACTAGAACTCGGCAGACGTGCCGATTCGTAGTAGGCATAGGGTGTACGTCATTCTTTGAAAGTCTCACTTTCGGCCTCGTTCCCTGCAGAAACTCGTTCTGGCTGCCGGACTATTATGACGCTTTCCATTTTCTGCATCAAATCATTAAAAATCTTTCAGTCCTATTGGATTATAGACGAAATCAAATAAATACTTTTTCATCAGACTTCTTTTTTAATCTCATTTTGGCGAATTGTGACAATTTAACCTTGAATGCTTGCTTACCAAATGTTGTCAACGTGTTTTCTGTATCAGAAAATATGCGTTTTTGACTTTTTGACTTTTGATGATGATGAGACATGAATTTCACTTTATTTAGATTAATACTTTAGAGGTTTAAGAGGTGCCCAGGATGTCCATGCGCTTCAGAGTCCGGTATGGAAAGGGTTATTAAGGTGTATATCAACATGATTAGACCTATATTGACTTTGATAAAACCTTTTTGAAAAATATTAAATAAGACAGAAATCATTGATGAATTATTCAAATGCGGATCACTATGAATGTCAAGTAATCTGCTACATAGCGAAGAATCCGCAATGCTCTTCTGTGTCTGACGTACTTCTCTCTAACATTGTCGTTTCAATTCTTTAGTACTCGTATGTCCAGTCACTGTCTACATAGTTCGCGAATAAACGCATCATTTCGCTGTTGATGCAATTTTAATTATCTTTGATGAGCAAAGCTAACTCAGTAGAACACTGAATTCAGACATTGATGACCTTGAGTATCGATTACAACCGGTATTTCCCGTCAATCCATTTATCAGACAACTGAATCAATTTCCAGACTCGAAGACAAATATTTTGATCAATCTCTCAGATGGAATGCAAAAGCACATCCTCTCTCGTTTTCTGCGCCAAATCCGAATTTTGTTTTCGATAGAATTAACGTTATCTGAACAACCAGCATAAGCCACCGATAAAGATTTGGAAGTTCTCCACAATTTGATTTACGAGAAGAATTCATGATGGATGCGCAGCAAATTGTTCAGTAGTAAGTCCATCAACATCAGCGCAGATATTCGGGGTGACGAATGAGATTTCACCTAGGTTAATCCAGGATCGTCATAATCAGATATCGCATAATGTACATGTAAGTGACAAACAGAAAGGGAGGAAGATAATTGTTATAATGAAGCACAATCCTCTCAATTCTGTATGCTGGATGACCGCTCCTCTTTTTGTGCAAAAATTCAAAACTTATGATTAAAAAACTGTTTTTTGTTTCTTTAACCTCCAAAGGGATCAAGGCATAATCGATGAGCAATCAAACTATGCTGTATGTAGGAGCCTTGAAGCATAACATGCTTAACATTACTACGCTTGAAATGTATGCATGAATGATATTTAGAAAATTATTTTAGAACACGACATAGTTAAATGATGCGAAGAGTAGGAAACGGAAGAAGCACAAAGTTGAGCAAATGCCCGAATGGAAAATCCTAGAATGAATTGGCTTATTAAAAGTCTAGAATAGATAAACGCCAAGTGATCCATACACTGATATAGTGCAAGATGCATATCAAGGCAAATAATCGACTGGGCCTAATAATCAACCAAGTAAGGCTCAAATGCCAGGAAAGGGGAAAATCAAAATTTATTTCTTATACTCAAAAGACGAAAATGCAAACCTAAAGCCAACGAGATGCTAGCCGGAATGACTGATAAAGACATACACATAACTGTAAAAATGCTGTTTATTGCTACATATAAGTTACTACTACAAAGATTCACCAGGGAGGACTGAAGGAAGCAAAGTTTCGGTCCCTAACCTCCAACCTGTGCCACATGGCGGGCCTGACCGTACAAATCGAATCAACTATTTGGACGATCTATCTAAATTTATATCTATTATGATTCTTCTATCAATGGTGGCTATAAGATGTTCATAAGATGAAAATGTCAGAATAGCTTGTTGACACAACATATAATTGCTTGAAACAGATAAGTGAATTTTCCTATTTCTGCTTCAGAAAGACGATGGATTTGATTCTGAAAAGGCAGAGCATCGGGAGATATTCGCTTTCATAGCTTAGGCCTGGTTAAAAGTCAGATATTAGGAAATACAGTGCACGGTCTAACGACTGCTCATTGTTTAACAGTGGTTATTTAGTCTCATCCGCAGCAGATCATCTCATGTACTACTAATTTTATCCAATCTGACTTGGGCGACGAATATTGTCCGTGTTGTTTGAAATATTGTTTGTTTCAAGCAATTGTTTGAAATATAGCACCTAAATTGATTTTCAAACAGCAAATATCCTTGCGTTACACAGGTGTAATATGAAAAGCAATAGAGAATGGATGAAAGCATAAAGAATCATTGAGCTAATTTAATGCGCAAGAGTTGGACCGCGTTCTTCAGAGAGCTTAGTCCAGGGTAATCTTTTGGCTTCCGGGTAAATATTGAGCTGGGTTGAACTATTGAATGTTTCTTTCAAATCTACGAGCAGCATATAAAGCAGACGGAATTTCTATAAATCCTTTCCATCGTAACTTGTTAAGTCGTGGGAATAAGCTATATACCGGCACTGGTACTTCTATTCTTCCCCCCCCCACATTTCTGTTGTTGACACCCGGAAGTGTTGCATCGTAAACGATCTTCTGTTGCTCCGAAGGGCAGTCTCACTAACGCCGCATAGCGTTGAGTGTGTAAAACTCCTCTTATCTGACTTGTAAAACATTTACACCCTCAGAATTAGACAGCTACTCGTCATTTGTCTGTAGACAACAATCACACGAAGTTCATGATCACAGCTGTACCTTGTATTCTAACTGAGTATCCAGGGCACCAATCCTTCATACCAGGGTTCAAGTAGGACTTCTCAGTCGTGTTATAGTGTTGTTCAATGACAGATCAAGTATATCCTAAACCCGATGTGAATAACTTTGGCGAATTTGATGATTTTGGAAAACTTGAAAAATGTGGGGGGGGGAAGACTAGAAGTACCCCGGTACTTTGTTGAAACATTTAAGACAATTGCACAATTGCATCAAAGGGGAATTACACCGCACTCGAATGACCTAGGAATCGAAACAAAGTCTGGGGTGGAGACAAGCTCGCACCTTCTTTACTGGGTTAAACCTACGGTACAAAATAATTGCGACTGCGCAAGTAGAAGTTATTTCTGACAGAGCGAGAGCTTAATGTCTTATTTTTGATGGAATGCCGGAAGCAGTCACACTGTTGCGAGCAGTGATGTGGAGCGGAGCGGAGTGGGAGTAAATTTGGAGCGGAGCGGTAGTAAAGAAAATTTTGACTGGAGCGGAGTGGAGTGTGAGAGAACCTGATGTTGACAAAGTCAACAAAGTTTTATCATAATTAATGATTTTTTACATTATTATTATTGCACTATTTTTTGTAAGATATTAGTCTATTATTTATTTTTTCAACATTATTCGGAGATAAGACTCCATTCTCAAGTTATACAGTAAGTGGAAGGGTTGTATAAACCGTTAATAAGAAAGACAATAAAGATATGATTTAAAATTGAAAGAAATCTGAAAGTTAAAAATGGAAGTCCGACAGTTCATATTCGTTCCTATGGATGGGTTCAAATTTTTAGTGTGCATTGGCTCACGGAATGTTAGGTTAATGAATGATTGACACAGATAGATTTTGCTAGATTATTTGACATGTGATTAGATGTTATAGATGGATTAAGTCTTGTTTTTCAGATGTTCATTAATTCTTCTATGCAAAGTTCTTGTCGTACTACCGAGTACCGATGTATCGTTCCTTGCATCTTATACAAAATTATTCTTATAAAATTTATCAAATTTTTCTGATACAAAATTATCATTTCAAATTAGACATGAATGTCACTAAGTTATTATCACATGATAAGTGTAGAATCACTATTAATGCTAATGTGCAATCCGCTTTCGAAGTATTGTTCAATTATAATCATTATTTATTTAAAATCATTCATGATTATCGGCCATAATTCGTATTTAAAATTCGACAAGCATGAGGCTGATATTTTGCAGTTAAGCATATTATCAGAGTGGAAGTCAATCATAATTTACAGTAGTCAAACAACCTAAAAAGTTCAAGGAAATCGTTTTATCTATGGTATGGTAAATTAATAGGATTTAGTTTAAGTGGAGCGGAGCGGAGCGGAGTGGCTAGGTATGAAAAAATGACTGGAGCGGAGCGAAAGCGAAGTGTAATCGGAGCGGAGTGGAGTGGAGCGGTAAAATTATACCGCTCCACATCCTTGGTTGCGAGACAGCATAAGAGCACGTCACTCGACTATTGCAAACATTCCTGGGTCAGGCGAGTGCGAACGGGGAATCAAGGGTGTTGGGGCATCTTATTGACTTGATAGTTCCAATGTACATGTATTTCAAATATATTACGACAGAATTTGGTTGTCATTTTTAATGCTGAATTTGGGAGTACATTAACAGCATTTTAAGTGCGATTCTCAAGCAATTTTACTAATAATATGAAAAATATGAGTGAAATGTCATAAATGCAATCTCTGCATGGTAGAAACCTTTCATTATGCTACAGGCAACACCACTCTCCACTGACATAAAACATTGCAATCTCCCGCATACAATCGTCGTATGTCCTTTAATGCTTTTTTTGTTTCCCTACTAGCACTTCGACCTCTGATTGCTCTGTGAACTTTGAGAGATGGTTTAACGACACGTCATTGAACCACGTTATGAACATTCCCTTGTACTTGTATGCTTTATAATGAATGCACATGTGTACAATCAGGGTTGTTGCAAGACTAGGAAGTGAAAAAGGGAACTCGGGACAAGTTTCACTATCTCATACAGTGAACAGAAGCTGTTTATTTTCGGACATCTTCACACTTGGAATCTTGGCTGATGTTCGAACTGCATGTACTTCCAGTCGACTCAGAAAGCATACTGACGAACTGATTTGTGTCATCCATCGAATTTCAGCATAAAATGTTTTCTAGCATTGCATGAAAATTGGATTACTCGCCACATTCCTTCCATCATGCATAATTGACCTGTTGTTATCCTTTGCTGTCTATATTTAGTTTGCATTTTATTTCTTAACTATGACTCTTCCTCAAGTTTGGAGTGGCCTTCCAGATAATTTCGATTTGGTTGATCTAGCCTCGACATACAGTACAGGTTGGAGGTAAGAGGACGAAACCTTGCTTTAAGCAGCCACATGGTTCCTTGACGACTCCTGCATGGCTGATAAAGCTCTGAATTTTACTCTAATTGTAGGTGCTATTGGTCATTTCAGTTTCATATTCTTTATTGATAACTTTTGTTAGCATTTCATCCCTCACTTGAGGAGTGCATGTCGTACTTGACTTTAAAGGCTTTATTTTCCTTCTCCTGGCATTTTCGTCATACTTGCTTGACCATTTAGTATTAATTCTGTTTCTGCGTCCTGGCCTTCATGACCTGTTTTCTTTTAGGAATTTCCATTAGGACATTTGTCTAACTTGCATTCCTTTCGTTTCTGGATCTTCGCAGTTTTATGACGTCCTTGAAATGATTTGACAAGGATATAACATCAAAACATGCCAAGGAGGACCAAAAATCAATGATGCATATAATTTCCATCTAGGGTGAATTGACTCGCTGATATTTTACCACCAGATAGTTCAATTCTATATTTCAATGTAATTCCAATTGATTGTATTATGATTCCATACTGTAAAAAATGATTCCATGCTGTAAGTGAGAAATTATATATCGGCACACCTGCTCGCATTATGGTATGGTTTTGGCGTGTCTATGAGTTGCACATCAAGAAATTCTTGAAAGTGATCTGTAGCTTCAGTTTAGACACATGCCATATACTAAGATTTGCAGGGAATTCACTATGCAATGTAAGAAAATCGTATGGCTCTATAACAATCGATGTATGCATGTACATCATGAATGTTGATAGGGATTCACTCCAGGGGTCCCGAAATATTGGGAGTCAGGTCAAATATGGGGACTGTAAATGCTGGGATTGGAGGGCAAAAATCCCGGGAATGAGATATACATTTCTGAATTCACACATGACAGAGTCCTGTTTTTCACACTTCAAGATAATCGTCAACATTGTGCTTTTAGTAACCGACTGATGAGGTATTCTGCGATGAGGATTGAATTCGAGTTTGCTATTTGTTTAACTTACTATTTGTAAGTAGGCCTACATATGCAACCAATTTAAAATGAAAATTGACATTATTGGCTTCTATGGCCGAAATAATAGACGTAGCAACTACCCTAGCACGATGCTGGTATAGATAGCAGCTTAAGCGTAAAAGAGACGAAATATATCAACGCTAATACTTGCGTTCTGATTAAATATCTGGAGAAAAGAGCTATACAAAGCTCTCTCTATATAGCAATAATATGAAGATCATCAATAAATATCAAGGGCAGGTAGGGTTTAAGGTCAAAGGTCAATTTTGGTAATGCCATGTTGTAAATAATACAAAACTAAGTCACATTATATTACTTTTCAAAGTTTTTATAAGTAGCATAATGACTCCATAGAACCTCAGAATGCAATATAAAATTTTCTTTTCACTGACCTGATATTTTCCAACACAATCCTCCCCCTTTTTTAGATCCGCTACACTTCATAATTGTCGACGAATAGTTTGCGTCTGACGGGCGAGTAAGAAGAGCATCACTGCATTAATACACATGACGTATCACGCACTCACACAAACACACACGCACACGGAAGCACTAAATGTCACTGTCGTGGAAGAATTTGTGAAGTGTACGGAATCGTAGACGAGGCGTAGAAATGAATGTAGAACAACGAAATAGGACGAGAGCGCTCACACGCCGTCTTGATTCGGCTTTGACGAGGAAATAACGCGGGCAAGTAATTATTCCCGAACAGTGGGAGAAGAACAACCAACCACGAGCTCATCATCCTCTGACATGTTGCCAGAGCTGTGCGTGGGAGGAGAAAAGAAAAGACAAGCGAAAGCAGGAGAAATCTAAGAATGCAATTTGTTTTCAACAATTTGATTGGCGTGGGATTACAAGACGGAATTCGTCAAACGGAAGTGACGGCCCGATCATCTCTCACACACTATGATGCGGTCGCAATTCGATCACTCAGCAATCTCCTCTCGAGGACGCACTTGACCAATGTGACTTCCGACTCGGGGACTCTAAGTCCACTTTGACCTTTTTACAATTGAAATTGTCTACAGTCAAAGAATTTGGGAGTTCAGAGCGAAAGATCAATGAGGATGATTGGAATGGCCATTTTAAGTTCATTTTGCAAAACGATGGGACGGTGAATAATCATTTTATCGTGGCGTCCAGTATCTCTGTAGAGTCGAATTTTTGCTGCAGTATCACTCATTCATGCAAATTTTGATAAAGAGAAGTTCATAAAGAAAAGAAGTTACATAGGTCATATCAAGGGATGGATTAGGAAAATAAATTAATTGAAGATTAACTGCAATTGACTGACATCAATTGATTTATTATCAATAGTGCAAGAAATTTGCATGGAGAATTTTGTCAAATTTGGAGAATTGTCCTAGAGTCAAGGCTTGCAGTCTATGAAGCCGATAAACAACTGGTGTCCACGAAGTCGTGCAAATGAAGCAAATGATAAATACTCAATCAGTGATTTGATAGATATACGGCACATGCATGTACATACTCGTCTCTGACAAGATGCATTGTATGTAGAAGCAAGCTGTTCATCTGCTTCATGGACAGTATGCTTTGAATTGAGATGTTGAAAGAAAAACAGTCAATTAATCAATTTAACTTCGCACGATCATTCAATCAAAAACATCAATTTATTATTTCTAATATTTTTGATTAATTTACTTTCCCAATCCTTGGATAAGACATCGTTAGTTTTCCCTGAAGAAATGATTTCCATCATCATTTTCATAATCACCATCGACTGAAATGTCGTTTTTAACTATTAAAAAATACATTTTTTTCTTTTTGTCAGTAATTTTCTCATTTATTTGCATACATGTAAGGGGTGGTTCGACTGATAAAGCTGTCGATGCAAAATTGTTTTCACTAAAATGTCCACTTGCTGTACATATGAGCAGCATAAACGTATTTGCTTTAATTTTCCCGAAAACATTTTCACTTTTCTGACAAGACAGCGCAAATGATTATCTGTCAGCGATAACTCAACCAACGTTATACGTCACAAATTTCCTCAGAGAATCAAAATTACAAAATTTTATTTACAAAAATAAACCAATTTTAGAGCAATGTAAATTTGAAATATCATTAATTCATAAGTTTAAAAATGTATCCATAATCACTGAAGGATTTTCTCTTTCGTGCCACTTTTGTAGTCATGTTGCATAAGAGTGCATGATTTGTGCCACTTTGAAAGATTCTGTTAAACGTTTGATCACAACCAATTTCGGTTGCAATGAATTAATATGAATAATTTGAAAGTAAATAGATGCTGATATGAATTAATACCAAGACATTGGAAGTTGCAGAATGAAAGAATAGAAGGATCTCGCTGTCGCTTAACGAATTGACGAATTTATATTGACATAAAATTGTTTATGGAGAGAAAAAAAACTTTTCTCAAAGTTTGCTGAAGGTTATGATCTGCAAGGTGCGCTGGTTGTGGAGTCTGCTGTACTCATTAAATTCAAAACTTTAACAAAATTGTTATTATGATTTTGTTCAGAAATCAAATCGCAGCTATGAATCTGCCAATATGAAAAGTAATAATTTTTCCAGCCAAGATTTGATTTGTTTCAGCTACTAAATAGAGGACAGCCTGTTAACGGGAGATACAGCGAATATTCGCGAAGGAAAGTGCAGAGAGTTTCTACAAACTGTTATTCGCAGAGGTTGTCAAGTATTGAATGCATAGCAAGAGATTGCTATCAATTAACTAGTCGATCTGTGTCATAAAATATTGAATCGATTTATGTAAGGTGAGATTGCCTCTCATATTTTTGAGTTGGGCTCGATCATTATTGATTAATAGAGGTAAAATTCTTCAGCTGCTTGTATGCAGCAAGCAATTAATATCGAAGAGCAATGTCTTTATTAATATTTTTATAATTTACATGTCCTATTACAGACATAATGGAATTTAAAATAATATTTCATATAGATTTAAAACAAAACTGTAGTTTAGAACTACAAAATCCTGCAATAGTCCAACTCTATATCATAACAAAACTCCAGTTCGTTAATAACCAGAGATGGAAACCATCCCCGGTCGCCGTTCCGGACAGGCTTGAACGTTTCAGCCGATTAATAGAATGACGTTTTGTGACCATGCGCAATGAAATCTGTAAAATTACTTTTCATGCAAGGAAAGTTTCCTTTTTTGAGAAAATTTCCATCATCATAATGTACACTTAAATTAACTTAGTATTCGGTTTACTTTTGCTTTTGGAGATTGGTTTACTGAGTAGATCTAATTGCATTTTCAAGGTATGCTTGAAGATTTTGTGGATGACTCCTAAATGCATGAGAAGTGGGTGTAAATTAAATACTAGCATTAAGATAGCCAATCAGTAATTTTTGATATAGCATCAATTTTAACGCATCCAATGAGCAGTCTATCTTATAGCACAGCTCAATATAGTTTATTGCTACAGGTATGAATACTATTACTCTAAATTATTGTTATTTACACGGTAACGCTATATAACCATTCATTACCAATGCCCAACGTCTGTACGACACTTTCCGTCGAAATTATGTGTAGCATGTACAAAGGATATAGAGCGCTGACTAATAACATTACCCCAAAGGCTAATTAGATGTGATTGATGTGCACATAATGCATGTCACAATTTTGTAGATTTTTGTCAATTTCGTTGGATAATAGCCGATTAGGCTAGAACTCTACATTAAAGAAGCCTGAGGTCAGTCTGAAGTTTGCTTGGCCTATGCTGCCAGTTACTAAAGTCGGTCGCCGGAAAGGTCCGGACGAAAATATTGACCGGTTTCAATCTTTGATGGAAACAGAGTACCATGCCGCATAACACTGCAAAAAATCAGTCAAAAGACTTGCTCGAGTCGATACAACATTTTCACTGGCCAGGGTCCTCAAATTCAAAAAGTTTGTCCTGACTAGTAGGCCTAGACCAACTATTATGGTCTACAGGTCTGGGACAGTTTCATTGCTTACGATTCAAGTCATTTGACTTATAATAACAGATGTAATTTCATGGCTAGTTCAAAAAGAAAATATATTTTCCCTTTTCTTTCCCTTACCCATTACATCCGGTCCCTTAGGGTCAAAATCGGTAGTTTTATTAAAATTTCCGATTCATTTGGAAGACATGCTAGGTGAACATTACACACACTACACTTTTTCGACGAAATAAAAAATTAGAATGCATCTTTCCCTCTGGAATTATTTTTCATTGTTCATTGCTAAATAAATTAATAGATGTTATTATGTTTTGTGCATACATTTGCATATAAACAATCAGGCGTCAAAAGTAATTGACCAATTGACCAATGCTTCATTTGGACGAATATTAAAGATCTAATACTTGTGTTGCAAGTAGTATGTGTAGCAAAGTATCATGTCACCAAAGAATTTTGAGACGCGTTAGGTTTCAAGTAAATATCTTGTTCAACAAGCTTTTCATTACATATCCGTTAGAATGAAAATGTGCGTACTTGCTTGAACATGCAAAGTTCAGTACTTCCTCGAGCGCTTAGCAAGCTTCCTCCAAAGACTTTTACTTGCTTCAACATGTTAAATCACTGATAATTTTTGCACTGTTGCATCAATCTCAAGCAGGTTCCCATCTTTAAATCACTCAATCTATGGATATTCGTTTTGCGATGCTACAACTTTGTGTCAATTTTCATTCATGCTCACTTGAAATCGACAACTTATTTCTATAAGTAGTCGCAACTTTCACTAGAATATTAGGCATTTGGCTTCACTGGTCGAGTGAGGAAATGCATCAGGAATTGAGTGGCATACTAGTATGCCTGTCTGTCATTCTGAAATTGCTTTTTTAATTCTAAGTCAGAGTATTCATTGGTAAAGATTGACATCTAGCGGAGTTGATAGCAATGACAATTAAAATGGTTGATTGGGTTGTTGCTATCATTCAAAGGATTGTCAGTCGATAGCATGATTCAAAGTTCAATGTTAATCATAAATCTTTCCCATTCAGTCTCAGTTTTTTGAATATTCATTAAAGAATCACATTCTTTGAGATGCATCATTCATGCATAAACAGATAGGCCTATCCCAAATTTTTGCATATAACAAACGCAACCGCAGGCAGTTTCCATGCAGTGGAGTGAAATACATGTACAACAAATTTACTTCAAGATGTTAGAATTGATGTAATTGAACAGCATTTTAGGAAAGAGTTGACATCTTCCTATTTAGTCCGGAAGCCAGAACGAGTTTTTCCGCTGGGAACGAGGCAGAAAATGACACTTGCACAAAACGACGTGCATCATATGGCCATTACGAATCTGCCAAATTCTGTCCGGATCATGTACTTATCAGACAGGATCAAATAATAACCCATGTAAAAATCTAATGAAAAGCGTCCCATTGTCGGTAAACACCAACATCTTGAACAATTTTATCCACATTTAACCACATTCTCGTATAAGTCACCAATTAGAAATATGATAATAACACAAAACGTGATTGGAAATAACAAATTAATTTTTTGATTGTTGATTGATTTTTAATTTTTTGTGTTTAAGATAAATTACACAAAAAATATGACTCTAGACTTAGTACTTTCACTCAATCATTAAACCATAGAGGATTAATTTGTTTTTCTTTGAATATGTCTGAAAAGAGTTCCATGTGGAAACTCGCTCTGGCTGCCGGACTATTTGACAATTCGTCATCTTCACTTTTCAAAATTTTACTTCCGATTGCTGCAATGCAGTTTTGATTTGCTTGTCTTCCAGCTGCCTCCAAAGAAAGTAGAAGCCAAAAATTCCGACTCTTGATGTGATGTTATTCACATGTTTGACATGTCCTGATCGTATGGATGACTTTTGAAGATTTATAAAGTTACAATTTAGACGCATAGGCTTCCTTTAAATGCCCTAATGATTAGGAAATGGAATTGTGCTACCCCTTGGATTTGGGGATGCGACTTCCAGATACAATTTGCAGTAGTATAAGCTGCAGTATAACCATTTAAGCAAATTTATACCGATCACACGCCTTTATACGATGTTTCGTTGTCCGGTTACCTATGTGTGTTTTGAATGGAGAATTGGATTAAAGTACAGGTTAGTACACAAATGATGATACTATCGACCGAGAAATGCTAATAGCCACACAGTTTGCATCGAAAAGAATGGAGAACACACTGGAAAAGAGTTGAAATGTAAAAAACATGAAATAAAACTCTTGAGATAGATGCCGCACTGATGACGAAACAATGATGACTACCGACCACCACAGTCAAGCATTGTGAAAAATGGTCTCTTTCTCATTCAGTTCGAAAAAAATTATCGAAGGCGGGTTCTGATAGACTCCGAGCCGGGTCTCCTCGAACTTGGCAGATTTTTTCTTGTTGCCGACCAAAGAATGATTCAGGGTAGGATGGTCAACTCTCTCTCTCTCTCTTTCCCTTCCTATCTCATCTCATCTCTCTCTCTCTCTCTCTCTCTCTCACTCTCAGTTCAAAGAAAAGTAACTCATTCACTCATTCAGCTTTTTTGTTTCCTTCTCTCACGCAGTCATCGCAACAGGTAGTGATCTCATGTTGAAATAAATAAAAATTCTTGAACGAGTTCATATTAGACTTTTTTAATTGCTATTTCCACTATTATCAAATTTAGCATGTGATTCTTTGTTTTGCAACGATGCCGCGTCACTGATGATCAAATATCAAAGAACAAATTTGAAGTTGAAATCAGACTGACAAGACAGAAAAATGTCTAGACTTCAATGCAAGCCAATGTGAACTTGAGAAGAATGATTTTTACTTCAACTAATTTAGAAATATTATTCTTTGAAATGCTCTCTTCATTATGAATAATTATGTTAGAGCACTAGTCAAAATGTCAGTTTAGAAGTCACATGAGAATTTTTGCTTCAATTCTTGTGCAACGTGGGAATGTTTGGAGTCGTATACATACAAATCTATCCAACTGATGAATATAGTTCAAACAAACACATTTTTAAATGAAGGTATTTGAAGGAAGTGAAGTTGACAGTTTGCTTAGATAAGACGAAACATTGATATTTTCCCAAGTGTTATCATCATCACTCCTTGCATTCGATACTTCAACGCGGAGCTTTCCCAATGATGTCATGACCACCCAAAGATATATAACGGAACCAACGTATATAAGTATTACTTGTAGGGGTTGTAATTCGTGTAATGTGGGTCTGGCTAAACATTTCGCCGACAGGGTTCGAGTAGAATTTTGTTCAAATCTGCCGTGGGCTACCCGGATAACTTTGTTGCTGATGCGCAATTTCGTGTTTTCCTCAATGATAAATCAGATAAACTTATTGCCCATTTACTGAAGTGCGATTGATTGATGTGGGAGAAACAGGGGCTATGAAAAAGCAATTCCAATTTCATTGTACTAATCATTGCACAAGGAAGCAATCAAATAATTTTGAATGCATAAAGCAACAATTGATTAATTTTGAATGGAAATAATCAATGAATGTTGATAGCAGCACAAAAAAGTCAATTAATGTGCAGGCATAGGCCTCCTGGGCACCCTCAAACAAAGCCCAGGCCCCCTACATAGAAAATGTTAAGGCCTAGCCCCGGCACGGCCCGCTCATCTCGAGCCGCTCGGCCCGTAATTAATGCTTTTGTAATATATGATACATAGGCCTTTATAATACTGTATTTGTTATACCATAATGATTAATTTCATGAATGCATGTATATCACTCTTGATCTATAAATGTGCAACTTACAGCTAGATTTTTGTCATAGGCTTCACAAAAATGATGCGCGTTGGATTGCTCATTCGCCTGGTTTTCACAAAAGTCGAACATCAACAAGACGGAGATTGACAAGGAGATATGTGTCTCCTCTTGTCTCACGCAACTGTTCAAGTTCAAGGAAGCACAATTCAACAGAATTAGAGAACACACGTGAACTTCAACTGTCTACTTTTTTACGTAGCATCAAAAACATTCGTCAAATTGAAATATTTTTCATACTGGTCTCACGAGAACAATATATTCCAAGAATTTTCGATTTCTCAATTCGCTCCTCAATTTACTTTCACAATCTCAATTTTACTAACCGTGCGAGCTTGAAGTGATATAGATGTCCTGATTCGTCGGAATTCAGACTTTAATTTACACTACTAAATGAAAAAAATGCTTTTCTGAACCCTCGCGACTTGTTCTGGCTATGACAATCAGTATTGAGAAAAGGAACCATTATGTAATGGATTCTTACAAGTTGGCTAAATGGAAGTAATGAATTTGCAGGCCCGTGCCTTGTATACACGGTTATTATCATTTGTTTCTGTAAAATAGCGTGCGAGGTATCGCCTTACACCATGAACATGCAACCAGTGTATATTTCACAAATTTGATGCCTCCCCCTCTCATTTTAATGTTTCCATAATTCAATTAATCAAAACATTATGGTACAGAACGATTGGCGTGTACTCGTTCCAATAATGGCATCAATTTCTACAAGCTCGGTCATCCTGTTACTTTAAATAGCATTTCAAAATCTGAATTCCACTTTTTTCAAGAAATTGATGTTTTGAGCATCTGATGTTGGAAATTGATGGCAGATGAGTTTCATAAACGATGCATTTTGATCAGTTATTGCATGAAAACGGTTAAAGACAATGTTGGGAGTATGTCTGATTGTAATGGAATAGTCTAGCGGTATCGAATACAACTCAAATAGAGATTTGTGAAAATACATGTAAATTGCATGTTGTCTGCTACTATCTTAGCTATATATCGTGGAGAAAATTGCTGCAACTGCATCCAAATGAATGAATGCACCAAATATATTGCGATACATGGCAATCTGTCCATTTTGTGCCTTGTTATCCACTATTTGTAGCATAGAACTGACACCACTCCTTCGTATGAGTAGTGTTAACGGCACATTCCTATTATTCACACAGTAATTGCATAGAAGCATTCGAGGATGAATGAAGACGTTAACTATGACTTCATTTGTACTTTGTCAATGGCAAAAGGGCATTTATGTGATCTGAAGTTATTGTGATGACCAATTTTGCAAGGAAATGGACGAAATTTTTCAAAAAGTACTTTTATATAAAGGTCAAATGTTTCATGTTCCCATGTGCCAAACTTCATAAACTTCGTTTGGGTTGTTCATCAGAAATTCGTTGAAACTAGAGATTACAAAAAATTAGAGTTGCAATGTCATGGGAGTTAATAGAAAACCTACTGCTTAGCTGAGTCGGCTAAAGCCAGCTTAGCCGCGGCTTGGTTCGGCTGAAGATAGAAGTCCGGTAGCCGGAGAGAGTTTCTACAGGGAACGAGACCGAAAATGAGACTTTCACAGAATGATGTATACCTCATTTTTACTAATAATCTGCGCGTCTGTCGAGTTCTACCCGGTTCCTCTTCTTGTCAGAAAGAATGATAGAAAAACAAATGTCAATCCAATGAGAAGCAGACTAATGATTTTGGCAAAAGTGAGATTTTCCTTGTTTTCGTTCATTAAGTGAAGCGTTCTAAGCCCAGAGTCATAATTGTTGACATAGAATGTCTTCACCTCATTTCCCATCATATTTATGTGATATTATCATGTCTCTGATCGGCGACGTATGCGAGAATGTGGTTTAATGTGGATGAAGTGAGCCAACATGTTGGTGGTTCCCTTCATTAGCAGGCTTGCCAAATTTGAATGTGTATAGTTTCATGGATAAATGCTCATGAACATGATAGGAAATGATCTGAAGACATTCTGTCAAAAATTATGGCTCCAGGGTTAGTAGTTTTCAGTTGATCAGAGAAAACATTGAAGATTTCATTTTTGCCAAAAAATCCAATCTGCGTCTCATTGGATTAACACGCGCCTTTCTTTAATCCTGTCTGACAAGAAGAGAATCTAACAAGAACTCGGCAGACGCGCAGATTCGTAGTAGGCATAGGGTGTACATCATTCTGTGAAAGTCTCATCTTCGGCCTCGTTCCCCGCAGAAGCTCGCTCTGGCTGCCGGACTATAAGTTTTCTAGAGCCGCCACATCTCCAGTACAACGTGCCAACATTGCTGAATTGAGGAATCTATCAATCGTATGGGATGTCATCAATAATTAATCATTTGAGAATTGTCATATAAAAGTTTGAAAGTGTTCTCTTGTTGTTCATTGTTACCTTCATTTCTGAATTATTACTTTTCCGTCTCTACAATTTCTTTTTAGTGTAGCTTTTGCCTTGTTATCTGACGAACGTCGGTAACTATGGATCGGTGCTCATATGAACTGTTTCTGACATCTTGAACTGTTCTTCACTTCCAAACATTAATTTATAAAAAAAGCTAGCGTCGACAGCCGTATGAGAATTGCTGTCGTGCACTTTTTCCTGTTCATTTCATCGTCCAAAGAACGTGGGAATGTTTCAGTAGGTTGAAAATACTCTGTCAATGATCCCGCTATCAAAGACAAGAAGTCAATACAATGAGAGATGAGAATGTGGAACTGATCGCGAGAGTATGGCAGAGAAAGACAGAAATTTATTCGCTTTATATCGAATCATTCAAGCATTGTATTTGAATTGTTTGACTTTGTTCCTTGCGGTCTCACAACTCGATGAACGCTAGCATCACGGATGGCTGTCTGTCTGAGTCGAAACAAGACACGGAAGTCATGATGTGCGGGCTAATGTACTTCTTACGCACACCAGAAGTGATCAAAAGGTCAACTTCTCATCAAAATTAACGGCTTGGCGATTCATACAGGCGCTCTTCAATAATTGGAGAGACAGTCCATTGTTCATGGTAAGGCGACATCAAATGTAAAATGGATTGAAGGAAAACATGGACAATATCATTTCTGTGAGGTGGCAGAGTGAGATAGTGTCAATTTAAGAAAATTGCCTTAGGATTTGTAAGTCAGTGAATATGATGATCAGAAGTTCTACAATTCTGCATGCTCTGTAAATTAAGAAATAAAGCGATCAACAAAAAACCCGTCGCGTGTCATGTGGTATTTGCTGACCTAGCAAAAATAGAAAATGAAGTGTTATCATTCAAATTTCAAATTTGATGTGCAGATGGGAAGATTTTATCACTCGCTATTATGTTTTCTTATTTCCTTTAAATTTTACTTTTGTATCATTGAGTTTCTTTAACGTATCGAATGAAGTAGTGTAAGAACTATTGATGTTTTCCTCCTAAATTCGCGCACGAGCTTCTTCTTATTTTTAATTTGGAGGTTGTCAACCAGCATCAGTAAAACGACAATTCTTAGGCTGTACTTCCAGTCGTCTTGGAAGTTACAGAGCATAAAACATTGCAAAATTCCATTTGTTTATGTAGAGCCATGTACTTCCGATTTTGGTACAATTATTTAATGACCTCACATTCATTTAGTAACTCAAATGAGATTTTTCATTTTTATGATTACATATTTAGGGCATATTTCTTCCACACCAGCCAGAAAAACAATATTTTTGGCATAAGCAAGCTTGCCTGATTTTATTTTAAAGTTAATGAAAACGTTTTGAGACCGAGATCACTTGTTGTAGTTAAACAAACATGATTTACTGCCTACAAAAATGATTTTCACATAATTTCTTTTATGTGCAGCACGGTTTCAGTAATCTGATTCTTCTTAAAAGAGCTTGCAATCTCATTTGACTTAGACTTAGAGAGCTTGACTCATTTGCATCTCTCTTGACTTAGATAGGTGCTTGACTGTGCAGTTGAAATCATCATCAATAAGCATCTACTTAGCATTCTAGTCCCACTAACTTACGAAAAGTCGAATTTCTATGGATAAATGTCAATTGTAATAAATGCTGAAAAATAGGACTTTTATTGAATAGAACATTAAAGCGATTCATAACATCATATTTAGCGCTGATCTGACGAGCTAAATGGCATGTTAGAAACTACAACGATCAGCGGGAAATACCAAAATGCATCATACACTTAAGTGGTATAGATACAGTCTACACTTGTCGGAATACAATTGAAGAAGTCGATTGAGGTAAAACCAAAAACTGATTCCTAATCAAGATCAGAACTTTAACATCACTTAACAATTAAAGGTTGCACCACGAGCGATTACACGAGCGCGAAGCACGAGTTTAATCGAGACTATTTTCTACCAAACTGACATTGCGTCCTCGATGTATGAGTTGTATGAATCATAGATATCGAACCGCGTGACCAATGATTTCGGAATCCGTTTCTAAGCTGTCGACAGGCATAGTCCATCAGCCAGAACGAGTTTCTGCAGGGAACGAGGCCGAAAGTGAGACTTTCACAGAATGACGTACACCCTATGCCTACTACAAATCGGCACGTCTGCCGAGTTCTAGTGAGTTCCTCTTCTTGTCAGACACGATCAAAGAAAAACACATGTAAATCCGATGGGACGCAGATTGCAGTTTTTGGCAAAAATGAAACTTTCTATGTCTTCTTTGATTACACGAAAAGTACTAAGGACAGAGTCATATTTTTTGGCATAGAATGTCTTCAGGTCATTTCCGATGATGTGTTTGTGTCATTATCATGCATCTGATCAGCAATGTATGTGAGAATGTGGTTGAATGTAAATAAAGTCGCTCAAAATGTTTGTGTTTGCCGACACTAAGAGACTCGCCAAGTCTAAATGTGTTTAGTTTTATAGACAGGGGTGCATGAACATGAAAGGAAATGACCTGAAGACATTCCATGTCAAAAATTCTCTGAAAAATTTCTCTGATTAAACGAAAAGTATTAAGTCTAGAGTCATAATTTTTGACATGGAATGTCTTCAGGTCATTTCCTTTCATGTTCATGCACCCCTGTCTATAAAACTAAACACATTTAGACTTGGCGAGTCTCTTAGTGTCGGCAAACACAAACATTTGAGCGACTTTATTTACATTCAACCACATTCTCACATACATTGCTGATCAGATGCGTGATAATGACACAAGCACATCATCGGAAATGACCTGAAGACATTCCATGTCAAAAATTATGACTCTGGGCTTGGTACTTTTTTGTTTAATCAGAGAAAACATAGAAAATTTCATTTTAGCCAAAAGCTGCAATTTTCGTCCCATTGGATTTGTATGTGATTTTCTTTGATCGTGTCTGACAAGAAGAGGAACTCACTAGCACTCGGCAGACGTGCCGAGTCGCAGTAGGCATAGGGTGTACATCATTCTGTGAAAGTCTCACTTTCGGCCTCGTTCCCTGCAGAAACTCGTTCTGGCTGCCGGACTAGCAGAATTTCATTGTCTAATCGGTTTTTCGGTTTGTCATAGACTCATAACGCTCAATTTTTACCCAAGGTTGCTGCATATAGACATAAATCCATGATAAAGGCGCGTTCACACTAGCACGATAACGATATAAAATCGTGACGATATTTCATTTTCTCAGATCAACAATTTATCATCTGGCTCTGCTGTTCACATTGTACCGATTTATCGTGACGATAAAGTCGTTCAACTACACAATCTTATCAATTGTGCTTGTTGCAAAGGAATCATTCTATAGTCATTTTCAATGGATGAAGAACGTCTCCTGGTTTTGCTGCTGCGAAGAAGAAGGCGAAAAAGGGGCGTAGTTATTGGACATTATTTACAAAAAGAGATGAGCTTGCGGGAGATGAAGGGCACTTTGACGTAACATCTGCTTTTGCTTAGATAAGCGATATTTTTCGCTGTCTTTTCGGTCCTGTCTTTGATAGCTTGATGAGGTGTTTCGGATAATCATTCAGTCGAAGGATTTTATCAAATTGTTGTATATGCTTTTGATTCGAAATGAGTGTGAACAGCGCCCTATTAATCATTTTCTCTTATTTCTGATGGTGGCTAGCTTTGTTGTTGTGAAATATTTGAATTGAGATTAATGAAGATATTCTTCTTGGGTGGCTTATTTGTAGAATTCGGACTCACTTGCATTTGTTGTTATAAGAAGACTCAATCGTTTATTTTGTTTTGGCAATTCTATCCCGAGTTTAAGTAATAGTGCTCCGTGCATTCAGGATTGATTGAAGCACAAAGGCACTTTCTTGCCCATCTGGGAGTGCGAAGCAATTGTCAATATACAGTTTAGTAATATGAATGGTGCTCTAAAGTGCTCTTTTCTCGATGTTGCTAATAAAGAGCATAAGGAGGATCCCATGGGTAGTTCCGTAACTTGCTTACACAGTACTAAGCATGCTAGACTCACCAAGATTAAAGAAACTTTGACTTTTTAGCATTACATTATGTTTCCTTTCATTCAGGAAGTCATTTAGGGACGGTATCAATGCAATTCGCCTAAAGTACTGTAATGCTTTAGGCGAATTGCATTGACACCGTCCCTAATAGACTTCCTCAATTAGAGGAAAGCATAATGTATCCTGCAATTCCCACCAATCTCATAAAAAGAGAAAACGCATGTAAAAACACACATTAAATATGTTTATAATATGATAAATATATTTTGCAGTCCTGATAATTTCATGTGCATGTATGTCTAATACAACAAGTTTTTCGATGACTTGAGAAGGCATTCCATCCACTGATAAATCGTACATTGATGTCTATAAGAGTAGATTTAAAAATTTCCTTCTAAATTATATGTTAGTCTAATACATTATTTGGTACATATACAACAAATCCCATCCATATTGTCGGAACTGCGACTATTTATATTGGTCAATATCAATAAATAGACAATAAAAAATCAACCACTGAACTAGCATAAATATTCATGGTGGCATTCTTTGCTCATTTATGCCCATGATCAATTAATTCATCACTCTTTCAAATTTTAAGTAAGGCATAGAAATATCTCGCATCTTTGTGAGTACCATCTCATCATGCAGAGCACACCAGAGATTCCTAAATTGAGTCGCTATTTAGGCTAACCTTATTTCACTCCGGGGGAAGGCTGCCCCCCCCCATAATTGACATAATCATTCATCCCCGAGAGCATCTATGTAGTTGCTGTATGAATAACAGCAATTTTGTATAAGGGCTACATCCCAAATATATAATGGACAGATCATCATGCCTCTCAACAGCTTGCCTGTATTTGATGCATTTATTCATTTGAGCACCTATTGTGTCTTTACGCAAATATATAACTGATATTCCGGCAGGCCATATCGAAAATCTTTATTTGAGTTGTTTTCATCAAGGCTTGACTGTCCCAATGCAATTAAACATATCTCCAACATTGTGTTAAGACGCTTCTATGTGACAACTGATCAAAACGTATCGTTCATCAAAGTCATCTACCATCAATTTCTAACTGATACTCATGAGAAAAAAAGTTTTGATAATAGGCGGAATTCAAATTTTGAATTGCTATGTATAGTAATATGATGAAAGATTTGGTAAAATCTGATACCGACCGACCTTTTCTGAGTAATCGGTTTCGGACTTTTGAACTTTTTCAGATATTTTGCATTTATCCCCTTAATGTAATCTAAGCTAATCGATTCTCAAAAATTAACTGCTACGGAAAAATTAATCAATTATGACATCAAATGCTTTCACAGCATAGTTGAAATTAGCTTATTATACCAGACCTTTTAAGAGTAATGTTCTTCAGATGTCCAATTCAGTTTCAGGGGAAAAGAAGCTGTCAATGAAAAGTGGTGCTGTTGAGTATTCAAGGACAGCACACATAAATACAGTCAATTTCGGTTAATTCGATATTCATTGGACTAGATCAGAATATGGAATTATCCGAGATATCGAATTATCCGATTCTACTGAAATTTGAAGTGTAATTATAGAAATCTTATTTTTGCTGAGGTTATTTTGAATTATTTTCATAAAATGACGAGATAGACCCCGTATAAACTCACATTCATCCATAAATGTACATCCATTGTACATGTACATGTACTTGTAAAATGATGTGGGTTTTTACTTTTACATTTATAGGAACTTTTATTATTACCCCACACTGCTTTGCTTTGTTTAGCGTACAATGTACATGTATACAAGTATGCCGTGCATATAAATTTGCATTGTTGCTTCTGATAGATGAATCTTGGCTGAGGATCCCATAGCTAAAATTATTCAAGTAGGAAAACGGAAAAATAGTTGACAAGTACAATGTATTACTTACTGTACATTTTATTTTGAAGAAACTGTAAAACAATCGAAAATTGTCTTCTGACGAAGAGCAGAAAGTTTGTCTTTCTCAATAGAAAATTTCATTTTTTGCAAGCGCGTCGTAAAATTAGAAACTCCAGCAGTATCAAAGTAACTGTTCAGCATATCAATGGCACGAATAGCATCAGAGGCTGAAACTTTTCGAATCTCATCAGAGTCTCCAGATCCATCTTCTTCGTTGGCTTCATCGGACAAAGGCGTGCGAATGTCACAAGAGGAAGAACACGTTGCCTGTTGAATGATGTCACTGTCATTCATCGCACCATTTGCTTCGATGTTGTCATCAAAGGAAACAAAATCTGTTGTTTCATCCTCTTCTTCACTCACGTCAGGCGACTGAATTTCGAAACCAGCTTTCTTGAAACTATTGATGATGGTTTCCGGTTTCACTTTTTTCCAACCGTCGCGCAGCATGATCATTGAATGATACAAATTGATTTGAAAGTCTGATGATTTTTCGTGAGCAATGAGACGACGTAAAGCCAATTGTTGTCGATAGAAGAGCTTCAAGTTTTGAATCACGCCCTGATCCATCGGTTGAGTTTTTGAGGTCGTATTCGGGGGTAAAAAGAAGAGTTCAATGTTTTTCAAAGCTGTGAATTTGGGATGAGCAGCACAATTGTCAAGGATAAGGGCCACTTTGCGATTCAATTTTTTGTCCCATTTTGTTATCCACTCTTCAAACAAAGCGCTTGTCATCCACGCTTTTTTATTTGACCTGTACATGTCAATAGGAAGTTGTTTAACATCCTTGAAACAACGCGGTTTGTCAAACCGCCCGATCATGAATAAAGGAAGTTTCTCTCCTGTCATACTCGCGCCAACAAGTATGGTCACACGCTCCTTTGCTCGTTTACCACCTCGAACATCTTCATGCTTGAAAGCCATGGTTTGATCTGGCAAGGCTTTCCAGAAGAAACTTGACTCAGTTTATCGAATTAATGATGTGCATTTCTCTTATGGTGCAAAATTTCTTATCGATCGATTTAACCGAAATATCGAATTAACTGATATCGAATAAACCGAACAAAAACTACCTTAGTGCTATGCAAAAAGGGTGGGGACTTGGCTAATCTATCGAATTAACCGAAAAATCGAATTATAAGATATCGAATTATCCGGTACCGACTGTATACCTTTACAGTCGTAAGCATAAAAAAACAAAATTATTGATTACTTTAATTACATTTGAGGAACCTGCGAATCGTCAAAGAGGAATTTTCAGGGATTTTTTTCTAAATTTGCTGAGTTAATAAAAGCTTCAAATTCGATACAAGAGCAATCATAATTGGGAGTTCAATACACGTACAGAGTTGTTAAGTTGTTAGAATTCATAGATTTATCTTTTCAACCGCAACTGCAGAACTGATCATAAAAAACGGAACACCTTAATTTCGTTGAAATTCAATCGCTTCTCATGCCTTCCAATCTTATTGCACATCAACGTGCCATACATCATTCGAACGTTTGCATTCTCAGATTAGAATGAGCTATGATAGATTTGCATCCGTTATTGTATTTGCTGAGCAGTGCTCAAAATATGAAAATCGGTCAATTTACAAATTGCAATTTTTCAATGTGAAAACATGTGAATATGATAATTAATCAGGGTGGGGGGGGGTGGAGAACGAGCCATTTTCTGAGCACTCTTCTGATATACTGGTCATCAAAATCGGTGAACCATAGGAAAAAATAATTGATATCGTGAAGTTATCACAAAATCAGGACTCGTTTGACTGAAAATGTTCTATTCTCTCTTTTTCATAAAAGAAGCTCATGTTTGATATCTTCTGAATCCTTGCGATGTAATCATTGCAAATATTTAAGTTTTATTCAAGCAAGCTCAACAGCTATTCTTCAAACTTCCTCAACATTTTTTTTTCGTTGCCGCTAAAGTACACAAACATACAAGGTAAGCAATCTGTAATCACCGTGAGACAGCAGAAACATACTCATTGTTTTGTTTTGAGCCTTCGTTCACCTTACATGTTGTTTGTGTACTTTACCGGCAACGAAAAAAAAATGTTGAGGAAGTTTGAAGAAGAGCTATTGAGCTTGCCTGAATAAAACTTAAATATTTGCAATGATTACATCGCAAGGATTCAGAAGATATCAAGCATGAGCATTTTTGATGAAAAAGAGAGAACAGACCATTCTCAGTCAAAAGAGTTGTGATTTTGTGATAACTTCACGATGTTGCTATTTTTTTCGGCGCCGACCCGAAGTAGCGAAGTGTCATAAAAGCGAATCCCAAAATAGAGAATTCTCAGACATATACTGTTACATAATCATTTATCAGAATTTTACAAGCAATCAGTGCTTCAATTTCATTTCAGAAGGAATTTAATGATAATAATAATAAAATCTATCTTTAATGAGGATAACATATGCAGCAGCTTGCTGATATACAATGAACATTAAATATCACATATCGGCCTACTGTATTTGAGAAGAAGCATCCATGCAAAGATTTTTATTTTTCAAAATTACATTAAGTAGGATACTACTTTCGCATATCCCCGTCGGGTTGAGTCACTGGAGAGGTATTGCTCTCGCAAGCGCGCAAGCAGATCCCGACGATACGATTTTATCGTTGAACGATTTATCGTCGAGAAGCAGCTATATTACACATGCAGAGCGATTTTATTAAAAATGTATCGTTATAGTTGTCGTGCTGGTGTGAACGCACCTTTAGGTAGGGAAGCGTTCTTTGTCAACTTACTCGAAAGTTCTCTTTCTCTCTTTTATGTTGTCTATTCTTTTAGTAGCTAGATTCATGATTTTAGCTATTGCTATGATGAAGGGAATGAACTTCTATGACACAAAATGATCAACTATAGCACGCATTTAAATGCCTTCTCCTTAGACATCGCAATCCAAGATCTTTTCTGCTTGGATATCAGCAGTTCTGACGGATCTTCTATTCTTTGAAATGTTCATCTCACCGTGAAGTATCAAGGAACAAAGTTAAAAGACTTCTATGTTTGAAACTCATTAATTTTTTGATTTAATTGTTTAATTGTTGAGATAGAGTTTCTGCAATTACAAAAAAAATCGTCCAATGTGCTGCATCACACTTGCAAAGAAGTCGCACTTTTCATACATATCAATCTCACAACTGTGGGTGAAAGTGAATTACGCTGGGCTGTGACTTCTTACACCGTTGCTGTGCGACAAACATAATAATATTACCTACAAGCGTTCAGCATCCACACCAAGCAACATCGAAAAGTTTCCATAGAAATCTATAGTTTTCACTCTTACTTCACTGACAGACACAGCGCCGCAGACCGCATAATGATAGCTCATGCTGTGTCCTTTGTTGTCTCCTTACACATCAGATTGATATATAATCTGTCATACATGAAGCCAAAATTTGACAGATGACAGATCCAGAGGTGAGCAAAAGGAAAAATGGAAGAAAATGCACAGATATTTGATGTTGCATAGATATTTCACATGAATTATAGATTTCTGTAATCTTCAGAAAACATCCATACACAGAATGTCGGAGAAAAACAGACAGCGGAGAGATTAAATCTAGAAAATCTCCCAATATGTCTTCAGAAAGTTAGTACTACTTGAAAAGGAAGAAATTATCAAAGAAAAGATTTCCGAAATCTTGTGTGAATCAATATTACGAGAAAATACATGAACACGAACTGATTCAACAACTGGAAAAATCATCAAAGATAAATTTCGAAACACTTTAAATTGATTATCCTGAATACTTCTAAGGTCTACATCTAGACCGCATTATTAATTGTGAAAAGTGGCAACTACGACAATCAAACTTGCTAAATTCATTATCTACTAAGTCGAAACAGTAGCCAGTGTGAAAGAATCACTAACAAGATAATGTTGATAGATATCGTTTGCTCCCCACTTCCTTTCTCATTCGCCTTTTTGTACGGCCCTTAATGCGTCGACACACTGTACACACTCAGCAAAGATCGAAAACACAATGCATTTCCCAATAACAGATGCAAGAAAAGATAATAAGCTCTATTAGAGCTCCACGCATTTCATGGGAATTCCCATAGCTGAAATTGCTGCTCCCATACCATGTGATGGGAAATCCCGCTCCCACGTAAGCCTGTAATACATGTACAATGTACAGTATGCATGTAATATTTGGAGTTAACACTATTTTTCAAATCTTCCTGCAATTATCTGAAAGCACTCACAAAGTTGTCATTCGCAGTTCTGATGTATGGTAGCAGAAAATATATCCGAGTTTCTTTAATATTCCGGACTCTGTCTTAATGATGTTATAGATGTATTAAATGCAGAATGTCTTTCGGATTATGTTCTACAATATTGTAAAACAGACACGGAGCGTGACACAGCATATAGTCCGGCAGCCAGAACGAGTTTCTGCAGGGAACGAGGCCGAAAGTGAGACTTTCACAAAATGACGTACACCCTATGCCTACTACGAATCGGCACGTCTGCCGAGTTCTAGTGAGTTCCTCTTCTTGTCAGACACGATCAAAGAAAATCACATGCAAATCCAATGGGACGAAAATTGCAGCTTTTGGCTAAAATGAAATTTTCTATGTTTTCTCTGATTAAACGAAAAGTATTAAGTCTAGAGTCATAATTTTTGACATGGAATGTCTTCAGGTCATTTCCTTTCATGTTCATGCACCCCTGTCTATAAAACTAAACACATTTAGACTTGGCGAGTCTCTTAGTGTCGGCAAACACAAACATTTTGAGCGACTTTATTTACATTCAACCACATTCTCACATACATTGCTGATCAGATGCGTGATAATGACACAAGCACATCATCGGAAATGACCTGAAGACATTCCATGTCAAAAATTATGACTTTGGGCTTGGTACTTTTTGTTTAATCAGAGAAAACATAGAAAATTTCATTTTAGCCAAAAGCTGCAATTTTCGTCCCATTGGATTTGCATGTGATTTTCTTTGATCGTTTCTGGCAAGAAGAGGAACTCACTAGAACTCGGCAGACGTGCCGATTCGCAGTAGGCATAGGGTATACATCATTCTGTGAAAGTCTCACTTTCGGCCTCGTTCCCTGCAGAAACTCGCTCTGGCTGCCGGACTAATACTTTGGACAGGAAAATCCTGTTTCTTGTTGCACCACCGACCAGCGACTCGGCGACTTGTAACCCGTTGACCCACAGACATGTTTACAGCTCTGATTGTGTGCCTCGTGCGTTGAACAGTTTACTAATGAGACCCACCTGAAAATTTCCGAGGCTGCCCTCTCCATTCTGTTTACGTTTTGGACGTTGATCTAAGACAGTGGTGATGTTTTATTCTTAGTGGCTCTCAATCTCCAATTGGCCAATCGTTTGATGATTAAACAGCACAAATACCAAGCATCTATCACAAAAGCTTCTACATACATGCTTCGCCCATATATTTGGGAGATTCGGATTTAAAGTGTATCTTTACAGATTTCAATACTTAGCCCCTATCGATGGACGGAGTTTTTCGTGAATTCCAAACTAAGACTTAAAGAAAATAGAATCTCGTGTTTTTTACATCCCTTCTCTGCATAACCTTTTACGTATTAGTAAAATTCCAGATATCAGTCGATTAAAGTTTTAATTGAGTTATCGCTATCATTTTGCGCCTTAAAATTCTCAACTGAACTCAGAAATATTTGCCTAAGTTGATAATGACATGGTTAATTTGATAACCATCTAACTGTAAAAATGATTTTGAATTCACAGGGCAGAGTTTTAATCAGTCAACAGTAATCGACTTACACATCAACAAACTTGAGCATTTTAAAGTTGTACTAGTGATTTCAGGAACATTGAAATTATTTATTCAAGAGCAGTGAAATTATTTTGACGTGTACAACTCCTCATAGATTTCTGCGACTGAATCTGCTGCAATAACTTGCAGAGACATTCATTTATGAAATACGTATTCTATTGAATGGAAGCGCTCACACTATGATTCGCAACATCTTGATTAACGTAAACTACAGAGAGGAAGATTTACCAATTTATATGTACATATCAAAGCATCAAATTGTAACTCATCTTTCTCATGCATTCAATAACTCTCCATATGCTGCCAACATCACTTTGATCTCTCTTTGCCGACAACTTGCAGTGATTACATTGTATCGCTAGAAATGTTCACGCTTCAGGAAATCGAAGTGAATGTAATGCTATGCATGTGCGTATGAATATCACAAGGTCTATTCCCTTTGAAAATACAAACAAATGACTGTTCTTCGATCGAAAAAGTGAATTACCAACTTCCAAGGAAATGGATAAGTAGTTTCTGCTTCACACGTTCATCACTTCACTTGTTTTTGAAATCATCGCGAAGTGATGAGTCCTACCTAAAACTATGCTAATTTAATACAAGCGAGCATAAATCGACTGTAGACGAGTACATTTTCAAGATATCTTAGGAATTGTAAGCATGGTTTTCGTAGCCAGTTTGAAACAATTTCTACTGGTCTAAAGAGATGTCAAACACACTTCTTTATCAATCATTTCTTTAATGCCTAGCTGTGCTTGTTTCTTTGCCACTAGCAAGAGTGCCCTCTCAGAACATGTGAAGAATGACCATTATGATCGGTCGATATAAGCTATTGATGACTTTGACATCATCAGTATGCACTTTGAAAAGTGAGAGTCTTGCAATATCTAAATGTCGGAGGAGCCCCATTAGCCTGATGTTAAGACCTATCAACCCCCACTATTAAATAGGACCCCTCTAGCATCAACCGTACATTATTCGCAAAAAGGAGCTGATGAGTGGTCGTTCGTGTTAACGAGTACAAACCAATTTGAAGACCTAAACATGGCCTTGTCAAAATCTGTACCTTTGAGCAAGTCCAGGCAGGACGAAAATCGGATTTCTTGCCCCTTTTTACTATTCAATTAAAAGCAAGGAGTGCTTTCACCATACAGGAAGCGATGAAGATTTGCTACTTTAATCCAGTCGTCGGCTGTTTGTATTTTTTTGGGAGAAACCTAACAAATAACCAACTTATGGACTTTAGTCAGCTACGATCAGTTTCCCAAATTTATCAACTTGATATCTACGGATTTCAATAGACATTGGCCTATACATCATACATTTCTGTGGTTAATAAATCACAAGCAGAGACAAGTGCATCAGTAATGTGCTAATCCTTCCACGCAAAGGTTATTACAGCTGTCTGATTGCAGTTAAGAGATGCTAGCCGGCATTTCTATGGGACTCCGTAGTCATGAAATTTTCTGTAGCAAGCTATTTTTTTCTCGCCTAACGGAAAAAATCCGGAAAATTGGTTTACAGCATCGGATTTCAAATCAACGAATCCCATAGAAATGCCGGATATTTATCTTGAAATTGCTTATGTTGTGTGAGTAGCTGAGGGACTGACTATGAAGGTTGTACACCTATTTGTCATGATATTTATGATATTTTAACATGAAATAATCCTCGACTTTGGAGAGCTTCATACGAGGATACACGAAATCATAGAATCTCACCTACAGAAGTAGTCCATGTGAAAAGAAAATAAAGGAGGAAATTGATCATCTGAAAATACTATCGCTTACTGTGAAATTCAAGACGATATCTCAAGGTCTGATGTGATGTCGAGAAAACTACAGTATTTGGCATTTGAGCAAGTATGTTTTGTAAATATAATGGAGCGGACCATTCTGCAAGATAAAAGTTCATGTATTTTAGAGAAATCTCGCCATAAAAGTGAAAAGTTTAGTATCAAAGCCAAATCAGGATCTTGCAACTAAGATCGAAAATGTTTCAAATGAGGAATCTTCTTCGTGAGAATCTTTCTTCGGTGAATCGGACACTGCACCTCAATTTTTTCAACAGATGCATCGTCAAAGTGATAAAATAAAATGAGATAGTGGCTCATACAGTAATTTAGAAAACTTTGGTCTGTTGGTGATTCCCAAATATTGTCTCGAGGATTAGAAAGTTGCATTTTCTCAAGTCAACTTGCTTGTTCCTCGTTAGCAAATGACACTACCGATTCCAGGTGTTCTCCAGCTTTTTTACATGAGTATATATTTGGCTCTCTCATTAAATCAATATGGGATTGCTTGTGAATTTGCAGGTCAGTGCTTGCTTTGTCGCAAATCTAATTGATAATTAATGGACACAAACATCTTAGATGGCTATTACGTATTTTTAGGTGATTTTTTTCTTCGATTTAGGTTGTTAATTTAGGTGAATGATAAATCCTTTCATAAAAATATTCTTCCACAACGATTGTACTTTTTCTTCACTTTCTGTTTCTGTGTGTTTTCGTTGACTAAATTCTAAGCACATGCCGGTGCATTATAAGCAAAAGTTAAAACAAGAAGTGATTAGTTGTCATTTAATCACGGATCGGAGCAATTTTAATCGGAATTAGGTGCAACATGCACTTTAGATGATTCACCCAAATTGTCGATGTTTAATCAAGTTAAGTATTTTGCATTTCTTGTGATAAACTCTATCATTAACAATTGAATTAACTTTTCATCAATCTCCAAAGGTCTATCATTTTATATTTCACTGCGCTAACCATTTACATCTGCATTAAAAATGCAGCACCAGTATAATCAATCACTAGATAGCTATTTAAAGTCATCAATACGTCTTAGCCATTTTACTAGGTGGCAATTTTATCATTGCAACTGCGATGTTCGAAACACCTGGTCAACCAGAGACAACGTAATTTAACAGGATTTTCATTTCAGGCAGCAGAGAACTCGCTGATCAAAAGTTTTCAGCATTCTGCAGATATATATTTGATCTACAAAACTCACGTTAATCATTGTCTACTTCAATTATAAACTTTTAAGGCATCACGCTAGAAAGCAGACGAAGTTGGCAAAACATCTTTGAAGTATTTACTTTGATATAATTCACTGTACCGTATATGAAGAGACAGGAAAGTGAGATTGAAATTGTCCCCATTTCTGTGAATCGAAATAAAAATAAACATACTACTATTTAGTTGAAAAGTAAGACAATAACTATGTTATATTTGGAGATGAAGGATTAGCGAATTCTACCTCGTGAGACGGACAACATTCGTGAACATAAAAAGCATCAGCCCGGCTAATTTCAAATTGTTATTTAGTTTTATTCCGTAGCCACTCAGGACTGGAGCATAAAGTTTCGATTTCGATGAATTCAATAAGGAACAAGAGCTCGAAACAGAGAGAAATTTAATTTGATGTCTTTCTTATGTTAGAAATGAAGAAATGCACATTACATATTTGTGATTAACGAATTTCAACATTTACGAAATTGATATATGAGCAAAATTTTCAAAATATTATAATAGCGGACTTATACGCAACCAAACTCGATGATGCACCCTGCACATTGATGAAAAATTCCAAGAGTAGGCCTACAATAGGACCTACATGTAGTTGATCCATGTGCCGAAATGGTCTTATCTATAACTATATGTTCAAAAGTACAATTTGAATTCAATCTAAATTTCCAAATTTGCTGACAGTGATAACGAAAACGTGTCAAAATAAAAATTTGTTTTTAAGTCTCTTCATTGATGATGTAGAGGAGTGTCATCTTTACCACCTATTAGCTGCTAAACATTCTAAACATTATTTCTCGATATGTTAATAAAAGTTGCATCTCATAGAAAGAATGAAACGCAGAAAATTTGATGCTGATTGAAATGGTCTTTTGCCACTTTTCTCATGTTTCCGTGATTTGATAAAATGAAGTAAAAGTCAAGGTTATGTAAGTTTAAGCTATTTTGCTTTATTTTATTCACTTGGACCATAAACATGTTCCAAGAATGCTTCACATCATATCATGAGATCAGTGTTTCATTACTCTTCCAAGGTTCACTATGCTTCTTCATTCTAAGCTCATAACAAAATTTATTTAAATGCATTTCAATCGAATTGCTGTTATCCACCTAGCCTACCATACTGAAAACACATCAATGGTACCTCTTGAACATAAAAATATAATTTGTAGCATTATTCTGATTTTTACAGAAACCTTTGATTAGATCGGTTAGGAGAAGTCTTCTTGAGAGTGATTTCCGAAGAAAATGGAGTATTTATTTGCGACATTGAGGATCTTACAATTAGCAAATTTTGTCAGCGCTTTCTTCGATCATTTTTCAACTTCTTAGATGAAACTGGCTAGGCCTATTTCACATGCAGTACGTGACACCGGTAACTCAACCACAGCTAACTTGCTCCTTCTCTGCACTTCAATCAATTCGTCTCCTTTCTTAACGACGGCAATGTTTCAAGTCATGAATGGCGAATTAGGTCTTTCAATAGTTCCGTTGATTGATGATGTATCTTTATCCATTCAATACCGGATAGATTTTTCAAAAGCTCAGAAACCTAAAAACCTTGTTCAATTTACGGAAGTTCCAACGCGAACGCATAATGAGGTTGCTGTGTTTCCAAGTTGATTCGGTCGAACGGAAAGAAGAATTTCGTAGCAGTGGCAATCAAGTCAGTGATTTAACGCTGTTAACAAAACGGAAACGATTCCTATATCAATTGTAACTGGAAAATTTCCACTGATAATAGTTGAACCTTAAATTGCACAATTTGAAGCGTTACATTAACGGGCAAAGATAGGCGTAAATGATATTGAAGAATAATGTGAGGAATAGTAAAATATATAAGCAGTTACGAAGTCATGTCAACAACTCAACTTATTTCAATAAGCAACAACATTCTCTTCATGTACATTATACGCAGAGTAGCAGACCCACTCAAAACAGATGATGTTATGACTATGTAGTTGGAAAATGTGATTGTGTACTCTTTGTATCATTTATATGTCCGTTCGGATTACAAACGGCTTGTTTTAAAAACATGTTACTTTGGTTCAAAAAAATTTTTTGTTCTCGTTCTTATTACGTTCCTTTTACAATCCGCTGGCAATGATAAAGTTATTGAGATTACATACACGTAGGGTTAAAAAACATGACTTGCTTACTTTAAAAATGTGTCTCCTTTGTTATTTAGATATTTTTCAAGAAATTAATATCAGATTAACTTTTGAAAATCAATAGATATTGGCTATGATGACATACATATTGCCAGGTTTTAAAGTGTCATCCGCTGGTGTTATGAATTAGTGGATGCAATTATCTAATTAGTATTAGTTACAATCATTAGTTATTTAGTGAATATAATTATCACTTAATGTGCATTTATACAATAATGTTCATAGCTGTATACACATTGACTTTTAGCAAGACATCATGCATCCTCTATTTTTGTACATGAGATTAGTTTTCTAACTTCGATTGAATAGCTTCATTGTCAAAGGGACAGGGGAGTTTATTACCGGCTTATTTGTCTTAATTCCTCTCTCTTTTGAAAATGCTTGCCTGTCAACCAGTCTATATCATGCTAGTCAATTACCTTTTTGGGATCTCTGTTGCATGCTATAAACACGGTTAAAACATGCTTAATTCGCATCTCCAAAAATGTTTAGGAATATGCCTAAGCAAGGTTTTACAACAAGTTCATAAAGAAGTGGTGTGAAAATCATGTTCAAAAGCGTATTTTCAGCATCATCTTTGAAGGCAATGTTTTGAAGTTCGGTTTTCAAATAATATTTTTAAATCTGGTTTTAAGCAGTCTTAAACCACTGTTTTTTGTAATAAACTGCATTAAAGCTGCTGTTTTCGATCCTCTGAGAATGCAGTCATTCAATTGATATGGTTGCACGAAAGATATCATTTGAATGAATTGACGTTAATCACCTTGGCTCATAAAGTAGAGATAACCAAGCGTCCTGTTAATGCTACTAGACAAGTAGTAACGACGACATACGCGTAAGTATAAAATTTACAATAAATCTGATCTAGTTAAATACCACACTATCAAAAAGAAATATTTACGACTGGTATTACTGAGATAAGTTTTTTGACAGTAGCATAATATATATATATATATATATATATATATATATATATATATATATATATATATATATATATATATATATATATATATATATATATATACAGTTGCTATGTAACTTAAAACTCTTCATTCCAGAGACGTACGAATGAGGACGAATTTGTATCGGGTCTCGTACATAAAACATACCAGCAACTCGTTTTTCATTGTAAAACATCCAATCAGAGATAGAATAGTTCGCATCGCTACATACCAATCACATACGACAGTAAGTGAGATTTCGTAAGAAAAACATACCAGATCTCTGTAGGCATGCGAGAATCTCGTATCAAATGATAGTTTCAAATTGTATGTAAATTTGGTATATGTTTGTATGTAATTTTCGTATCCAGCGATTTACAGTGTAGGCTTACGGCTTCATGCAATACACAATAGTGGTACAAAAATTGCACACATTTTCAGTTAGATACACTTGTCAACGACTGTATCATCGTGTTCGAGTCAGTCATGAACAATTCTAATCGTTTCATTGGCTCTTCATGCCCCAGCTTAGTGGCCCGAATGTGCCGCGACCTTGAATCAATTTCCTTTCTAGTCAACTTCAGATAAACAGTCTATTTCTATGGGCATTGATGATAGTCTACTGCAATTGTCATCGAAAGCCGATAGCGAAATTGGAAATTTAGGATGCTCAAGATGACATGGACCTCGGAATAAAAGGTCATCTACGAGGAAGGTGAACTTTAAAGGTGACAAATGTTGACAATCTCTCCAAATCTCTAGTGCAAGATTAAGATTATATTGCAATAAGAATCCATCACTTTGTATGAAAATTGGAAATTGCTGTGCGCGGCATAACGTAGAGATGAATACTAGTAGTGGAAAGAAGTAATTATTGATTATAAGCAATCAATGCGATAGCGATCATTTCGCTTTGCTCTATTTATTGTTTAAATTCTGTGCAACTCTACTGAATTTTTATTATCTTTTAAACAATCAGATTTTTCAACACATATGCAATGGAAAGAGCCATAAAGATGTTAACATAAAAAATAAATTCTCAATTGAAAATATGAGTATTGGCATCAATCACAATCGGAGTGATAGAAATGTGCTGGCATAAAGAGATATACACAACAAAACATGATGTAAGTGCTAGTATGATAGTGCACTAATGAACCGACCAAATTTGCATCGACTACCTTGGGCAAAAAACATGTTTTTTGTTATTTAGAAAATTGCATATTGTCACATTCTATGTCAGTTTTGTTTATTCAAATTGTCTTTGATGACATATTCATCGCCTTGTAGAATACATGGCTTTTGATAATATCAGTTTCTAAGCATTTACTCTCCTGAAATCAGTAGGATAAGGAGGGCGTTGACTTACAGATGTTGACTTATATATCTCAAACTATTTTTGCGTTTATGAATTACAATGTTTTTTTCTATTTCGGATTGATAATATACTTAATTTCAAAATTACATAATGCATAATTGCTGATGGGTAAATATTTATGCGCTATTTATGAAATGCCTAAGACTTACACGTATTAAAATCGAATTCAGTATTGTAAGTTTGACTCTTGAATGTCATTATCTCACTACTTACAAAACAGTAGTAAGCACCATGCAACATTAGTGTGATCTTTATTGACAAAAGGCCTTAAATCACATACTTTAGACATCACTGATGCTTTCCTTTAACATAGTGCTGGCATGGCTTTAGTATGCAACGCATACCACACTTGAAATAACATGCGAAAAGCATACAAATTGATATAAAAATACACCAAAAGAATATTTTGATGTGCATCCTTCGTATGTGATTGGTATTGAGCGATTTACAGTGCACTTACATTCTAGAGATTTTATTGTCATCAATTTCTACGAGTAAGTCAATACCGGAGCGCTACCAGGCATCCGTTGTCGGTCTGAGTTGCAGAAAAGTTACGAACTGCGACTCTGGATTGTGAAGTGCACCAGAGTCAAAACGCCCAAACATCTAAAAACCGATTTATCAGCAACTTAGGTATTTTATCTTAACTTCATCTTAAAAATTATAGTATTCTATCACTAGCCCTTATTTTGACTCGCAATCAAGAGACTTTTCAACTAAATCTTCCTTCAAGCAAGGACTAAATACAGAATATCTTATTTTCACATGTACATGTGCGTTGTACATTCATAATTTCCTTGACTTAATTACCATTTTATATTCTCTTGCACCTTTCTACACTGATACTTTGTAGTCTGAAGTCAGCTTTTATGCACAATTCGCATTGGTTGTTGTCAATCTACTTTTTCCTCTTGAATGATTTATAGAGCATGCCACTGACATTTCTACAAAACTACCAAAACCTTGTTATATTTCGGAATGTTTCTTCACTAATTGCGAGATTAGTCATAATTAAATCGAACAGTTTCAGTTGCCATACTTTTCTCAAAGTACAAAACGCAAAGGAATTTTGTCCACTCATGAGAAAAGGGAGGGATTTTTGTTGAACTGGCATGATCAATCAGTTTACTTGGTCATATGAATGTTTAGTAATGCATTTTACATGTTTTTACTGCATGTTATCATTTCAGTCATGTTTCCAAAATCAACTTTGAAATCAAAACCAGAAATCAAAATGAAAGACAATGTCAAATATTTGGACATGGGAGTTGGAAAAAAGCATGGAAACTTCCCAACGCTTAGTCATACATATTATGTAACAAGGAAGATAAAACTAAGAAATTACTCAATCAATGTTGATTGAAAAACAAACTTTTGCAGACTCAACGAAAGATTGTGATTGATTTTTGTGTATCACATTAGTTGCATCTAAATTTTTAACCGGCTAGCGGCCTTATTCTAACTAACCGGTTGAATCTAAAGGCATTTTACAAATTCTATAAAAAAATATAGATTGCAGAGTGCCAGTTCACCGCACGGCTAGGCCATAATAGACAAACGCAGATCAGCCTGTTGTGCAGTCCTTCAGCTTGTTCAGCCAGACTTGGTGCACAGAGACAATTGAAACCTTTTATGAGCACTGAATTCCTGGTGACCATAACTCTACCATTCGAAATATCCTTGATTGCCGCAGAACAGCGTCCACTTGTCGCATAGCAATGGTGTATGAAGTCACAGCCTGGAGTGTGCTAACTGCTAATTCACTTGTACCCATAGTTATGAGACTGACAAGTATGACAGGTATGACAAAAGCGAATTCTATGCAAGTGTGATGCACCACATTTAACCAAAAAAAAGATAATATATATTATCTTTATAATATATATTATCAATTGTCTTTGCATTTAACCGATTTCTATGTATTTCATAAAACCTTACCTGGAATCGATGCTTTACCGTTCAGCAGTCAGGTCCAAAATAAGCTTCAAACAGAGAAATCCTTTGATTTTGTGCCCTAATACATAACAGCAAGATGAACATTTGAAAATCCAGGAGAACCGTTTGAGCTATTGATGTCTAGTCTGACTGTCTGTGGCTTGCGATTGTCTAAAGAGTGAGCAATTAAAGAGGCACTCTGATTGGTCACTTATGCCATAGAAATCTTATTCCCTCCATCACAACAGCAACTATTTGAGTTGATATGGTTCCACACACCCGGTTGTTGATATGGAAAGGTGAAAGCAAAATTCTTCTTCGGGTGTTGTATATTTAAAATAAATAAAACAAATCTCCTGACGTTTCGCCGTCTGGCTTGTTCAAAGGAATCAACATAAAATAAATTGTCACATTCAGTGCATGTAGAGTGAAATACAACTCATGTGGATGGTGTGACATAGATGACACGCCATCTAGCTGCATGTACTGAAGACATGCATGACTGTAAGAAATTAGGCATTAACATTCATAGTACTGTTATCTAAGAGATGAGTAGACTGTAATTTTACAACAATGGATTGAAGAAGATAAATTCCTGATATGTCAGAGAAGACATTCAGTCGCTATACAATGGTCAATTTCTTACCGGTACATCCATTCATCAATTGGTCTCGTTGAACTTCGTCAATGTAGGCAGATTCCAGGAAGATGCGTTTGGAGTAATTGTCGATGTTTGAGTGAATAATTTCCCATTGTAAGTTCAGCGGACTATCTGGATGTTCTACATGAAAGTGTTCGCAAACTGCACTGTCAAGATTTTTGACGTTTAGGTGCTCCTTTATACGAGTCCCCACGGTTCTTCCACTTTGTCCAATGTAGACTTTTGAGCAGAGATTGCAACTGATTTTGTAGACAACTCCCCTGTTTTGACATCTGTTTGGATGCTTTGAGAATTTGCAAGATTTGCAGTTGGATGAGCATGATATTTTATCTTTGGGAGGATGAAATGTTCTCTTCAAGGGAGGTGCTGTTGAAAATCTGAGGCGAGCAATATCTTGCATTCCTGTTTTCTTTACTGAGTTGATCATCCTTCTTTTATGGTCCTCTGATATGAAAGGGCATTTAACGAAAATGCGGCTCGTAGATGTCTCGCCTTCGCTATTGATTGGTTTGCGTTTGAACCAATCAACAACATCAAGCTGGATAATTCAGCTCGTCATAAATCTTCAACATTTATCAAGGCAAAGATAGAAATTCAACAGCATAGTGAAAATACTGTTATTGTACCCACAGACAAGACCGCCCGACTAATGGCGATGAACAAAAACCAATACGATAGTGTCCTATCAAAGTCAACTGTTGAAACAGAGAACTTACAAAAAGTTAAGGAAACGAAACCTCAAACCCAACAAGCCTATTTCAACAGAAAGTTGATGAGCATAGCCAACAAGCATAAGTCTGATGGCGGTGCAACCATCATCTACGATAGCCTATCTAGGGCTAAATGCTCAAGCCTCAACCCAATAGTATATATGCTTTACCGAAGGACCACAAGCCTGAGGATATCACTGGGAGACCCATTGTATCTGCCATCAATGGAGCTTCCTACAATTTATCCAAGCTGCTATCCCATCATTTATCGGATCTCTTGAAATGCGTCTCATCTCATCTTCCGAACAGCTCATCTTTTGTTAAATGGTTAGTGGATACTGAGCTACCATCGGAACAATCAAATTTCGCATCCCTTGATGCCAAAGACTTATATGGGAGTATTCAATATTATGATTCGGATGATGGCTCTTGTTACGGTTTATTTACAGTGATGGAGCATTTCTTCATGGCTCACAGCTCGGATAATGATTTCCTCAGTCACCTGTCCCCAACTGAATTTCTGGAACTTTTGAAACTGGCTCTCTTATCTGACACTATCATGCACAACAACGAAACCTTTGTACAGACGTGTGGTCTCTCCATGGGCAATCCGTTATCACCACAAATGACAATAATCTACATGGATTATACGGAGAAGCAAATTCTATCCAAACTTGACTTCACGTGTCATTGGAAAAGGTATGTCGATGATATATTCATAATTTGGCCAGACACAGTTGATCCAAATGAGGTTCTAGCGGTATTGAATTCGGTAAACCCAAATATTCAATTCACTCTTGAAAAACAATCCAATGGTCGATTACCGTTTCTGGACTGTGAAATTATGTTCATGAATGGAAAATTCAATTCAAGACTTTATTGCGAAGACTTACACAGCGGATCCATACATCCTTGGAACTCTCACAGTCCAGTTTCCCTCAAACGTGGCATCGTCATTGGTGAGTTCAATCGTGCGGATCGCTGTTCTACTGGAGATGAAAACATCAACTATTCAATCGATATGGTGAAAAAAAGATTTCAAAACAATGGCTATCCTTACAACTTCTTGCAACGAACTTACCGGTGGTTCAAACGCAAACCAATCAATAGCGAAGGCGAGACATCTACGAGCCGCATTTTCGTTATATACAAACCGTAACAAGAGCCATCATCCGAATCATAATATTGAATACTCCCATATAAGTCTTTGGCATCAAGGGATGCGAAATTTGATTGTTCCGATGGTAGCTCAGTATCCACTAACCATTTAACAAAAGATGAGCTGTTCGGAAGATGAGATGAGACGCATTTCAAGAGATCCGATAAATGATGGGATAGCAGCTTGGATAAATTGTAGGAAGCTCCATTGATGGCAGATACAATGGGTCTCCCAGTGATATCCTCAGGCTTGTGGTCCTTCGGTAAAGCATATATACTATTGGGTTGAGGCTTGAGCATTTAGCCCTAGATAGGCTATCGTAGATGATGGTTGCACCGCCATCAGACTTATGCTTGTTGGCTATGCTCATCAACTTTCTGTTGAAATAGGCTTGTTGGGTTTGAGGTTTCGTTTCCTTAACTTTTTGTAAGTTCTCTGTTTCAACAGTTGACTTTGATAGGACACTATCGTATTGGTTTTTGTTCATCGCCATTAGTCGGGCGGTCTTGTCTGTGGGTACAATAACAGTATTTTCACTATGCTGTTGAATTTCTATCTTTGCCTTGATAAATGTTGAAGATTTATGACGAGCTGAATTATCCAGCTTGATGTTGTTGATTGGTTCAAACGCAAACCAATCAATAGCGAAGGCGAGACATCTACGAGCCGCATTTTCGTTAAATGCCCTTTCATATCAGAGGACCATAAAAGAAGGATGATCAACTCAGTAAAGAAAACAGGAATGCAAGATATTGCTCGCCTCAGATTTTCAACAGCACCTCCCTTGAAGAGAACATTTCATCCTCCCAAAGATAAAATATCATGCTCATCCAACTGCAAATCTTGCAAATTCTCAAAGCATCCAAACAGATGTCAAAACAGGGGAGTTGTCTACAAAATCAGTTGCAATCTCTGCTCAAAAGTCTACATTGGACAAAGTGGAAGAACCGTGGGGACTCGTATAAAGGAGCACCTAAACGTCAAAAATCTTGACAGTGCAGTTTGCGAACACTTTCATGTAGAACATCCAGATAGTCCGCTGAACTTACAATGGGAAATTATTCACTCAAACATCGACAATTACTCCAAACGCATCTTCCTGGAATCTGCCTACATTGACGAAGTTCAACGAGACCAATTGATGAATGGATGTACCGGTAAGAAATTGACCATTGTATAGCGACTGAATGTCTTCTCTGACATATCAGGAATTTATCTTCTTCAATCCATTGTTGTAAAATTACAGTCTACTCATCTCTTAGATAACAGTACTATGAATGTTAATGCCTAATTTCTTACAGTCATGCATGTCTTCAGTACATGCAGCTAGATGGCGTGTCATCTATGTCACACCATCCACATGAGTTGTATTTCACTCTACATGCACTGAATGTGACAATTTATTTTATGTTGATTCCTTTGAACAAGCCAGACGGCGAAACGTCAGGAGATTTGTTTTATTTATTTTAAATATACAACACCCGAAGAAGAATTTTGCTTTCACCTTTCCATAACAACTATTTGCCAGTTAATCTCAATTAAAGTTAGTTGCAAAGGGATAAATAACACATTAGAGAGATAGACAGCGAGCCATGAATTTCTGCATAAATGCTGCACTCTTGTGTAACAATTGCTCACAATGAGTCTATGAGAAGCCGATAAACCAGCCGGTTAATAAAAGTCTGCCTGCCGATAGTTTGGAAGCGCTTTCAGAAATTTTCGGTCACGCGGTCTGATATCTATGATTCATACAACTTATACATCGAGGAAATGATGTCAGTTTGGTAGAAAACTATGGGGACAATTCGGTTACATCACTGTTGATTAAACTCGCGCTTCGCGCTCGTGTAGTCGTTTGTGGTGCAACCTATATGTATTGTGCTCTATTGATTTCTGTGGAAGACAGTAGAAAGACATTTTACAGTAAAAGACAGTTTTCTTTTAATTTTGATGCATGTTAAGTTACTTCTGACTTCGCAGCACATGTGACAGTCTTTCGATAGTGGTCCTGGCATCATCACGCATATGAGGTCATCTTAAATTCTCATCCAAACAAGGAATTCGGTATGTTGAGCAAAGCACAGTGGACGGCCATAGACGGTTTCACACTATTGCCTAGTAAGAAAGTCTTATGCAGACATTGATATTTAAGTCACGTAAAATCCTCATAATTTTTCCTGACACCTAACGAACGAAATGATTCGAGGATCAGTAATAAGGTGAAAGAAGTATCTATCACAAGCAAGCGGCTCGAAATGCGGAATTACCTAAGCACTTTGAGCCTGTCATTGCACTGCAGTTCATAGTTTGGATCCATGGAACTGCTCACGACTGTCGAGTTGCTCCTTTTTCTAAGGCCGCCGTCGTTGGCACTATTCGTTTTTTATGTGTCATTTTTTCTCCGAATTGACAAAAGACTAATTGCTTTTCTTTATTGTCATTCTTTTCTTTCTTTTTTAACTGGAGGAGTGCTAATTTGATGTATGAATTCTGACTATTGAAAATTGTCTTCTCGTCATACGTCAGGTTCAATTGCACGAATTTTGTGATAATATCAAGCGCTTCATAAGGATTACTGAGGACATAAGCTATGTCTATTACCTTGTACATCACGGCAAAAAAGGAAAGCGATTGAAGATATCTGTTGATGAGCTTTATCCAAGTATAGCCTGAGAATTATAGAACATCATTTACCTGTTTAGTCACCACCGTTACTTTTTAGATCTCATAAAATGATTCAAAGTGAAGCTGGAATTTTGTTCCGTCAATAATATTATAAACAATTGTGATAGATAGAAGGTTAAAAATTGACAAATTGAGATGAATGAAATGTTACAGTGTAACTATGGTCAAGTAGATTGTCAGAGCCCTGTAGGCAAATATAGAATAGAAATAAATTATTTTATCATTTCAGTTAGAAGGGATAAGAGGATTTTTTGTTTCTACAATACTATCTAGGAAATGTGAAACAGCGGATATTTGTGTTCTACTTGACTACTACTATGACAATGTGTTCTACTTGGATAAACATGATGATATCAAGATACACAGTCCAAATCCAAAAGCCCTTGACTGATAACTTGTACAGTGTGATAAATTATACATCTCTTTTTCAAATGCAATCATTTATCTCCCGATTTGACAAGTTGCAAGTATTTCTGAAGTTTCTTCTTCTCCTGGCGCTAAAGTCCCGCTCGAGCGGGGTCCGCCCGCGGATTGATCTCCTTCAATGAACTCCAATGAAGCTGTAGATTTGTGAGGTTTATCAGCAATTATAATAAGAAGACTACCGTGCAAAAGAATGATTCTTAACGTCGATTAAATCAATTTAAAGACTTTGATTTCAGTCTATTTGCCTACATTTTCTCGGTTCGGCATCAACTATGAAAGGAAAAAGCGTGAATTCGCAGAAACAGTGGATGTCGTGAGATGGCATTTACAACACTCGTCGTGGGCAGCATTTACATTTGTTTCAGGTTTGGCTTCTTGCCGGCTGAAACTAAAATTCCGAAAAAATCAGTCTATTTCTTCACGAAATAATCGACAACAGATTGGGGTTTGAGTATGATAATGCATACAGGTTTACAGATTGCAATTCTCGTGTTGCAAAGCATGCACTGTATTCATTCTCTGATAGAACTGTTAGTTCAATTTTTCAACGACACCTGACCATTTCTTGTGCCATTTAGAACAAATGTAGACTTCAACACCACCTAGGCTCTATATTCTATATAATAAAAGTTATTAGATGCCTCCGAAATTATCATCAAATGAATGCTCTTGATGGGAAAATGGATTTCGATAAAAGTAAAAATGAAACGACATACATGCATGCATATGAGTAGAACTTGTTTAGACTTAGAACCAAATAAAGCAAACCCCTTTCTTCATGTGGATGAGTTTCAATAATCTCACTGTCATTCGTCCGTGCAGAGTGTTTAGCAAGAATTCAGAGTGTGCCTATTTTCAAAGTGTTTGGTTTGATATAGGTTTGAACCTAGGTCTCACGAACGCAGAGCGAACACTCGACCCACAAGACCTCTGCACCAGAAAATCTCAGTTCCCAAATCAAACAATGTTCATTAATCACATAGAATACATTTCTACTTTTATTAGAAATGTGCTGCATGTAGTAATGCTTGTGATTGTAGTAAAAAATCATCATTAGGAAGAACAAATAAAAATAAAATTACAGCTCGAAGCAGCAATCTCTACAAAGTGAGGTAGGTCAACATGACTTAACAGCTTCAGGTAATCTCTACAAAAGAACATTTCCAATTAGCAGCAAACTTGGTCGTTGTTAATAGAATCTGATTGGGACAAGCAAGTGTGACATTTATTTGCATTCACTGTGATATTTATATTTGTTTAAAGTCATTCGAATTTTCATATTTTGAGCTGAATCAAAACTTTTGACATCAAACTCATTTAACATGGCACATGTATTCTAAAACTGTGAGGGCAAATTTTAATGATGTGATTAATGTCGCAGGCAATGTATTTTATCCAGTCCTTCCGGTACGATAAATTTTCACAGAAATATTCGTATAAACGCAATGTTTTTTGGACATATGTCATGGCTTTAGAAGACAAGCTATTCTGTGACTCTAGCGGGCAATAAAATCGTAGAAATCCTCGTCCGCTTCGCGGCCTCAGATTTCTACATTTTCTTGCTCTTCTGAATTCACAGAAACCTATTTTCCGGTAGAAACTCTTTTCACTTGTAAAAGCTTTTGTTAAAAGCCATGTGATTTCTATTTCTCTATGGCATGGACGATTGTTGCATCTAATGATGAATGAATTTCATAAAGCAACAGAAAACGTGTACGCCATAATGCACAATAGCTTCATAACTTGATATTGATAAGGTTTGAATTGGGAAAATAAAGGCCTAATATTAATGGAATGATGAAAAAGTGAACTGAACTTATAATGACAAACTTTTATCAATGAAGTCAGGAATGACAATTCCTCATATGTACCCACAGAACTGTAGCAGAAATGCTGGAAAAATAATTTTGGTCAATTTTAGCCGAAAATGGTGCAAAAAAAGCCTGGGTTTTACGAGGTGGTAAAAACCGGTGGTTTTTACCGGCCAACCCTGATTTGTTTAATTAATGAAGACGTTACAGTATATTTGAATGTTTCTCACCAATGGTCGACTTCGCATAGCATTTTGTGATGAGAATATTGGGGATTCATTTGTCGAATTCTCGAATGTAGAAATTCTCAATGTCAGATGTTTAATTTTTACGAAGTGACGGCATTTAGTTATTCATGCGAGCACTTTCGACAGTAAATAATGCATCTCTTCATGACAAAATCTCGAACATCCTTGTAGAGAAATATGCCAGAGATTATAAAAAACTTATCGACTATAATTGGCTAAAAACTGGAACGCCTATTTTTTCCTACAGACATCACTTGCATTGAAATAATATTGTTATTTACATATATCTTCCGTCCATAGCTGATTTTCTAGTTATCGGAAATAGTTAAGATTTTCCATTACTTACTTATATTTTCCATTTACTTTTAGTCTTTGAATTTGAGCATTTGTCACAGAGACCATCCCAGTTTGAGCATCCCAGAGAGCATGTCTTCCTGTTCCTTCGAAATTGCACCTTTTACATTCGGTTTACAGCATTGAATAAACACTTAACAGTGCGATCGATTAAAAAGCATTTAATTCGAAAAAGATGTCTGATGTATATAACAAAATATTTTGGAGCTTCGGATGCTTAGTGATCCGTGCCACCTCTGGAATAAATAAACCTTTTATCTCATTGCGCTATGGCATGCGCAGCCAACTAAAAATCAATTTATATTTTAATTCCAGTGTCGTTTACTTCGTCCACAAAACATCTGAAGATAATTGGATTACTTTTTCTTTTACACCTTATCAATTTTTCGATGCACTTAAGTAATTACGAATCCATTTCCAGCTTAAGAAGAAAGATTGAATGAACTATCAAACTTGAAAATAAAACATGTCAATTTCTTCTATCTAATCTGAGCAATTGTTTGCTTCCTTGGAAAAATGGTTTTGGATTGTAGGAGGAAGAAAAACGTAATTGTAGCATTCATTCAATAAATGCTAAAAACGGTAATTGTCAAATCGTACATTTTCAATAAATATGTATCCCTTTTGGAAAAGAGGATTTTAAATGCGAATATGAATGAAAAGGATCATCATTGCAATACTTCAATTATTCACATGTATATGGATATTTTACACGAAATTACAGTGAAATGAGCTTCTGAAATATGTAACAGAGATACAAGCATATTGGTAAGAGAATGTGATTGAGTCGAATACGTTAAAGCTGCCGTTAAAAGGCAAAACGACGTATTTCGGAATGTCATGGTTTTGAGAAAATCTGCTTTGTAAATGATATCATTCTAGGTGTGAATTCTGCTTTTTATACTTCCTGTATCTGATCCGATATTTTAAAAGGTAAAACAACGTATTTCGAAATACGTTTCCCATGTGCCTGGATTTTAAAAGGCAAAACAACGTATTTCGAAATACGTTTCCCATGTGCGTGGGTTTTAAAAGGCAAAACAACGTATTTCGAAATACGTTTCCCATTTGCGAGGATTTTAAAAGGTAAAACAACGTATTTCGAAATATGTTGCGCCTACTGTAGCTTAGATTTCAAAAGACAGAACCGATAACGTTCGATCACAGCGTAAATTGAACTCAAGAAATACCAAAAACATTTACATAAGCTGCCACGTTGTCAAATTTGTCCTCTACTACGCAATTTTAGTGCCGTCTCCAAAATGCAATTGGAGTGATACTATAAAATAGTGTGATAGTTTTGCAAAAGGGTATTTCGATATTTTTGCCACTATCCACATGAAGTTGTACTGCAATTACATCCAATTATATATAGCTACAACTACTGCAGTTTTATGTACTTTGTACACATATTTGTACTTTTACCCTGTTCATAGAAACGATGCCATACAACTTCCATGTATACACGTAATCGAATTATTATTTCGGTCTATATTCATTATACGTCGGTCTCTCACACTATCTACTTATTGATGTCCTGTTACATATTTGCATGTAGACTAATGATACTGGTAGGCCCCAAGTCTGTGTTTGGCACCTTAGAATATTTCAAGACAAAATATAAAAATCAAAATATGTTTTATGATTTAAGTATGTGTAATTATGCCATTACAAACACAAAATTGTACAGTTATGTCTTTAATCAATAGAAAAATCTCGGTAGTCTTTCTTTAGGCATAATAAAATCTAAAAATCACATTCCCTAACATTCATGAGATCGTCAGCATCACCAACTTCCATATCTTTGTAAAATTGTTGACGATTAATAGGCATATGTTTTGAAAGATTCACCAGGTCTCTTTTCTTCTGTTGAGAAATACCCCGTTTCTTGATTTCTTCTGGTATCCCTTCAATTGGTCGATCTTGCTCATTCATGATATCTTTAAGCACAGATTTTTTGAAAATAGGATGCTCTTGGAAAGGTCCATCGAAATTTAGCTTTAGAAATACATCGTATGAACCTTTTCTAAACTGAACCACAAGCCGCACGCTTTTAAGCCAATTACGTAATCGAGATAAATTTTTTTTTTCTTGCTCCTGCTTAAAGTATATCTTTAAATTTTTTTCTTCTACAAGAAAAAAATACAAGATTTCAAGTATCTATCATAAGTTTCATTTCCGTTTAAAAAAAAAATTTCCGGAAACTCACTTTAAAGGAAAATAAAAACAATTGCTCGGAAAAAACGTTCCCTGTCAATGTCATGATATGCGAAAAATATATATCATTAGATTATTTTGAATAAAAGCTGATTTTCAAACAATATTATATTATAATATTAATATGCGCCGTATATTTATGTAATTGTAATATTTATCTTATAAAAAGAATTAGTTAAGTATTCGAAATTGTAGAAATTTTTTTTTTAAAAAAAAAAATTCCGTGAAAATAATTTTTATTTCGAAAATTTTTGTTTTTTTTTAAGTCCCTTGAAAAAAACGCGTATTTTGAAATACGCTGTTTTTCCCTTTTTTTTTTTCATCCCCATTTTTATTCCAAATCATTTTTTTTTATATTATAACGCTGCCTGTAACAATAAAAAAATGTATGATAATTACGACAATGATGATCACATTTCAATTTCAAGCACCCTGAGAAGTCTTCACCTCATGGCTCTAATAGACCTACCCTTAAAAAAAAACACGTATTTCGAAATACGTCGTTTTGCCTTTTAACGGCAGAAAGACTCTCTAGGAATTGAATAATGAGAAGGATGTAGGGAGCATAGCCTACATGCATGTAATTATTACATTTTGAAAATAATCACAAACTTTAGTCAATATTTCCCTCTCGAGAGTATAGCCTTCCTACCATAGAATATCGACTTTTCGCTTGAACTGGGGCAGACAATAGCTCTGTGTTGATGATAACTTCGGCTACTTGGTCAGGGTGCGATCTTATTTTGTGGTTTTCTATTTTGTGGACATGCATTTTTAGTGCTAGTTAGCATGTGTACAATCGATACAACATGCATTTCCCTTTAGATTGACACCAGCATCTATTGCATCAAAAAATAGTAAATATACGCTTTATTTTATTGACACCAGTAAATATATTGTTGAGCCCCTGCAAAGTTTCTTGTGAAAAATAGTAAGCCTGTTTTTAAAAATGAATCCAACTAGGAAACGACTGCGGGATCATTGACTAGGTTGCCGAGATGCCGCTACATGTTTCAACTTCATTTCTAAATAAACTGACTTTAGCATGATGCTATATCCAAGTGCGATCACCATCGTTCCTTATGCACATATCAAAGCTGTTTGCTAAGTATAATAGAATAAAAGGTTCTTTTCTCAATGCTCTGTCTTAGGTAGCTGCTATTGTATTGAATTAACACAGACGTACACTGTAAACTGTACACCGTTAAAAACAGCAAAAATAATCGTTAGACAACACAGAAAAAGCTTCAAAGGAAATATCCGCAAATATCTGCTAAAATGATGACGTCACAATGTGATGAGTGATGACGTAAAAGTTAAAATCCATTCATATCAGATAAAACAAACGCTTGCTTGTACGGATATTTACAGTTCAGACTGCAAAAAAACGTGAAACTAATTTTTGCTGTTAGTTTTAACGGATTTTTGCGGTTTACAGTTTACAGTGTAGCCAATAGCTATTCAATATAATTTATTATATAACTTTTCTTCGTTTTATAAATTAAGCAATTAGGTCAATGGTGACCCGAATTCATTGTCCATATTAGCATATGAGTGTCGAATTTCTATGCTTGTTACTAATTATATTCTATTCTACTTAGCAAACAGCTTTGACATCTTTGATATGCGTATGAGGAACGATGGTGATCGTATTTGGATATAATATCATGCTAAAGTCAGTTTATTTAGAAATGAAGATGAAAGTTGTTGCGGCATCTCGGTAACTTAGTCAATGATCCCGCAGTCGTTTCCTAGTTGGATTCATTTAAAAACAGGCTTACTATTTTTCACAAGAAACCTTGGAGGAGCTCAACCGTACATTTGCTAGTGTCAATAAAATGAAATGTATATTTACTATTTTTTGTTGCAGTAAAAGCTAGTGTCAATCTAAAGGGAAATGCATGTTGTATCGATTGTACTCACTTATAGTAATATGCATGCGCACAAAATAGAAAACCAGCTCATAATTGTACTTAGGAAATGCCTTTACCGGAATATTATCATGATCGGAAGTTTTTGCATTTTGTAACAAACATCTTTCAATGATTAGCGTAAAACCTGATAATTTGAAGGTGTCTCTCATTCCTACATGTATTCCTATAATTATCCTATATTCACAAAACTCATTGTTCTAGCATTAAAAACCGAATACCTATCAAAACATTGACATTCTTGCACATTGCTCTACTTTTGCCTTGATTAATTTAAAAATGATGTTAAATGAAAATGGTCTATTGATGACGTGAAGTTTTAAAACTATTTATGAATTATGACGAGCACAGCCTTATATACACTCTTTCTGACCGACTTTTCCATTAGATATAGATGCAATCACAGAAAAGAAACCTGGCCTGGGTTTTTGTAGGCATGACTGGGCCCGCTTCGATGGACCTTCAAAATAAATTTCCCTCACGTCCTTTTATACATTACATTTATTCTGTCCTGCGTTGATGTAAAATAGAGTTTCATTTGCTTTATAGAATTTTTTTTAATTTCTTTTGAAAAAATGCTTAAAGAAAACAAAGAAACTTAGGGTATGATCCTTAAAGGAATGTTAAATCACATTTTGATGCATGGTAGTTCTCTATGGAAAGAACGTTGGATAACACCGATTTACGAGAGAGGTAACAAAAATTACGCAAGTTCTTACTTTTAAGTAACCTTATCCTCATGTATCAAAAAATTGTTTAAGAAAATTATTAATGAAAGTTTAAATTTGTGGATAAAAGAAATTTATATTATTCATCATGCTTAAACTGGGTTTAAAAATAAGGAAATTCCGCATTAGATAACATATTCATTTTAAAAGAAAAAAATCGAATAAAAAACAAGATAGAGCCAGCCTATGTATGCTGCATTGATCTCTCTAGAGCAATTGATTCTATTTCAAAGCATTTATTGGTGTCAAAATTGCAGAAATTGCATTAATGTCTTAATTGCAGAATGATAAATATGATCTGTAAAATGACATTTCACGATATCTACCAAATCTTGTTTAAAGGAGAAACAACCCAACCTCAGGGCGATACTTTTAATTATCACCAACTTTATTCACGTTGTACATGAATGAAATGATCGAGTCACTAAATGAAAGATACGGCGAGTTTGATGCGATAGGCCTCTCGGTGACTTATTTTTATCTTCTCAAATACATACCGACGACATTCTACTTATAAGTAAAAGTATGAATGTATTGATCAAGCAAGTGGAAACAATAGGAAAATATTGAACCGAAAATAACCTCAAAATGAACTTTGAAAAGACTGAAGTTATGGCATTCAAAGTAAAGACTGACAGATCAAATGTGGACATAGTACTGAACCACTGTTCTCGAAGCATAGAAATATTGCAAATCTGAGATGCTAGATATCAAATGACAATAAAAAGCATTTAGAATATTTACACAACTGTGGAAAAGGGCATCCTACTTATCACTGAAAAATTTGCGACAGCTTGGTACAATTAACATTGATATTGTAAAAGATGCGTATGAAATGCTAGTTTTATCAAAAACAAAATGGGGATCAGAATTTTTCTTTCATCAAAATTTGAATAATATGAATAAAATACAATTTCAATGCTATAAGCGATTTGTTCATTTAGTACAAACAGCTGCGAATAGGAGAATTCGGAGTATTTCCGTATGAGTATCACTTTTACAAAGCAGCACAGCACTTTTGTTTTGGAAAAAGATCTCATCATCTGACTCTAAACTGGTATCTGATTTGTTTAACTAAATTAAAACACGACACGGTTAAAAAATCGAAGAATCCAGGAAAGGGAAGAAACCAAGGAAATATCATGGAATATCAAGAAATATAATTGAAAAAGATTTTAAAAAACCTGGTGCTGGAAAATGAAAGGACTAATGGACAAAATAAATTTTCAGATACTCAGAAACATATCGTGAAAACATGATTAGAAGAATATTTTCGTGAGCAATGGATTCAAACTGCAAATTCAGTCAAACCGGGTTCAGCTATCTTAGATCAGCGAGATTTGAATGTGCTTCGAAAAAATATGGTGGCCCAAGAATACATGGAAAATAGTTAAAACATTACTAAAATATCAAACTGGGAACCGCCAACTAGAAGATATCGCATAAATTCTGAAACCCTACTAAGTCAAATGTGCAAACAATGTAAGTAGTAGTTATACTGTAGACAAATGTGGTGTATGGAGATTTATTTTCATAGTCTCAAAACATGAGTATTCTACATAGATCACGAGCTTTAGCGAGTGATCTATGCAGAATGCGAGTGTTTTGAAACTATGAAAATCTCCATGCATCACATTTGTCTATGGTATAATTATTTTGTACCATAGTTACCAGCACAAGGTAATGATAAATCATAGCCCAGTTCTATGATTTTGACCTTCTTATTCAAAAGTCAGTTACTTTCACAGTTTTTGATTCAGCTGTGGAAGCAGTCAGTTCAAGATGCAATTCTGCTTTGTTCAATTTGATAATTGTGCCATTGACACATGAATGACAGGAATTAACAAAGCCAAAGCACGATAAAACACTAGGCCTAATGAAGACTTAACCACACACCAGGGAGATTGTAAAAGAGGTCGAGGAAAGTTGTTGGGTGATGCGCCAGCACCAATCAAATTTTGTATCTCAACATGTGCGATGAATAATGAAGGTTTAGAACAGTAGAAATTTCAATTAAGAAGACAGCACTAAAATCGTTTTCGAATTTACAGAAAACACGGATGAAGCAATTAATGACCTTCAAATATAATGATGGTAAACTAATGGAGCTATAATTAGAAAGAAAACTGCCACAAAATTGCTTAATTGTATTCTAAAATTGACTCTTGCAAAATTTGCTTTTGGAAACCATCCTTGTGGTTGATTTAATGGACATTCCCAAAAATTCAAAGAAATATTATATGTTTCTCAAGCAAACAATCATAAGTAATAAGCTATCAAAGATAACCAAAACAGTAACACAAATTAGCAAGTTAAGTTGAATTAACTGGACAATTTTATGTTCAAATCAGGAAAGCCAGATTCTGGCTTCTTCTAATGCTAGACCGATGAAGAATGAGAAATAAGTGGCTAGTAAACAAATGAAAACCAAATGGAGCAAGGAAATGCATTCTATCGTGATATCAATGCTACGTAATATTAACTATTCTAATATGGTATATATCACCTTTTTTCCAGTAAATGAATCGAACCAACTGTGATATTGCTATAGAGCATGCTCTATAATCAAGTGTGAAAATAACTGAACTATTCATACAAATGAGCGTTTCAGTTATTTTCACTGTTTTCAATTATTTTCACACTTTCACAGCAAAACTATGAAGTTATAGAAATTTATTCTTTTATGTCCTATAAAAGAATAACTCATAACATGGTACAATAACGAAGATATCAAGAATTTATTTCATTTCATTGTCAAATGTTCAGTCTACATATAGAAATCAGGACAAAGTACATCCCTTCATTCATAGACATCTGTGAAGAAAATTTATATTCAAGACTGCACTCGGTATATGTGAATAAATTGAAATCATTGTCGTGCTATTTGTTAGAAGCAGAGAAAATTAGAAACAATAGAACAAGTGAGATTTGTTTGCATCCATTAAAGCAAAGAATGTCATCAGATTAGTCAACTGCTAAATGTACTTTCATTCGAGAGGGTCGATTGTCTGAGATAAATTTATCTGTGTCTATATTCAACTGGTCCATTACAGGTGGGATAATGTCATTTTTATAACTTGGAATTCGTTTGTTATTTTTGAATGCAATTTTTTTGGATGTCATTGTTGACCCTCTGACTAAATAAATAAATAAATAATAAGTCACCGTTAGGCATTGCAAAAAAATTGATCCGCCTATTATGAAATACCTTGCTTTGTGACGAATGCCAAAGTGTTGAAATGCCTGAATTTGATATTGATATCAAAAGTGTGTCTCTCCTTCCATCATGAACATTGCATGTTCCATCATCATAGCACATTCCATTTAATACTTCGACATTTGAACATTACAGATACCAGTGTCATCTTCTCGACAGTATCCTCCGTGCTATGTTTCAGCTTATTTTATTTTTAAATGATATCACAATTAATCTGTATTTTACTGTATATATCATTTATGTTTCCGCAAGTCGGCAGTAAAACATTTTGACTTTTGGCTTGATTTGGCATCATGCACATCTTGACTAACGCCGTTTTTCGCCATCCATGGCACACACGTATTATCTTCTCTTTAAGAATGATTATTTGGGATGGATGTAGAGACCAGCGCGCTCTGTACATGTCAAGTCATAACAAAACGATTTCTGTGAGATTTGATTGATTGATGATCTTTTAGGCTTGAAAAGCAAGAAAGCGTCTGCATATTTCGAATTATGAATAAAGTATATGAATACTGCATAAAACCGAGATACGCAATCATGCTCTCAGTCGAATTTACTGAAGTCTATATCAGTAAACGAGGTCCGGAACATTGTATTTGTACTGCATGCAATTGTGCTTCAACGTTACACACGTTACACGCTCAATTTCAGGTAAGATCCAATAAAATTGAGCTGCTCAATATCATTTGCATGCATGATTTCAGTAAATGTGCGAGAATATTAATACTTTAATAAAATTCTGTTCCGGACCTCCTAATAATTAGACTTCCTACTAAATGGATGTAAAATTTGCTTTGGGACACTTTGAATGATTAAAAAGCTTGACAATGTGATATCAGACCGCTTATATTTATTAATATGTATAATCTCTCCTCTAAATATCATTCATGTGCTTCTTACTCTAATGAAATAGGCCTTTATTCAAATGGTGTTTGTGCAATGTCAATGTCCTCTCCTTCCAGAGCTATCTTATTCTCTCCAATCATTTTTGTCTGCTTCATGATATTATCATCTATAAGTATTTCCCTAACATTATCATGTTCGTAATTGCAACATTGTTTGCCATATTTTATATTCGTGTTCTCGATTTGAGAAATAAACGATTTGATATTTTGATAGATGCATGTCTTGCTATATTCATCAAAGATTAAATTTAGTTGAGTCGGCTACTATGTATGTAAGCTCATGAATACTGATGCACAATAATGATTTACAGGAAAGCATCTTGACTGAATCTTGAAATGTGACAATTGAATATGTGAGGCACGATTTTCAACTGTATTTCAATCGATACTACTTCAGTCCCAATACCGATGCCCGATGGTAGTTGGTCAGCAGGAATTGACATCATTCCCAAAACTCTGAAGACTATCCAAATCAATGGCTGGCGATTGCCCTACCATGAATCTGTTTCCTGCAGATATTTTAACTGTTTACAATCTCATTAGTTGAAAGACATCTAAACCCAAATCAAGTTCACTTCTTTAGTCAATCTGACGAGAAAACAGAGCTTTAATGCGCTAGATCATTATGTCAATTTAATGACTCCAAGCTAAGACAAATATCAAAGTGCCATTTTCAAAATAAAAGGAAGTGAAATTTTGGGAGCTGCAGTATGATTTCAAATCATAATACGTGGCATGAAAAAGGAATCTATAACGCTTGAGAAGTGCAATAAAGAAATTAATCAAATCATGTCATAAGATGATTAAGATTAATGATCTTTTGTAATCTAATGTCATTCACGTAAACAAATATGCAGATCTCTGTGTTACTCTGGCTGTATTGTAATGAGATTTCTTGTGAATCTGCTTCCACATAAATTAGAATGATTGAAAAGTTACGAGTTCAATAGATGCGTGATCATTGCTTTGCTGGGCAAAATAATCATGTTGAAACTCACTAATCCAATTGCTCTCGTTCAATTTACTCATCGTCAAGTTTTGCATCCTAATCAATAAACGATTTTGTTCATTAAACATCATGTACATCTCAATGAGAACAATGACAATTCAAAGAAAGGATGCAGGGGACAATAATGATAATGTCTTCATTAAAATCAACAATAGGGTTGTTAGAAATGTCGAACAATTTATGCATTTTCGTGTTGTTTTCACAGACACCTACGACAACAGTAATGAAGTTAGAAGATCAATCGCAATTGCTATAACATTACTCCTGTACCAGCTGATGTCAAGAAGGATAAGAATATCTCCATAAAAAAGACAACCCACTGTTCTCTGAATAGCAAGATATACATGCAAAATATAAGTCATCGAGTCAAAGTATTGTTTGAAAAAGAAAGAAAATCCGAAAATATGCTTAGAACTCGAACAATATACTTGCATGTATATTACAATACTATAATCACAAATTTTCGGCCGAAGCCTTCATCAGGTGAAATTCATGTGTGAAATTCGTGTGTGAACGCATCGGCCGAAAATTTGAGAACTACATGCATCACTCAATGTTGTTGATAAAAAATTGAAAAATCGGGCAAAGGGCAACTATTCCCGTCATAGTTATGCATCGTTCTTCATCATTTCAATAGTCATTGTTGTTGCAAAGTGTTCATATCGTCAGATTCTTTCCACTTCGGGGTTCAAAGACATTTTACATAGTCAGTTGTACAGATGGGTAAAGCATTGTGCCACATATAAGACATTCAGGTGACAAAAAAGCATTGCACAACCAAAATGCCTCAAGGTTTTTCTCTATCTGAAATCAGAAACATCGATAGAAACGTTTTGCGTGGAACGAAACTGAAACCAGATAGTTGGCAAACTGGCTTCGTTAAATGTAGCTGTGATATAAGTATATACAGTCATTATTGCAAATTCATTGGAAACTGTTCTAATAACTCTTGCAATTTTGTATCGTCTCTCATCTATACAGATGTAAATGTCGTATACCTGATTCAATGTAAAGGATATACAATGCTTTATGTAGGTCAAACCAGCCGTCCTTCAGCGTGTTTCTAAGCATATAAGTACATAAAGTTTTATATGACACCCCTGTAGCAACACATTTTGATAATGCTAATTGTTAAATGTCTGATTTATCTTTCACCGCTGTTGAAAGCTGTGACAATAAAGAACGCGGGCTGCTGAAAGAGAAATCCTGGATGCAAAGACTGAACATTCTGCAACCATATAGAGTGGACATCCAGTTGAACACATTGTATAGCAAGCTTCGCACAGTGCTTCCACACGGACAGTGAAGTCAAAGATTGCTTCGTCTCTGTCATTCTCGTTTTTCAAATGTCAAGATCAGCGTCCTGAACAACGCACCGAAATCTTCTATCGCTATTGAGAAGTGACAATTAGCTCGTGTGACTTTTAAAAATGCTTAGTTGCATGATGCGTGTATTTCTCATGAAGTAGTGGAATTGATGAAGTTTTCGTGTAATTCAGCCTATTTTACATCTTGCAATCAGAGGGTTCGGCGTGAGGGGTCTTGAAGAAAAAAACCTTCATTTTTGAATTCTTAGAAATCAGGAACCATCAACAACATCGACTTCAAATGAGAAAGGCTTTGGAAGTTTATAGTGAATGCAGGTGAAAATCTGAAAAACAGGAATGATGGCCACATCCTTGCATAATGCAATGCGCTTCACATGTTTTGTTCTACGTTTGCCTACTTATAATTCAATTCTAGTAGCATCGATTTTACTAGCACGGAGATTGGATGCTTTTGCGACGTTTACTTACTTCATCAAGCATCATGTGCAGTTAAGCGGACATTTCATTGCTACGTTCTGCATGATTAAGCTCGGTGAGAGCGTCGCTTGATGAATTAGTAAGTATGGCATCCGAAGACGCTATTCATGCTCTTTACATAATCAACAGGGTAAATGGAGGACTGGACTAAATGCCTCATTGCAAGCACTTACTACTTTTTATTATGAATGTAATAACTCTACAAAATGTAATGAATTACAATTTGTAATAAAACTACAAAGTGAACACTGCAATCTTCTATACTAACCTCAGTGCAAAGGTAGGTTTGATTGGTTATCATCACAGAGATAAATTGCTTTGTCTGCGTGCCTGGTTCTCGAGATGACTTTCCTCAGCACTAATGGTCACGGTCAGAACTAGTCTCGAGGGGCAAGAAGATAAAATTTCCATTGAACGCAATGCAGTTTCCGGCCTGAATTCTGCGAGCCAGAAGATTGACACCACATTAAACGCATACAGTCAGTACAGTCTGCTTCCTAAATCGTTACACAAATTCACAAAATTCATACTTTTAAGTTTGCTGACCACAACTGACCAGACACAACCTAAATGCTCTTCCAATTTAAAGTACTGTACGCAACCTTTCACATGATATGAAGTTTTTTGAAATTGAGCATCTTCATCATTGAAAAATCTCGTCAGATGTTCTTTTAGTGGCAATTTATTAGAAAAACGTATTGGTACTGTCTCTCTCTGTACATTCAACGAATCTTTAAATCTTGACATCATGATGAAGCTGAATGATAGCGCACACTATCTGTTAATTTTCATTAAAAAATCTGTCATCTTCATATTGAAATTCTGCAAAAAAAAAATTTTATTTTATTTCGTAGAGCCTACTAACCACAGCTGACCACTCCAAAAAATAAAATTTATGTCAAAGTAATCTATGGAGCATAGGATTTCATATGGTATATCGTTTATTACAATTGAACCAGGACTTCCAAGCGAAAATTACATTTTGAAAATGGGCTGACTTTTTGTGTAATTATTATGAAACGGTCCCAACTTAGATCGTGAGGAGTCGAATGATGTGAATAATATTTCCATTTACGAATTTATCACATAGGAAAATTGAGTCAAAGACACGTACTTTCCACTTGACAGGTCTGCCTGCAATCTGACCGTTGAAGTTAGTGGGTTCTCTGACAAGAGCTGCTTCTGTAATGCGCGCGCTTGGCCAATCACAAAAGTCAAAGAAAGACAAATATCTATGTCAATCTCTATCGCTTGCTACCATTGCATTCAACAGCTGGGATAGAATCATGTCCGCTCTAGACTAACCCACAGTTAATTTAGTAAATTTATCTCTGTCATTATCATAAAGACGAATGACTGATGGGTTATTGTGAACCCTAGACTCAAATAGTTTTCCAGCAGCAATATTTATTATTCAAGCATTAAAGTGTGTGCTGTAGAAAGTTCTCCAATGCAGAAGCTTCATTCGAGACGAGCTCCTGTCTCCACATGCATTTGCCCAGATAGATCAGAGCCAATGATGAAATGGTAACACTCATCATTTTGAACGGCCGTTTAAAATTGTTTCACATAACTTCTATGTGGTCTTTGAGATACGCTGTTTTAAGCCCTCGACTCAGAAGAAGCAGTGCTTCCATATGAGCAATTTGTTCAATTATTGACAAAGGAGTTGCGGAGGAACGATTAGGCACAAATTGTAGAATGGCTCTTTCTGTCTAATCTTCCTCACCTTAAGTACGAGTGTAAGTCTACAGCTGCCGCCAAAAGTCTCTTGACCGAAGTAAAAATACATAAATTTTAATGTAACATATCATAATTTCATTATTTGAATTAACCATAAAAAATCTTTCATGTTATATCAATTAATCTCTCTAGAAGTCGGCTTTCTATGGTCTGATCATCTCATGCATTCTAGCGCAGCCTTGTTGAATATGAACACGTCTCACGGGCGTCCGTTATGTTTCAATGGCTGTCAATACGTTCTTCACTTCTTGCACTGCCAGCGATTACGCAACAACCCAACTGAGGAATGGAGCTTGCCGAGACAAAGCGGGCACAAATAGTCGCTCTCTTTCAATCTGGCATGAGTCATGTTGATGTGGCCAGACAAATGGGTATTTCCAAACAAAGTGTGAATTACACAATAAAAAGATTTCAAGAGACTGGTGAGTTTCAATCTCGCACTCGAAGTGGCCGCCCGCGAGTGACATCACCTGCTACTGACAGAAGCATACGACGTGCATGTGTGGCGAATCCAACTATTTCTGCTGCTGAAATTCGTGCCGGTTTGCCTGCAAACACATCCGCACCGTCAACACGAACAATTCAAAGGAGACTAAGCACAGAATTCAATTTAAAGGCCTATCGACCAGCAAAAAAAACGGCATTATCTCCAAAGAATATCCGCGATCGACTTGCTTTATGCAATCGAGTGAAAGACTGGACTCCTGAAATGTGGGCGAAAGTGCTTTTCAGTGACGAAACGATTGTCCAACAGTTCTCAAATCGTGGATCAAAAAAAATTCGTAGACCACCTAATAGCCGTTATAACAAACGCTACATTGTCCCAACAGTCAAGCACTCTCCGCAAGTTATGATTTGGGGGAGTTTTTCCAGCAGTGGGCGAGGGAATCTGTATTTCTTGCCTCCTAGGACCACAATGATAGCCAGCAACTACCTCGAATTGTTGAAAGATCGTCTCCCAACAATGATGCAAGTTCGACAGACAAACATCTTTATGCATGATGGTGCTCCATGCCATAAAGTGAGATGTGTCAGTGAATGGTTATCCAGCGAAGGCATTGAAGTCCTTGGGCCATGGCCTGGCAACAGCCCAGATTTAAACCAATTGAAAACTTATGGAACTTCATGAAGTACAAGATTTCCGAACACAAGCCAACCAGCTTGAATGATTTGAAGGAAACTATCAGGAGAGTTTGGTGCACGGAAATCACGCCTACACGATGCCAAGATTTGGTAGACAGCATGCCACGTCGGGTTGCCACTGTGCTTGAAAACGGTGGTGAACACTCAAAATACTGATTTTTCTTAACTTTTAACACGTCTTTGTTTAGTGGGTGTCCATTAGTTTGACTTTTTAAGATGCAAGATAAATTATCGTCATATATTTTGTTTTGACTTAATTTCTTGCCGGTCAAGAGACTTTTGGCGGCAGCTGTACATTAGCAGTTACTGGTGGATTTGAGGCATCTTGTCGATGTGTTGCATGCTTGAAGCGCTATAGTTGATGAGAACTTCAGACTTACTTAGAGTAATTCAAATCCTCTATAGTTCACAAGACTTACTTTGTAACTTATGCATTTAGCGTCCACAAATGTTCATAAGCGTCGAATGATATGGAAAGATTTTGACCAAATCTTTCGATGAACAGACGTTTGTGTCAGACAAGTCACAAGATTTAAATAATTATGCTACAGCATAAGGTAAAGGTACATGTACTGTATATCAGGTCGATTATTGAGAAAAGAAATTGATGGAATCATGCACAAATAAATGAAATCCAAACTCAGAGTCTCAAAATAAGTTAGTCCTTTATATGGAATCTGAAAGCTACCCGAAAATGGTCGTGTCCTAGAAAATATCCGATTAGACTAAATGCTAAAATGGTAAAAACTTGAATAGTGAAAATGTCACAATAATATGCAATTGGTTGCTTCTGTTTATTCGCCAATTTGTATTTAAATAATCTGTTGATATTCCAGGATGCACATATTCATTAAATATATGTGTTTAAGAATCCTAGGTGCTAAAGGAGTCCATTATCATATATTTTATATGCATAGTTTTGATCTGTCTGTAGAACAGTGTAATTAAGACAGGAACACTAATCTCGCAATAAGTGTTGTGGTGACACTTGAAATATCAAGCATTGCGTTCCCCTACATGCATCACATGCAGTTCATTCGTACATCATGGATATTGTCATCAAAGCAGCTCACAGCAATTGAATTTACACTCAACCAAAGTTAATTGTCATTCACTTCGCTCCACTTATCAAAGTTGTGTGAGAGAATTTAGGAACTCAATCGACAACTAAAACTATGCATCCGAATTGTCCCAACGATTCTACTTTAGGTATTATGTTGGTTTAGTTTTCGCTAATCAAGTGGTCATCCAATAACCATATTAACGTATTTTCCCAGGGAAAACCAAACTACCGCAATTGAACACAATTTGCACGATTATGATATTTGGCGGCGACATGATTCAAATCGCAAAATTTTTCTTGCGTAAAATTTCAAATGTTGCTTCATTAAGATCGTTCTCCAAATTTTATGATCAATAACTAGATATCATATTAAACCTTGTCATGATGATTAGTAATCCCCGAGCAGTTTTCGCGAAATCAAATTGATCAATTGGCATATCAAGTGAAATTTCGATGGGTATTCATTAAATACTGCTTTTTTAATAACAGCAACAACACAAGTAACCTGGCAATTGATGAATTCATATCAAAATTTATTGATAATATTATTTCTTTATAAATTCGGCCTTTTGGGCCTTATCAGTCATGCGTAGGTTTGAACCACCGACATTGGAGGTAGAGGACCCTCTAACCACAACGTCAGAGGACCATCTGTTGAGAGCGTGAATTAGCTTTAACGCAGGCGCGTGGAGGGTGGATTGCATTTGAAGGTTGCATCACGAGTGACGATCGAGGGCGAAGCCCGAGATCGACAAACGAGTGTTGCAACCGAATTGTTACACTGTTTTTTTGGACAGAGTAATGTAAGCGATTTATCACCACACTTATCGGCTATGTAATTGCTTGAACTATTAGGGAATGTACTTTATTGTTCCTCAATGAATGGCATAGAAATCGTTTTTCAACCATAGATATCTATAACTAGCAATTTTGGCTGGTCGACAGTTTGCAGATGTGTTTTGGAACGCTATCTTAGCGCTATGATAGCGTTATCCGACAAACTAAGTATTTCAGAACGCGCTATTCTTTATCATGAAGCGCCAATCTATGCGCTATTTATTGAAGTTCTGAGAAACGCTACTTAACACAATAGGAAATTGGTTGTTGTCTGTAATTGTAAATGAAAGCTATCTTATTTTATGCACCTTTTTTGGCGGAATGTTTTACTACTTGTCAAGTTACAGAGTTCCAACATCGTATTATAACTTAATTCAGCTTTTTTTTTTGTTCTAATTCATATCAATGTAGCCTACTGTCACAATTTCAGATTTGTAGAAAACAATTAATTCCAGATCTAATTTATTAATTTAGAAAGACACATTTATACTGAAATCAAAATCAATTTGATCAATGTATGTATGAAAGCAATTACATAATTTAGTCTTTGGTTTAGGCAGGTCTAGAAGGCTGCTAAGCATCACTTCTTGCTCCGGTCATTTTCTTTTGTATGCTTCAACAGCATTGCTTCGATGCCCAGTTCTTGATTTTATTAACTGTTCGTCTACATTTTCTCGGAATAGCCTTGTCGCACATGTTACTTTGCCAGAATGTGCCGTGATGTATCCTTTGATATCGGCTATGGATGCGGCCTCCGGCAACAATTTTCTGATGGAATTGACGCGAACGGGAGAAGTGGCGAATCTGGGCTGGTCTGGGATAATGTTTCGTAGTGGTCGACGGTAAAATGCTCCCGTAAAAACACCCATGCTTCGAAGCCGGCTCACGTAAAGTTTCAATATCTTATATACCGATCGATTGTTATCGCTATCGTATTGTCGAACACACTTGTTTTGTATCTTGCGATCGCGGATTCCACCGGAAAAGACTGTTGCCGCGACCCGTGTACTCAACAAATTTCCCATGGTCGTCTTCTGAAAACGTGAATTGCTCCAGTTGCATCTGGCGATGCTCGTCGCACGCTCTGAGCCCGAAAACTTTACAGTTGTAGAAGTAAACGGCCCGCAATAGTCCATTTCCATCATGTAAGGAAAATGCATTGGTATCCCATAGTTTCGCCTCACTATCCTCTGATATCGGATCAGCTCTCTTGTGATGGGATCCGATGCCCCGAGAAGTGAGATTTTTCATGCAGGCATCTAAAGCACGGACAAATTGCACAAAATTGAAATCCTCCTTATCCATTATATTGCAGTCGGGTCTTTCTTCTCGGATAAATCGGGCCAATCCGCAAACATTGTAAATAGTATTGGGAGGATACTCGGTTCCATCCTGCCGTCGGATCTCGAATATAAAATGTTTCAAGGCTCTTGAAATGTCAGCCTTTGGAGCCGTCCACAAATCTGTTAGTTGGGGAACCAAGTAATCATTTTCTTGTGTTGTTGAAGATTGTTGGTTTCTCCAAGTGGCCCAATCTTCATATAACTTTGTGCACCAGGAACTATTTCTAACGGTGTTCTTTGACCGTGAACATGAAACAACGCGATCAATGTCCTGAGACGACGCAATGGAAAATCGACTAGCGTCAAAGCTGTGGTCTGCCATTGTGATCAGATGTGCTTAGGGTAAAATTCAGAAATCCTATTTATATATCAGTGATGAGAATTATTAACAAGTCAATCATTAAAGAATAGATTTCATATCAAATACAATCAGCAACTGCTTTATCAAAGAAGACACTTATGAAAGAGTAACAATACAACGCTATGAATTTGTATGGGCATGCATTCTGTCTATTCCCTTATTCCAACGCAACTAGGTGTGAAAGTCTTGACTGGCAACAGAATCTATTGTGTTCGCTGTTGTACAAAGAGATTATCAGCTATGTTATATAGAAACGCTATCTTAGCGTATCTGGATAACAGAACAAGTTGAAATTACGGTTACATTCACAATGTGCAATTACGATCCATAGCAATCTCGGGTCAGATAATCAACAGATCAATCTATGCAGGCAGGCAGTGTTATTCTACTATAGCGCTAGAAAACGCTATCTTAGCGCTGTCATAGCGTTCGAAGTTAGAATAGCGTCACAAAATTGTGTTGAGACAGAGCCTTTCATACAAACTTCAGCGTGTGCAAAATGTGGAAATACCTTGTCAGACAATCTGACGCTATCTGTGTTTCATACAACTTACACAAGCTGTGAGGAGCTCGAACGCTATCTAAGAAAGTGATATCTATGGTATTTCTTTATTCAGCAGTTGAAGCAAGTGAAATTGCATCAACTGCACTTACATGAGGACGCAATGCAAGTGATTTAGAACTTCATGTTGATGTAACTGAAACTACCACAGTTAATGCATATGCATGGCCAGAGTGTAACAATCTGAAATTGCTTGATGTTCACTTAGTGTTCACATGACATTGAGGCGTGAGACATGTCAAGACAAAGTTAGATGAGGTTGTGCAAGACATGATAAGAGAGTATGCTTGCACGTCCTCTAGCTCCACAAAGTCGCCCTAACACCAAAGTTCAAACCTACCCCCACGACTGATGAGGTCCAACAGGCCGAAACATGTCTCGTAGTGGCTACATCTGTTGAGATTTGATAAACAGTAATATCATGTGAACACTGCTAAGACATATTTCTAAGCAATCCAGACTATGCATATTGCGTAACTAGAATGTGATCTTTATTTCAGCTGCATTCAGCGCCGCTTAACTATCCCGATGCAATTAAATATACTCCCAACATCCTCTTAGACGGCTTCATGCGATAGCTGATCAAAGCAGATCGCATTTCAAAGCCGTCTAGGCCTACATCAATTTCCAGCAGATCATCATATAATCATTCTTTTGAAAAAAATGTTCAAATCAGATTTTAGACTGCTATAGATAGCAAGAAGATGACCGAGTTAACAAAAACTGATCCCACCATTCGAACGAATGTGCGCTAATTATGTTGCGCAATTATTTTGGAAACGATTAGATTATAGGAACATTAACATTAATGGGTGCATTGACACCAAGGTCTGGCGGTGACCCTTTCGTTTTCCAAGCCCATAACCGTCCCGGTGAAGTAGTATAAACACACATCATATGCATCATCAACAACTTAGAAATTATGAAATGAATTTATCAAATTAAATTATATAAATTAGTCGCTTATGGCTAGCAATGATCTAGTTACGTACTCACATGTAGGAATGAAGTTGAACTAATTCTCATTCCCAGCATATAGCCTAGACATGAAAAGTTAGAGTTGGGGAAGCTGTGTACCGTGACTTATTCATAACTTGCTCAAATTAAAAGTCACATAAAAGTCACTTTTTAGGCCTGACGTATCCCTTAAAATTGTTCTGGTGATGGCTTCACTTATGAAACGATCAACACCATAACTTTGCTGACTGTCTCAAAACTGAAAAAATCCTCAATAAATGACAGTGCTCCTTTCATTCTTTTGATTACTATATTCGACGATGCCATAAGCAGCTGAAAAATAGCGCTATTATTGAGAAATATCATCAGTTACTGTAGGTATAGAGCAGACAATAGACTATAATTCATTAATCGTCCTACTAGAGAATCATTATTAAATTCCAAATAGATTCTATCATGATGCAGTGGAGTTTTAATATACACAGAAGATGAAGCCCTTTGAAAAATGCGAGAGACGCATTCTTGAAGTTATGATGATTTCAATGTTGCCCATCCTCGTTCTTTTCTATTTAACGCCAGGGATATGTGCTACTACCTGGTTGATAACATAAAAATGCTTCTCAGCTAAGTTCTTCGATGAATGTATGATGACCCATACTTCAATAAATTGTACAGCAATGGTCAATAAATTCCTGTAAGTCAGGTGTGTTTTAAATGCGGGTACCATCACTTGCATGATTTTCTTCACTTACATGAAATTACCCTCATCACCTCAAAAACTACGGACCCTTATCCAACAGTTAATTGCTCCCAAATGTGCCAACAGATAATCTGACATTTCCTGCTTTTACATTTTCAATAGGTTTCAAAGAGCATTATAAACTGCAGTATTGAAAATATTATTCTTTCATCTGACAACCTATAAAATGAGATTTGTAAATACGATATGTGTATTGACATTTGTATATATTGACAATTATTTATGACTCCGACTCCACATACCTGCTGAATTATTGAGAATTATTAAGCAGAATTATACAAAGTTCATGTACGTCTGAAGCAATGGATCATCTTAGTTCTTCTTTGGTCGAAAGATGTTAAAATAAACACAAATGAAGCTTGATTGATTGCGTCTATAAGGGAGACTATTCATATTTTGTAAGAAGAAAGTCAGAATCACTCCCAAGTCAGACGCTTTGCTCGGATCAATCAAATGAAATAAATAAATTATGCACCCGAACGGTTTTGTCACGTGTAGGATAGCATCAAGGGTGAAACTGGTACATAGCTTAAGGCATAAATACAGAATTCTTGCAACTAGTGCAGAAGAAGTTTAAGAAATTCGTCAGATTTATTCATGACGTCAGTTGAGATTTGAATTATTGGCATAAATTCGCATGATTCAGCCAGCCTAGCAGACAGCGCTTTGTTTTGCTGACATAAAATACTACAATTAAAATAAAAAATGCTCTTAAATTTCTCGTGATAGTCCAAGAGTATACGTACTCACTCAGAGTGCTCATTTTGCCATTATTCTTAGTAATACTTCATCGGTTTTCAAGAAAGTGCCTTTACTGTGTTCAAGAAAGCGGATGTGAAAAGATCTACACTTTTGACAAATGTGCGTTTTGTTACATAGTATCACTACAAGCGTGCCTATTTTGATTTAATCCGAATATAAAACGTCAGAATATTTTTATGACGGCGTAATTTTGATATTTTTTCTTATAAAATATAAAAGAAGCTGCCGAATGTTTGGAACTTAGTGGTTGCTGCAATCCGTGAATTTTTGGAGTCAGTTTTAGTTTCGCGAAAATGTTCCATTTTTGTTTTAGTCGCTGTGTAAAACCATGCTTTAATCAAATAGTTAACAATAATGGAATAATGTTAAATAATAATGTTGCAATAAATTTGCAGTAATGTTTAATGGAAATGTCAGTTCTAGCAAAACGTCTTACAAAATTATCAACACTTTGTAGATCGCATCTGTAGATCACATGATATCTTGTTGACTAAAAATCTATAATTCTATTCTAGCAAACTTAGAGAAATTATCAACACCATGAAATGTAGATGTCATAAGCACTGGTAATGGTTTGTAGATTATAAAGCAATCACTCTTTTCCCGCAATGAAGATTTGAATGAATATAGTGAAAAAGGTTCGATACACCTCAAACATGCGGTTGTAAAGAATTAGACAAACTTTTCTATTCTGCTCCATTTTTCCATGCACCACATAGGTCAATGGAAACAAATTTGATATTTTTCAAATTATCTACATGTCTGCATTTCATCTTCTGTTGTATTTGCTGTGATTACTAGGATCTTGAGCTACATCTCAAAATTTCTAGTCTGCTTTAGGTTGCTTTATATATGCAAATTTCGTCATTTTGCAATGCTCGTACTGAGTGCAATCTTACTGTAGCGTTTAAGTGAATTTTCAAAATTATAAGTCGCTAGATGTTCTTTTGAATCAATTCGTTAAAATTTCCCGTTTTACAACATTTCATTTTCGAGTGATTGTTAAAGCTTGATTAGTTGGACGAATACCTCACCTATCATTGGACTGAGGGTTCGACATGTACATACGTACCGAACATTTTTTGATAACTCGCAGATGATGTCAGCATAAGACATCACGATGATGACTGAAATTATTGTCAATAATTACGAATGCACTTGAATGCGCATAACTGAGTAAAGATAGTGACCATTTGCTTTATCAACAACTATTTAGCGCTCTATTTAAATTACCGTTCAGTTTATCAACCACCATTGCTTGTCAATTTGTAACTTTGTGTATTCTATCCTGCCAAATGTTGGTTGTAGCGGATCAGTAGCAGTTTTTGAACATGTTTAGGATAATTTTGTTGCATGACACTGATGTACTGTTACTCACACACTGTGTTGCGATGGATGAAAACATCTCGTCGAATGATGGCCAACCAGATAAAACTGGGGAAGATTCTCTGGTAATGTAAAACGTCAATGAAAGATAAGCCGAATAACACCCAACATAATTGTTCAATTGAAGCGAAAAAATCTCTTCAAAGTTAATCACACAGTTAGTGGGAAATGCCTGGAAATCCGCGCGTGACTCATGTGCCTGAATTCTACGGTGAATAAATAGACGTTGGAAATGATCTACGCGATCGTAGGATCTTCCAGTTATTTCCTGTCTATCTCTGATGAGTAATGAAGAAGTTCACTTACAGAGCTTCTTAGGATGAAGTCGTATCATTGAGGTTTTGCAAAATCGTTGAAAAAGTCTTTTACAGGTTTGTCATAAAAAGTGTGTGACAAATAATCGTCTACGTCAAAATTTTAAATCGGCAGAATTTCATTGTTTTATCCATTCCAGATGCTGTAGGGGGCTCCCAATGAGGGAAGAGGTCCTCGTAGTTATTTGACATATGCGTTGCTGTCACCACGCTTGTTTGTGTGAATGTAAAGCATGCTCAGATTCATTTTTATGTGGAATGGTCATGGAAACCTATTCGACATCGAAACTTAATTTCTTAGTATTTTTTCGTATTCATTTGTTGGTGATGTGCGATGATGACAGTCAGTCTTGTACGATGTCGATCATGTGTACACAAACACTCATTTCTTAAAGTGATTAGTCTTCATTTTACTGAAGAAACATCATTTGTATCCACAGAATTACAGAGCTGATAATAAAAAAACGGACCACCTAGACTTCACTGAAATTCAATCGATGCTCATGTTTTCCAATCCTGTCGCACATCAGCGTGCCATGCATCATTCGAGAGGTTGCATTCTCCACTATAAAATGAGGTATGATAGACTTGCATCCGCTATTGTATCTGCTGAGCAGTGATCAACATATGAAAATCACTCAATTTACAAATTGTAATTTTTCAATAAGAAAACATATGAGTATGATAATTATTCAGGCATGAGAAAATCAAGCATTTTCGCAGCCTTCTTTTGATACATTGGTCATCAAAATCGATGAGCTAGGAAAAAGCTGTTGATATCGTGAAGTTATCAGAAAGTCGTGACTCTCTTGCCTGAAAATGTTGTATTCTCACTTTTTCATCAAAAATGGTCATAGTTGTTATCTTCAGAATCCTTGCGATGTAAGTAGTACGAATATGTAGATTTTATTCAAGTAAGTTCTATAGTTCTTCTTCAAACTTCTTCAACATTTTCTCAATACGGCACAAACATGCAATGTAAATAATCTGCAGTCACTGTGAGAGAACAAAGACATGCCTTTGCTAATTGTTTTGTTTTGAACCTTTGTTCATTTCACATGGTGTTTGTGTACTTTAGCGGTAATGAGAGAAATGTTGAAGAATTCTGAAGAAGAACTATTGAGCATATTTGTATAAAACTGCATATTTGCACTCCTTACATCGCAAGGATTCTGAAGATACCTAACATAAACATTTTTGATAAAAAGTGAGAATATAACATTTTCAGACAAAAGTGTTATGATTTTGTGATAACTTCACGATATCGCTATTTTTCCTAGTTCATGGGTTTTGATGAGCAGTATACATGTATTAAAAGAAGGGTCAGAAAATGGTCGTTCTCCCTGTGCCTGATTCATTATCATACTCACATCCTTTCTTATTGAAAAATTGCAATTTGCAAATTAAGCAATTTTCATATTTTGAGCACTGTTCAGCAAATACTATAACGCCCGGATACAAAATTATATATCATTAATAATATGTCATTAATTATCATGTCAATATTATCATTAATTAACATATCATATCTCATTTGAAAGCTGAGAATGAAAGCTCTCGAATGATGTATGACACGTTGCTGCGCGACACAATTGGAAGACATGAGAATCGATTGAATTCAGCATGACTTAGGTGGTGTTTTATGATCAGCTCAGAACAGACATGGACACTGAAGGGCGTCGTGGACTTGCGTAGTCATGACAACGGTACCTAAACGATGGCGGCTTTCAGTAGTTGATAATAGAAGATACCGCAGCTTATCACTGTACTTTGTAAATACTCACTATTATTATCATTTCTCTTTATAAATAAAGGCAGTTTGATAAAATAACTTACAATAGATCCGCCTCACTGCATGAATCTACAACTGTTGCATGTTTCAGTCATTTGATTCTTCTTAAGATCTAGCAACATTGACTCAGATCTGTGTTTAAATGATCGTCTGAAATAACTATCCACAAAGCCCTATTATCCATTCTAGTCTCATAAATAAAGCGAAAGTCGGATTTCTGTGAATGTGCCTCACTACTAGGCTAATTACTTTAATTCAGCATCTCATTGCGAAACTTTGTGGAATTTTCTGTTTAGTCGAGTTGTCGCTCTGTTCTTTCGGATATTTCTGCGGTCACATTTCAGCTACCGTCACATTTCAGTCTTCACCCAAGGTTGGGCAGAAACTTGTATTGGGTAAAACTTGTGTCAAAACCCAAAACGCACGTTTCAGTACATGAGCACGATACTATGGGAAAATCATTTCATTACATCATTCAAGAAACTGTCATGATAAACAAAATCAACATAAACATTCTCCATAGTCAATCGATTTTTTTTCGAATCGCTACTTCCATGGTGTTATTTGACACAAGAATATTGAGTACTTTGAAACTAGAAGACCAAAACAAGAAAATACAATGCTGATGCCAAAGTCAATAAGTCAAACACATACAACATTTTGCAAGTTCTCCAAAAATTCCAGTCGAAATTATTTTAAGATCATTCTCACGTCGCGAGTTTAAATTAGTCCGAGATTTAATTATTCCCAATACATCTAATAATCAATCAGTTGCTGAGCTACGTCATGCACTGAGTGTGTTATATATAAATCTTGAGTAAACTCTGATTTAGTTTAGTTCTTCATTGCAATAATTCTTCGCCTTCTATGTAGATAAGTTTCTGTAATAATTTTACAGCAAACCAAAAGGCATGTCTATTAATCGATTGAATTAGATTAGTGAAAACCGCAACAATCTGAAACGAGTTCATTCTTTCAATGAATATTCAAGTTTGTCATTTAGAATATTGCCTGCCAAATGTATTGTGAAGCATAAAGTACGAGTTCGATGTCAACCGAACTCGATAATTTTCACTTCCACATTGCCCGTACGAGTACCTCAGAAAAGGCTTTAAGCTTTAAGTTTTCCAATAAATGAACAAAAATAGAACATCACAAGCTCAACTCATGTAGTTCAATTTATTTTTATGAATAAGACATTGCAAAAAATAGAACTCTATATGCGAGTAATAATCGGTATAAAATAGAAAAATATGCCAGTAATGATCGGCAACTAATTTTAGAAAGATTGAGTAGATCGATCGCATTACCTGGAAGCATCTTTATTGCTAAATCAATGCCATGTAATTTGAAATGTATAGGGACGACTTTCATTTGAAATTGAATATACGCAAAAATTTAACTCAAAGGCATCAAGTTGACATATTCAAACACCACACACTCAGAGAAAGTCTGATTATTTTTATAGGTATATCGTTTTCATATCGACCGGTGTCACTAGGCCACTGTGGTGGGTTTACGTTATCGATTGGAAAATAATTTGATAGATGAAGAAATACAAGAGCATGGATCGCAAAACTTATAGTATTAAGTTTACATACGCGTTCTGGACCTTTGTCAAATTAATTTCTGCCAAGATTTCCATTACGTCAATTGTAAAACTTTATACTTCTTATTTTCCAGGATCTTGGCGGCTTTTAATTATGTCGGGTTTATTGACATGATGATTAAGTTTTGTGACAAGGAGTAAGCCCTATAGTATATCTCGAATTCATCAACTTATGATGGCAGTGCTGAAAATAATGCACCAAACAACGCTGTATTTGATTTCACATCTAATATGTCAGCCTGAAATGATCTGTGGTAGATTGACCACGATGAACTACACGTACTGCAGCTTCTCAGTCAACCAACTAAACGGTCATCCTGTAAGTGCTGATGACGAATAAAGCCACCATATTTATTAAAAATGGTAGAGGTTCCGCTCACACTATTTGATCACAAAAGACAATCGGATAAGTCAATAATTTGTCATAAAGCTTAAAACAACTTCTTGGTCACAACAGTTAGACGGGATCCGGATTTCATTTAACTTTCCTCAGCCGTCATTCAGGGATGAATTTAAACAAATAAGCGCTCATCCGGCAAGTAATGGTGAGATAGAAAGCCACCTGAGTCACTTGGAAGCTCAACTTATATGATAAGCCTTCATTCGATTTTTACTCGATTGCCTCTTAGAAATAGACTTTAGACATTAAACGGCTATATTTTTGCAGATGGATGGTATGAGAAATTTATTTTTTTAGTAAATGTTGTCTTAAGAGTGCTCATTGGGTGGTATGCACGAAAGAAGTATGTACACTGTACTAGAGGTAGTCGGACTAGGGTAGTTTAAACTAGCTTTGGAAAATGACATGCACCAAACGTAGTACAAACTCAATCATTCTTACTAGGTTGCAGATAGTATGTACTTCCCACTATTAATAGAAATGGAAGCATTTTCCATCAAGGGTTCACTCATATGAGTGATTTTCTCCACTTACTTCAAGGTCGTTCCTACCGATCCGAAGTTTTATTGGCTATCGTGACTAACCGCGTCATTGATTACTCGAGAGCCAAATGGATTCTTCCGCTCTAAATTTTCTCCTGTCTTTCGACTCTGAATAGCAAACAACTGCAACGACAGCTGCAGCCTCGGACACTTGCCGTTAGTTGACTAAAGTGTGAGTTATGGATCGCGAGAGTGAACATACTTTTTTGAATCTATTGGAGATTCATCAGGATGCAACCTTACATGGGAATACTGTACAGATTCGTGAGAAAAGAAAAAGAGCATGGCAAGACATAACTTGCAAATATTCCGCTGCATCTGAAACCGAGGAGAATCGATCGATGGAAGTCCTCCAAAAGAAATGGAACAATATTCAGTCAAGAATCAAAGACAAAGTGCGCAGGCGCCAATTAACTGGGGGCGGTCAAGAGGTCAAGTTTTCTGATAATGACTTCTTGGCTATGAGGATCATCGGTCTAGACAATCCCACTTTAGCGAAGATCCCATGTGCAAAGAGTGATGATTCCCGAGGAAGTTGGAATGGATAGCTCAGCTGCAGAAGCTCCGGAAGAAGTCGTCGAGAACCCTGCGATGCCGAGATGCAAAGCCGCTGCTGCGAAAAGGAAAGTGGATCGATGTGATTTACTACAATTGGAAGAAAAACGTGTTGCTATTGAAGAAAGAAGACTTCAAATAGAGGAAGAAAAGCTCAATGTTCAGCGAGGAATATTGAATGAAATGACGATCATTCGCCAGTGGCTCCAGGCTAACGGCACAACTATTTTGAACATGTCTTAATAAAACATTGAAAATACGACTGCATCATTTTTCATGACAAAAAAGGGGATATACTGAAGGCTAATGTGCTGCCCTTGTATCAGCAAATTGTGTAACAATGAGTAAAGTGAATTGTGAAGGGGCACCTGGAATTCCTAATAGCAACCTTTTAAGTGAACCATTCTAAAAATTTTCTAGTCCTTGAGAGACATAAACCGAATAGCAACTGCATAAGCGAACCAATCAATAAATTTTTCAATCCTTCAACAAATGCTTGCACTAGCAGAGTCGAAGGCATGTTGAAGGGATCCAGAGTCTTCTCAAAAGTTGTCAGAAGTAGGTCTGCCTTTGATATATGCGCAATAATGGCCAACGATGCTAAGAGTTATTCATAATAAAAATGAAGTAATGGGTATTTGCTTAATAGAAGCAGGTGAAGCAGATTGCCCTCCATAAGTAAAAAATAAGCAAGTAAAAAGCACAAGTCATTAGAACACAAAGCGAGCTTTGCGAACATTTGACAGACTGGGGGAAAGAACAATTGTATCCTCAAAATGTGTTATTTGAAGCGTTCCTACTTTGACTATTTCAGGTGGTCTCTTAGGCACAATCCATCTTTATTCCGGAGGCAATTATTTATATGAGAGCAAAATAAGAAATTAATGGCTCCATTAAACTTCAAGTTAACAAATCTGTCAATGGTTTTCTGCAAACAAACGCAAAAGATTGTTGCGGGAAGTACGGCCTTGATGACGTAGTTCATGATCTCCTGCGCTTTCACAAATTACTGTTGCTGGCTGGTCCGGTTCCTCTAGTTGCATAGTAGCATCTGGTTCAGGAACTTCATCTTGACATGCAAGACTGAAGTTATGAAGAATAAAGCACACAAGGATCTCTGTACTTTGACGTTGTAATGGCAAAGTAAGAAGTCGGCTCAGACAGCGAAATCTTTGTTTGAGACATCCAAATGCTCGTTCGATCACAACTCGTCCAACTGATACTGCACGATTATATCGATGTTGTGATACCGTCATTGGGTTCACAAACGGCGTTGCTAGAAAAGGCAGTTGAGGATAACCACTATCTGCAAGTAAGATACCAGGTAAATGGCCGTTGATTAACTTTTGATACACAGAAGAATTTGAGAAAATCCTTGCATCGTGGAAGCTACCAGGCCATTCAGCAGACATGGATAAAAATCTGGTCTTCATATCATATACAGCTTGCACATTAATGGAAGGCCACCCTCTGTCGCGAATATTGCAGCTACGTGATTGCGTAATGTAGCAGCCTGAGCGCTGATTGGCCGCTGTGCGGTGCCTGCATGTCTGTGTTCGCATTGTCATAATAAAGGTTACCTTCGTGAAGCAAAGACGTGTTCTCTGCAAGAGTTAGATTCGGCACATGGCGCCCAACGTGGATGTGGTTTCACTTTCGAGAGAAGAGTGATACTACGGATAACTTGGATTTTTCGGTCCTTATCGTTACTGGAATTGGAGCTCTTCGCCTATGTTTATCTCACTTGTGGATTCGGATTTGGAGGCTGATTTTTCGTGAACTGATATTTCTACTCGTGAGAAGACTTACCTCTGCGGAATTGGACTTGGACATTTTCACCGGCAGAGTGCACTTACCTGTGTGAGATTGGACGTAGCAGATTTCATTCCTGGATCCGAAAGTGAGCTGTGCAACTAGTAGACAGTAAGCTGTACATGTAAATTCGCAAGTTCGCTAGCTATACTAGAAAGGTATTTTGTTGAGACTTACATGTACAATTCTCATCTCCATCTTGTTGAATTCCGTAATTTAACGTTGTCCTTTTTATTACGTATCATACTTGTGTCGCCTATATTGGGTTGCCTGTATTTTGTGCTCGTTAGTCGGTCACTAGCTTGGTGGGATTTCTTTCTCTAGTAATTCGATACTTGTACGACTTGCCATTATGGATCAAGAAAATTTATCAAAGACGGATATTCTACAGGAAGCTAGACAAAAGAGGAGCAGAATACGGGCTGTGGTTACTCGTTATGTGAATTCGGCTAGAACAAGTATGGATACTGCAGTTGAAGGTAGAGTTGAGAGTTTACGGAAAAATATTCAAGATAAAGCTACGGAACTCGAAATAGTCAATGATACCATTCAGAGGTTAATTGATGAAGATGATCTCGATGAGGATATAGATGATTGCCTTGATTACAGTTCGAAAATTTCAAGCAACTCTGAAATTATTCGATACGTATTATCGTACATATGAAAAGCGTACTGCACACTCGAATTGCAATGTAAAGTTGCCAAAGCTACAGCTCCCAACCTTCGCTGGGAATGAATTAGAGTTTCGAGGATTTTGGGATGTATTCAATACTGCTATTTTACAAAGTACAAATTTGACTGATGTGCAGAAATTCATTTATCTGAAATCATGTTTGTCGGTTGAAGCCAAGACTTGTATTGCTGGACTCTCATTGAGTGACCTACATTCGAGGAGTCTTGAGAATCTACACATTACCAGCGATCAGTATGAGATTATGCTAGTACCGCTCCTGTTGCAAAAGTTGCCAGATGAAGTCAGACTTCGAATCTTGACGAAGGACCATGCCGATGTCTATACATTGAAAGGGTTCATTTCATTGCTCGCTAAAGAAATTGAAAAGCGTGAGGAGTGCAAAGTATACAGCCAGCATTCGAACGACTTTCCTACTGGTAAGCCTGTATCGCAACACGAGACAAATTTTCAACACGATGCTAGTGCAATGTCTTTGGCTACTCACAGTGTTAGCAAGAATCAGTTGAAAAGGGACAAAAAGGTTATATCAAGGAAATATTGCGCTTATTGTGAGGCGACTGATCATTATTCATCTGATTGTCCCGTGATAAAAGATATAGAGTCAAGAGTTAGCTATCTGAAGGAAAATCAACGCTGCTTCATTTGCCTCCGAAAGTTCCATAATGCGAGAAATTGCAGACTGAAGAAACGTTGTCAGATATGTTCTCGTTTGCATCATATGAGTATCTGTACCCAGATCGATTGTGGCAAAATTTCGGATACCAGTACTGAAGTTCGTGATGTGTCGAGTAACAGAGTTGATAATCATGCTACCAGTAAGCAGCAAGTTACCCTGTACTTGAAAGGAAGTCGAAATGTGATATTGCCGTCCGCTAAGGTAGTCTTGCGTTCTGAAGAAGGAGAAGAGACTCTCATTCGTGCCTTATTGGATCAGTGTTCAACTAAGACCTTCATTCGGAGCGACTTTTGCAAAGATCTTAGTATGAAACCAGAGTTTGGCGAACTAGTTAAGGTTAATGCCTTTGGAGCGGAGTCTCAAACCATACTGACGGCAGGAAAGGTGCAATGCAAGATTAGAAAAGTTGACGGGTATGAGGAAATTCCCTTGGTTGCACAGGTGGTAGATACGATATGCGTACCCCAACCATCTTATCGACTTTCCGGTTTCAGTCAGTTTTCCGATCTTGAGTTGGCAGATGAGTATGATTACAGGGATGCTGATGAACCGATTTCGTTGTTGATTGGAGCCGATTTCTACTATGACGTCGTGACCGATAAGACAATTCGAGGTGAAGAAGGTCCAGTGGCACTTTCAAGTAGGGTCTGTTGGCTTGCATCGGGATTTCTGTCGGTGACCGGTGATCCGATTGAAGAGGTAGATGTGCTGCACGTTGATTGCGCTAAGACAGGCGATGAACTTTTGGAGCAATTCTGGGAGTTGGAGCATATTGGCATAACTGACAAGGGTGACGCGACAGGAGCAGAATTCTTGCCTGATGCTTCCTTTGATGTGGATTTAAATGCGTACTCAATTCAGTTGCCTTGGAAAATCGAAAAGAATGATCTTGCTTTGAAAACGAATTTCGACGTTAGCTTGAGAAGATTGAGATCGGTCTTGAAACAGCTAAGGAGTAATCCAGCTTTACTGTCGGAATATCAGCGCATTCTATATGAGCAGCTAGCATCAGATGTCCTTGAGTCAGTTCCAGATGCTCCTGATGGGTCGATTATCCATTATCTGCTACATCATCCAGTGATACGTCCGAATGCTACATCAACCAAAGTGAGAATTGTACTGGACGCTTCATCACATGCACGAGGTGAACCTTCTTTGAACGATTGTGTTGTCAAAGGTCCGTGCCGGCTGCCTCAAATTCCTGCCTTGTTGATCAAATTTCGTCTAAATCCCATCGCGATATTGGCAGATTTAGAAAAGGCTTTTCTCCAAATTGCTGTTGACAAGATTGACAGAGATGTCCTTAGAATCATCTGGGTAGAAGATCCACACGATGTTCGAGCCCCATTGAAGATATTTCGGTATAAAGCGTTGATATTTGGATTGAAATGCTGTCCTGCTGTATTGGAACACATTATTCATCTTCACCTTCTCAAGTTTGAAGAAAGCGAACCTGTATTGATCGAGAAACTTAAGAACGAGGTGTATGTGGATAATCTGATATCTGGCGAAAGCTCATTGGATAAGGTCATAGAACTGTTTCGAGAAAGCAGAGAGATATTCAGCAAGGGACATTTCAATCTCAGACAATGGCACACAAACGATCCAGAATTCCAGGAGTTTATTGAATCCCAAATCGGACAGACCGAGCCTGCTGTGAGCATCCCAACATTTGGTGAAGAGGAATTGAATCCGACCACGACGTCAAGCAAACACACAAAGGTATTGGGTCTTCTTTGGGACAATGCAAGTGATGAATTTATCCTAGATTTATCGTTCCTGAAGGATTTGAAGTCCGAACATTACCGTAAGCGCGAACTCCTGCATGTTACAGGTCAGATCTATGACCCTTTGGGTATTCTGTGTCCTATCTTGATACAGCCGAAGATGTTGTTTCAGAAAGTATGCAAATCCAAGAGTAAGTGGGATTCTTTGGTGGATGAGAATGTTGAACAAGAATTCAACATTTGGATCGAAGACGCGCTAAATTTGGTGTTCAGAGTTGGAAGATACATTCAGCTACTTTCGTCTGACATCATAGATGTTTTATTACATGGATTTTCGGATGCATCAGCGGTATGCTATGCTGCTGTTATCTATCTACGGATTGGGTATGTCTCCGGAAGAAACGAATGCTTCTTCATCATGGCAAAGTCGAGGATTGCACCCTTTGCGAAACCACAAACAATTCCTCGTTTGGAGCTACTCGGCACTTTGATTCTCTCTCGCTTGTTGTCATTCGTAATTCAACTATTTCCAAGTGTGAGGTATCACTGTTGATGCGACAGTAGGACGGTGTTGTTTTGGATACAGCAAGAACATAAGATATGGAAAACATATGTGCAGAACCGAGTTTGCGAGATTCGTCGTTTAGTTGGAGCTGACTGTTGGAATTTCGTTCCTGGAGATGCTAATCCGTGCGACGTCGCCACGAGACCCATAACTCCACGTTCTTTGAAGAACAATATGCAGTGGTTCAGAGGACCCGACTGGCTGCACTCTAGTCCAGAAGATTGGCCAAAGGATGTAACAGGTGCTGACACTGACGTCGTGAATGTCATTGATGCTGAGGTGGAGAGTGAGCCTCATGTAGTATTACATGTTCAAGAAATTCACAGCATTCTGAAGATTATTGACATGAAGCGTTATGATTCCTATGAAACTTTACTTCGAGTGTGTGCGTATGTCTTACGAATATCACCATCACATAGACGACTGCATGAACCCCTTCATTCCATTGAATTGTCATCTTCAGAGATCGACCACGCTGAGCTGCAATTGATTCGAGCATTACAAGAAGACGACTACGCCTCGGAGCTATCGCATCTAAAGCACGGCACTGCATCTACGGGCTTAACAAGGAATCTTCGTCTGGTCTTGGATGAGAATGGGCTGATTCGTACACGAGGTCGTTTATCTTCCTGTTTGACAGTTGAGGCCAATTGTCCTGTTCTCCTACCAAGAAATGAGAATTTCTGCAGACTGTTTATCAATTATGCGCATGGGAAGACTTTGCATGGCGGTGTTTCTGCAACACTATCGAAGATTCGAGAAAGGTACTGGCTTCTGAAAGGTCGACAGGCAGTGAAACGTGAATTAAGAAAGTGCTTCTGGTGCAAACGCATTTCTGGTCTTCCTTACAAGAATACGCCTATTCCAGATTTGCCACATTGTCGAGTTGAGATGTACAGAGCTTTTCAAACTGTTGGTCTGGACTATTGCGGCCCATTGAGATACCGGTCCGGGGAGGATAGATCGCTGAAGTGCTACGTGTGTCTCTTTACATGTACAGCGACGAGAGCCGTACACCTGGAGTTGGTATCGGACTTGAGCACAAGGACCTTTCTACGTGCGTTTCGAAGATTCTGTTCAAGAAGAGGAATCCCGTCTGTCATTAGTGACAACTTCTCGTCATTAAAGCGGGCGTTCAATGAGTTAACAGCAGCGTCTGAAGATCCACTTGTTAGAAGACATGTCGCAGTACAGCGCATCGATTGGAAATTCATAACAGAATACAGTCCCTGGCAAGGTGGGTTTTATGAACGCCTGGTAGGAGATCTAAAAACAGCGCTCAAGAAAGTCCTGAAGTTTTCCACACTGGAATTCGATGAGCTACAGACGGTGCTCACAGAAATTGAGGCTGTCATGAACTCAAGGCCATTGTGCTACGTAGCAGAAGAAGTTGAGCAGGTGATCACCCCCTCTCATTTTCTTATTCTGAAAAGGCATATCTCGGAACCAAGTGCAAGGAATTCGGGAAGTCCTCCAGTTGAAGTCAACCTGGTAACAAGACTCAAAGGATGCAGAAGATTTCTTGATAGGTTCTGGAGAGTATGGTACGAAAGATACATCACCTCATTGAGAGAAAGAAGCATGAAGAACTCAAGAGCATCAAATGCTGTTCCAGCTGCCGGTGACATCGTGCTGCTAAAGGAAGACAAGCCCAGACTACAATGGAAGATTGGAAGAATAGAAACATGCACGCGAGGAAGAGATGGAGCTACGCGTTCGGCTCTAGTTAGAATTGTTAGCGGGAGGGGGTCTAACAAGTTAGTGCGTAGACCGACAAAGTTATTGATCCCCCTAGAATCGAGCACTAATTCTGAGTCATGATTTGGTATGTTAAAGAAACATATATGTATATTGCATTACAAGTATATTCGCTTCATGCATATTATCTTTTGATTGTGTCGTTACATAAGTTTAGTCATGATGAACTTTAGACGATGTATGTCAGGCGATTGATCTGATTATTGATTAATTTATGAACAGTGAAATTTCCTATGTACCTGATTTCCTAACTGATTATTTCTACGTTCTCTCTCGTGATCATTTGAAGAATTGAATATGTACCCTGAGATCTTGTAAATAGTTTGGTCTGTTATTTTCTCAATCACAGAGTTCTCTATTTTTTGTGACTTTGTTTTTGCGTTGTGGCGACAAATGACATGTATGACATGATACGCATTTTCGAGTTGTTTTATGTTCAATTGAGTACTTGAATTTTGAATTTTCTGTGAAAATTTGGGGGACTGTCGCGAATATTGCAGCTACGTGATTGCGTAATGTAGCAGCCTGAGCGCTGATTGGCCGCTGTGCGGTGCCTGCATGTCTGTGTTCGCATTGTCATAATAAAGGTTACCTTCGTGAAGCAAAGACGTGTTCTCTGCAAGAGTTAGATTCGGCACACCCTCTTCGGTTGATGTAGTGATCTGGATAAGACTCGGAATGACGCTTCAGAATTTCAATGTGAGTGCAATCAATTGCTCCAATTACATTAGGCACACGACAATACGCTTCAAACTCGCTCTTTATCGGCGTTAAATCAGGTGGGAATGAAATGTAAGTCTTGCTGTGTAAGGCAAAGATAGCTTGCATTACTTGCCAGTTGCTTCTTGAAACGGTTGACTGATCCACACCAAACCAGGCGCCCAATGTTCGCTGAAACGTTCCGCCTCCCAAGTAATTCAAGCAAAGACAAAATCTTTGTGTAGGCGCTAGCGGATGATTGCGATTTGAGTTCGAGGTCAATGCTGATTCCTGAGAGTCGATAAAAGTGATCAAATTTTCTCGATCGAATCGAAACAATTGCTTCAGTTCGCAACTGTCGAAGGAATCAAGGGTCGATAAAGCGATCTCTCAAAACTCGCTGTTGTCGAAAACTTGACCGCATATATTCATCAATTAACAGAATGTTCATCTTCACGCATGAGTTTCACGCACTGCAATCTGCTGAAGTGTGCATCTGCGATATGTTGAAGTATATAAGTCTCATCTAGATAAGTAAAAAGGTAATTAGGCTTGTTCTAGTATGTACTCGGTAGTAAGATCTGTTGGTGCATATGAAATTTATTAGGGAATTCCTGTGTGGATAGTTTGTACTGGGTAGTTCAAACTCGACAAACAGTTTGGTGCATATCGATTCCTAGTAGAAGTTGAACAAGCAAGTACAAACTATCTAGCAAAATGTTCGTGCATACCACCCAACTTATCAATAATCTTGTGAGAAAGAATTCAGTTTCGGAATTGATTAAACCAGCTTGTGTCAATTACTCACGACATTGAATTGATCACAATTACTATTTACATTACTATCAATGTAACTAAAACTATTGCTTTGAGAGAGAGAGAGAGAATCGTTTATTTGCATGAATTGAAAATCACAGATACATTTAATTTCATAATAATTAAAAGACAAAGTCAAAAAGTCATGTTTGAGCACAGATACAAAAGTTATTTAACAACAGCTTCTGAAGTACAAGAAGAGTCTCATCAAGTAAAAAACACGCCGTTGGCAACAGCACAAAAACATGGGAAAAACGAGTTCAAACGCCTACTTGTAGCTGAATAAGGCAAACAATAATGACTCGACCTCATGAGGCGTTTGGGCACAAATTGGTGAAGAGGATGACAAGGATTCGACTCACATTTATGCAGAAATTTTAGACCATACTCTCTGAATACAATTGACAACTCACGGAACTCAACACATGAACATCCGTGCCCACAGATCAATCTATGAGCACGCTTTTGAAAGCACTCTAACTTATAAAGTATGCCAACAGGTAAATTTCCATACGTCGGCGAGGCAAACAAAAGCAACGATGTAATCACAGCATGGTAGACAATAATAAGTTCCTTTCTTGACAAAACTGGCTTCAGGCAGCGGATAATGTACAATCTGCAAGATGCACGTTTAACAGTCTCACTGATTTGATGGTTCCATGATGATCTGTCGGAAAAGATGAAACCGAGGATACGTAGATGATCAACTCTGGGGAAAACGCTCGTCGAAATTTGATTCTCCGGTAACACTGACTTTTGTAAAAGCAGTTCCTTGCACTTCCCAGAATTGAGTCTAAGCCCGCTGTCAGTAAATTTCTCCTCAATGAGTTGAGATGACAAAACTGTTCTGATACTTATTTCCTTGTGATCTCTTCAATGATGGTTATGTCGTCAGCATATTTAATGCATCGAATACACTCAGCATCAAAATTGATGGAACCCATAAAAGCCGCGAACAACAAGGGCCCGAGGACAGAACCCTGAGGAACTCCTGAAATTGCGTCTTCCCAAGGGCCAAAACAGCCATATATTCGAACTCTGAACTTCCTGCCAACCAGATAAGACTGAAGCCAACTCAAAATTCCATGGTTCAGACCAGCTCGATTGAGATAATTCAACAGACGATTGAACTGTAATGTGTCAAAAGCCTTTGACAGGTCCAAACATATGATACGAACAGCTATCGTTTCCGGCGAATCCAATGATCGTGTGATGGAGTCTTGTATAGCGACCAGAGCACTGGTTGTAGATCCTGAAGTTCGGTAAAGGCTGGTTGATTCCGTAAAGTGGAAGAAGCTTATACATGTATTTTATTTCACGCGATACGATTCGTTCGAATATTTTGCTAATAACCGATGTCAAGGATATTGCGCGAAATTCATTAAGTTTTGGTCTGCTCTTCTTTGGTATGGGTTGTACAATAGCTTCTTTAAAACACATAGGAAATGTCTTAGTTTTAATGAATCGGTTAAATATCCAACACAAAGGTTCACAAAGAAGATATGCACCAACAACCAATAGTCTAGTTGGAATACCATCAGCGCCGATGCCTTTGTGGGAATTTAGATGCACTAATTCATTCAGCACTTCACAGGGAGAAATTTGAAAATCCCAACGTTGATTCTGAATCGCCGCCAATGAAACATCGTCAGACGCATTATAATTGCACTTGAAGACAGACGTAAAGCAGTTCAACATATCCCTGATGTCAGTAAATGTACATGTATGTTGCAAATGGCGGAACGAGTCAGATGATCTGGTACCCTTAATCTCACTAACAATCTTCCATAAGCCGTTGGTACTTTGCTTGTGCTTATTAGCCCATTGCATCTTGGCCTTTATTATTTCGTCCTTTACTTTGATCTTGTAATGCTCGCACATTGGCCAGTTCCTGCTTCGAAAAGCCTCCCAACGCCTGTTGATGAGCATTTTCAAAAGGGGAGTAATCCATGGCTTGTCCTCAGACGTTAGAGTAACCATTTCACGAGGGATAACAGATACACACTTACACAAGATTTCATAAAATTTGCTGCACATTACATCAATGGAGTGCGTGTTTTCAATCTCTGAAAAGTCAGAGGATGACAGACGGGAAATAAATTCCTGAATGTGAGACTCGCGAAAATCCCAAACGGGGAACTCCTGACAGACACATTACTTGCCTCAAACAAAGATCTCAGAAAAACAACATTGTGGTCTGAATTACCGATCGGGGGACCAACGCAAGCGCTTTGCTAAAAAAATTCACATAACTCGGCATCGATGAAAATTTTGTCCAGGATTTTGTCAGACCTGGTGGGATCATGCACTTTATTTGACAAAGCCAAATCTTGATAGAAAATTTCTGAAGAAAAGTCATTGAAATCTCCAGCTACTATGACATTGCAATCAGGAGAGAAGTACATGATCAATTTCATTCAAAATAAATTCAGAAATTTTACAATGTTCATCCCTCTTTAAGCCAGGTGGAATGCACAAGACACAGCAAAGGACATAGCGGGAGCGAAAATGCAACTTCACAGACAGGATCTCACAGAAAGGGGGACATTCAGCAGTAGGTGTGTGCAATGAAGAGTTAATGCTGTCATTCACATACATACAGACACCACCGCCTATTCGGTCTCTTCGATCCATACGATACAAATGAAACGAGGGATGGTAAGTAGTCCATCCATAATGTTTTCTGTAAGCCAAGATTCGGTTATCATCAAAACTCCCGGTTTTAGACTTAGTCGTGTAAGGTTCAGATCGTCGAACTTGGGAAGAAGGGAACGTATATTGCACAGAAACAAGGAAATGTCACTGATTGGATGTTCTTTAAAATCTTTCAATGAAAATTTTGAAATTGAGAACGAGCCACAATTTTATTGCAATAAATGACAATATCTTCACCATTTTCGCGACGTCGCTTCAGTTCAGTTCTCAAAAAATTTTCCTTTCCTTGCTGTAGAGGAGTGAGATCGTGATGCACATACACTCTTCGAAAATTTGCTGAGTTGCGTAATGATTTGGACTTCCTCAGAATATCACTTTTCTTAATGTGGTCATGGACTTATATTTTGAGGAGACGAGTTCCGTCACTGCGACTTTTCCCAATTCGACGATGGCCTGATATTTCGTCATCAGAGACATCAAAGTTCATTTCATTAAATATTGCATTTAACTTTGACTTATCCCAATCGGTCCTTTCTTGGATGGTCCCAGTAGATTTCTCAGGGATGCCGTGAAAAATCAAACTGTTCATTCTCACCGTACGATTTTGAACCTCTTCCAAGCAACAGTCAAAAGCGCTCTGTGTTGCCTCACCAACATGTCGCTTCATTAGAGCGAGATCATTGGCTAACTCTGTGTGATCTGACCGGATAGATGTTATTGAGACCTCAATCGCATCGATGCGGGATGACAATTTGCTTTCTAAATTACGGAGATCTGATCTCAAGGCAGTAATTACAAAATCCCGAGATTCCTGGATCAACTTTTTCAACTCATCGACTTGAGACATTGAGATAGCACCAGAGCGTATATTAGGCTTTAGAGTGACCATCATCAAAAGAGAGAAGCAAAATGATGCAAAAGTTCGTCCTCTATTTTGAACCCGTTACCACAGAGATGTAAGTCCCAAACGCTAGCCACAGCCTTACGCAGCACACAAGCAAGTCCTGTCAAAAGACGCACTTACTCCGAATTGCCGAGAATCACGTGCATTACAGAAAGAATTCACGAAACGTCACCACCCAACCACTGGACAATGTCACCGACGTGAAGCAATGGAAGTGAGAGATCACTGACAAACGGCGTGTATATTCCTTATTTCGATGATAGGCGACGAAGGAGACAATGATGACCAACACAACCTGCGTAGCAAGATGAACGAGAACGAGCGGAATCCAATGATAAAAAAATTTTCGAGAATAGTTTGAAAGGACCGACGGTAAACACAGATATCAAAAACACAGCGAGACAGCAGCGACCACGCACCACTCTCGATGGACACTCTCATTGGTGTCCATTTTTGCATTTACTTTAGACTGGTGGTTCTCAATCTGGGTTCGATCGAAAGGCTTAGTTCTCCCCATGAAAATGTGAATAAATAACTAGAAGCGACACGCTACCCAAGCGTCGTTTCTAGTCCTTATATATCCATTGTTGGTAAAGAAAGTGGCACTTGAGAATTATGGAATCTATTTCTTCTCAAAAATTACATCATCTTGTTTCCCATCCTCGGTTCCATCATCTCTGAAATTTTCAGTGAAATAGGACCTCATTCTTGTCTTGTACAGGAGATCTTATACAAATCGTAGCGTACCCTCATATTGCTAAGAAAGCCCTCGAGATGCTCATACCGTTTGTTGCAACAAATTTTTGCGAGCAGTCTTTTCGATGATGTTAGATATAAAAACGAAGAAATGGTGCATACTTTGTTGCGAAAAAGAAGATGATATGAGAGTGGCACTACCATGGTGAAGCCGCGCATTTCTGAAATAGTCTCCAAATGGCAACAGCGACAGTCACTTTGATTTTCAGTAAGTAAATATTCATTTTGCTTTTGTTTTTTAGTGAAATTCATATTTTGTTGGTTTCTTTCTTTGACATAAGGATTTTGTGTGCAAGTGATGCATGGTACAGTTTGTGCACTAATACAATAGTAATTAAATACATATACATATATCTTTTTGAATTTGAAGAAAAAAGCACATTTTATTTTTTCAACAACGAAGGGTTCAATGAATGCATGTATGGAACTTGTGGGGTCCAGTACCGCCAACTAGGTTAAGAACCACTGCCTTAAACCATTGCCAGTGTTGCACTACATGTACACGTGTTCCATCATCTTTTTTTCCGGACAGATATTCTAAAGTTGATTACGATAGCTCCTTGAAGCAAAAAGACCGCGCTTGTGGCGTTAATATTAAATGATATTGTCTTTTCTTCTTCTCTAAAGTGTTTTTGCTTTACATATCTGTTAATGTTCAGCTTTGATATACTACACTGAGATATCGAGGCTCGTGGATGGTAAGATAATTTGTTTTTGCTCTTACACCTATTCTTAAAGTTGTATGACTTAAAGCTTTAAGCCGGGGTTCAGGAAGGGTGCTTTTCTTTTTCCGAGGGGAAATTATGTTAGCTTTCTGATTCAGATTTTCCGATCAGCAATATGGATTCTGGCAGGTGGAAGATTATCATTACAACGCTGCTTGATTTTGACTTTGTCAATGCGCTTCGTCGTAAAGTTCTTTTCAAAAGGGTTAGCAACACTTGTACATAGGGTAGGCTACATATCTATGGCAACACGTTATCGACGAGGTAATTCGAACTACGGGCTATTATGAACACTTAAAACTACTGAATGTAAAGTAATTGCATTTAAATTTTTAAACTGCTCGGCCAAAAATGTAGTTGATTAAAATTGCAAATTACTCATCAGATAATGTAATTTATTATAATCACTAATTATAGTAATTGTAATTACGTAATTGATTAATCGCAATTACAATTGCAACACAAGTCTGGATAAAATACTTACACACATGTTGTGAATAAATGTGCAATTCTTAAACAGCCCTCCAGATAGATCATCAAAAGCATCATGATAATTCTATAACATAAAGCTGTTTAACCTTCAGTCGCCTGAAGTCGGTTCAATTTTGATCTTAGAAGAATTTTTTTAATTTTTCATGTAAGTAGTACCATATCAAATGTAACTACAGTTAAACAAGCTCATGTTGCAATGATATCTGTGTAGTAATTGATTACCCTCGGAATTCCTTTTATATTATGGTATAATTGTATCTTTCAAATTTGAGTGATATTTGACTATCTTACTAGTTTTGTCAAACTTCATTGAATTGAAGCATGTATTCATGTCGAAATGTATTCATAGACAAAAAGTAACATTATTCACTTAAACAACCCCCATTTCATCCGTCTATTATGCAATCAAATACCACGATGACGCAAAAATAATTATTCATCAATTTCCATTTAAAATTTGATCTGATCGAAACTTCTAATTACCAGCGCATGTTCTTATTTAGTTGAATGAACGAGAATATCATAAATGAAGGCTGTATGCAATTCTCCATGCCTCAAATTGTTATTAGATGCGCAGCAAGGGTCGTAGATTACATCATTGAACACGCATCTGCCATTGCAATTGCATTCCCAGCATTATAATGTTCGAACTGTGTGAACTTTTATCAGTGAAATCCTGCACACTCAGCATATGAAGAGGAGTTAGAGGAATACTGCTTAACCTGAACTGTTTCAATCGCGACTGCATCAAAGTAATCTATGTTCAATTTGACCAAAAGTTTCGTCTCACTTGGACTTTCAGATGAGGAAACAGCATACTGAAACAGCACGCTGATTTCGTCATTAAAGCTCGATTCAGGTGGCTAAATATTCGTATTACGACCCAAATGAATATCTGTTTCCACCGGGCTTTAATACTAGTTGCATTTCCATTGTAACCGTATTGAAGCCCGCGCGAATAGAAAGCTGACAAGCATCTATATTACAAGTTAGCAGCAGTACTTCATATTTTTAAGTGAGGCCGACCGAAAGCCATCGATGACAATTTCTTTAATAAAACAACTGAGCAATTGTGTCCATGCGGTATTTTTCAAATTTACCGAGAATTTGAAGATTTTATTCCATTGTTTATGCTCACAATGAATGTTGTAGCTGCAATTTTTCTAGTTTCCTGCATGATATCATCTACACATGTAAAACCATGTAAAATATTGCTCAATACCAAATTCGACCGAGTGTAGGAAGAGAAAATGTCCTCAGACTTGATCTTCAGCAGCCGCAGACGCTGCGTTTCGCCCTACAATAGTTCGCTAGTACATGTAGGACCTACATACGTGTATGTATAATGGCCTAATAATGGACCATGAATCTTGCATGTCTATAATTTTCATGATTTCTACAAATGTATTTAATTCCAAAAAGTATTTAATTATACAAATGGGTATGTAGGGTTTCATCTTTATCAATCGGTGGTAATAACAGGATCATTCAAATTGTATTAATATTCCAGAATGAACTTCGTGAAGCTCTGTTTCGAAAACATAAAATACTAGAAGTAGGTCTATTTAGTGTGCAATTTAATGTATAGGACATTTTCAATATCATCTCATTGATATTGTGCAATACACGAGACCAACGCCTCAATGAAAATTCATCGAAGTCAAAACCGTGGTTGCGAGTCACTGTCTTTAATAATGGAGGATAAATCCTCATTTACATTTTTGACTCGCCTCATTGTCATCCTTCCTATTCACATGTATAGTAACTTATAGAAGTTCAACGTAGATGCTTATATGGAATTGAAGGCATTGTCAATGCTCTTAATGTGTGGCTATAGAAGCTTCACTTCATTATAACATGCCAAAGCCGAAGAGCAGCAATTTGCCTTAAGAAAATCGAACCTTGAATCTGATCATTTATTGTAGATATTGCTTCAGGGATAGAATGGCTACTTTTCTTGCAATGCCGTTTGAGCGTTGAAAGAAAGAAAGATGATCCGTAATAATCTCATCCAATCAAATTTTCAAGGTCAGTTTTCCAACGTTATTTCGTATACCATGTTCTGAGAATCGAAGTAGCACTCTGTCGAGGAAATGTCATTAGACGATTATTAGACGGTATTGATCGCTGACATATGGGTTTCCTTGTTTAGTTAATCTTTTTCACTTTGAATTATTTCGTTTTCATCATTGTCTCTGGAAAAGCGAACGAGTAATTAACAAGGAATTGTGGTTTTCCTAATAGGAAAAAAGGAATTGATTGCTTAATTGTTGATTGTTGTTTTTAATTGATTGTTCTATTGTTTAATAAAAATAGCCCCTTCACTTTTTAACATTTTCATTTATCAATTTTAAAGTCGATGATTGCATGTTGCGTCGTCAGTGCTGAGTCTTTGTTTCCTGCCATGACAACTTAGTCAAATTCGACATTTGGTGAGTGAATGGAGCGATTTTAGTATGATAAAGAATGTCAATGTACATTTTGAAATTGTGTTTTAGACAAACATTCTCGTGATGCTGGTTGCAATATAGAAATGATATTTGACATATGACTTCGAAAAGCTCCTATAAGACTTTTTGCAAAATGTATTCTTCTTTTAATCTTCATAGTTGAAATTTTGAGGTTCTAATCGATAAAATTATTTTTCTAAGGGTTTTCCAGTGCGATGGCTAGACTTGATACACCACTGCTTATAATCATAATGCAGACAGTATTTCAAGTACTTTCATTAATTCCCTAAACGTGCGAAAGTGTTTAATGCTCACGTTTTAAGAATGCCTAAAACTAAACCGCTGAAAGGCTGACGTTTCGTAAACATGGAATACTATTCGTCCACCAGGAGTAGCGTAGCCGTTGGCAAATGCTTTTAAGTAGCATTTCCTAAATGTTAAATCATTTCAATTTTAAGTGTGATAGGAATTATGTACATCTATCATTTGCTGGACTACACACGTTATTGCGCTTTCTATAGAAGAGCATGGAAGTTGTACATACAATCGTGTTAACTTACAAGGAATTCTTTGTTCTATGAATACTTGTAATGAGAACGTCTTCCACGTGAATTATACGAAAAATATTAAAATAACAGAAAATTTTCACGGTGAAAACCTATATGTGGATATCAATGGCGTAGCGTGCTTTCAGGCCATAGGCCTTCGCCACACAATGGACTCCTGTTTATATACCAGACAACTTGAAATTTGACGCATTTAGATGACTAATTAGACGTTAATCTTAATTTCAGTGAATTTTCAAGCCTAAAGTATGCATGTATTTTCAACGTTATGGTGTGCTTTGCTACCGAATGAAATGGAAGTACATGTAATAAGTAAACTCTAGAGATTTCTAAGTGATAATTGCATTGAAGTCCATATACTGCCCTGAACGCACTGATTCGCAATTATAAGTGCATTCATTTATTTTTAGTCTAATGTGACAGACAATTTTCTTAACAGTGTCATTGTGAGCTTGCGAACCTAATCTTATTATTCGTCAATTCGGCCCTGTCTGCCGAGCATTTTAATCTTGAAATTGCAATGAAAATGGGATGGTTTTTTGCTCATGACGACCTGAAAGTTACGTATTGCTCAGTATAGCTAATGAGATCTTAGTCTAAGAACCAAACAGAACATCTCTCTGTTTGGAAAGCACAACATGTAGAATAGTTTGCTGCGTTTATTACAGCCTGTCAATCACTCACGCATTCCATATTTAGAGAGCTATCAAGATATGCCTACTTTTTATTTCCTTCATGAGCAGTTTCCATTTCGTGTTGATCGAGCTTCGTGTGTGATGGTTGATTTTTCGTCTACTTGATAGGTGTGGCTTCAGGGGACAGGTGTAGTTAATCAGCCGTTAATCAATACTGCTTATGAGATTGTGATACTAAAAAGAATATCACCGTTAACACAGTTGAAACTATGGAATCTTCATTGATGCACATAGTCACATTCATGCTTTATTCAGCATTCATTCACGGTGTCACTGTTCCAACGTCACCACATTGTCATAACGTGTGTATAAAGCTGATCTGGTTTGTCTGCTCAGTTTTTGATTCTGTGTGATGTATGAGCGTCATGCACTAGCGTCAAAGTGTATGACACTTGTAGTGAAGGCAGGACACGGAAATCGTGCTCTCACTGTATGCATATAATATGGTATGCTGTATAATAACTGTATACATACTTTTGGATGGAATAGTCTAATAATAGATTATTTCTTTAAGCTGGAAGCATTTAGCTTGCAGCACCGCTGAAGGTTAGCGAGGATTTTTGTTTTGTTACATTTACCGGCAAGGAAAGACGATATTTAGACGATGTGATTGGAAGTTTGTGCGCTACCAGATACAACAATGGGAACAGCGCATCAACGAGTGTGTGTGTAGTGTGTGCAAACGAGTGAAACAGCTACTCCGTGTGCGAGCCAAAATTCATCAGAGCGTTCATGATGTGATATTGAGACTTGAAAAATTGCTAAGTTGTGTAGAATAATCAGAGCAAGATGAATACAAAATAATGATGCTACTTTTCTGTAATATACATAATGGTAACTAGATTTTGTACTGCCCTGCGCCGAAGGCCCCGCAGGCACATAGAATACGCTACTGGTGGATATATTGCGCATCTCACTCATTTATTTCCACTTAGAGACAGATGAGAATAGCACTTGAGTTCTGATGCAACTTTTTTGGCAAACACTATGCGTTTCGGCCAACAACGCCGGTCATCTTCAGGCGAATGACTTTTATCACTCAGCGCATTGAATTGAGTAAATGACAACTAAGCATGTTCCATGAGCGAATACTAAGCTAGGAATACACAGTCTAAGGACATAGAATTAGAAGAAAAAAACAAAGACAAATAATACAGATGAAACATGATACTTACAATGTAAGAAAAATAGAGTGAAAATTAAGTGACCTAAAATCAAAGATAGAAGAAAATACAGTTCAGCGAAAAGCTGAAGAATTCACTGATTACTCAGGACGTGCTTGGTGTGGTTCGAACACTGCAGCTTCAGTGCTCATAACGCCTCTTTGACGACCGTTTTCCTTGAACCCTGTTACTCCTCAAGAACCTTCAGGTCAATAAAGTTGACGTTGTCGTCGGTCTCAAAAACTGCTTCGACACTTCGGAATGTTCCATGTCTGCTTGTCTAACGCATCTTTTGTACTCTATCTCTGTTCGATTATTCTTAATGTCTCACCCACGTAACTCCAATTGCTTCAATTGAATAGCTCCAAAGTCTTTTTTCAATGTTATTTGCACATATTAGAGTGGGTCATGCGTATATTAATTGACTAAGACAAAGTGTCCTCAAACAACCAAAAATGCATTTGTCCGAAAGCTTTATGATCCACTGTGCCTGATATTTCGTCCATGGTAAGCTTTAAGCTTTCGAATGGATCTATGCAGAGAATATAGGCCTGTGCGGTACAGGTAGACATTTTATTTCTGCATCAATAGTAGTGGTCGCGGTTGCTCGTAGACTATTCCCGTTTTTCTATTATCTACATGTAAATTACTGTATTTCAACGTCCGACTGTTGAAATGTTTGTGTGCCAAATGTGTCGGTTTGCAATTTAGTCGAAATATCTCGAAATTAATATGAGCCCGCATACATCCTACGTTTGTTGATGGTTGCGAATTGACGAGTTTACGCATTGAATTGGGGACGCTAGTAGATTGAATTATTGCCAATATTCTGTTGTCCTTGATGTTCGTAAACATAAGTCGGAACATTACTAAAAAATACCTTAAATCGCACTAAAAATGAAAGAGCTTCAAAATGATGCAATAGGCCCATTATAGTTCGTCAATATTCAAATTGTTTCATTATTTGTTGTTTTATTCAGTAACACGGTAACCTTTATTCCCTTTTCAAGATTGCTCCTGCGTGTCTCCGAGGTAAAGTATCAAAGCCATCTCGTTAAAAAACGGCTCTGTGGTCTCCGTTGCACAGTGGTCAAGTGCTTGGCCTGGCGATCTTATGGTCTAGCGGTCGAGCCCCGAAAGTGTCATCGGAAGTCGGCAGGAAGGGCATCCGGACTAAAAGATGAAAAAGCTCCAGAAAATTCTGACTGCGTCAGCAACGTCCAAGCCCACAATATGGGGGAGTGGTGACACTAAAGCTTCATTTCGTTAACTAACGAGTTTTTGCAATGCAGCCTTGAAGATAAACGATTCATAACTGATCGAATTATCATTCAACGAATCTTTCTATGCGATACTAAGGACAGGAGGATTCTAAACTTGACTTTAATAACTCAAGCTTTCAAATTTGTGCGATTTGTTAGGATGCATTTGCCATTTTTAGTCTTCAATTTTGTACTCGTCGAAAAGTAACACTTGCCTTGCTTAAATTTGAAGTTTGATGGCTCTAAACGAAAAACAGCCGATTAAACACGTTGTAAAATGAACTGATATCAAGCCATTACGCCATTATGATTTTCAAATCCTTTGATGTTCTTCTCTCTACCGTTCGTACATAAATGCATATTATCAATTGCACTTGAAGATATGTATTTTTTACATTTGGTATGTCATTTTGTGCCAGTGCATTTTCCTCGATATTATTGACTGCATTTTAATCTTTTTAGAGGTTTTGTTATCATAATAATCGATAGAATTGGTTTATGGAATGTCGCAGTAACCTCATGATTTTAAATTGAATTACCTCATTGCTACCTCACACGTCGCCTGATTATGCTTGTTCCACGCACTTTCTCGAATCTTGAATAAGTGCATAAATTGTATCGGCGTATGAGAACGTTGGTTTTGTCTGTAAAATGATGACATTCAAACTTCTACATCTGGAGAAATATATTTCACTTAGGTCAGACATCGTCGTTGAGTTGAATGTTTTCACACTTGATTAATATTTGAAAAATACGTTTTTCGTGAACATTATTTAGCATCGGAAATGGGTTAGGAATCTTCTGCACAAATGTCTCGTTATTCAAATGTACCGCAAAACTCTCAAGAAGTTAGTGGCAGATAATTATCGACAAACATGTGAATAAATGAAATGCCATAAATAAAACACTACTACTGGTGATTTCAATTGTCATGACAAGGAAGTCTGTTATCTACCCATTTCAGGTAGGTAGATCAAATATTTTCCGTATTGAAGAGATGCTAATGACAAAACAGGCAAATCTTCTTTAATATTTCATCTGAATACATGGTGAACAGTACCCATCATCATTCAATTCAATTCACAGTGCCAATTCACTATCACCATTGACCGCATAATTTAATCACTTAAAAGTATAAGCAGAATTGCAAAATATTATATTCTACTTCAGTTGAAAAATGGAACATATTTGAATGGCCACTATTTCATCCGCTATCAAGAACTGTGAGCAAGTCGAGTTCACATCCGTCAACATCGACATCACTCCTGTTAGATATGCAGCCATTAAACGCAGTAAATTTGAAGACGCCATTAGCATAAAATGAATTGAGTATATCAACTTTACTCCGGGTGAGGCTTCACATTAAATAGGATTGAGCACACATGTACATGTATATAGGCATACACTATATAACCGTATGCAATGAGATTAATATAGGTTAGAAAAATGTTGCCAACATCTCAACGAGAAATTGATTTATATTTTTGCTTCAATGCAAACTTGATTCATTGCAGCGGTATTCTACCATTGAAGGACTCTGCAGAGTCAACATATTTTCTGTTGTGACTGCAGCATGCATTCCACTATAGAGAAGTATGTAGTCAGATTGTCAACTCAAAAAAGTATCTGTATACAGTGAAAATTTTTAAATCCTGCGGTCCAAAAAATTATTTGAGCAGTTTTGAAGAAGCTAAATATTTGCAAGTTTAAATACTACCGACATGACGCTCCGTTATAAGTAGTATGAAACAAGTTGGGTATCAAGAGGAATGAACATTTGCTAAGAAGCATCGTAACTAAGCGGAAATTATGCTGATGATCAAGTAAAAATCTAATGAACGGCATCATAATGGAAGTCTTCATGAAAAAGTCGAGATCTTATTGTGCTGTCGTGGCTGAAATTTCATGTTTTCAATTCAATTTTCATCGTCATGAATTTATGATTCACTAAATTCATGTTTCACTTCTTGAATCTGAATGTGATGTGGACCCATTTACATCTTTCAAAGTTAATTGAAATAATTGTCTTTGATTATGTGATTTTGCTCTGCCAGTGGCAGCTGTTGCCTGATCACGTTTAACACTAGAAGGACGGGAAAATTCTACTACCTAGAAAGACGGCTGCCGTCATTTTGACGGCAGAAATATTTTTTATTTAAAAAAGAACTTATCTTTTAAATGCAAATAGATTCGAAGATAAAACAGAGCATAAAGATAAAATATTGCGAAGTTGCACCAAGTATTGTTTATAAAATGACCTAATTTTTCCAAGATACTCCATAATTTTGAGTAAAATAATATTTAATTTCACCTATCGTCAAAATGACGGCTTCCGGCTTTCTAGGTGTAACTGCTGTTTATTTGTAATAGAACGCAGTTATAATTATGTTCATTTCAACATTATAATTTAGATGTAAAAATAATAAAAGTCACGAAGTTTCAAATCGATTGGGTGATTTCTCGAAACACACTAAGCTATTAAGTTAGCATAGCCGTCAAAATGACGGCCTCCGTCCTTCCAGTGTTAAGAAGATTCTCTTGATGTTCAGCAGGAAAGCAATAGCGCAGGTCATCGAGTTGCCAGTTTATCAGACATTACCTCTCCAAGGCTGTCATGACACGGACGATCTGTAAAATAATATCATTTCCTTTGGCGTTATTCTATCATGATCAGTTAATTACGTTTTAATTTCTTCAAAGCTGCATAAATGTGCATATCTCATATTTGGAAATAATTCCGACTGCATCCCCCTAGAGTTCAATTAATAAAATCGAAAGTGTATACACATTGGGGATTTAATAAATGCGGAGTTACCACTCTACCTAATATACTTACTCTATGCATTCCACCCTAAAGGGAGCAAATACATATTTCTAGAGCATTTCCGTTGCCTATCGGTATATCTAATATTTTGAGGATAGCCTTCTTGATCATGCATTTACTAGATTAGTTGTGTGCTAAAAATTTGGGTAGTCGCTTGTATGAACGATAGCTGTATTATATCAGTTGGCAATTGCCACAAAACTTTCAGTTATATTTATTTATCTTCATTCAAACTACAGTAAATTTGATTCCAACAATGGTTAACTTTATCACATAATATAAAAGGATTCCTTCAATACCGAGTCATTTCTTTCGATAACCGAACTAAATTCATGCTAATTATGTATCTCATAGCTCATACTAGTGATGCAATGTGCATTTATAGAATATTGTAAAATCATTTCAATCTAGATATTCTTAATTTTGTTTCATAAAGCATGAATCATGCCGTCGTAAAGGAAGCATTTGTTTCTAATTCTATCTTATTATTGTTAGGGAATTTTAGATTTTCTGCATGCACCTGCAGCCAAAGCGATTTGTCATGAAGGAATTCGATATTCTAGAAATTATGTCAAATTTACAGCGATTGCGTTATGGTTACAAATAATCGCACTTGGGCATTCGTAATCGCCCGCTATCATCTCGAAGACTTCTTCCCCAGTGTGCAGTTCTTCTATTGTTGAACTAGACTACCCCTAAGCATCATTTTGGCTGTTAAACATGTGCTCAACAATCAAGAAACAGTTGCTATTTCTTTTTGAACCACTCTATATTCGAACATTTACCTGTTTCAAGGTTTTTCAACTTTTAAGATTTCTGTGATATTTACGATAGTGACTGATAAAAGAATTCGACAAAAATCATTTCATGTTTATCAGCACAGGAAAACCATTTTCCTTTCTTTGTTGATAAAGGTAGGTAATGACCTTTGATTTTAATAATTTACGCAAACCAATTGGTCTTACGAAATTCCGTTAATATAGCAATAAATAACGTCGCACAAAATATATTTGCAAAAACAGTGTCTATTTCCTCATCACAATATTTGTAATTGGAAACTGGAAATGGATGTCATGGATCATCACAATGATTTCAAAACTCCACGTAATTTAAAACTGCGAAAATCTGGAAACGGAAGAATACAAAGTTAAACAAATGCCTTGCTGAAAAATGAGAAAATGCAAGATTATCTGCACTGGTATTCTTAATAGTAATATATTCCAAAGCACATGGATTATTATTAACCGTAGAGATAATTGCAAGGGCGTCTTTCTTTGGCGGATAGACGTGCATACCATCTAATTCGGTAGTCCAAGCTTCATGTGTCTAATCATCAACTGAATGATCACACATGGAAAATTCTTGCAACAAAACCAGCAATATTTATCCTAACACATTAATCAAATATGAGTTATGAAATGGAGTTTCAACATGTATTGTGCATCACGTCATTCTGAAGTAGCATAGAAAATGTGTTTTTTTGTGTCGGCACTTGGAAGCCAGATCACTTCTGCTGTTAAGAAGATTTCTACCTTTGCTTCTCAAAATGTAATATTTTTCATAAGAGCACAGTTATACAAGTGATACTTACAATGTCCTCGCTTATAAGGCCTACATTTCTTGATCATTTTCCAAGTAATTTTTGGGATCTTATTTCTTTCTTTGAACTTCTAGTATTCTTTGGATAACTGTGTTTCATTTTTACACTTTTCATAGCTAGATGATTTCTTATGATTTGCCTTCCTCAACTTGAAATTTCCTTCACTTATCCCGATATCTTCTCTTTCAGTATAATTTGGATCCTCAGATGTGATTGCTGCTGAGTACACAATGTTACCTGACAGGCACTCGTTTCCAGGTGGACAATTTTCTTTATTTATGCAATTGGAAGTTTTCTTTTTAACTTCTTGTTTCTGCATAACGCTCTTGTTGTGGGCATTTATTATCCTCTTTGCGTTAGGCATAGAGCTATAACTCAGTTTCAAAGTGTTGCAGCTAAATATCTTTGAGAAGTTGTGGTCCACTGAGAAATGCTTATCAATAAGTGTCAAAAGTATCTATCGATGTTCGTCGCAATATTTTTTGCTAGAAGGCGGATTGATCCGCTTCCTTTTCTTTTGATGTGCAAGTTGATGTGCATGACCATTTCGGTTCAAGACATCTTAATAATATGCAGAAGACTCCGTAAATATATTCTCGTCTGATTATCTCTATTGTACAATATTAGGTATTTACTTGATGATGTTCTTTGGATGATTCAACATAGCATTGATGTAAGTTACATTTTGGTCCTGTTTACGGCTAGGCTCATAAGTCCCATTTTTTAAGATAAATGTAACATCCAGGTAGTTTACAATCTTCAGGACGGTTGCAGGAAATATTCAATTACAGTCCATGCTCCGGAAAGATCTCATGAATTCTTTTTCTGATAATATCGGCACGGCGCGCTGCCATATTTCGAAAATACGCTAACCCGTCATACATATGATATTATTATCATTATTAGAGTAATAAATGCATCATAAAAGATCTTTGTTTTCATCAAAATCAAAAGCTCATTATGAAATTGATAAAAGTCAAACAAAATTAAATTTTGATAATATAAATATGAAATTAAAGAGTTCGCTTAATCAGTCATTTACAGCTAATAATTGCACATAAAATGAAACTTGAACATCTTGACCAGAGGAATCTTCTACGGATTTAGTAAATACAAGTAAAAGCCATTATCTTAAGTTTGCGTTTTCTCTCTCTCACATACACACACTTGTACACACATTCAGGAGCTATTATGGATAGATGATAAATTTGCGTTCCGATACGTCTTCATCACGCGAGCATCATTTGAAGGAGATGAGAAGAAGCACAGAGAATTACGGAAAGTCAATTTAAACTTGCCAAAGTCATGGAGAAAAATGGATTTCTCTAACTAACGAAACATTGTCTTGAACCAGCTACTACAGCAATAAAACGATCAAGTTGCACGATCAAAAAGTTCCGCTGTGCTTTTGTATTTTCATATATTTCATGCAGATTATTGATCAATTGTGTTTGGCCTCAAACTAGAATCACTTCAAAACTTCATCGTGTTGGTAATATTATACAAGTGAAGAGTGTATAAAGTCAAAGTGAAGAGAAATTGTGAGCTACACGATTTTGAGATATGCTTCACAAATTTCATCTGACATTTGTCGATATCCTTTGAAAGGTTTGACAGTTGCTTCTGTGCTGCATAACTGCCCACGAAGTCATAAATAAAGAAAACATGTGAAGTGTTTGAATCTAAGCAGCGACAAACGACACATTTGATGCAAAAAGGATTAATACCACGTTTCAAAACAAAACTTGACAGACTACACGGTTTGGTGAAAACGCGAAAAAGCGACACTCTTTGATGCAAAAGTTAGAAGGTGCAGATGGCATTATGAAAGCAACAATAGCTTCATTTGCGATCATTATTGATTCGTCGGAACTGGAGTGATGTCAGCGTTTTTCCACTCAATTTCAATGTCTAGATATTAACACGACGTGTACGCCTTGAGGTGACACAGGTCAATTTCCATAGAAAAATGTACATGATTGTGGATATTGACAAGTTTGGAATTGTGAAGTCAACAGTGCAGCCTTCAATAGTTGGGAAAAGACTGTCATCCTCGCAGTCTTCCCTTATATGACCTCATTAGCTGCTACTTCATTCTCAAGTATTTTCATATAGAGAAACAGACGGACAATTGTGTTGTTTTTGATTTTGAAAGAACATCAATTTTGTTAATTGATTAGTCAATTAATTTGTTAATTTTGTTTATCAACAAATCTAACTCCTACGATAAGTAGACGACAAACAAAGCAGCAGAAGTTCTATTCAAAAATATAATTCAATTTCTTGAATAGCATTTTCGTAGCAGACTGACAGTTATCGCGACTTGCATTAGCTGTTGCATTTTTCCTGTAGCCCTCATTCTTTTTCACCTACCTGCACTCTTGTGTCTTCTAGTTTCAGCGAATTATTTAAATTTTCACCAAAAAATTCTTGGATTGGGACTTACTTCAAAAAGTACGTTCGAGTTCTGAATTTTAATTAACGCTTTTTACAAATATTTTTTTGATGTGACTATCAGCAAAGCGCCTCGAATTTCGGCTACGCTACGTATCGACTAATTACGGTTCTCCAAATCGTTTTCCTAAAATGGTGTTGCGTAATAGGGGTTAGAGAATATTAGAAGCCTCGGTTCTCTAAATGGATGAGCATCGTTTCGCCTTAAGTAAAAAAATTACTAAATTATTGGAATCAATTCATTCCTACTTTCAAAGAATTCTATTTTCCATAGGATATATGTTAGGTATCAATTACCATGAGGCACGTGGATCACCGACATCATTATACAATAGATCAAGAAATCTTGTGTCACCACTATTCACACCTGTTGCAGGTTACCTGTGATGATGACAATGACTCAGCTGTCTGATGTACCGGTATTTTAGGCGAATCAAAAAATTTCATATACTAAAGAAAATCGATCGGCGAACCTCAATTAAGCGAAGCGCAATTAGGGGAACCGCAATGCCACCTCGATTTTCAGTGTGAGTAGTCTTTTATAAGATGAATCCATCAATTATGATTCATCATACCTCAGACATCGAATAGAACATGGAAAATTCAATGTCTGTGTAAATACTCCTTATTTAAAGTTTTTGTTAAGGCACTTTTTGCATTATTCTGATTATTTAAATTCTTTGGGTATCTGAAAGTTGTCATTCTTCTTTATAAGTTATGTAGAACTTAAGAATACAATTTCATAGATGCGTTACAGTCATTGATTTTGGAGGAAAATCTTCCACATTTCGCATACGCATGCATGAGTTGTATTTCTTGCGCAAAGCAATAACATCAATCTCTTTTACCACTCATGAATTAACTTATTTAACCGTTTAAAACATTTTCGTGAACCTTGATTTCTCTAAAGCTTCGACAGAATTATTCATAAGGACCTAATAGATATTGTGCGATTGAGTGGTTTGACCAATGATTTTGTGATCTCTCTTCGCAACTGTCTTAGTGAACGTCAATGAGGGGCTCAAATATGTGTATACAAAATCTTACTCAAGCTCGCATCCAATGGAATATCACAGAACTCTTTAATCGGCCTTTAACATAGCTCTTTAATCTCTTTGGTCGCTATTCATGCTCTTTGAAACCATTATATAATTCAATGATCATGATTAAGCATGTTGTCGACATCTGCATAATCGCTGGGATTCATAGATAAAACAAATCCTGAAATTCTCAACATTTGATTGGCTAGATAAACGCAGTTTGAAATTGAATATCAACAAGACAATATGTTCCGTTGTTTATCGAGGTCCATTTCATAATCAGCAACGCATCGAATCCGGCATTGCGTAAGTGTTTTCGAGAACAGTGTGCTGGTTTTGGCAGTTGTGGTAGACAGTGATTCTAAGAGGAAAAGTCATATCCAGCTGATTGAGCAGAAATGTGCTTAAGGCATACATACAGTATATCCTGTGGACAATTAAATCAACGAGAAATTCTTACTGACTTTTAATGGAATCACATGCTCTGTCATTGAGCATTCTTGCCCTGCTTTCATTGATGCGGTTTTCAAGAGCAATTGAACTCCTCAAATATAATTCAAGGAAGATGCTAAAAAATTTAATGAGTTTCTATGTCAGAAGATCGGTCTTCGAGAAAGTCTCGGCTGTCGTTGAATATTCTGCGAGATATTTCCAATGCCAAGCCATTGCATTCGCTTCATTCTATGTCTCTATCGAGTGGTCGCATTTCAGTGCTTTTTTGCAGAACTTCCTTGCGTTGTCATCAGTCTGCATCATTGCATCATGTGCATTGGCATCTTCTTGCTATCTAACTGGTGCATAAAAGAAATCAATCAACAGTGATGGCATTTTTTGGAAGTGAATGTTGACGCTCGCATGATGCGGAGCATGCATGTACAATGTACATTCTCAAAAGAAATGCTACTAATTTGTAAATGACAATTACTAATGGACAATTGATAGATTGATAGAATGTCGGGATTCCGTTTTCCGCTATTTTTTTAATAGTTCATTTTTGACAGTTTTGTGTACATAATCTTAACCATTTTTATTCTTATGAAATGATATCAAAAGGTATTGTAATGTCATTTTTGAATGTGAAACACGATAAAACATTTGGTTGAAATTTGTGTTTGGAACACTTAGAGAGGCACATTAGTTTACATGTAGTAAATATTGCTTGACTGATGCGACTTTGATGTATATTTGTACCATAGTTATTAGGTATTCTTTCATAGGACACAGAAGAATAAATTTCTTTAATTTCATAGTTTTTCTTTTTACTATGAAAGTGTAAAAATAATTGAAAACAGTGAAAATAACTGAAATACTCATTTGTAAGAATAGTTCAGTTATTTTCACAATTGATGCTACAGCATGCTCTATAGCAATATCGCTGTTGGTACGATTCATTTACTAGAAAAAAGGTGATATATATACCATGCTAGAACAGTTAATGTTACTTCGATTATGACACATACGTATCGTTGATATCACGATGGAATGTATTTTCATGCTCCATTTAGCTTTCATTCGTTTACAAACCACTTTTTCTTTGCTCTTCATCGGTCTACCATTCGAAGAAGCCAGCATCCGGCTTTTTACATTTAAACATCAAATTCTCCAGTTAATTTAGCTTAACTTGCTAATTTGTGTTACTGTTTTGATAATCTTCTATGGCTTAGCACCTATGATAGCTCCTTTGAGAAACAAATTCCTTTGAATTTTTGCGAATGTCGGCTAATCAACCACAAAGGATACCTTCCAAAAGCAAATTTTGCAAGAGTCAATTTTTAGAATACAATTAAACAATTTTGTGACAGTTTTCCTGCTCAATATATCTCCATTAGTTTACCATCATTATGCTTGCAGGTCATTGATTGCTTCATCCGTGCTTCCTGCAAATTCGAAAATTATCACAGCACCGTCTTCATTGATATTTCTCCTGTCCTAAACCTTCGTTATTCATTGTACATGTTGTGTGCGCAAGATTTGAATTGGTTCTGGCGTATCACCCAACAACTTTCCTCGACCTCTTTGGCAATGTACCTGGTGTGTAGTTAAGTCTTCAATTAGGCATGGTGTTTTGTCGTGCTTTGGCTTTGTAAATTTCTGTCATTCGTAATGCCATATTTATCAAATTGAACACAGCAAAATTGCATCTTGAGCTGACTGTGACTTGAAAACTGTGAAAGTAACTGAGTTTTGAATATGAAGGTCAAAATCATAGAGTTAGTCTATGGCTCATCATTGCCTTGCGCTGATAACTATGGTACAAAATAGTTATACCATAGACAAATGTGAAGCATGGATTTTTTCATAGTTTCAAAACACTCGTATTCTGCATAGATCACTCGCTAAAGCTCGTGATCTATGCAGAATATTCATGCACTTTCGTGTTAAAGAAGTGCGGGTCGACTCCCTCGACATGCCATGCGCAACGGAACAATCCAACGCGCTTTAAAGTCAATTAACATTCCTGCCATCTTGGAGCCAGCGGGCCTAACAAGATCTGATGGTAAGCGAGTTGATGGAATGTCATTAACTCCTTGGTCACATGGACGAATACTGACCTGGGATGCCACAGTTGCGGATTCCTTAGCACCCAGCCATCTTCATTTAAGTGCTAATTTTTCAGGGTGTGTCGCAGAAGAAGCGGAAAAGAAGAAACGTAGTAAATATGAGACTCTTCTGCGACAAAGGTATCAATTCACGCCCACAGCTTTTGAAACTCTTGATGCTCCTGGGCCTGCAACGCTCGAGTTCTTGAAGGAGCTTGGAGCCAGAATCGCAACAACAACTTCGGACACTAGGTCGTTCTCCTACCTAATCCAGCGGATTCAATTTGTTATTCTTGTGGGCAACGCCGCTGCTATAAGAGGCACGTTGCCGGTGTGGGAGTTTCGTCATATTTTTTTAAAAATTTATTATTTTGGATTTATTTTCTTTTGTTTTTTAAGGACCTTTATGACTTTTTTATATTTAGTGAGCTTGTTAACTTTTTGTCTTTTGTAATTTGATATGACTCTTCAATAAACGTCATCAGTATTTTTTTTAAAAAAACTACTACATATATACAGACTGTCCGAAAAGTCACCGTACCCCTGATTACTAGGTTAAGTAAGTATGAATATGAATTATTAGATGGCTGCAAATGGTAATATAGCTTTTGTAAGGGAGTATGTTGAATCGAGAAGGTAAGCCGTATTCAGTGTTGTCCAGGCAACGGCATAGATTTTCAATTAAGTTCGCCATCATGATGTAATGCTAGCTTTTCAATTAGCATTTTTTACATTCACTATGACTGATACAAGTGTATATTCGATTAAAGAAAGGCTAGTTGCCAGTGTTTGGGTTCACGAAAGACCTCACACCGGGCTAATCATGTCAGAGATAATGTCAATGTTTTCACAAAGATTTCAAAAGGCTGCGCCACGCAAAGCGACATTGCTCGACTGGGAAAAACGAGCATTCGAGCATGGGTCAGTCTTGGATAGACCCAGAAGTGGAAGACGAGTATCTCGTGGTAAGACTTGCGTGGAGACTGCGGCTTCTGTTGATTGATCTCCTCAGAAATCCATCAAGAAAAAGAGCAGCAGAGTTGGCGGTTCCAAGATCAACGTTGCATGATCACATGCGCAAAGATCTTGATCTCAAACCATATCACCCAAGGTTTAAGAATGAACTCTTAAACGTTGATTATGACCGTCGACTTGCTGCCTGTCGGGCGCTATTGAACACTTTTCCTATCTATTGAAGTTCTCGTAACCGCAATGTTGTGCTCTGGGCAAAAGAAAATCCTCACTTCTCTTTAGCCCTGGAAAAAATCCCCCACATGTGATGTTGTGGGCTGGAATGACTTCGACGACTTTGATAGGCCTTATTTTTTCACTTCCTCTGTTAATGCCAAGACTTGCGCCGAAATGCTGGAAAACTATTTAATACCATAGTTGAGAGACAGAGGATTATTGAACGAAGTGTGGCTCCAGCAAGATGGTGCTCCACCTCATTATGATGTGTCTTTTTCGAGAAATTCTCAACAAACATTTTCCTGGGCGTTGGATATGCAGTAGCTCTCCGGCGTTGCCATCATCTTTGATATGGCCACCTCGAAGTCCAGATCTTGCAACTCCGGACAATGCCTTGTGGGGAATTATCAAGAATCAAGTGTCTCCTCGCCGTTATTCCAGCACTGAAGATCTTCGAAAACCAGTGGAAGATGCTTTCTCGACAGTTAGTCCTGAGATGCTACAGCGGATGTCTGAGAGAAAATGGAGACGCATCCGATTATGCTTTGAGCATAACGGTGAGTACACCGATAATATTGACGTGTAATTGTCTTTCTATACGTATATAATAAATGTTGAATTAAATTCTATCAGGAGTTAACAATGAATCGTTAACAAATAAATCGCATTTGCTTTCTGGCAAAACTAAGCAGGGGTACGGTGACTTCTCGGACAGTCTGTATTTATATAAAAACATATAAATTTCATGTTTGCATTGAAACATTTCTGTCTGAATGTCTAATTTGGATATATTCGGCTGATGCGTGAATGTGAGTGATATCTGTATGTCAAACGAAAATAAAAATCATAGCCAAAGAAATGCTGGCAAGACTATGAAGCATAATATTTTTGATACAAATAGATATCCAGGCATCAATATTGTGATGAAATAAAGGGGTCTTGCCTTAGTAAACAAAACTCTACGCAAAAACCTTTTGTCACACTTGGTTGCACCAAGTGTCAAGAAGATGAGGCAACGATAAAATGATAAATTTGCACTAGAAAAGTAAATTAACAATAGCAGTATTTCAATCAGGAAGCAACACGCCAACCCTCGACGAAGGCAAATTCAGCCAGAAATCTCAATGAATATTTGTCTCATTATTCTAGTTAGCTGATTTCGACTACACGAAATAATTGAAAATTTGTCACAATTTTTTGTGGATTTGATAAGTTGCAGTTTTGTCATTAAGTGTCGGACAGCATAATTGGCACTGTGGTTCAGCGATAGTTTCATTCGTACTAACTTAAAAGGAGAATCGATCTGTCTATCTCACTGTACACACGCGTTCCACGTCAAGTTTATAATCTTCGATGTCATTCACGACATCTGTTTGCTGAGACTCAGATCATAAATCACTAACTTAAAAACCACTTGCATATCGAGACTTCTCTCCTGAGAGTGACTGAATGCCTCGATCTTCTAAAAAATAATTACTTACTCGTACATTAGATAATTAATCAATTTTGCTCTTCAGAGCTTGTGAGACATATTATATAATTATTTTTTGATATTTTTGTTATTGTTTCCGATCAACCCTGTGTAAATTTTGGCAATTGCTGAAATGACTAATATCTCGGTGACCTGCATGTGCAGACATTGACGAAATTTTTGAAGTATTTCTTCATTGGAACCTCAGACGATGATGACATGGTCGGGCTTTGTTGCAGCGTTGTAAGACGTCCTATCCCGATCTCCATACTGCTTCCAGGAACTCCCTTAAGATGTTGCATGACAATCAGCACATTTAGGGGTGAAATTCTTCGGCTTTTGCCTTAGACCGATATTATGAGCGAAAATTAGTTCGCAAAAGGTGACAGGCCATCTGCGTCCAGTGCTCAGATCGCATCAATGGTCGATCTGACAGGATGGTCACATGCATGGTCGATCAATTACATTCTTAATTACTTTTTGAAACACGGTGTCTTTATAAGTCAATAACATTCTTAACGTGCTTTACAACCATGCTTGTGACACTATAAAAAATAATGCTTAAAATCACACTTTCAAAACTATTTTTGAAAAAAAGTTTCGCTACACTGTGCAAAGGACGATTATATACCGTGCTTCAAGAGCATGAAAACACTGCTTTAAACCCGTTCCGTTCTTTTTGTCCCTTTCCACAGAGCCGTGACAGACAGGGCCACAGAGCAGTTGTTAAATTGAAGTTAGAAGCCGCATCTTATTTAGAAAAATGCCTCATGTTGCAATAGTGTTTCAAACAATTAATGTGCCAATTTGCAGTGTACAAGGTGGCCATAAAGTCGCGCACCAAAGCTTATCTGGCATATGTCCAAGCTTGAAGCTTCAATCATGCTATTAGAAATTCTAAGTTTCGTCGTGAACATGTAGTCTACTTCGTTCGCTTAACTTCATGAATGAATATTATTTGGTGCAGATGACCGCGTGCCGATGATCGCGCGACTGCACAAAAAAAGCGACGAATACGACCCACGAATGTCCATGGAGCTTTTTAATCTCATACAAATCCCATCTCACGGGATTTGTCAGTTATCGACCCATGGGAATCCCACGGGCCCACGGACTTAAAACAGTCATTTTCAACAGAGCAGTCAAATAATTCATCCCTTTGATTAGCTGTCGGTGTCTTGATGTCAATTCGCGCATCAATCAAGCAAAAGTACAGTTAACCGTGCAAGGTGGGATTTACAGACGTGAAGTGAAAAAGGATTGTTTTTCAGGCACATTATTGAAGATTGACTTCTTGTCTCATTTTGAGCCCTATTTCATGCTCCCTGTTGAGATCAAATCTATGAGCTTATTATGTCTTCGTTTCGTCACAGAATTCTTGTTATCATTCTAAGCATGCACTATTATTGCTGTCCATTCTCAGTCTGCTTCATGTTCAGGATGTCATCACGATATTTTCCAGATCAGCACGTGATGGATGTAATTGTGATTTGAATTGCACATTGAACAAGTACTGCACTGATGACAATAGGAAATCCAGGGAGTTTTTCCTGAATATTTGAGATTTGCACTGTCTTATTCGGTAACCAAGGAGATAGTTTAAACTTTCCAATAGTTAAAACTGGGGATGATTTTTGGTCTGTCTAATATTGCCTCCAAAAATGAAACATTTTTCTCATGCATGTATGTTTTAAAAGAACCACTTTGCAGTGATGAGACGCTGCAGCCACATAAGCTAGGATAGTGTGTGTGTGCGTAATAATTTTACCAATTACTGCTAAGTCATGAGTGATTGCAGATAAAATTTTGCTGAAGCAAGCATCCGAATAATCTAGTCAATGAGCGGAAAGCAATATAAGTTATGTAGTATTTACTACATAGCTTTTAAGTTTTTAAGTAGTACTAATAGTTTTTAGTACTTATTTAGTAGCATTTCATTTGAGAATGTACATTGTACATGCATGCTCCGCATCATGCGAGCGTCAACATTCACTTCCAAAAAATGCCATCACTGTTGATTGATTTCTTTTATGCACCAGTTAGATAGCAAGAAGATGCCAATGCACATGATGCAATGATGCAGACTGATGACAACGCAAGGAAGTTCTGCAAAAAAGCACTGAAATGCGACCACTCGATGGAGACATAGAATGAAGCGAATGCAATGGCTTGGCATTGGAAATATCTCGCAGAATATTCAACGACAGCCGAGACTTTCTCGAAGACCGATCTTCTGACATAGAAACTCATTAAATTTTTTAGCATCTTCCTTGAATTATATCTGAGGAGTTCAATTGCTCTTGAAAACCGCATCAATGAAAGCAGGGCAAGAATGCTCAATGACAGAGCATGTGATTCCATTAAAAGTCAGTAAGAATTTCTCGTTGATTTAATTGTCCACAGGATATACTGTATGTATGCCTTAAGCACATTTCTGCTCAATCAGCTGGATATGACTTTTCCTCTTAGAATCACTGTCTACCACAACTGCCAAAACCAGCACACTGTTCTCGAAAACACTTACGCAATGCCGGATTCGATGCGTTGCTGATTATGAAATGGACCTCGATAAACAACGGAACATATTGTCTTGTTGATATTCAATTTCAAACTGCGTTTATCTAGCCAATCAAATGTTGAGAATTTCAGGATTTGTTTTATCTATGAATCGCAGCGCGAACCTTTGATGAATCCCAGCGATTATGCAGATGCCGTCAACATGCTTAATCATAAGCATTGAATTATTATAATTCTCATGACTTAGCAGTAATTGGTAAAATTAATACGCACACACACACTATCCTAGCTTATGTGGCTGCAGCGTCTCATCACTGCAAAGTGGTTCTTTTAAAACATACATGCATGAGAAAAATGTTTCATTTTTGGAGGCAATATTAGACAGACCAAAAATCATCCCCAGTTTTAACTATTGGAAAGTTTAAACTATCTCCTTGGTTACCGAATAAGACAGTGCAAATCTCAAATATTCAGGAAAAACTCCCTGGATTTCCTATTGTCATCAGTGCAGTACTTGTTCAATGTGCAATTCAAATCACAATTACATCCATCACGTGCTGATCTGGAAAATATCGTGATGACATCCTGAACATGAAGCAGACTGAGAATGGACAGCAATAATAGTGCATGCTTAGAATGATAACAAGAATTCTGTGACGAAACGAAGACATAATAAGCTCATAGATTTGATCTCAACAGGGAGCATGAAATAGGGCTCAAAATGAGACAAGAAGTCAATCTTCAATAATGTGCCTGAAAAACAATCCTTTTTCACTTCACGTCTGTAAATCCCACCTTGCACGGTTAACTGTACTTTTGCTTGATTGATGCGCGAATTGACATCAAGACACCGACAGCTAATCAAAGGGATGAATTATTTGACTGCTCTGTTGAAAATGACTGTTTTAAGTCCGTGGGCCCGTGGGATTCCCATGGGTCGATAACTGACAAATCCCGTGAGATGGGATTTGTATGAGATTAAAAAGCTCCATGGACATGCTCCGTGCTACATGCGCGCACCGGCCAAAGGTTGGGACACGGCACTGCTACCCTCTCCTTGCGCGAGGGGTGGGGGCCATGGCATTGTGCCCTGCCATTGCGCACGGCCACTATCGGTGGGGGAAATAGAGTTGTGCCCTCCCATTGTGCGCGCTTGCTATATGAAGTGCCAAGGCGCTTATGACTGAAATTGCTTTTGCAAAGGCTTGAGCCAATCATCAAGACAGCTATTTATCAATGCTCACCATGTCGTCGCTTTTTCCTCGCTTTGCCTCCAAAGCAGCCCATCTCGCTCCAGAAAGCGTAGTAATTACGGAAAAGTCGTTAGCGTCGAAATAGCGAAATGAAAACGAACATTAGCACAATAATAAAGTGATCCTTTTTGCCATAGCATGAATCGAAGAAAGGTGAGCTCGAAATGGCGAGGCCCTGTAAGGAGGGCAGGCGCTGAGGAGACGGTTCGACGGGCAATTGGTGTGAGGAGAAAGAAAGCAAGGAACAGGTGGATTGTTGTCCCGCTCCGTGCGCAAGCGGCGCTGTGCTGTTACTGGCGACCCTGTCTTGTTCCAACAGCGTACACGGTGACGCGATCTGTCAATTTGGGGAAGACGAAGTGGTTGGTGGGCGAGACGGAGCCCCTCACTTGGCAAACGAGGAGGAACCGCAAGAACTGACGTCGATGAAGTGGTCACTGAGTTACCGTGTGCAACGAGCTGCGAGACACTAATGTGTTTCTGCCTCAACTTGTGAATATAAACCTTTACGATAGTGAACGGCGATGATTTTCCCGCTAACATCCGCCGTACACGGCATTACAGAGGTCAGGGGAGGAATTGGTAGACGATCTGCTGCTAACTCGTTATTCAATCCGTCACAAGCTCGTCCTTGTGATAAAGACATTCGTGAATATCACTTCCATGTAAATATTTGGGATGCTACTGAGTTCCTCTGCACTGAGGACGTCTGTCTCAATTCGTGACGTTTGTCAATTGAAGATATTTATTTTGACCCCCAGCGAAGAACAGATTCTTAAAAATAAATATCAGTCGTAGACGGGAACTACACAATGAGTGAATGAAAGAGTCGCAGATGAAATAAAAAAACATCAGAGCTATGTAAATTAAAATTTTTATTCAAAATTCGGTTGACTTCGGTAATCAGGCAATGCCGCTGCCGTAGAGTAAGTGTATGGTAGGTAGAGTGTCAATTCAAAATATCACAGTATGCAGTGAAAATTTGGTACTTCTATTCTTCCCACCCCACCCTCCCCCGCCAATATTTCAATTTTTCCGATTTCACCAAATTTCGTCGAATTTAGTCAAGGATAAGATTGTGCTGTCATAGAAGGATGGCACAAACAGCACTGAGAAGTTCACCCTGGCATGGAGGATTGGTCCCCTGGACAGAATATAAAGATTCGAAGGCAAATTTCTGACACAGCTGTGATCATGAACTTCGTAGAATTGTTGTCTACAGTGAACGACAAAGCAAGCATAGTAAATTTACTCCAAACCAGAGGAATTTTGCACACTGAACGCATTTGCGGCGCTGGCCATGAAATGAGCACACTTAGGAGCGAGAGAGGAAGTGAAAGTGAATTGAAGATGTGGTGGGAGGGGGATAATAGAGATACCGAAAATTTTATCTCAAGAAATTCAGTATTTTGCGGAGATAACGTTCTGTGATCTAAATAAATGTTTCGTCACTTTTTTAAAAGCCATTTATTCTTGATTAAGCGGAAATTAAGATGATAATCAAGGAAATGTCATGAACTGCAACGTAGTGCAGGTCTTCATGGAAAGTTTGAGATCTTGTTGTGTTTCTTGGCTGACATTTTGAGTTTTTAATTCAATTTTCAGCGAAATGATTTCGTGATTCATTGAATTCATGCGTTACTTCTGGAATCTGAGTAGCAATGTGGACTCATTTGCATCCTTTAAAGTTAATTATGATCATTGTCTTTGATTACGACATTTTTCTCTTTCAGTGGTAGGTACGATCACGCTTAAGAAATTAAATACTCTTATGAACAAGGCTGAGCATTAAAGTAACAGTAGCCCATCGAATTGCTAATTTAACAAACATCACCTCTCCAAGGTTGTCATGACACGGAGTTTTTGAAAAATATTTCTATTACTTCTGTATTGCTATCATCATCAGTCAATTCGGATGCAAGTTTTTCAAAACTGCAAAAACTTGCTTATCTCACATGTGGTACTGGGTCTCAACTCGAGTTCATTTAATAAAATAAAATCTGTGTACACATATACTGAGTTGCTGCTCTATCTAATATACTTACTCTATGGCTACCGCTTTACACACCGATGAGCAGCTTTGTTGATATAGAATGATCACATTCACAAATCATAAAATTTCACAAAATTTATTTTCCACATAGGATTGACGTCGCCTCAGGTATTCAATCTCTGTTCAAACATGCAATTCAAAATCATTTTCCATTAACAACACTGGTCATAGCTGTGTTAATAACACACTAGCTAATATTGCATGCTACTGTATTTTATGTAGAATACACTTTCTGAGGCATTCAATAGTTGTAGTTTCAGACTTTTGCAAAATTGTCAATCATATTTGATCTCAACATGACGCATGAAGTGACGTGTTGGTAGGGTCGCATTGGCGGGCGCAGTTAATCGATTCCGCGCAATTAACCATGCGACAGAATCAGTCGCTCGATTTATGAATGAAAGGGAATCGAGGCATTTTCTTGCAAAGTGCTTGTCGATGAAATTTGCTTGATGTGGAAAAGTATGGCTATTTCCTGCTCACTCTTTCAACGCTCAAGAGATAATTGAACTGATTAGAAATTTGACACACACCTAAACACAATTACGAGCAGATCAGGGTTGGAACCGGCCGGGTTTTTGACGGTAGGGGCCGGGCCTGTGGCCGGCGTATTCAAAACAGGTTGGTCGGGATGGGACGGTGGCTGACGTCTCCATACCGGTTTGTCAAGGCTTTTATCGCCAAGACATTATTTGGTCAACTTATGCCACTTGACATTATTCATAACTGCCACATGGCATACTGAAATTCATGGCAGAATCAGGGATGTGGAGTCCTCCGGGTGGCAAGTATGGGCCTAAAAAAAGCCTGGTTTTTTAAAAAATAAACTGGTGACCTACATCATGGATCATTATAAGCCTACCTGAATCTATTTTTAGTGATCATTGCTATGTCAATTATCAATCATTTTCGATAATAGTATATCAAATGTCGCTTTAAGTTGAATGCATGCGACTCGGCTCCTCCCATCTTGTTGATTTGTGTTGCACCTGGTTTTTCTCCAGTCTCTACCAGGCAGGAAAATCCCCATCCTTCTCCAAAAAGTATGCGTACACTTTCGATTTTAATATGCGCTTTAGAGGAGCCATCACACACGATTAACGTTAGGGTAAGGTTCTCAAACAGACTAGTATTTCATTTTTGTCGCTATGTGACCTTTGGTGCGGACCTGTGATCGAGGCTAGGAAAGCTTGTCTTCTCTACTAAATCAACGAGTGAAAAGACAATCTTTTTTTACTATCACGGTTCATTCCCTCAACTATTTACAAGCGTTGCATGCACTGCTGTGCCTGGACTTTTGTTTGACGGAGAAAGTTGACATCAAGACAGTGACAGCTATATGCACGAGAATAAATAGTTTGTTTTATATCTCGGGTCTAGCTACAGTCCGGAGTGCGGAGTCCTATCATTTGATATGACTCCGACTCCAGCAAAAATGATAGGACTCCGCATCCCTGGGTAGAATACATATGAATGGTAGACCTACTGGTACTCTGGATAAGCGGGAGCTACCTATTACAATACAATATTATTCGATGCAATTTTTCCCACTTTGATAACTTGTGTTGTGCGATGAGCAGTAATACCCTGATGACTTATTAACTAGTCTAATGATTTGTAGGCCAACTTTATAATTCATGACAATATTAACTACATTTTCAAAGTCAATCACACAGAAGTAAATTGAAAACAGATCTCAAAATAAAGGCCTTCGCCAAGAAAGCTTTAAGCGGTCAACAAATTCTAAGTTCCAATATCATAAAAGTTTTTCTAACGAGATCAAGACCTGGAATAATTTTGCAATTTATAGTCTGAGGAATACACAATGCTTCCAAAATTCATACAGGCTAGAAAATGTGATTCTGGGAACTTTTTTTGAGATAATGTACAGTAGGGTTTGAACTACATGTCCATGTAGAAGTTGCCAGTAATTATGTTTTAACTCTTGAAGGAACAGTTCGCAATATTTATGACACAAAACGCACGTGTAGATACTCTGAACTTGTGTCACATTTACATGATCTTAATGCTGTAATGATTGACTAAGCAATTCATTCTAGACTGAATGCGTCAGCGGTCTTCGAAATTTTCGGCCGGCGCGGATGCTCGTGTCTGAGATAATGTACGGCTAGGATAAGACAAGGATTGCCGAGTGACGAGAGTTTTATTCCTACACCACATTAAATCTGCATGGGATTCCTTTGGGAAAGCTATGACATCGCAAGATGGACTGTTCTGTGCAATAGCATTACAGTTTCGTATGGTAGACGCACGCGATTTAGGCCTATACGAATCATGCATGTCATATCTCTGTATTCAGAGTATTTTGATTTTTTGATAAGAATTTATGTGCCTGATTTCAATTACATTCCATGCGCACACCATGAGTCTAACCCGGTAAAAATTTCAATATAGACAACAATACAGATATGTAGATTTTCTAATGCTTTGTTAACGTCCTAAGTCTTAAGGTTTGAATTATGCATAATTATGATCATTGCACCATTGATGGAAGAAGCGGCAAAACACATACAACGTATTATGTTCGACAAAATTTGGTTGATTAAGACCAAAGGAGTCAAAACTAAAAAATACATGCAAGAATATTAGTGGATGCTTCCATAGTGGTTTTAGTGCGTCATAGTAGATTTATTTTCTTTTAATTTCTTTGTTTCTAGTGAGAGATTCTCAAGAATTTATTGTACCTTATTGCGACTTCTTATGTGCTCTGATTTATAAAGCTTCATTCCCAAATATTTACAAATGGAGCATCATGTTAATAAATAGGGTAGCAATACTTTTAGTGTCAAAATAGACCAAGTGTCTCATAGTCTTAATTTCAATGGAAATTATAAAAATTCATAATTAAACTAGTGGTCTAGAAATTATGAATACACGTAATACAAGATAGACTAAGTGTAACTTCTAATCACTGAATTTGAGAAAATTTCAAAATATTCAGAGCCGTGCGATTTTCGATTAATCGTGCCCTGAGTCACACGATTCAGAATCGTGCCTGCCACTTTGGAGGCGCAGTTGAGTCTCATTGCTTTAAAGTCTTTTTTTAGCATGCCTTGATAATGCTGCAAGATTCGTGAAAGCCAAATTCAAACTCAATCACACGAAAGCAAATGAATAGCAATTGTTGATGAGTATAGGGGTTGAGTAGGAATTTCGGGTCTGGTATGAGCGTATGATGACATGATTAGCTGTCGTGCTTCAGGTTTCCATCACCTGCGTCGATTTTCGTACGAATATGGTGAATCATTCTTATGTACACGCTATTCAGTATAGTAGTTGACACTTGACATGCTGCGTGAAATCCGCGATTTCATAAAATATCTCCTCGCTATTGTGACCACGAAAAGAAAATTAGAAAGCAATAAATTGAACATATTATTTTTTACTTGGCAATGCATAACGAAAATATTTTCGCATTTTGAGTTTCAATTGATAAGTCGAAATATTCTTGAGTCTCATCGAAATTCGTGGATCTATTATTAGTTACCCATAACAACACTTAGGCAGAACATGTTACTAGAAATAGATCCACGACTTTCGATGAGGAGACGTGAAAATTTTATCTAAATATAAAGAGGAGCTGGAGTTTCTTCACTTTGCTGGACTATACTACTTGTGACTAACTGTTGATACTAACAAGTTCATCCTCAATCGTCCACAACCCACCATAATTTTTGTATATTATTCCTCTATTGAATGTCATGAATGTACTTTGTATGTAATAAATGATGAGTTAGAATTAATAATCAATTTATGATTTCACCATCAACAGAGCCGCAAAGAGCATTTGTTTTCAAACGTCACAAAGATTCATCGTGTAATGATTAACTGCTGCAAAGGTTGCGGCCCGCGAGTAGGTTGAACTTGATCCAGTCCCCCCCCACGGACTGGTTGAGGTTGCCGACCCCTGATGTAGAGGTTAGCACTTTTTAGAAGCATTATTATTGGAAGATTGATGACAGAGACCGTAAATGAAGATGTATGACAATGACCAGCAGGATCAGATGTAAGAGTATTAATAGAGTTCCCATCGTTAAGTCATTGTGGAGCCTTTATTGTATGAAAACGCTTATATCCTTTTTCTTTATCCCCTTTATATACCGAGCTGTTCCGGCTACTCATTACCCCAGTCGGTTGATTTAATTAGACCCATGTCGACCGTTGACGACATTCAGTCTAGAATAAATCGCTTAGTCAATCATTACAACATAAAGAGCATGCAAATGTAAGATAACTTGAAAGTAGCTACACGCATGTTTTCTGATATAAATACATGTATTGCGCAGTTAAAAAGGTGATTACCGGCAACTTATACATGTAGTTCAAACCCTACTTCATCTCAAATAAAGTTTCCGCAGAGTCCTATATTCTAGCCTGCATGAATTTTAGAAGCATTGTGTGTTCCTCAACCACTCTATTGTAAAAATATTCTAGATCTTGAATAATTTCACTACATGGAATTGTATTTTTTACAGCAAATGGAGATTAGAGATGCAACGAGTAATGGATTTCAATGCAGCCTAGGGCCTACTACCCGAACATTTGACAGTAGCTGGTAGATAATTGCTTGATAAGCTAGCTGCACGCGATCAATTTTGATTGACGTTGTACAGGTACAGCAACACTCCCGCTCAGTCTTAGGACACTCACAGACATGAAAAATTGGCGACAAGTTTTGCGAGCTCATTTTTCCAGACTCTTATACCTCAGCTCTCGGTCATCAATGTAAACTCAAAAGATATAAATTAAACTGCAGTGGATTCTCAATTGACGTCGCAAATCACTAGAATTCATTCACAAGTGAAGAAGCAAATCTCACTTTAGTGAATTTTCTTCGATAGAAAGACTATTATTGTATTGGAGCTTTCAATGTGTTTACCTCTTAAAACTTTCTGGCGGAGGTGGTAATGTAGATATACGCATATATTATTATTATATTAATGTTATTATTATATCAATGCCCGTTTGGACAATTATTTTGATTATCTGTTGTCAATTTGCTTGTCTTTGTTTGACTTTGAAAATGTAGTTACTATTATCATTAATTATAAAGTAGTCCTACAAATCATTAGACAAGTAAATAAGTCATTTAGGGTATCACTGCTCATCGCACAAAACAAGTTATCATAGTGCGAATAATTGCATCGTACAATATTGTATTGTAATAGTTAACTCTCGCTTATCCAGAGTGCCAGTAGGCCTACCATTCATGAATTTCATGTAGGCTATTTGGAAATTGAATACAATGTCTAATGGCATAAGTTGGCCAAATAGTGTCTGACGATCAAAACCTCAACCAACCGGTATAGAGACGCCAGGCACCGTCCCATCCGCGATCGGCCGGGTTTTTGATAAGCCGGCCGCCGGCTCGTCCGGTTTCTATAACGCCGGCCACAAGCGTGGCTCATGGCGGTTCCAACCCTGGTAAAGAGACACAAATATGAAATAAATTTGTGTAAAATCACTGATATTCCATCGCTTTTGACATATTTATAGCCTATCATTAGGTTTTAAAGGAGTTATAGGAATAACTATTTTAAGAAATTGAACAAAATGGATTTAATTGACACGATCAATAATATAAAATGCACAAATTACAAATGTTTCTCATAAGTTCCGAGCATGCAAATCGATGGCAAGATGAAAATCTAGTCCTAAATTTCTTGCGTGTAACAGTGACCTCTGTCATAACGGCTATCTGTTGGATCACAAATTTGGAATTTCGATTCACTGCTGAATCAGTGTTGATCAACAGGGAGGTTTTCTCTTGATGCGTGCTGATTCTCATCAAAACTTCATGCTCAACTTATTCCCCCGGATATGCCGCGACCTTGAGTCAATTTCCATTTTAGTCAACTTCAGATAAACAAGTCGCTGTGACAAACTTATCGAGCCACAGTGTGAATAAGACTAACAAGTAGGCCTACACGCGCCACGTCACATCACACAGCTAGGCAAGCGCGCGGATGTGCATGGTGTTTTAGACTGCCCAGTAGTTTATCGATCGAGCAACGGTGTAAATGAGAGAAGTGTGAATTGCACCGTTAGCGAAGTTGGTCCCTGTGATCATCGCGTGCGCTCTGAAATCATATCTCTATGCTGGACGTACCTATACTCTTACACATTTGTACAAGAGCATAAAGACAACTGATTCCATTTCTACACGTCAGTGAATAACAAAGGGCTAATTCCAATGTGAAAATCTTATATCTAGCAGTTTGTACAAATCAATAGCACGTATTAGATCCACATCATTGATAGGTTCTCATGATTTCACTTGGAAGCCAGGATCTACGTTTATTCTCATTATCAGCCACCATTGAAGGTGATTTTCATGAGCTTCTTGACTCCCAAAAAGGCGATTGGGATTTAGAATATGCAATATATGCTATCCTCGAATCATCCTGCCCGCAGCCCAAAGGCATCCCTCTGCTGATAACCATTTATGATTAGACATCACCATCACGTGCAACGACGCTATGAGCGTGTTGTGATTTCATCGCTCAAACACCGATAGTTATTAAGTAGAATGGATAATAGTTTATTAAACTGTTTAGACCAAGTATGCGAGTATTTTCACAAAGATACAAAAATTGCGTTATGCCTTTATGCAACATCGTTCGTGGAGCTATTTGCTAGAATGCTGTACATTTGCCAAGACATGGTGCGTACAGTTAAAAATGCTTTTGTTTTGCGTTTGGCTACTGTTACCTATTTAACCCATCCTTGCACAATATACATGTACTTTTTTTACATATACAATCCGTTTCATAAAAAGTGGATCATCCTAAAATTTGACTAAAGAAAACATAAGTATGATACAGAAAGCATTTTTCATGTTATTTCATGTCCCTAATGTATTTAAATGTCCTTATATAATCTGATAAGCTATGATACAGTAACGGTTCTTAAGAAGCTAATATTTTGTGGCCCTACCCTTATTGTCAATGACACTACCAATTCGTCTAGGCATTGATTCGATGATATCGTTGATTTTTGACTGATGTAACTTTCTCCACTCTCTTTTTAACAGTGACGTAAGTTGTGGTAAGCCATCTGTAGGTAGCAGTGAACGACGAACGTTACGTTTTAGAATACTCCATACATTTTCTATGGGATTCAGATCAGGAGAACGAGCTGGCCAAGATAATGTCCTAAGCCCTAATTGAGACTTGCATAAGTTGACTCTACTACTCCTGTGACACGTAGCATTATCATCCATAAATAACCAAGTCGATGGATCACCAAGTGGATCTGTCATTTGGCCAATGTTCATTCGTAAAACATTCACATAGCGTTCAGAATTCATGGTTCCTTGCTGTATGTGAAGTTCAGAGCGGCCATTGGTACAAATGCCAGCCCAAATCAGTAGAGTCGCACCACATTGTACCCGGGGACGATGTAAATGTCTCGGAATTTCCTGATCAGATTTTATCCATAATCTCAATCGACCATCACTATCCTTCAGACGGACTGATGCCTCATCAGACCAGACAACCCGATCCCATTGATTTCGCCAGTGACAATGACTCATTGCCCATCTGAGACGTCTTTTTGTATGCTGATCTGATAATTCGATCTGAGAGGGCCTCTTACAGCTCTTGAAATTCGACTCAATAAGTCTTCTACCAATAGTGGACTTAGAAGTAGACGAGTCTAGTGCAGCCATCTCAGTTATAACGAGAGACTTGGATCAACTTCAACAAATCTCAAAATTAGGCGCTCTACGTTTGGATGTTTTGCGTGGACGGCCAGAGCCCTCTTTACGACAGAGTCGAAAATCATCATTATGCCATCGATGCACATTTTTGTAAGGGACATTTAGTCGCTTGCTTGTAGCTCGCAAAGAAAACCCTCGTTCTAGGATATATATATATTAGGGTAGTCCACAAATATATAGCAAAAAATAAAAGTTCGAAAAGTCGATTTCTCGCCTCCGCCTTGTTGGTATGAAAGCGTTGGTATGAAAGCATCTAATGCAAATTTTCAGCCAGGTAGGGCAAAATTTTCTGGTGCGCCAACTGCCTTGAAGTTAGTCAATTTTGACAAAAATCCGTATTTTTTATACTACTTACGAAATGTTGTTTCAATTAATCGAAATTTGTTCAAGTGTTCAATATTCATGAATTAAGTTTTTCAATATTTCGAAGTTTGTTTATATCCTTTGTTCTGTTTTCTTTAAATAGTTTAAATTGAAACACTTTCTCTGGTTTTTCAACTAGTAAATCATAGGATAGTAATATCAATTGGTAAGTGTTGATTGATTGACTTAATTCTTGCTTTATGAATGTATCAATTACTGTCTTTAGATACATAAAAAATAATGCTCGGATTAATACTAATTAGTCAATTTAATAATCGTCAGGTTCTTGATAAATTTACGGAATATAGCCTATTGACAATATCAGATGTCTACAATATTGTACTAACATGACAGCTGCTTATGTAGTTCATATGAACACGCGCATATAAAAAAATTAAGTGGTTTTCATGGTTTTTTAGCGGATAAACTAGGTCTATGTGTAGGCCTATATTTGATATCAAGTAGTTATTAAGCGGCAGCTTTCAAAGTCTAGTGCTGCCAAAAATACAGGAAAAGATTGCAATGCAAGATTCGAAGCATTGTGATGCACATGTAGACCATCTTGGTTTCAGGTTTAGGAGTGGAAAAGCTTCTTAGTATTCCGAAGGTTGAATCAGGCAGTGGAGCCGCAGTGGCTGAAGAAATGTTTGCTGTCTTTAGAAATTGGGATTCAGTGGAACGGGTTACTAGTATATCGTTTGGTACTAAAGCCAGCAGCACAGGAGTTCGCTCGAGAGCGTGCGCACTTCTTCAAAATAGGTTGAAAAGAGAACTACTCCACCTTGCTTGCAGAAAGCATGTTTCTGAAATTGTCATAGATAAGGTTTTAAATGTTTACACTGGAATCGTATCGAATGGTCCAGATATCCAAATGTTTAAGCGGTTAAAGCAGAAATTGTCTTAAATAGATGCGAGCAACTTTCAACCTATTGAGAGGCTTCCTTTGCAATCTGAAGAACTTTTGTAAGCAGCAACTGATGTTGAAGCAACCAAGAGATGATTATCGGGAACTCTTGGAGCAGACACTTGTCGTCATGCACAAAGTACCTCCTCGTGGAGTGCACTTCCTGCGCCCTGGTACCTGCCATCGTGCTCGATGGATGGCAAAAATCATATACACAATGAAGATCTATCTTTTCTGAAATCAGCTTAATCTCACTCCTCGAGAAGTCAGATGAATTGAACGATTTGATACATTCGTTGTTTCTTTCTACATTCCTTACTGGTTCACTATGTCGAACGCTGCGTTTGCTCTGGAAAATATGATTTGAAGTATTTGAAAGATATTGTTGTTTACCATGACACTCCTTTCTACTTAGCGGCTGTGAATTCATTCAGTCGTCATCTCTGGTATTTGTCGGAGGAGTTGGTAAGTTTGGGTTTTTTGACGAATTTATGATCTGATCACCAAAAGGGCAATGGTAGGAGCTCTTCATGCAGAAGGAAGTCCTCAACCTATAAAAAGACAGATCATTGATTTGCACAATATCACTTCAAAGAGCATCTCAAATTTTGTAACGGCTGACACTCGACGAGTTTTTCATACATTGGTTCATCCACTGGATTTCTTGATGCGGACCCATCTACTTGGAACGAGAGAGATTACTACACAAAAGCGATCGAGAAAGTGAAATCCCTCAGTTACCAATGACTTTGCTGAGCGCAGTGTATCCTGAATGCAGGAATATGTTTCCATTCTCGCAAAGAACGAAGACTTCTTTCATGTAATCGAGTCGCATCGTCATCGATTTCCTGATGCTCGGAAAGCGACAATTATTCAAAATACGTGAGGCATTGATCCCTTTTATACTTAACTGAGTAGATCTCCGACTTCCATGATTCTACATGTAGGCGTACTTAACAATATGTGTGAATTCAGATTGCCATTCTTTCTGATACAGTTTTATGGATTATATGCTTTGTGAAATATCTTAGAATACATCCTGATTTCATCTTTCTGAATTTTATTCATAAGTTTTTACAACGTGTATGCCTCTTCTTTGATGGCTGATCATTTAACGCAATGGGTTCATTATCATGCATGGGTCACTGGATCATCAATATATATTTCGACTAATGAGATGAATGTATATTAATTCCACACATAAGAAAATAAAATGGGACATCATTAAAAGTTTTTCATGCAAGTATGCACAGCAAATTCTTCTATAAGTAGTATTCGGTAAGTAGTATAAAATAGGAAATTCGATCAACATCCGGGCCGTTGGGGCACCATAATGAATGATCGGAACGCGCTGAAAATTGGCATGCGGTAGTTCTATACCAACGGTCACAAAATGCGGGGGTGAGAGGTAGACTTACATCTTATGTTCTACATAAGTATACATCTTTTGTTCTAAATATCCCATAGATAGAGTGGCATATGTAGGGGCTAATCGAGTGCCCATAGCTAGAACAAAAGATGTATGTTTACATGAGAGATGTTCTGAGCACAACAGAATTCAATGAATTTCATGACAACTGGCTCAGAAACGTAGACGACTGTTTTGTAATATGGAAGGATTCGTTCGGTGATATAACAAATTTCCATCAATTTTTAAATAACATGAATGACAAAATCAAGTTTACTTTAGAATGTAATAAGAATAAATTGAATTTTTTGGATGTTTGTGTTTACAAAGAGGATGAAAAAATTGAGACAGATGTGTATTACAAACCTACAGACAGTCATAATTATGTCTCCTTTAATTCGAACCATCCTAAGCATATAATCAAAAACATCCCCTATACTTTGGCTAGAAGAATCAATAACATTGTCTCCAAATCTGAAAGAAAGATGATACGGTATGATGAACTACGAAACCAACTGCTCACTCTTGGATATCCACAGCCTTTAATAAGTGATGCAATATCCAGAGCTGAAAACAAAATTACTTGCAATAAGAACGGGCAACATTCGCACTTACTTGTTCCTTTTGTTACTACATTCAACCCGAATAATCCTGCGATCTTCCAGAATATTGTCAATCCTATATTTAATAGTTTGAAAGTGACGTCGACTTTTAAAAATTATAGAATAAGACGTTCATACCGTCAGCCTCCTTCATTACTACATCAACTTAGAAATAACAACAGGAAAACTTTGATCGGTGTTACAAAATGTGGAGACAGTAGATGTGAATGCTGCAATTGTTTAATAGAGGGCACAACTTTATTTTATAAGATAAATGGAGAAATGACATCTTTCGAAATTAAATCAAATGTGAATTGTAACACAAAGGATCTCATATATGCTATGAAGTGTGGGGGTTGTGAGCTTTATGTGGGGCAAACAGGAGATATTTTTCGTTCTAGAGTAAGGGTACACAGACAGCAGGTTAGAGAAAATAAATATGCCATTTTACACGCCAGCAAACACATATCTGCATGTGCAAAAAATGAAGATCCCCCATTCTGGATTATGCCAATATATAAATTACCGAATGGAAGTGACAGAGGCATAAGAGAACTAAAAGAAAAATGTGTATAAATATCTTAAAACCAAAATTAAATGTAAATCATTAAGTGAGTAACATGCACCAGTACCATAGAATCTCACTGTGCTCATCCCGAAAAATCTATGATTTCCTTTTCCATTTCAGTACATATGATTAGTGTCATATATCTATTATGTTATGTTGATTATTTGCATGCTTCAGTTCGAATTTTTGTAATATAATTCAGTTGCCCGTGAGAAGCCTGGAACACAGGTGAAACCGGTTTGGGCTACAAAATTGTGCTTTTTCTTTTTGCCTTCTGCGTGGGTTACTATTTGTCGTATATATATATATATATATATATATATATATATATATATATATGCAAGCTCATGCAGGACACAGCATTGAGTTTTTTTAAAAAGATCAATAATTAGAAAATATATTTAGTGAAACGAAAAAAAGAATCAGCTAAGAAGAGGAGCACACTGTTCCTACACATAAGGAAAATAATGATGATTAATTTATCAAAAATTAATTTAACTTCTCTTCTAATTACAAGAGACAAAGCATTAAAAATATAGAGTATGAATCCTTAGTGGGATCGAGCTAATTTTTGTGGCTCAATCCGAGCACAATCCCAACCCAGCCCAATTCAAAAGCCAATCTGGGGGTAAAATATTCTGCACCTTCGGATTACCAACATCTGGCACAATTTAGAACTATCTATCACGACTCTGTGAGACTGGCACGGTGCGGTAAATTTATCACCTTTAATAAATGCTCTGAACTTCACTATTTATCTGTCTTTTTTATTATGGATTTTGATTAAGCATTCTTTGTCACAATTTAAATCACAAGTATGCTCAATATAATCCATTTTCATAATGCATCCAAGAAATATCAAAATTCAATTCAACAAAACTTTTTGTCAATACATTTTCACATATCTTTGGTGCTTTCTTTCCAACGTCACATGTCGTTGTGGCCTCAGGACTTTGAGCTCAAACTCGACCTAAGATAACCTAAGCAAGCAAGACCACGTATCATGCCACTCGAGTGATAACGCATTCTGTGGCCAGGCGTCTGGCTAAGTCCATCAAACACCTTCGTTTCCCTTTCATGACATTGGTGGATGACCGAACAAATTATTGTTGTGCATTGATTTTTGTCATGTCAAGTCGATTGTGAAAATGGACAACCATCTGCTTCAACATAATAGCATACTGCATCCCACACCTTGAACACTACCGCTCTCAAATAGAACCCGCATACGAGTTGAAAGAACAATCTATAACGCGCCCTCAAATAGCAACTGCACCTAAATCTATCAATGATGAGGTTTTACAAGTTATACTATTGTTCTAAAGTTGGCCTGACTATAAGATCTCGATTTCTAAATAATCAACAAGACACTATTTTTTAATTACCTCCGGTGATCTTTTCAAAAATAATTGAATGCAAGTTCTTGTTAAAGAATTCTGTATCAACTGTCATCCTTAGCATGGCTCATACTTCTTATGAAAATTGTAGAAGTGACAATCGCTCAACTGACACTTATCAAAGTCGATATAAAACAATGAAGACTTCAAAAACTTAAAACAGCCTATTAAGATCACTGAGGCCATTTTGTTGAAGCGGTTCAGGCCCTCGCTGTGTGTTATGAAAGAATATGTAAGTGACTTGCTCCTGCCATGGTCTTAGCCCTTTCTGCTCTCATCTTATCTATGTTAATTTCCGATAGTCTAATGTCTCGATTTTAGTATGTACCTATGCATAATTTTTTACTTAATCTCTTTTCATAGCTATGTAATTTGAATGTTTATAACTTTCAGTGCAAGATTGTTTAGAATCCTCTTATAAATGACGTATCTTATGACCAGAGTCATCGAAAGCGCTCAAGATAAAATTTATTAGAATGAGTTTAGTTTTATTTTCCTTGCTAAGATTCAATAAAACAATGAAATCAATACTTCGTCATTGAAAATAAGCTTCTAGAAATTTTGCGTCTCGAGTAAGTCGTCACTGATGCAATTATTTTTGTCTTAGATTTGTTCCCTTTCGTTTTCCCACTCATCATCAATGTACACAATGTCCAATATTTAATCACCAAACAATGTGGAGTTTAATCAGAAACTCGAAAATTTATCTTCCACCCCGCCATTACATGGAACACACCCTGAGAAGAGCTCGCATTTATATTGCAAATCATATAACTCACCCGTTATATTCAAGAAAGTAATAACACTTAAAATTCTTGAAAGCCATTATTTGTCAGAATCAAATGTGATAATTAATATCTACATGTGCATGTATACGACAATTTACGCTCGTTTTTAATATCTTTGCGAAAGCCACCAGAAAATCCCCACTAGGCAAATGATGTGGAATGTCTCCAACCAGAAATGCATTGATTTGGAGAGCCACCAGAATAGCTACTTTATACAAATGGAACAGAACGCCACCAACCGGCGAAAGCAGTTGGTTGGAGAGCTTTAGCAGCTCCTATAGACAAATGAAGCGGAGTGCCTCTAACCGACAAGTGTAGCGGATTGGATGACGGCCAGAGCAACTCCTTTTAGAGAAATGGCGCGGAGCACCTCCAACCGACGAAAGCAACAGATTGGAGAGCCACCAGATTGACTCCAATAGACAGATGGCGTGAAGCGGAGCGCCTCTGTGACAAGTGCAGCGGTTCGGAGGGCTTTCAGAGCAACTCTTTTCGGACAAATGGAGCAGAGCTCCTCCGACAGACGAATGCAAGGGATTGGAGAGCTTTCAGTACAGCTTCTTTAGACAAATGGAGCGTAGAGTCTTCAGCTGCAACCTGGAAGTGCAGAGGATTTCAGAACCTCCAGAGCAGCTTCAGCAGACATGTGGAGCGGAGCGCCTTCTGACAGCGATCGTGGAGCGAACCGACTCCGGCTGACAAACGGTGAGAGCTGTAGGCTTTCAATCCATGACTACAGAGCGCTTCCATTCGATGAATAAAGCAGAATGAATGAATTGCAAAGATGTCCTGTACTAATCGTTCTACAATTCAATCGCTATCAATTTCATAGTTCATGAGTTTTAATTTTACAATTGATGTTTCCCTTCGCTCAGTTGCGTGTATCTTTTGTACAGTGTAAGTAGTTCTTGTAATTACATTTCTTTGCTAATTAGGCAAAGGGGGAGCGCTGCTCCCCATGCCTACGTTTCTGGGCGTCTAGACGTTGAACACAAAGGGATGGAAAATTGGACACTATGTGGGAGGCGAGTGGAACCATTTCATGAAGAGGATGACAGGTTGAATTCTTGCAAGACCTCAAAAACGTTGTGCTTGCTTTAAAAATACGTTCAGACACTAATGGAAAGCGATTACAATCAAAGTTCGCTCCACAATAAATCATGTGATATATTCTTTCAAACTCTCTAGTTTATTCATTAAAGATACATAAATACATTCATAAACAGGCGACGCGTACAAAAATAACGATGTAATCATGGCATGATGCACTATAATCAAATCTTTATAAGAGATAGCATTTTTCATTCTACGTATTGGATACAGTCTTTTCTGATGCACGTGTCAACATATCGGCAAATTAGAGCTTCCATGATAGAGTAATTGAGAAAATAACTCCCAAAATTCGAAAAGAATCAATCAACTTAGACGAAGTGTTAACATCATTCACTTGGAAAGGAACTGAGCGTGGAATCATCATTTCTTTGCATTTTCTAGAATTAAGCTTTAAATTTAAGAATTTTAAGCTTTTTTAATTTAAGAATCTCAAAATTGTCTTTCAATGTATGACATGGGAATGCAAATATTATCATCTTTCACAGCTTCTAAAATAGTTATGTCGCCTGCGTTTTGCACTGAAATAACATCATAATCACAAAATTCGATAGAGCCCATGAAAACGGCAAAAATATACGGACCGAAAACAGATTACTGAGGAACCCCCGGAAGGTATTTCCACAACATAGCCCAAGGAGTCACGTACTTTCATGACAAGGTGAATTAGTGCTGGCGCATAGAGCAAGCTGGGTGCGTAATTTCTGCGCTTTTCTAAAACTTGCTAGGTCTGTTCCCGGAGTTGGAAGCCTTTCAAACCCCTGAGTCGTAATCGGAGTCCAATCAAATTGAAAGCAATCAGCATCCTACTACAAGCTAGCTTGTAATTGGTTTACGCATATATAAAATAGGCCTATATGAGAAATTAGTATGACAAACCCGCATAAGTTATGTGAAAACGAAATATCTCCTCGCCCTAAGTACATCAAAACGAAATACTTATTCGGCTTAGCAAAAGGTAGTTTCTTAAAACTTAAAAAGTCTCAGTGAGTACATCATAATCACTTTAGATGTCGAAGTCGTTCTATGAATATCAACACTAGAGTTTGTGGAATTTCTTAAGAAAGAGCACGGTATGTTATATTTAATTTTGAATGTACAGACACTCATTAATTTTGATCAAATGTTTACCGCACACTAATTGATAATTCTATACACTCCAGGCGTTACTGTTAATAGAGGTTGGCCCTACTGCTTGAAATGCATCAACCTGAGCTTGCTATAGATGTAAACACAGCGAGCTCAGGGGAGTTTTAGTGCTGATGAGCGAGAATTCGTGTATGAGCGACAGAATGCTTCATACCGAATGAGAATGAACGAGCGAATGAATAATTTTGGGAAGTTCAACGTTTGAACAAGCGTGGGGACTCCGAGTGACAAACGATTTTGAGTGAGCAGACAAGATAATCATATTGCTCATAACTGGAAAAACTCGTTGAAATATCCCTATATATTTGAAATTCATTTTCTGATAACTTCGGACAAATTTAAATTTAATTTTATACTACCGATGAAATAAAATGTAGTAACATCATTTACAAGCCACGATATGATTTAACTCTCCAGTCAAGAAAAAGCGGTGGATTCCGCTGAAGGTGCATTGGGAAATTTTCAGTGAATTTCACATTCATTATTGATTCAAATTGTGTTGCATTGTGAGCTTGGTTCCGAATATTTTAGACAAAACATTAATGCACAGTTCGTCAAAGTTTAGTTATAAAATGCATGCGATATAGTAGAGGAGGAGATGATAGAACAGTCTGTAGTAGTAGTAGACGTATATATTTGTCAAATTACAATGGAAATCAAGTTGCTGCATTTTACACGGTTTTTGCATTTCACAGAAAGTAATGCACAAAAAGGAAAATTTCATTATCATACATACAAATCATAAGTCAACATGGGTATTGTTAGAAAAGGTTACAGTGAAAGGGAAAAAGAGTTGCGTCGGCGTGAAGTTCGGATAGAAGGCATCTTGAATCTACCAGATCGTTGTTTTGGCGGGCAAAGGTCATGGAGGATGTGTTCTGAATTGTTTGAAATCGTATTGAGCAGTTGTATGGCTTTCATTACTCGTCTTTGTCGAAGATTCGGGAAGTCAATACAATTGCAACTGTCATCGCAAATCAGCCTATGAGCTCTCTTTTGTATTCTCACCAGGGCAGCCTCTTCTGACCTATTGAGACCAACCATCAGAGGGGAGCAATACTCCAGCACAAACAAAATTAACCCGCTGTAAATGCGCTTCAAGGCGACGCTGTCTAGGTATGGCTTTAACGTGCGTAGAGCGTACATTCGTTGTGATGAGATCTTGGTAACATGCTTGATGTGATAACTCCATGTTAGATCTGAAGACCGAAACACTCCAAGGATCTTCAAGGTATCAACGAAGTTGATATTCGGAGAAACCGGTGGGGCGCACTTCTTCTTGGGAATCCAGAGAATATTTGATTTCTGATGATTCAACTTCAATCCGACGGTGGCGGCCCAGGAAATCATATTTTGATGCTCGTCCAGAACAGCGGAGTCAGCTGAGTTAAAGATGGTCATAAATATAGTGAAAAATAGTCATTGATACTATTCTTCAAAATCTTCCTCATTCTTTTAAGTCAGATGTGTCCAAGCAGTCTTGCACTTATTATCTAAACCACATGCTATTAGTGTTGCAAAAAGTACAAGCATGTAGCGTAATACATCTACATCTCCTATATTTGGAGCAGAAGTTCACCATTTCCGACGGCAACGTAACGTACACGTGTAGGCCTAGGTACTACCTTTCTAAAATCCTATAAAAATCTCGTGATTATGATCTGCATGTTCTCAATTTAAAAGTAAACGTGCATTACATCTCTTCAGAAAATGTTACTTTTAAGATTGATAATATACCCGTTTACCCTAAATGAACGACGAAGCGTACGTGTAGCACTCGTCACACACGCTATCGGTGCCAGTGTGACTGCATTTATTGCGTGTACACTAAAAGGGACTAGGATTGTTTGAAAATAGTTTTTGCGTTCATACTTTGAGGAAACTCTCACTTTTTGCATTTTGATAAGTTCTGAAATATCCAGAATCAACACCAATGAGACACAACACGAGATTCATTCAATTGCAAGTTAATATGTATGTAATGTCATAAGAAATTCAAATACTAGCTACAATACGGAGGATTTAGAGCCTACAGTTTCCTAATCGCATGGAACACGAGCGATTTTGAGGTTCGAAAGCCTGATGGATCCTGGACCCCTCCCCCCCCGATTTGATGGTTTCCCAATTTGTTGCACCATTCGCCATTGGCGCATGTTCGTTCCAATGGTGGCATCAGTTTTTACCAACTCGGTCATCTTGTTACTATAAACAGCAATTCAATTTTTTTCAAAAAGATGCCTTCGCCCAAAGATAGGGTTGAAAAGTAGAGTTCCACCCTGCAATAGAACGCCAACTGTAATGGACCGCCTCCTTGCAATAGGACGCCTCCTGTAATTAACCGCTACCCTGCAGTACGACGCCACCTGTAATGGACCGCCACCCTGCAATAGGACGCCATCTGTAATAGACCGCCGCCCAAGAGAGAGGGTTGAAAAAAGACTGACACAGTGGTCTGATACAGGCTTTACGGTATACGTCTTTGTTTACTTGCTATGATCTCACCACTTAGCAAGAAAAAGTTTCAAAGGACTCAAAATGCTCTCCATCGTCTAACGTTGTCTGTTGTCATTTAGACTATGACAATAAAATGATAATTTCAATATTACAAATTGAATTACTTTACCGCAGTAAATGCACATCCTTAAAAGTGAAAACTACTTTACATTTGGAGTAATTTTTTTTGTTAAGCATCTTGATTTTTCAGATACGCGGATTTTGTGTTTCGCTGAAAATTAGGTTATCTGGTATTCATGAGTGTTGCAGCTGATCGAAATGTCAACCAGGGATTATCAAAAATTGATTGAACATCAATCAACTGATTGCACAGTAATTCAATTTCAATCAATTGCTCACGAAAGAAATATCAATTTATTGATTGGAAGGAACAATTAAATACGAAGCAAGTTCTATTAACCCCTGGTCTGTACTCGTGAGTAGCTCTCACCGTCTGTGTGTTTTACACGTGTGTTACATGGTATACATACCAGGGATGCGGAGTCCTATCATTTTGATAGAACTCCGACTCCGACTCCGGGTGGCAAGTATATAAAGCCTAGTTTTTTAAATAAGCTGGTAACCTACATCATAGATTATTATAGGCTTACCTGAACCTATTTTTAGAGATCATTGTTGCATCAATTATTAATCTTTTTTGATGAAATTTTATCAAATGCCGCTTGAAGTTGCATGTATGCTACTCGGCTCCTCCCATCTTGTTGATGTGTGCTGCACACGGTTTTTCTCTAGTCTCTACCAGGCAGGAAAATCCCCCATCCTTCTCCAAAAAATATGAGTAGTACACTTTCGATTTTAATATGCGCTTTGGAGGAGAGATCACACGCGATTAGCGTGAGGGCAAGAGGCAAGAGGGCAAACTAGTATTTCATTTTTGTCTCTGACCTTTGGTGCGCAAGTGTGATCGAGACTAGGAAGGCTTGTCTTTGTCTTCTCTACTAAATCAACGAGTGAAAAGACAATCTTTTTTCACTATCACGGTTCATTCCATCAACTATTACAAGCTTTGCATGCACTGCTGTGCCTCGACTGTACTTTTGTTTGACGGAGAAAATTGACATCAAGACAGTGACAGCTATGCACGAGAATAAATAATTTACTTGTATTATATTTCGGGTCTAGCTATAGGCCGGAGTCGGAGTCCTATCATTTGGTAGGACTCCGGGACTTCGACTCCGACTCCGCATCCCTGATACATGCCTGCATACCTGATGTCATAACTCATACTTTGCTCTCACTATAGACCCTATATCCGTTTAGCGTCCTATTCTGCACCTCTGTTGTGTTGAACAATATTTCTTTATGGAATACCTCCAGGCATTCCATGATTATTGTTCGTATTCCATATTATTAGTGTAGGCGTAAGCAATCATGACTCATGATAAACATGTATTATGGATTCATAATATAATATTGTAGAATAATATTGTTTGATCATTTAGTTGATTGATTGTCCACCTTTTCCCAATTCAATCATCTGCTTGTTTTGACTTCAATTTTAACTGATTGATTGATATTGTTTTCAACATCGATTAATTGATTGCTCAGGAACGCCAATTTTAATTGATTGAAGAAAGCAATTAAATTGCAATCAACTTTTGATTATCACTGGTTTCAACTTCAATCCGTTGGTATTTGTTGTTTTGTGTATTTGTAGCTGGTATTGAGGTTTATTCGCAGAGGTTCTACGCATATTTGTACTCTTCGTCATTCATCATGCCGTTTCGTAATACTTCATTAAACTTGAAATGTCGTTGTTTCACGCGGCTGTCTCGAATTTTCTCACCTCTCCGTAAGTTGAACGGGGTCACTCGTCAACAGGAAAGTCAGATAAACTATTACATCGTGTTGCACTATCGTATAAGAAGTTGAAAGTACGTGTACTTTGCTGTTGCGACATTCCCGCATATTCCTGCAAACTTCAGATGAAAGTATGTTGAAACTATATGAAGACGCGGGTATTAAATGAATATTCACTTTCATCAATCCTCTGAAAGATTTCTCAATCTGACAACATAAAAAATTTATTGATCTGTATCGACAAAAGGTTATGACAAAGTCGTAGAAAACAATAACAGACACTCTTTTCAAGATTATTCATAAATGATAAATATCAACGATGGAACCGGGTTACGTTTCCGTTAACCGGAGACCCGAAATTTTTATCTTCTTTAAATTAGTTGACATAGCACTTCATAATACCATGCGAATTGTCTCCGGTTGTATCAAATCCACGCCTGTGTCACAGTTTAACGATACTGAGCGGCATCAAACCTCCCGACATTCGCAGACAGTCAAATTGTATTACGCTATGCATTCGAGCCAAAAATGATCATCACCACCTGCTTCATGACATAATCACAAACAGAGGCACTCAGATGCAACGATTGAAACGCCGAAACATCTTCCAAACCCTCAGAAGCAGGACGATCAACACAACGTCAGTAAAGGAATGGGCCCATCACCAGTGGACAGAGAGGTGGCTTCAGGAGACATGCCAACTTCGACACTTCATTACAAGAACAACATGTCGACCTCCTGGTTTCAATCTGAAAAGAGCTAAATGGGTGCAGTCGAATTATCTGCGCTCTGGACATGGAAGATTTCGTACCTTTATGTTCCGGATCGGTCTTGCACAATCCAACACATGCATGTGCGCCAAGAACAGACGGCAGTCCACGTCCTACAATGCAAGCGGTTCGCAATTGGTTCAAAATTTTCCAAGTACTTACTCTACAAAGTTTGCATTGAATTTTAGAAAATGTGAAGGTGAATTATTACGAAGGATAGAGCCTCAAGATTTTGAAGCACTGATTGACTATTACATGAAAATCTAGAGCACGCAACAAACTATATTTCGCTTATACTTAAATAAGTGCTTCACTAAAATTTTTCAAAATTTTCGCTGCACCGGTGGGAGCAGGAACGGCTAGTGCATAGCCGTATTTTTTACGGATTACTTTTATTTGGAGAAAAAGATTTTCACAATAGCAGAATATCATTTGCAATAATTCAAAGTTTTGAAACTCAGAAATGTGTCAAGATTGCGATTTATATCAAATAGCGCATTATAGGGCATCCATACAGCTTTTCTGAACTTTTATGATAGAGTGTAATTTGGTCATAATGGCAGCGGAAGCAGCGCTTAAGAGCGACAGAATCTTCGCCGTTTTGGTGATGTGCGACGATGAAAGTCAGTAAATGAATTCAATCATTTGCATTGTGCTCACAAGCACTCATTACAACACGGGAAACATCATTTCTTTCCTCAGAACTAGATTGTTCAAGTGCGTCAGTTTACCACTGCATAACCTTGCAAAATACCTTCACTCTCAACCACAGAATTATTTTGTTTAAGCGTATCACTTTGCTGGAAGTGCAAAATGATTCAGAGATGGCAAATGCAGGAACTTACTGAGGGGGCAAAAAGAAATTTTTAATACCTTACAGAGACAGGAAAAGTAGGCGTGTGTTGCTTTCGGATCGCTGTGAATTCCTTCAGAATACTCCGATCGCCACGATTCCTTCAGATTCGAAGAATTCAGATCATTGAGCATAATTTTTCTCGATAATGTTGGGAACTCAGATAATTATTAAAAAAGATAGCAGGCGCACGAACAAAAACGTTCACAAACTTCTCTGTAGAACTTGACATTGTCTATGTTCCTTTGCTGTGTGATCGGCTGATAACAGTCACTGAAACTTCACACAATTTGGCGAGCTTAATGCTGAAATGGCTTCTCATCGTTCGATTGCTATGATATTATGTCAGCAGACTGTGCCATTTCATTAGCGTACATTTTCAATGTTTCCTCTCTAGCCAAGCAGAAGAAGAGAAGTCCTGCCTAGTTCTGTGCTCTCAATATTAGTAGGCAAATTTTGAGATGACAATCGTGAGATAAAACGATCAGACAAAAAACGTCTGCGTTCTTACGATATTGAAATTATGATAGATGAGGATTGGAGCTAATAATTTTGGATCGATTATCAATTGGCTGATTGATCATTAAAGAGGCAAAGAACTACAATGGACCTCCAAATCACAGTAGGCCTAATAGAGCAAATTGGAACAAATTGGAAATAGAGCAATCTTGGAAATAAAAGCGATGATAATAAAAAGAAAACACTAAATGGGGTTGGAATAGCATTCGCTTTATGGAATGGGAATCCTTTGAGAATTTCAGTAGTTTTCATTCGGAATTGGATTGAAAATGGAACCGTCCCACAAACAAGCTTGATTGCATTACGATTCCGGTAAGAAATGGTTCCAGTGGTTTGAATTCAATCTGAAACCCATAGATCTATGACACCGTTCACTTACGGAAATTTAGATTATCAAATCGTCTACTTTTCCACAAGATATATTTTAAGAATTGTTACTTGTCATGGCAACATAGCACAGATTAAATAAGGAACATTGAGACAATACATTGCCTTAAGGAATTCAAACAAAACGATATACAATGTTGGGGAAACGGACAGAGACAGGAGCAATAACTAATGAACAAAGTCATTTGAAGGTTCATGCATAAAACAGGTCTGAGATTTAGGATACATTTTACACAAATATGCAAGCATTTCCATGGAAACTATGTTACATCATTCATATTTCATATCTTTGAAACATTCTTTGTGAATGCATATTGTTGAATTAGTTTTACAGGAAATATAATGCAGACAATGTTTGATTGCAATTCATTACAAAACACATTTAAATTAATGCCCAAATTTTTTGTTGCAATATGAAACCAGTTCGATCTTATTACAAATGTATCATTATGTATAAAAATGCATATAATTGGTCTTAAAACAACTGTACTTGTTCTCTAAATACAGACATTGGCGTCCATCCGTAGAGGGTGCTGTAGGCACGAACAAGGCGCATGTTTAATCTCCGTAGAATTTTTCTCCTTTGTTAATATTAGAATTCAAATTTGATCAAAGCAGTAGGTGTGCTACATGCAAGTGCGACACAGTGTACTTGTAGACACCTAGGTTTAGGCACAATATTACATGTGAAAATGTGAAAATATAATAATCAGGTTTCTTTAATAGAAATACAGATTGTTTCATAAAAAATGGATCACCCTTAAACATCGCCTTAACTTCAACTTTGTCTAACTCCGCCAAACTTGAACGAATTTCTCTGAAATTTGGAAGATATGTTATTTGTGCTTACTAATATCATTGTTGGAAATTTCAAGCATGAATATTGAGTTGTTTTCCTGTTATAGATAAAAAAGTAGTAGATAATTTGTTCTTCATTTAGAAATGTTACACAAAATCATACCTCACTCTTATAAAATTACATTTGTTTCCTTTGTTATGTAATATGTTGTTCTACAAGCCAAAAGCTATCAAGCAAAACAAAAATAAAGAAAATCGGTCAATCAGAGCCAGTATAGCACCATTATTCATCAACAATAATGTAACTGCTACATGTGATTTACTGGACTTCATGTTCCATAGCTTCCTGACTTCGTTGCGGTGGTGTTGGCAGCACCCCTGATTGCTTTCAGCTAGAAATCTATCTCTTACCGGTTGAAAACAATACAAAGCACAAATGAACAATAACGAGATCGCATTCACAAAAGGCAAAGTGTCAGCCTTTGCAGGGCTGGCATTTGGACCAATGGCCGCTCTGAACTTCACATGCAGCAAGGAACCATGGATTCTGAACGCTATGTGAATGTTTTACGAATGAACATTGGACAAATGACAGATCAACTTGGTGATCCATTGACTTGGTTATTTATGGATGATAATGCTACGTGTCACAGGAGTAGTAGAGTCAACTTATGCAAGTCTCAATTAGGGCTTAGGACATTATCTTGGCCAGCTCGTTCTCCTGATCTGAATCCCATAGAAAATGTATGGAGTATTCTAAAACGCAACGTTCGTCGTTCACTGCTACCTACAGATGGCGTATCACAACTTACGTCACTGTTAAAAAGAGCGTGGAGAAAGTTAGATCAGTCAAAAATCAACGATATCATCGAATCAATGCCTAGACGAATTGGTAATGTCATTGACAATAAGGGTAGGGCCACAAAATATTAGCTTCTTAAGAACCGTTACTGTATCATAGCTTATCAGATTATATAAGGACATTTAAATATATTAGGGACATGAAATAACATGAAAAATGCTTTCTGTATCATACTTATGTTTTATTTAGTCAAATTTTAGGATGATCCACTTTTTATGAAACGGACTGTATTAATGCATGCGAAAGAAAGCCATATCGCATACTGTAGGTTTTGAGAACGCTACGAGGCCATCTTGTACATAGCATACAAAATATGGCGACAGAACATGACCTGTTTGTGTACAAATTCAGTCCTAGAAGCATGAGGTTGCATGCATAATTTTCTCTATGAATTCAATGATTGCGCCAGTCAGCAGAGTAATGGTCATGCAGGCCAAAATCGCATTTGAAGCACAATCGCTCTGTGATTTTTCCACAATTGCGCATCTTTTTTGTGCTTTAGATGCAATTTGATAAGGATCTTTCTGATCAACTCGTACAAGGCCTCGCGGCCGATCGGCTTTGCAGTCTATGGAAGTGTTCACTAATTCACAAAAAGAGTATTGGCCATGTATCTGCGAAAGATCAACAGATATGTTACTTCTTGCTCTCAGAATTTCCAAAGTCGATAGAGAATCCATGAATTTTGCACCCCCATGTCAATATTGTCCACGCAAACAGGGGCCAGCACTTCTTCTTTGATCGTAATATATTCGACTGAGAGTCATATTCTCTTTATGTCTATCAACGCCTTCCATGTTCTTGTTGTACTGATTCAAATATCATATTACCTCTCTCTCGCCAGCATATAGATTTGTCATTTTCGCAATATAATCACTAATTTCATTTAATAGGGACAATGCTGTGAACTCAAAGTCTAAGTGATTCGGTTCCATCTGTTTAGAGGACTAGGAGGTTCTCAAATCCCTTGCCTTCCTTTTCAGATAAAAAATTCAAGTTCGAAAGTGCCTTCGAAAGAAAGATTTTATTATTGAAGAATGTCATTCTTTACACTGGTTGATCATTCACATTCGTCAGTTTCAGACAAGATTCCACCACCGACTGGTCCTTCGGTATTTCCAGCATCGACGTCTGAACTTTCCATTGAACCATAGTCAGCATACAGTGAAAATTTTTATATCAAAAGATTCAGTTTTTTGTAGAGGTAACGTTAAAAATATTTTATCACTTTTTTAGAAGCCAATTATTTGTAAATTATTCCTGTGCTTATATACTAGCGACGTGGACCCACTATATAAGTAGCATGAAATTTATAAGATATCACAAAGAATCAACATTTACTGGCAGGAACGTTAATAATGCGGAAATCAAGCTAACAATCAAGGAAATTTCATCAACTGCAACGTAGTGCAGGTCTTCATGGAAAGGCTGAGATCTTGTTGTGCTTCTTTGCTGAGATTTTATATTTTTAATTCAATTTTCAGCGAAATGATTTAATAATCCACTGAATTCATGCTTCACTTCTGGAATCTGAAGAGTAATGTCTACTCATTTCCATACTTTAAAGCTAATTATGATCATTGTCTTTGATTGCGATATTTTTCTCTTTCAGTGGTAGGTGCGATCACGCTTAAGAAATTAAATACTCTTATTAATAAGGCTAAGCATTAAAGTAATAGTAACCCATCGATTTGCAAAATTAGCAAGCATCACCTCTCCAAGGTTGTCTTGATACGATGGATTTGTAAAAGTATTCCTTCCGTATTGCTATCATGATCAGTCAAATCTGTGCCAATTTCTCCAAAGTGTAAAAACTTGCATATCTCACATGTGGCACTGGGTCTCAACTCGAGTTCATTTAACGAAATCGAAACCTTTTCTGATTCATCGTCATTATCAAGAAGCTGAATGTAAGCATTGGCTGATTTAAATTCTTCGTCTTGAATGATTAAGAGAAAATCATTCATGTGAATCTGAAGAGCAACACTTCAGCCGGCCAGCATTAACTTCAATAGGTGCATAAAATGACTCGGAACTATTTTTGTGTTTCTGCGTACAGTAATATAAATCCTATCGCTCAGTTATCATGCTTAGTAAAGCTATAAGCTAAGATATAGACCTATTTGGCATTTTAGGCTTTTTTTAGGGTTTGATGGCGGTTGTTAGAGAACTAATATGATTTAGAATTTTGAACTATCTGTTAACATCATTTTTGCAAGGTAATGATGATACAGTTGCTCAAGGTGCACGCTGTATAATGTGGAAGATTGCGCGGTCGACTGCTAGTCGATCACGTTTACTAAAACTCAAAATGTACGCTTTGAATTTCACAGTTCTATGTCACTGTCACGCAATTACCAGTAAGTTTATGAAATGCTCTGGTGTATATAAAAACTCTATTTTTCATCGTTCACTTCCCAGCATCAAAGTGTGCACAAGATTCCAATTTCTCTGATGACATGGTAAGCTTATAAAATGGAAATCATGCATGATTAAGTCCTACATTCTACAAACTGCATAATGCATTTATTTAGACTAGAAATAGAACAATACACCCTCTCGCAGTTACTGCACTCTCTGAGCGTGCATCACTAAAACACCGTTACTTAAGAAGAATAATAGATATGGGCTAATAAAACGGCGCTTGTTTGATTTGTGGGGAATGGTTATCAGAAACCACCTGAAAATAAGTAAATAAGTTTCAGAAATACTCGTAAGTGATGTTTAACTTCATTTTAGTTATAATACAGTGATTTTCTTCCTCTCTTCTTAAATCTTCGTATTCGTGAAATTTATTCAAATCAGAATCAGTGGATAACATAAATTCAGAAATCAGGATGGCAGGAAAATATTGATCCTAATTAATTGATTGTCATACACTAAATTACTGTACTTGATAAGTGAATAGACAGATTGACTCCAATTAATATACATAATTATTCTAGCTTCGCTCTATCAACAATCGTGTTGTTACAGACAAATTTTACCGCATGAAGTGTAGCACAAGAGGCTAGTTTCCGTAAGAATTAACATGAATTTCTTTACACTTGCTACATTCGCTAATCAGCGTCGTTTAAACATCACATGCTCAAAATATGATAGACTCATCGCATGATTTTATTCACTAATCATAAATGAAGCTTTGAATGATCACTTACATATTGAAGGTAATTCATTAACTGTTCCATATCTTTATGATGAAATGATGAATCAAAAATGAATTAAAACAATATCATGACTTATTTCCAAGCAAAAGTTCAGTTACAGGTGCAAGTGCGTTAAGCAAGTATATTGAAAAAGTGGAATAATTTAAAGCGGAGGACCTTTTGCAATATGGCAAAGGCAAAATGCGCACCAAAGAGCTTATTGATGGCATATTACCCACATGTATGCAGATTTTTAATTATACAGATAAGGAATAGGTGATGCATTATGACCATAGTCGAGTAAGACGCACAACTTCATGACTGTGTCAGCTAGCACTTTTTAATTCATACATGTAGGCATTCGAAAATTTGCTGACGTCCGTTTCATAAAAAGTGGATCATCCTAAAATTTGACTAAATAAAACATAAGTATGATACAGAAAGCATTTTTCATGCTATTTCATGTCCCTAATATATTTAAATGTCCTTATTTGATCTGATAAGCTATGATACAGTAACGGTTCTTAAGAAGCCAATATTTTGTGACCCTACCCTTATTGTTAATGACACTACCAATTCGTCTAGGCATTGATTCGATGATATCATTGATTTTTGACTGATCTAACTTTCTCCACTCTCTTTTTAACAGTGACGTAAGTTGTGATACGCCATCTGTAGGTAGCAGTGAACGACGAACGTTACGTTTTAGAATACTCCATACATTTTGTATGGGATTCAGATCAGGAGAACGAGCTGGCCAAGAAAATGTCCTAAGCCCTAATTGAGACTTGCATAAGTTGACTCTACTACTCCTGTGACACGTAGCATTATCATCCATAAATAACCAAGTCGATGGATCACCAAGTTGATCTGTCATTTGGCCAATGTTCATTCGTAAAACATTCACATAGCGTTCAGAATTCATGGTTCCTTGCTGTATGTGAAGTAGTTCTAGCAAGGGTGACACTTTGCCTTTTGTGAATGCGATCTCGTTATTGTTCATTTGTGCTTCGTATTGCTTTCAACCGGTAAGAGATAGATTTCTAGCTGAAAGCAATCAGGGGTGCTGCCAACACCACCGCAACGAAGTCAGGAAGCTATGGAACATGAAGTCCAGTTAATCACATGTAGCAGTTACATTATTGTTGATGAATAATGGTGCTGTACTGGCTCTGATTAACCGATTTTCTTTATTTTTGTTTTGCTTGATAGCTTTTGGCTTGTAGAACAACATATTACATAACAAAGGAAACAAATGTAATTTTAGAAGAGTGAGGTATGATTTTGTGTAACATTGCTAAATGAAGATCAAATTGTCTACTACTTTTTTATCTATAACAGGAAAACAACTTAATATTCATGCTTGAAATTTCCAACAATGATATTAGTAAGCACAAATAACATATCTTCCAAATTTCAGAGAAATTCGTTCAAGTTTGGCGGAGTTAGACAAAGTTGAAGTTAAGGCGATGTTTAAGGGTGATCCATTTTTTATGAAACAATCTGAATTTTCGTTCCGAATAGTTGCTATGTGAGAACACTTTTGCCTGAATGTATTCCCTCACACTCAATGAAATAATTGAACTCCTATGACGATGTAGATATTGATTTATCCAATATTCTTGATCTGTTTTACTTAATGATTTGTTGAAAATATTGCATGACCATTGGAGACCTATCAAAATGTTGTTCCCAATACTTAGGGAAGCGCAAACAATTCGCAGATCTAATGAATCCTCGGATTAACATGTGAGTATCACTCACATTGATGCCTAGATATGCTATATTTGTCGATAGAAAACCGCTTCTAAATTTGATGATAAATTTCTGATTCTCCTCTTCAGGCAATTCCCTGCAAACAATGAATAAAGTGAAAGTGGGCTGCTCTCATCCATTTCAGGTGAAGGGCAACAATGGAAACCAAATTTTTTTCAACATCAAGAACAGCAGACTGAAGTAGAACGCTCGCCATCTAGACTGCACACTTCAACAGTGCAAACGCTACTTCTGATTGTTCGAACGAATGTTGCATACCTTTTTGTGAACCTTGATGAATTTTGAACTCTCATGCACAGTTAATATGAAGCTATAGAACTCTGACACTATGCATCATCAAGGGACATGGGGATAGATTCAGATGCGAAACAGTGATATATGATTTTGTGTAAAGATGCAGCATGAGCGTTATCCTCACCGATCATCAAGGCTCACACGTTGCAGTCATTCACTTTACGGACGACGTCTTAGCTGGATTTACATACGTATATGTAGGCCTACATGCATACATGTATACATGTATATATACACGTATATATATATATATATATATATATATTTATCAAATCTCAACAGATGTAACCACCACGAGACATGTTTCGGCCTGCTGGGCCTCATCAGTCATGGGCAGGTTTGAACCAGCGACGTTGGAGTTAGAGGACGTGCAAGCATACCCTCTAACCACAAGGCCATCGCACCATCTGTTGAGAGCGTGAATTAGCCAGGAAGGCACCACCTTAACGCAGGCACGTGGAGGTTAGAGGGTGGCACCTTGTGGTTAGAGGGTATGCTTGCACGTCCTCTAACTCCAATGTCGCTGGTTCAAACCTACCCACGACTGATGAGGCCCAACAGGCCGAAACATGTCTCGTAGTGGTTACATCTGTTGAGATTTGATAAATTTATCAATTGCCAGGTTACTTGTCTCAATATATATAAAAAGCTGCTTAAAATTAACAGCTAAAATTAGTTTGACGGTTTTTACAGTTTGAACTGTAGACATCCGTGAAAACAGACATCTGTTTATTTGATATGAATTGATTTCAATGTCACGTCATCACTGATCACGTTGTGACGTCATCATTTTAACAGATATTCACGGATATTTTCTGTGAAGCTTTTCTGTTAAGTTTAAAGTTTAGTTTAGCTGTTTTTAACGGTGTACAGTTTACACTGTAGGTGACACCACCACTAGATATTCAAATCCTCTATGCGCTGTAGAGCACGGAAGGAATGGGGCTGAGCGTTGATATCACTTTTTAGCTTCCTCAGCAAATATCTCATCCCAAGCATGTCATATGGAAGATGCATTTTATGAAGAGGAAAGCCAATGCGAAATAAATAATCATCCGAAATCAAATTATCGACTGCAATTGGAATGATGATATTGTCAGAAAGCATTTTCATCCATCGAATTAATTGAGCAATGTTTACTAAGCAAATATCAGAGAACAGTTGTGTTCTCATCGTTTTCGCTAATGAATTTCTATCACTAATTTGCGATGAATGATTTGACAATTCAGATGCATCGCTTTGAGCTGTCTTACAGACATTGATGAAGTGAATTGAAAGGGAATCAGCCTTAAAGGAAACACTCTTAATTGACAGATTTCAAGCTCATTTGAAGCATGTACAATTTACATGCATAGTTCAGCAGTTCTGACAACGATGAAAGTTGGAAATTAGATAGCATTGCGGCAATTATGCTAGGCTCAGAAGCAGTCATGTTATTCAGTATTGGTCGAACTTTCATGCAGGGACTGTCAAAGTGGGGCGCGATGAAGCGGTAGGGTGCGATGTAAGATGGATGAGAGAGATTCGCCCCTGGCAGTGATGCAAGAGATTCCTACCAGTGAATGATATTTATTCATCAGACTCCGGTGGGATCCAAGATCGTCCCTCCTATTAGGGGTTGCATTTAGCTACATTTCAACATCATCGGTCAATTTGTGTGCGGATCCTTTTATGCTTAAATTGAAACTTTTCTGGAAATTTCGCTCAGGAACCTGCACTGCAAGGCGAAATATTAATGATCACAGTCACTGCGATCTTCTGACACTGTCTGTAAGCAAATTTCTTTAATAATTTGTTTGTATAATACAAACAAAATCATCTCAATGTCTATATCCAAATTACCTCGTCCGTTTAAGTCACAGCGTGGGATTGAGACTTTTAGCGGATGTCCTCAAAGTATGAACATTTATCCTCAATATGTATTTATATGTACAAGCACATGTATGCTTTTGAAAATACACGCTGCATGTCACTTCAGAAGTCATTTTTGCCTTGAAATGCTTTGATTTTTATATAAACATTATGTCGATTGCAAGTTTTAAATAGATGAATAACAAGGCAAGGGTTTGCATGTCATCGATATATTCCAATTGTTCTCCAAATTGGGCGTACACCGAAATGTTGGGCAAATACTTGAGTTGGGTTTGACCCTCAAGTTTTCCCACAAACTTGGGTTAAAACCCAAGACCCAATCCCAAGGTTGAAAAACTTGGGTTTTGAAACCCAAGTTTTTAGCATCTGCATCTTATTCAATGCTTATCTTATTCATCTTATTCAATGCTTCTTACTCAATGCTTCATTCCAATTCCCTTATTTTCGACTTTAGGAAGCGTTAACATTGATGACTTTATCCACGTAAAGGCCTGCGTACTTTAGCAGGTTCAAACTTAAACGATATACTTCAACAGAAACAACAAAACTATCTGTGAACTGTGCGAAGTTACACCGGGTCAATTTCATTCATGTATCTAGTTTACACCGCTATTCTCTAGAATGATGTCATCCCTCCAGTAGGATTTTGGAACCTGAGACGACAGGAAATACCACGTCTCCGGCTCCGACTCGAAGTTTTATATGTATTAAGAAATCAGTCACTTTGCGAGATAAAGTGATGTTTGACAATGCAGCTGAAACGAGTACGAGTGTGTCATCATTGTAGGTTATCGCTGTAGACCTCCTAAAACTTCCTGGTCTTCATCTCATCTCAATACACAGCCTACTGCGAATCATTTATTTGTATTTTAAAGGAGATCGCGGACTTCCTCAAGATTGTGTTCCAGCCGAAAACGCAACAGTCGGGCGAAAGGATCATGTCGAAAAAACATGCACATGCATTCTCGCCTCAAATTTAATGCTTTTTTATTAAGCACATTATTGATTCTTAATTATCATTCCCTTAAAATTGCATGGTTATTTTATATGTGTCTCATTTTCAATGAAGTACATAGATGAAGTATTAAAATACCTCCTAAGAAGTAGGTACTTTTGATATAAAAGTGTGGATATATGTTTCACTTGATTGATGAATATTAGAGCCCTGACAGCTCAGTGGTTGAATCATCTCGTCCGACCGGCAGCACCTCTTTCTGCAGGGAACGACGCTGAAAATTAGACTTTCAGAGAATGCACTACACCCTATCCATGGCTGCTACGAATCTGTGCATCTGCCAAGTTCTACCCGATTCCTGTTCTTATCAGGCACGATAGAAATGGTCCACATGCATGTCCAACAGTCCCTTTCACTGACTAAAATACCTCTTTTAATCAATGGTGCCTCACTCTTGAAAATGAAATAATTGTTCTCGCCTCTGATTAAGCGTGGTATGGACTAAATCAAATACTTCTATCAGTCCAATATAAATAGAGAAAATTTTCATGGCTTCCTCTGCGACTCATGCTTCATAAAAAGCTTTAAGCGGGAAGCGCTAGCTAGAATAATTTTTCATAATTTTTCTATCCTGCGTGTGTTTATGCCTCTGATCAGTGATATGTACGAAAATATATTGAAAGACTTAATAAGTTTCATCTAAAACTTAATTAGGATGCTGTGTTTCACCACAAAATAACGATTTGATAATTATAAATTTGTTTAGCTTCTTAAACTGCATGAACAGCATGACCTAGATATTGTTCAACGCGACATAGTACTTCTCAATTAATCACAGAAAACACAGATAAATGTCTGAAACACAGAACACAAAAGACACAAAACACAAAACACAGAACACAAAACACAGACAATTTTACCGAAAACCTCAGCCTGCTCCCATTCGTGTTGGGGGGCGACCAGATGTCGAAGGATCTTGGGTCGGAGTCGGAACCGCCCGGAGCCGTGATAGAGAGTCGTAGACGGAGCCGTGGTCCAGCTACAAAACCCTGGCCTCCGGCTAGTAGGGCCTATGTGATGCCGTCGATTTCAAGACGCACATGTGCCAGAATAACTAATAATAATGAAATTTCCCATGGACCAAACTACTTTCCCTCTTCAGGCGTGATTCCCCCAACCATCAATATATTTCAATGACTTTGCCGATTTTCTTCGCACGATTACTGGAAGAGGGTGATAACGACTTACTGAAAAGTGACAAAAAACTGTTTTTATGGATCATTATATCCTCTCGGCAAAACACTCTTTTATAAATTAACCCATAAACAAGTTTTTCTATATAGTCTACACTAAATATTCCTCTTAATTAATTTTATTTTGTCACTTGCCTTTCCTTATCTTATTAATAACTTTTGATAAACACCTATTGCATCAGAGCTTAAATGAGAATTTTAAATATACTCTATGACATTAAAAACGATCCACTTGATATAGAAAATCTCAATGGAAGTGGACGACTTTTATTTCATACTGCACTGACCAGGATGTCTATGCATCAAATTTGTCATGCTAATATAAAGCAGCTGTCCATTGTCGATATCTTTGGCATAGTTGATGCATTTCAAATTTGACCTTTTACCACTATCAAGCAATTCTTTCTGACTAAATTTTGAAGCAGAAATGTCGCAATCATAGTTTGTAAAAGGAATGGCTGTTCGAATGCTACGATGTGGAAAGAGTTGTGGGTTTGTTGGACGGAAGTTGGGTATGTCACACTCCACTGTGAGCTGGTGGTGGAGTCGATGGAACAATGATGGAAATGTTAAAAGAAGGAAAGGATCAGGGAGACCGAGATTGACAAACAATGCTACCGATACGAAGTTGGTTATCTCAGCAAAGCGCAATCGCTTTAAGAGTGTTCATCGACTGGCCATCAGCTGGAAAGCTGCAGCAGGAATTGCATGCAGTATACGAACAGCATATCGCCGTTTAGCAGAAGCGGGCCTGAGGTCATACCGACTTGCTGTAAGAATTCCTCTAAGTAAGTAATGCGAGAACTTAACACAATGACATTGTTTCACCGCCAATTTTTTTCTCCTCAGGTCTCGAACACAAGCGAAAGCGTGTGGAATGGTGTGAGCAGCATCTGTCGTGGAGCACAGAGGAATGGCGTCAAGTGATGTGGACGGATGAATCCCGTTTCACTTTGGATTTTCACGATGGTCGCATTAGAGTGCATCGAATGGTTGGTGAGAGGTATTCGCCCTGCTGCATATCTGAGCATGACCGCTATGTTGGTGGTAGCGTGATGATCTGGGCCGGTATCTGGTACGGAGGTCGAACTGTCGCAGTCATTATGAATAGGTACTTGAACGGAGAGCGATATTGATCGAATATCATATCTCCAATCGTCATCCCAACGGTAAATGAACTCAACTTCATATTCCAGGATGACAACGCTCGACCACACAGAGCTCATTGTGTAACAACAGCGATAGTGAGATCTGGAATTCGCATCCTCCATTGGCCTTCACGCTCCCCCGACCTGTCTCCGATCGAACATGCTTGGGATGAACTTGGTCGGAAAGTGAGAGATGCATATGATCATCCGCCATCAACACTGACAGCTCTTTCAGAGAGACTCATCGATCAATGGTCATTGCTGGATCAGGAACGGCTTGATCATCTTTACGACTCAATGCCAATGAGACTTCAAAGCTGCATTTCAGTGCGGGGACGACATATTCGGTACTAATGTCTCCCATTTATTCAAATATAATGTTTTATATAAAATGCTATCTTATAATTCATGGATGTGAGTGGAATAAAGTTCATATATTTGAGTGGAGCATTTTTTATGTCAGGCAGTATATTATTGTCCGCACTATGATTAAAACTGATTGAAGTGCCGTCATAGTGCTCTAGTGAAAGTGGATATGTTTCATTGAGAATTATCATGCAAACAAAATATTTGCAAAACGTAGCAAAATCTTCGAAAAAACCCTTTCAAAATAGTTTATACATATTACCTTTCAGTAGTTTAAATCCATCGATTTTTGAGGATTAGTTGGAAAGCACGTTATCACTTTAAGTCATAATAGCCTATACATCACGCCGTTTTGATTGAAGAAAACTACAGCAAACATGCCACGGGATCCAAATCCCCCTCCTTAGTAGGTTTAACGCCTACTATAGGAAGACATAAGGTAGTCCTTCGGAGAACTGACACGGTTTGAATACTTGAAGTATAAGGTATTCATTTCCGGTAATTTTTGATAGTGTTCTATGTCTCTGTTACATTTTGTGTTATCAAATTATATTTGCCTAATTATCCAATGCCGTGTGCAAATGAAGCCCACATTTTGAACCCTAATTTCTACATCTGCTTTATTAAAGATTTTGACGAGCAAATGATTTCCAGAAGCTTGTTACCCACCTAAAATTGCAGTTAACGATAAAAGTAGTATGAGCCACCATTGATCATGCAATTCGTCCTAAAAGGTTGAGTCTTTAGAACCTCCCTTCGCTAATTATATCTATGTCTATTCTTCAAGCAACGGAGGGAAAACCACGATTGACCGGTGTAGTCGTCTTTAATTCAGCGACAAGTTTCGACCGGTGCTTCGGTCCTGTTCACGCAAACTGGCACATCAAATGCCGCCTTGATAACAAACCACACCGGTCAATCGTGGTTTTCACTCCGTTGCTTGAAGAATATGAAAGGAACCGCGCACTGCATCTATGTCTATGTACTAATAACGGTCTATGCGATATAATTCATTAAGGAAGGAAATGTTCCATCCATGGCTGCTTACTAATTTAAATAGAAATGATGTTTAAACTTATTAAGGGTACACACTACACAGTCGACTAAGAAAGCAATTAATTACGAAAATTATAAGCACTAACTGTGAAATCTGATATCTCTATTTTCGGTTTTGAATCGTAAAACTGTCAGAGTTTCCTTTAATCCATTGTGTCCCTCAACCGTTAGTCAAAAGAAGTACACATTCCAACATTAGTGTAGATCATTTATCATTTATAAATCATCAACTTCATTGTAAACTAGCTTCATAGAAATACGCCTGCATATGCATATTACTTGTTAAACTATGCGCATGTGTTATTGAATGCATTTGAAATTCTAGCGGCTGCTGTATCGACCCTGTAAACTAGTGTGGATAGACCCTAGCCATACAAATACGTTCAGAAATAATGTACTTATAGTATTTATCAAAATTAGTGCCCGCACGATGTGAATGTGAATGTTGAAGAGCTGGACGGTGATATTTCACCAATCAACCCTTTTAAAGTTTGATAAAAAACCTATTTTTAAGTCTTAATATATCATTTACATGTGAAAATCAATGTCAAAGAAAACATTATAGGAGCTTCTCATGCATCATTCTCTATTCTAAATGAATATCGCATAATACCAGTTGAAAGAAATGATTACCTGTATACTGATTTGTATTATGTTTGAGAGATTGCTTGCATGGATTTTCATTTTGTACCACATAGATGGATTACTAAAAAAGCATATTCTATTAATTGCGACACTTTCTGTGAACGCATCAAACTACCGGTTGGGAATCAACATGAAATCGTCTGCTTTCCAGACAGAGTCACCACAAATTGACTTGTGCGCATCAGATGAGTTTCGTGTGACACTAATTTGTGGACGGCTTTGTAGAGCACTCTTAGAGTAGGATTTTTTTAATCAGTTAGTGTAAAAGAACGGACGGAAGGAACAAGGACAATCATGACAAAAAAGAATCAGTGAACTACAATCAATAAAAATTAAGTGGGGGACAATGACGGAATAAGGATTATTTGAACATATTATTATAATACAATTATACGTAAGGCATGGGGCTGATTTTTTAGCTGACATTCTGATAGGAGCTTCAAAAGAAGACATGATGACTGGAATCTCCTGTTGGAATTAAAAACTGAGCCGATCACACGTATATATTAAACTCTCCAGGTTCATGTCCTAAACTTCTAAGGGCAAACTAAGGGCTAATCTTAGTCTGATAATTTGCATTGGAAATCAAAGATATCAATGCAACAGTTGCAACTAGTGCAGGCGTGCTGGAATTGGGAGCTGTTTCAGAGGCAAGACTTTCTTTGCAATGCGCATCTGCGACTCTTCTCTTTTTTGATGCGAGATACCCTTTCATGTGTACGATTATTTAGTAGGAAGAATGGATTTTGCAGAGTTTATTGACATTATACTAAGTTTTGAACATTTTGAGATTAAGTTAGAAATTCGGTGATGTTATCCAACCCTCCCAAAGAAAGTGCTGGACTAAGATAAGAGCAGGTTACAGACCGAGTTGATGGAAAAACTATATGAATTTTGGTACTCCAAGTTTCATATATATTTCTACAATCGTCAGTCAGCTTCTGCAGAACATACCATGCAATCGTTTCTACATTGTTCAATGTATAAAATATCAAACACGCAAGTAATGTCCGTCAAGTGTATCACGCTATGAATTATAAGAACTGCCTGCACTTTTACGCAAGTTCACGAAGCCGAACGTTTCAGCTTCGATATGCCAATCATAAAAGTCTCTTAATTTCAGCAAGTATAAGAGCGAATAGAAAATTTACAAAAATTGTTTTGCCAATGTCTATGAACGTAAAGTCTGCGAGATAAATGACATCTCTCATAGATACATATCATGTCCATTTTTATCACGTTTACATAACATCTTCGTTTCGTACCAGCGTTTGAATTTCATATGATGACTTCTAGTAGATTCCTTCTTTCCTTTTTACTTGTTTTAAGATTGTTGTTATGATGCGGTTGGCAATACTTATATTACATGACCACAGTTTTATCATCAGCAGAGTGAGAGCCATGTTGGGACCGGCCCGCGTCCCCGATTTTTAAGATAATTTATTTTTCTTCTTAAACCTGACAGATCAGCACGGTTGGGTCTTAATTTTGCGAGTTGGTGAACGCATTTAGTTAATTATTGGCAGCATTTTGGTTTTTATTTGATAGCTATTTAGAAAATGGTAACATGTAGTTTAAGCAAACAATTTTCAGTCCAAGGGTGCCACCGAAGATGAAGCGCTGATCTTTTTTGAGATTACGAGTATGTCCCCTCTGCTTTGAAATATTCAGAAAAATCCACTTCCGAACAGGTTTCCTCGCTTTTGTTCATGCTCAGACAGTTGAAACCTTTTGTGACCATCTCTGATCCAATAACTATCTACTAACTGTTGCATTCGCAGCATCATCGAATATGCTGCCCCCTTATTGTTGGGTTGAATGCATCAAGCAGCAAACCATCAAAAAAATTCTGGTAAGTAGATTAAACAAAGTTGTATGTGGTTCATCACAGTGCTAACTATTTATTTTAGTGCAGCAGCATTTTTCCTAGTCCACCGACTTCGATGAGTAATACATATGTCAAAAGGAAGCTCAGAAAATGCTCGTTGTCCTGGGGCTTCATTCGTTATCATGCTCACATGCTTAACTATTGGAAAATTGCGATTTGTAAATTGGACCGACTTTGATTGCGTTGACCAGTGTCAAGCAAACACACAATAGCGGATATAAGTTTATCACATCGTATTTGAAAACTCCATTCAGCAATATTCCAGCAATTGCAGAAATGTTGTCATTGTTAACTTGTTGAAACTGTCATTGTTAAAACGCCTAATTACTCCCTTGTATGGTGCAGAATGTTCTCAAATGAAGAATCTGCGTTCTAGACCAACTGCCGTCTCCACATGAATTCGTCCAGACATCCCAGAAATATCAATGAATAAACACCATCGATCTTTTTGAATCACAGTTTAAAACTGCTCCATATACATGTGGTTGTATCAACAACATCGCCGTCGAAATCCAAACAGTGTTTCACAGTACGCTAGGGTCACATCGATTTGATGTACGCATGTTGTTTTAGGCTCTCGGCTGATCAGAGCTCCTGAATACCGAACACTAAGAACTTCTCGGATTCACGAATGTTCACATGGGGTAGTTTGTATTTTATATACATAGGGTCCACGATTGTTTACAATCCTCTATGCTGTCAGCTAAAAATGTTGATGTCTGTAATACTTCGTCGTAGGACTAAAGATGTATAGCTTATTATGCTTTCCTTTCATATTGAACCACATCAAATCGTCAACCTTGTCATGTCTGCATAATAACAACTCGGCAATATCAACATAGGCCTACATCTAGATCGAAGAGATTGTCACGTTGCTGGGGACATAGTAGCCCCACATGCATTTTTGGGCTTTGGTAATATTTCAAAAATTAATTTTTCCTCTAAATGTGCATTAACATGCATGTTGAAAGCACCATGCAAGGTTCGGTAAAATCTTGGGTTTGGTGGGCCTACCCAAGATCTTGGGAAAAATCGTAGGTAGGTTCTCAAGACCCAAGATCAAATACACAAGATAGAAAAATCAGAGCCTAAAATTGTGATACCATTGCTATATTTCATCCTTTTTAGTAGCTGCTTTCCCATAATGTGAAGTGATAAACAGATTTGTTAACCTATGTTTTATTCATGCATTTTTTTAAATTGAACACCACATTTTTGAGAGAATTCACTCTGTACATGTTTTTAGTCCTTTAATGTAGGCTAGCTTACATGATTTATATAATCATCTCTAAAAACTCAGACGGTTGGCTGCATCTATAGGTATGCTGGTCAAGTTACATGTACTTCACTGATAAATGTACTTAAGTTTCAGTAAACCTCATTTATTCACACCCCTTAATATTTGTAATTCTGTATGATTTTTGATTGATTTGATTCCTATAGATATCATTTTATTTCATTATTATGCCTATTGTTATAATCATCATTCTCATTTTCAACTCATATAGTGATGTGAAATTAAGCTGAAGTCAAATCTGCATGTACATGCACATCTAACAAATGTTCAGCAATCATACCTAGTAAAATATATCTCATGCAACTCACGTTCCACTACTTGGTCTATATGAATTATTCAACAACTAAATAAAAGACAATTTAATTCACGACCTGATGCATGAAACTTCAAAATCAATTACAATCATTGCAATAGAGATATCATTCACCATTAATGTCTCGTTTTTCATGGCAATATTCCTTGCAAATAAAACATTGCACACCGCTACTGTAATGCTTTTGACAAACATTACAGAACCAACTTTGAGACTCGGAAGTGGAAGTGGAATTGGTTGGTTTTTAGGAGACCCAGGCTCACATAACGAAATTAAAAAATCGGTTTCGTTGTACTACCCAAGGGGGATCATTACCCAAGATTTTGGATACCCACCCAAGATTACCCAAGATTTTTATGTACTCTATATTTGGATTTTATATATTTTTAGGACCCAACCCCCCCCATTGGAAGTGGGTCAACGAAACTTGACCCATGACCCATCTGACCAACGGCATATGTAACCCACGACCCACCTGACCCACCGACTTTTCACGAAAACCTGACCCACGACCCACCTGACCCACAAGGTACCCTGACCCACGACCCACCTGACCCACCACATCTTTGACCCATTTGACCCACCTGACCCACATGCTGCAAGGGTGACTGATGTGATTGCAATATCCTTTTCTGATATCATCTTTAGTTTCATTTTCATTCAAGGTCTAGGTAGAGGGCTCGTAGTATCAAAATTGTTGTTAAGATTTGTTATGAAGATTCAAGTGTATCAGATCACGTGTCACATGATAAATAGACATGCAATCTCATCCCAATTATCTTATAATCAAAGTTCATGCACCACAAATGCCAAAGGTTCTAAAAAAATTTAAGCGATTATGTTTCCTGTTATAATTCTTGACTATCCTGTTTAGTGCTACATATTTAACTAGTAGAGAGATGATTGGTTAAGTTAAGGGCCCTACAGATTAAATTTCAAATTTCGCATTTCTTAATCAAATGAAGTTGAAAAATGAGATTGCAGTAGCCCTTAATTATTTATTCATGCATTTATTATGTTAGATACTACATGTGTGAAAATTATCTCAGAGAAATCGTCAAACTAATGTTTTGCTGCTTCTGATAGCAATCGATTCAAATTTCATTAACTTCTGCTAATGTTAGATTTAAGTAGAAAGTTGTATATTTGATGTAAGAATGACACTAATTGAAAAGCAAATGGAGTAAGCATACGTAGCGCGTGAATAAAAAGTTGCACGAGGACAAGATTATAATTCATGAATTAGCTTGCAATGTACATATATAGATGAACTGATATATTTGAGCGGCGCCACATGTACGAGTACGTTATGATGGCAATCAGTAGCGACATCATGTAAATATTCCTATTTTTTGATACCAAATCAAATATCAAAACGAAACTTTTTATTGATACGAAGTGTCAAAAAATATTTCACTGATCTCTGCCGTAATAAGTCTGTGTGAAAAGGAAAAGTCCATATCAATGACTGTCGTGTGAATTATCGTATTTCAGATTATCATTATCGAATGAGCAATGAGATGCATGGAACATGTAGGATGCGAAAGTAGATTGAACGGCTAGATACTTTAGATATGAAGCATGTACATGTATATTATCAAGATATTTTGATCAATTATACATTTCGAAAATATTTAGGCTCTGATCAATCTTTAACAGAGATTTACCATACTAATCTCTACCAGATGATATCTTCTACGAAAGACCAACAAAGCCAAACGAAACAAACAAAACGAAGGTCAGCTGGAAGCATTGCAAGAAAATTTTCAAGATAAATAAAACCTCTGAATACCTGACTTCTTCAGTAGCTGCATCTCTGAAATCAAGGTCACACATCATTGGGTATCGCGACATAGCGACAGAGAATCGAGCATGCACAATTGTATTCAAACAACTTCTCTCCACCAACCAACATCTCTCAGTAGACAGCAGCAATTGTCTTCGAGCCTTTAATTTGTGTGAATTCCGCCCCGTTTCGAAGCTGTATGAAGCGTGTGAAAGTCAATAGTGTTTTATATTTCGACTGTGTGCATCCATCAACCCTTTCAGTGGCACTGACTCAATCATTTTTCATGAATGACAAGAATACGAATAAATGAAGTTTACGGTATTTGAGATTGTCAAATCTATCATGGGTCAAACTGGTTGGAAGTGGGTCAACGAAGTCTGACCCACGACCCACCTGACCCACCAACTTTTCGGAAAAACATGACCCACGACCCACTTCCAACTCTACCCAACCCTCCGCTATGGCTGATTCGACAGAGTCAATTTGTTTAAAATTGTTGTGCAAACTCGACTTGCTTTTATCCTTGCATGTTTAATGTTTCGGTGCAACAATGAACCCATTTTCATGAAAAATTCGAAAGATATTTAAAACTGGACCACCAGCCGCTTACGGTCATATTACGGAACACTAGAATATATCAAAAGATATAATGTTGCAATGTTGAGGGGAAACTTGCAGGTGATTGCATTTTGATAGGTGAATAACTATCGTAGATGTGGAATGTGTTGCTGATGGTAAAGGCTAGAGTTTCCCAATGTACAAGGAAAATCAGAATCCCACCATGACTTTCATATACCGGATATTTGAATACATTGATATAATTTGCCAGATTGAATATTTTCTACTTTCAACCGTTTATGAAATGCAGCATTCGCATGCGTGTATGCTTTGCCGTCCGGTGTCCTCAGGTCAGAGATAACTGATATATTCGGCTTAAATCAAAGGAATTTTAAATCATTATTTGATCATTTAAGAACGATTATGCAAGTGAATTCTTCTCCTCTACTTGTGCACTGTGGTCTAGATATGCTTGATATGCAGTTAGTTTATTACCTTTGCACTGAAGGAACTCCCTGGCTAGACGATAGAGGAAATACAATTCCATTTTATTTTAATCTCATGACATGCCCTTCGATCTTGTTATTCTAATTCGACTGCCAGAGAGCTCAATCTGCGACATGCAAATTTAGATTGAGTTAGAAAACGACCAGATGTGAATGATTTCTTATATTCACAAGTGGAATCATTAGTATTAATCATCAAATCGAATAGTCAGCAAAATTCTAGTAAAAACAAACTTATCGAATCAATATGAGATAAATATATCAGATTACACGTATTTTAATGATGCTGATTTAGGAATTCATTTTGCCACAGAAGAATTTGTCTCTGACATGATATCTTCTATAGAATTGGGCTTATATCAGTAGTGTGTAAGCAGTGACTCTGATCGCGCATTGCAGAGTCCATTCGAGGAAAATTGCTAAATTTTTTAAAGTCGATCTATCAGTAAATTTCTATTCAAAGTCGCTGTTTCCTCACTGTCAGCAAAAATTCTATATTTGATATAACGTGTTGAAAATTGGAGCATTCTTCATCATTGGTCCTGACTTTGACTTGCCATCCCGTCATTGATTATTGAGCTGAAAATTCAGGTAAATGCTAATTTATTGCTAAACACCCCTAAAAATTTTTTATGTTGCTCCAAAACTCTAGATACTACTCATCTAATTATTCGTGGCTGATAAGCACTCCAAGCGTATTTTTGGGTTGCAATCCATTTTTCAAAAATTTAGAATTTAAATTAATTTATTATTTTTTTGACTTAAATCATATTCTTAATTCAATTTTTAGTATTTGGTCCATGTGAATATCAAAATTTTGACCTGTGAAAAAAGTGATTGATAAAAATCGATAATATTTGTCAACTTCTTACAAAGTCAAGCATCTTGATCAATTCAAATTACCTTACAAACCATTGGACCATCCACAAATGCATCTCCAGGACAGTCTGCCGAAGATTGTGATTCTGCATGTCTGAATCATTCTACAAAAATGTGCGTGCAACCTTTATTCGACCTCGATCGTCGTCTGCAAGCTCAACGATGGATACTTTCGGATAGCCGACTATATTCTTGTGCAAAACTGAATTACCGATGAGGGATGTACAAAGATACGATAGGCCTATATAGGCGCAGCCTAGCCTTAATTGAAATTTGGTTTGGTAAGCGAAGGTCTAATGTTTCAGTATTTCCTCGATTCCATCTTACCTGATTACTATTGGTGCTTTTATTGAATTTACCAAGCCTACTGATCAAATTTGTCAGGGTAAAATTATCTCTTAAAATCGGCCTCACAGGTCATAGGAACTATGTAAGATAGAATGACTTCCAGACTATGCGGAATACTTTGTTTCCATTGAAATTAAGTCATACACAGTTAGCCATGTGATAGACTTTACCATTACAAAATAGACATTGCATGTTGCAAAATTCATGCACATTGCACTTAGCTCACTGATGGGAGACGGTCGACTATGTCAAGTTTCAGACTGCTCTAAGGTTCAAAATATGACAGTGATGGTAAGAAAGTCAGATCTTATCAGTCTATTAAGGAAATCATCCACGTCCGCATATGGAGGTGAAATTGCAGAGATGTATCTTTTGGACAAGATAGAAATCACTGAAATGACCCGAAGACAATTTCAAGTTTGCTTGCACGTACGAGACGGTGCACCGAGGATCATTCAGAGAATTTGTTCTAGACAGGGGACATAGTGCTCTCAATTATAGGGAATACAATTTTATTAGATCCAGCTCCGGATGATATAGAAATTTGAGCACCGTTGCATCCTTAATAATCAGAAAATTTTGGCAGAGTAATTCAAATACCCACATAGTAATCATTTAACATCTCCTGAAAGTAGACAACTGCTGCATGTTCGCATGGCGTAGCTCAAGCTCAAAACAGATCAAAACATCTTTTTATTCCATTATTCATTAGCTTTTGAATCGATGAGAGGAAGAAAATTGGGTGTAAATCAAGGAGGCTATATTAATTACACCAAAACTTCGCACGAGTTGCACATCAACTATAATGTACTAAGCGCACAATAACACAACTGAACACAATATAGCCATGCAAAAGAAACAGCATTTGAACAGGATTTGAATGCAACTGGTCATCAAACTTGAATTCTTGAAATAGATTGCTTCACAAACAAATGTATATGGTGTAAGAAAACAAGCTTTCTTGACCGGTCTGATCTAAGAGAAATTCATTTTTATGCTGGCGGTTATGCAGTTTGGGTTCTTTGACTTCATGATTATATCAGTACTTAATTTAAGCTAAGCATTTTTTCTTTGTTCATTATGCTCTATGTAATTCTTAGCATCTTGAATTTTGAATCCTGTATTTATCATTCACCCAATTTGTCATCATGTGATTCTACTAATGTAACACATGTTGATGCAATTCCTGAAATGTAATAGATGATTTCAATCGATCAAGAGGTGCATATAACTGCTGTTGGGAAGTTGAAAATATATTAGTTGTTATTTTTAGAAATTGGATTAATTTAATACTATTCTCATCATCAGGAAATTTCTTGGATGAAATTCCTTGATAATCTTATGCTATTTCATCAACGAAGCATTTAATTAATTGGAGAAGATGAAGAAGGGGCCAACAATATTTCATCTTGCTGAATGATTATTTCCAATGACCAAAATAGAGAATTTATGTCACTATATTAATAAAAATAACTTGAAATAAAGGCATTTGTATATGGAATTTTCAATTATGTGGTCACAGCAAGAGCTAGATTTTGTAATAAATTGTTATTTACGAATATATTCCATATCAAGGAAGAAGCTCACACAGTAGTGATTTAGGAAGTTAATCAAATCAGTGAATTCTAGCAGAAGCACAACACAATCAATTCAAGGGATCTACTGCTTTTATGAAGCACGCTTAGAATTCAATATGAATAATATTTACGAAGAAAGACAAAAGATAAATGATAGAAGAAAATAAATAGAAGATGCAGATTTCTCATTTATTTTCACAAAGTCACTTTACTTTTTGTAGATCAAATCAATTCTGAAAATTATTTGTAGGTGATATTCGACCCTTCTTCCTGGCAGAAGGGTTCTACTAAACTTTGTTATACGGCCACAAGAAGATGGAATTACCTATGTATTTCGTCTAGCTTGAATGATATCGCATTGTAATGATGTATTTAGTTTATCGTAACGATGTGATGGCCACGAAAGTCGACACGAAACTTTGCAACAAAAGTCAACAACGCAATCTACAAGAACTAGAGCTTTCCCCTTCACATGCGACTCAATTTTGCTACCGTTATAAGTGATGTTCGCCCTCTGATAAATTTACTGATGTGTGGTTGGATAAACTTTGTAGTATTTCGTTGCAGCTAGTGGTGAGATGGTTTCTGGCATTCAATGTGAAAACTTGTTCAGATTCGTAGCGATTTTTCTAAATGAAATCAGTCGACTTCGTCATCATCAGTGAAAACACAATATTTTTAGCGGCTTACCTCTAGAGATAATAATAATGCCTCGTGTTATTCGATAGGCTTCGATAGTTATTCGACATTGCCGACGCTTCGGATTCCGTCCGATGTAAAGACAGAACATTTGGAACATAGTAGAATATATATATTAGGTAGAGTAACAACTCAGTATTTATTCAATCCATATTGTGCATGCAGTTTCGATTCTACGAGTATTAATTGAACGCGAGTTGAGAACCAGTACCAAATGTGAGATATGCAAATGTTTGCAAGTTTTGTAGAAATGAACACAGAATTGATAGATCATGATGGCAATGCAAAAGGAAGAATGGTATCTTCCAAATCCTCCGTTGTATGACAACCTTGGAAAGGTAATGTAAATTAAATTAACAATTCGATGGTTTACTATTGCTATAATTCTCAGACTTATTAATAACAATATTTTCTAAAGCATGATCATAACACAACCTGCTACTAAAAGAGCAAGACACCATCATCAAAGACATGGGTCATATTTAAATTGAAAAGATCGTAAGGAGTCTGCAATAATATTCGAATTCAAGAAATGAATTATAAAAAAATTGAGTTAAAAACATAAAATTTCAGCGAAGAAGGACAATAAGACCTCAACTTTTGCATGAAGACTTGCATTATAATGCAGTTCATGAAATTTCCTGGATAATCAGCCTAATTTGCGTTTAATTAAAATACCTGCTAGCAAATGTTCATTCCTTTGATATGTAGTAGGCTGCATACTACTGATATAGAGATTCCAAGTCACCGGTAGGCCTATATAAGCACAAGAATAATTTGCAGAGCATAAACTTCTTCAAAATTGATCACATGTTCTTTTGACCGTAGGAACGCAATCTCCGCAAAAAACTGAATTTTTTGATATTAATTTTTTCACTGTTTGCTGACATTTTTTGAGTCGACACTCTACCTGCTATATACTAACTCGATGATACGGAACATGGACATGCGCACTTGAACAGAGGACACTTGTATAACATTTTATCACAAAGCGGGGACAAATAGATTTGAAATCAGTCACATTCAATCATTCTATTAAGTTTGACTCCACAGTTCTGCATTGTGCTCGTAATATCAACATGTTCTCGACATTTGTCAACAATGTGTGCACCAATAGTCAACTGATCCGTCTGGAATTTCCTTTTCTTCCTGGAAAGAGTCATCCTCGACTTGAAGCTTTGCTAAAGCATGAGTGGGAGAGTTTGATCAATAAATAATCAACCGCCTGATCAAAAGCATGCCTACCCGGATTCGACAAGTGATTGAACCTTCTGGTGAGTTTACGAAGTACGAGTATTAGTGACCACCAGCGAGCATACTGGCTCTACAGAGCCACTGAGCAACAAAGAAAAACTTTCATTTCTGCCAAATACACGTATGTATAGTAATTGACAAAATTTCATTAAAGGAGACAAAATTCAGGTGGTCCACCTTTTATTATCATCAATGTAGCTTACATTTGACATGCCCATTAAGTCATATCCTGCATCCATTTTTGTTGCGATTTCTATTCTCTTTCTGTTCAGTTCCATGTTTCCAAGAAATTCCTCGTATCATGATATTCAGTCTTAGCCTATATGGCAGGTCTCTTCGAAACGTTGGGCAACCTCAAGCACATTTTAATTTCACGGAATCCAAGGCGCTTATTTGCATATTTGTATTCTCAAAATTGTTACAAGATCGATTGAAATACTACATTTGCTTTATTAGAAAAAAAGTCCTTTGTTCTAATCGCATAAATGCAGCTTCTAATATCTTAATGTTCACTTTTCCACTTAGGTTTATTAGTGTAGTGATACAAGTTTTGTCATTGGAAATAATCTAAATGAGTGGATGTTACGCTATCTTTTAGTCATAGAAATTATCAAAGAATTTCATCGGGATTTTTCCTGATGATGGAAAATCCTGCTTCCCATTTCTGACTTTTTTTATTTAACTTCCCAAAGGCGTGTTGCTTATTAAAAAGCTGTATTACAGTGTTACAACCCATGGATGATCAATGCTGAATGAAACATTGAGAGCTCAACAATCAATGATGAGATTAAAAGTAAAGAGTAAGATGTCTCGAAACCCTGATCTGGTCTTGGGTTCGAGTAATGCCAGCCGCTCTTCCTTTGCTTTGCATGGCTGTTTGAGCGTTGATTAATTTCATTTCATTCGTTGAAAAAAGAATAGAATAATTATGCAGATAAGTTGTCTAAATAAAACATCAATATACATGTAATAATCATGAAACTAAAGAACACAAACTTCATGGGATTAGCAAGGGCAGCAGACAACTGTTGTTCTAAATGTCGTTCACTTTTCTTGATTTGGTAATCTTGCATTCAGCTAAAGTTCAATGAGAGGGTCTCAGAATTTCATGCAACAATCACTAGAGATCAGATCAGATATATCTGATAACATCACTCTTTTATGACGAAAATTGAGCTTTAGAATCATCACATAATACCTTTTTCGTAAATAATCAATGCTCAAAAATATAGTACGAATTTTTTAAAAAGCGCTGAGTAAGAAGCTTTGATTTAGTTTTCCGAATAGTGTATACCTATGTGCTATTTTCAAACAGGCAATTAGAAAATTGATGATATCGGAGACAAAATTTCCATATTGACTGACTTGTAAAAAGAAAAGTAGACATGAAACTTGTATGAATTATTATTTTTTCCATTATGCGTTAGCCATCATTCTCCTCTCGCGTTTTCCCTGAGTATGCATATTCAATTATCCTCAAGCTAATGACGATCTTCATCTCTTAATCTCTCACTACATGCCGAATGCATAATTGCATGTATATAGGCTGCACAGAAAGAATGTTTTGATTTACATCACTTTCTAAACATTTAAACCCAAGTCAAGCTTTGCACTTTATTTCTTCTGCAGCTAAGTCTATTAATCTCCATTTCATTTTTGAAGAGTTGAAAGTTAAATGTCCCTTCAGATACGGCTATGAAACTTTGTTGCAAAAGCTTTATATTGTTTCGTTCTTAACTTTACGTGTCGTCAGACTAGCATTTACGTTTCGTGGTTTAAATTTGCTCTTATCTAGTTCCCTAACTTCATGTTTTATCAAGCAGTTATTGCCTACTTCTAGATAAGAAGCTATGCAGCTTGAAATTTTATTCACCGCCAGTGCGATTTCCGAAGTACATTCAGCTACTGTTAGATTATCTTTGTGATTTTTAAAGATAAATCCGAAAAATTTATTATCTGTGAAATTGCAGAGTTACGTTCTACTGCTGAAAATTTGATTGATGAGAATATCCTTATTGACTTCATAAATATTCATTTCAGATTCCATAGTGAAGAAATTCGCCGAGTAAATGGATGTGAGGCATTTTAAAACAAATCACTCGATCCTCTGTTCACATGGAGGCTCCCATTTCCTTCCCAATATTTCATCACGAATAGGTAGTGTTTTATATGTATTGATTTTCATCTCATAGTCTATGTCAGGAATTCGGTTCATTTCATACAGAAGCGTTGTAAAATTGAAAACTCCGACAATCACAAAATCAGAAATATTTTTCATCAAATTATGTTGAAATTTCGACTAACACGATCGACTGCATCTAAATAATATCATGTAAAACTGAATGAAAGAGTAATCGCTTTCCCAGGGTATCATAGACCGCTGATAATGTGTCATTCCATGCAGGAAGCTTCAAATTGACTTTCAAATATGTTGATAAATGAGTTTAGTATTATTTGATAAACTCTGAATGCCGCTAAATTTACAGTGGATTATGCGCTGCTTCCAGCTTCATCTACTCCAAACTCAGGCAAAATGCAGTTCATTTTCTTTGATGTACTTCTATGCAGCCCGGACATTGGTCTTCGAAAAGGAAAGAACCTGCGTAGTCTCTCAAAAGACATTTTCATTTACTTGAAGAGATAAGAAAGTCAATGATTCCGAGGGAGCATTGTTATGTTAAGCTTGTGATGCTTAAGCTGCTTAAAAATCCGAGCTGGATAAGTGATGCATGTGTCATTTAAATAATTAGTGGCTTCCCTAATACAGCGATTGTGTTTGACATGGAATGAGAGAAAATTACTTTTACGGCAGCTGCGAGCGCTTCCATTGTTTAGACAGATCCAAACTTGTGTGTAAGGATAATAATGAAGTTATGGCATGAGTCGCACCCGGAGAAATGGATTCGATAAAAACAAATGTGGAAAGTGTTCTTTATGGCTCCTGGTCATGTTATCTTGTTCATAGAAATGAATCCTGGCCTTCCATTTTTTCCAAAAGCAATAATATTCAGGTGGGTAACCTGATCACAGGCAGCTGATTGTAGTGCCGATAAATTTGAAGACAAACGCGTCGTGGATACTTTGGATGCAGACGACGCAGCTTCAATAGCGAATATATAGGGAAAGGTTTCTCTGCACAACAGATTTGAGACATTAATTGGACATTAATCAAACAGATGAACTTTGCAATCTTAGTGATCTGAAAAGCTAGAATGCATTCTACCAAATAAAGCAAAGTAGCAAAAAAATAGTCCACAGACGTAGGACTGCAACAGAAAGTGCATGAGTCAAATAGTCAAACACAACAAGTCTACTGCGTGTATGCTGCCGATCATGATAAGTCTAACCCAGCATGTTGTATACTAAATCAAGCATTCTGTGATGCTCCAATATTGCAACCATAGAGTAGATATATTAGGTAGAGTGGTAGAGTTAGGTAAATTGCAACGGAATTGATTGAACATGATGGTATAATTCAGAAGGAAATGATACTATTTTACAGATTCCGTGTCATGACAGCCTTGGAGAGGTAATGTTTGTTAAATAAACAATTCGATGGGTTGCTATTACTTCCATGCTCAACCTCAAGAGTATTTTCTTAAGCGTGATCATATCATAAGCAACCTGCCACTGGCAGAGCAAAATCACGTAATCAAAGACAATGATTTCAATTAACTTTGAAAGATGTAAATGCGTCCACATCACTATTCAGATTCAATAAATAAAACATGAATTTGTGAATGATAAAATCATGCCGGTGGAAACTGATTTAAAAACTTGAAATTTCTGCCAAGAAAGCACGAATAACATCGCGACTTTTTCATCAAGACTTTCATTATAATACAGATCATGAAATTCCCTTGATAATCAGCTTGATTTCTTCTTAGTTAGGATGCCTTTCAGCAAATATTCATTCCTTTTGATATCCAACTTGTTATACTACTTATGTAGGAGAGTAGTCATCTCGGTAGTATATAAATTGGCAAATTTTGAATATTTTCAAAAGTGCTCAAATAATTTTTTTGGACCACGGAACGTGATCTCCGCAAAAAACTGAATCTTCTCATATAAAAATTTTCACTGTATACAGATACTATTTTGAGTCGACACTCTACCTATATATCACTACTCTATGATTGCAACCTGTAGCACTTTCTGATTTACGAATATGTTTCAAGAATACACTTTTCAAAATGAAGTGTCATAAAAATTTTTAAAACCTTATTATTCAAAAAATGTTTTAACTCGTGCTATCAATGCATTTTTTACAAAACCATTGTTTTGAGCATGTTTTTAAATCGTGCTTATCATATAATTTTGAAGTACACCATCTTTCATATTCCTATAATCGATGAGTATGATATAGATGTTTGATAGATGCATGATATAGATGTTTATTTGCACTTTGATGTTTAACTCAAAGCGAAAGATCAGATTGCGACAAGTGAACTAATACTTCTGTTGCCTGTCCATTCCTTACTATAGAGACTTTTAAGAATTTGAGTCGTTGTGAGCAAATATGCATGCAGGCGTAAGTAGATGACGACCTAGCAAAGTCATGTGTAACATATTATCGACATTACAGGTACTTAATTTCCTACGACAAAACAGTTTTTGAGGTTGCCGACGCATTCTGAATGTTGTTCAATTGAAAATAAACAAATAAAATCACTAAAGTCAAGGAAACCCAAAAGGTAGAAAAGCATGATGATTTTGTTTTAAATAATTTCACGAAAACATGTTTTTTCGAACTCTAATCGAATTATATTTATATTTTAATTATTATATCAGTCATATCATAGAGAATGGGGTTAACTATTGATCACTTCATTTCCAGGTGACTGACGACAGTAGAAGTTTGGGACCATCACTTCGCTTACCGAATTTACGCTGTTGCCGAAAATATGATCAATTGATATGAGGAGCACGACCTTCTAGAATTGTGAACCGTCGTCCGGCGCTTCTAGTTTCTACATTGAAGTAGAGTTTGACTGCTTAATGTGATGCTGCTAATGTTCCTTCATTTCAATGTTGCATAATTTCATCAAGAATTTCACTTAGGTAAATGAAAATATTTAACTATTCGTTAAATGTTCAATATTTCTGTAAGTCAAAGTATCCTATTAGACTTAGGTCAAACGGATGTCGGTTTAATGCATGCATAACAAACATTCACCAATCCTTCAATTACTTAATAAACTGTGGCAGTCTTATTTAAAAGCCATGGCCAACTTCAAAAAGATCGGCAATGATAAAATGATATCATTTTATTCTTGATAAATGATATAAAATGGCATTATCAAAAATTTTTGTTCCATTATATCTTCTTATCATAGACTCTTCGCATTTTGTAGTGAGGCAAATTTAGTCTCTTTCGTTTGTTCTACCCATGTCCTTCCCCACTGCTTGATTCATGTAGCAACGGGCTATTGTCTGTCAGTCTGTCTATCACACAGATTGTCAAACAATGCTAGTTCAAAAACACTGGTCTGAATTTGTTTTTTCTGACTTGTCTTGGTTTCTATAATACGACTATAATACAAGCTCATGAAAAATTATTAGTAATATGTAAACGAGACTTTGAAATTTGTGAAAACGAGTACAGCCAAAGCTCGACATTTCGAACTTGGATAATTAAGATTCTGGTTAATAAAGACCGCCGTTTTCTGGAATTAGCTCTACATTTACATTATATATGTCATATATTGCTGGTTACTTCAGACTTCCAGTAGGCCTAGGATTAAACACTGAACTCACTAATAACTGTCTTGATATTTTTTGAAGTCTTGACTGCAATCTAAATATTTTTAGCCTTTTTTCGTACTTTAGATACTGTTGGCCTAACCAGCTGCATATTGTAGGCATATTTGTAATTCGAGTGCATAAAGTTTAAATCAAAGCTTGCGATGGCCAAGCTACTGTATAGGCCATAGGCCCTACCTAAGTTTTGATATACAAGAAGCGCTGTATGACTAAACCACTTTCTTCGGTTTTCCATTATTTGGAATATGTCGATGCTGCATGCTATCTAGTTTTAACTTTTTTGCTGTATTGCTAAGAGCAGTAGAAGCAGCATGTAGAAGTGCAAATCGAAAAATTCGTATGACTAGATCTATTTACGGTGCAGGCCTACGTATATTTTACTAAAAGTGGTATATTTTCATTATAAAAAATAAAATTACATCATTTTATATCATTTAAAAAATAAAATGATACCATAGCCGATCATAGCCAAATTCCATAATGTGAGCAGAGCAATTTAAAGAAATGCGGAGGAAAACAGCGGATAATCCGCATAAGTTTATTGACTAAGCACAAATACAGTCAGCAAACACAGAAAGTTGTATATTATGGCAACAGTGAAAATGACAGGCAATTCATTTTCGTCTTGATTTGTCTGCATAGGGGAGGTGGTTCTCATCATGCTTAAAAAATTTAAAATTCATTTTAAATCAAAATGGTTTGCTTTCTATTAATTGTTCTTTTAACAATGCTTTGAAAGCGTCATTTGCAAGTAATAGATTTTAAGCGGAATTGAAGAAAGTCCAGTACATTATCCGAATCAAATAACCATATTTAACAAGCCAATAGACGGACCTATCAGACTGCCCTTCGTCAGGAAAAGAAAGCGCAACCACGCGTTGCTTATTGAAGCAATAGATTTTATTGCACTTTCTGCTGAAATATGATCTCTTACCAAAAGTAGGCACTGATAAGAACAAGCAAGGCTCGAACTGTATATCCGAAATTGGTAATCAATGGGAAATATTGTTTTATGCACCATTCTGCCATACAACTGTTGGATTTCCCTATTTTCGGTGTTCACGAGTTTACCTTGTCATTCGATTGATACCGTTGAAATCTTGAAAGAAGTCAAAAACACCGCTCTAATAAGCCCTCTGTCTGATCTCATTGTGTTGCAAAATCATGGTAGTTTGGAACCCGCTATATTGTAATTGCATTGATATTTCAGATATCACTCCATTATTGACAATGGCTAAAAATGGCAGGAAATCTCTGACCTGGTAGGATTCAGCTATAAAGTCCGAGCCTGAGTGCGATTCCTCAACCCTGGTTTTGACCATCATCACGCGAGCATGTATCAAAAGGTGTTGTATTAGTCGAGCTTTCGATGGTATCAACAGTATATCTTAGTCGTGAATGATAAAATGACATGGAACAGATCAGGAGAGCATAGATTAAAATGCGTGAGCACTGAGAATGAATTATTTCTCTGTAACAAATAAGATGCATAAAAAGTGACTACTGGAAATATTCAAAGAAGTAGGAGAATTAAGTGTTAAAATGTCAAAGATGAATTTTGCTATAATATTTTTGAGATGAGGGGCTTCCATATAGAATTGAGCTCTAAGCCATTGTCTCTATTATAAACTTTGGTTTGATTCATTAAAATGTACATGGCCTCTTTGACACGTCTTCGATACCAGATTTTCTCGATATTCACCACTTGAGGAGTAAGCTTAATGTCAAAACCATTAAAATCAAATATCAAATATATATTTATCAAACGATTAATATTCTCGTGAACGTGTTGAGACACAGCCGAGTTGTAATTTTATTTTTGATGCCTCGAATATGTTTCCCGTTCTTTGAACATTTTCCGTATTCACTTTTTATGCATTTTATTTGTTAAAGAGAAATATTCATTCTCACTGCTCCCGCACGTTGATCTATGCTCTCCTGATGTCTGATTCGATCTGTTCCATGTCATTTTGTCATTCATGACTAAGATGTGCTCCTGACGCCATAGGAAGCTCGACTAATACAACATATTTTAACAACAATTGTAGAATTTTCGCAAAACCTACAAAGAAGAATGATGCACCCAATTTCAAATTGTACATTATTAATCGAAAAAATGTATGAAAAGAAAAAAGGAACCGAAAAGGTGCCGAACAAGATTTGTTGACAAACATAACACAAATCTGTCCAATTCCCGAAGTCAAATTCGAACTTACATCACCAGTTCAGAATTATTCAAGTGATGAGAACTATGGATTCAAGTCATTGCACCATAAATATGGCATTTATACTTTTATCGGTTCTCATATATGGAAGACAAATGCAATGACATGCATCAAGAGGACACGAACTCCAACACAGTGTTCTGCTTCACTTGTGCGTTTATGGAAATTATTGAACGTGAACTTCCTATGCCGTCGTCAAGCGGTAATCAAATGTCAGGAGAGACATTATGGATCATCTTGCTGAACTATTGTCTGTATTTCCGAAGATACAGTATCCATATGAGGACAACAGATACTCAACCACATCTATCTAACGGACGCGATGTCAGACAGTGCTTCCTCTCAGACCTTCTGTCAATATCAACTACATATTGGTCCCAGTGGACAATGGCTCTTCAAATCAACCCATCCGAGTGAAAAGTGCATGATAATTTCAATTACACACGGAGGCGAGATGACGGAATGAAATTCAGAAATAGAAAGAGATGACATCAACCGGAAAATTCAATCTTGATAATAATTCATACCTGGATTTCCGCATTATTCCACAAAGTATCGATAGGTACAGAAAAAACGGTGATAGGCATTGTGAAACCTCGGGAGTAAGCAAGCTAGCTAGTGTTTATTGATACAAATAAGAATCGTTTCTACAAAGAATGTACATGTAAATCAAGTTTGCATTCAAGGAAGATATCATTAAGTAAATCATCAGGAAGAAATAGCACAAGAAATTCACTTGTTCATCAGGGAAGACGTAAACGGTAGGGTGTACAATCTCGGAGCAAAATATCAATCCCGGGATTACGATCCCGAATTTTCTCAATCCCGTGATCCCGGGATTGATAAAACACTACTACATTCAAGCAGATTGCAGTTTCTGTCCACGATTTTGCCTTTGTTGAAGGCGCACCGACTCCAAATGGCAATAAACTAATGATCTATTAAAATTGTAAATCATTATTTATGATTACGAATGTGAACAATTTCTTAAATCATTATTTGTAATGAAGCACCTCATGTAAGGTACGTTTGCATTTTACGAGATGAGACATTTTTAAAAAATAAGATTTCACGACATGTGCACTTGTACAAAGTTTTCTTATTCATTTCATTTAAACACAGATTACATGATGAAGAGAGGTGATTTGAAGAATAACAAAATATTAGATTAGCCAACCGAAGCACTAACGAAGGTAGTTATACTACAGTACATGATAAATACTTCATCACTCGTACGAAGATTGCTCCGCGGTGTGCTGTGACATAATGCAAGTATGGCTAAATGAGTCGACATCAAGGTGACGCCGTGCCAGTCATTTCTTGCAAACAATAAGCAGCGTTATGAATGTACATGTATACACATAATGACCCCTCGTGCCGACTAGTTTTCAGTGGCCGATTTGCGCAGAAAAAAAGAATGGAGAAATATTGTCCCGCCGAGCAAAAATTCATCTGGCGGAAGTCCGCTGAATGTCTTTTTGGTGTCCGTTCGCGGTCAGTTAACGGATAGTAAACGGTGGACAAATTTTGTCCGCCGAGGACATCACAAGGACATAGGGCGGAAATGAAAGGACAAAGAACGGGTAGCCTAAGGCATTAGAACGGACTTCAAAGGAACAATAGCGGACATTATTTGTCCGCATTAAAATAATCTGACGGACAGTTGACGGATATGATGAATTCGCGGATTCTGAACGGACTGACCACAGATAACCAACGGACTAATTACGGATTCTGACGGACTAATTATGGACTCTGACGGACTAAATACGGATTCTAACGGACTAATTATGGACTCTGACGGACTAAATACGGATTCTAACGGACTAATTATGGACTCTGACGGACTAAATACGGATTCCAACGGACAAGTTTAAGATCGTCGACGGGTAGCGAACGGACAGATTACTTAGGATAAGCGGGTCCTGTACGAGCTAACTACGGATCATAGATACACTACCGATGTTTCACTGATGTTGAACGAATTGGCTACAAATATCTAGCGCTTCCGGAAATATGGACAGGTAAGTCATATTATAATCGGCAATTCAATTAAAATACATTAAACAAAGTGGTCGTCTCACGAAGCTATCCCATTTGCTTGTAAAGTTTCAAGGAAAACCAACAACTTTACACGAGATATCTGTTGAGCACCAGAGACGACAAATTGAGAAATATGTATACCAACAATTACCATTCGTTAAACAAATAACAAGGGTAAAGCAATTATCGACTGGTCTGGAAGTGGAAAGCTTGTAAACTTGCCAAAATGGGAATTCATGGACAATTGCAATGTTACTATTAGCCTATTGGTAGTCTTATTGTGCGAAGTTCCAAGTTTTTCTAAGGCAGCCGTTTTACTAGTAGGTATGAGAAGAAAATCATTTTATTTTCATACTAGACGGATTATGCAAATCTTTATTTCATAATTTAAAACAGGATAAAGAATTGCATATCCAATTTTAAATGTTAACCTATCAAATGAAGTATAAGCATCATCACACAAATGGCACACGAAAAAACTTACTTATCATTGACCTTCATACCCAAAACATACTATTGTATGATATCATATAATAGTGTACGTACGAATAATACGTTTATTCAACATTGAAACAGTAGCTGTCGAATGGCGTTTGAAATGATAAGTCACACAGTAATTTTTCCCTTTTGGCAATGATTACAAACTTCCCATGCATTACTGTAATGTAATGTGTGAGTGGAAATGATTGAAGTTTCGTACAGAAATACATATGATCAAAACTTCTATAAAAAGAATTACTAGATTGATAAATGAACAATGGACGACAAGCTGATGTAAAACGACGAATGTGAGTGTGATTTTAAGAAGTGATCATAGATACTAATTATAACAATGTGAATGTAATTCGAATGTCTGTGAGCTACACTTCTTCGTAGAGTTCATGAACTAATACAATTTCTGAGATTCTTCTTCCCTCTGTTGATCGGAGTCAGGCATTGCCGTTTGATTTAATTGTGACACTCGTTCTTTCGACGCTTTTCGATCACACGTGACACCACTTGATCATAATTTCCGGCCAGGTTTGCACATACTCGTATTACGGATATCACAACTTGATAAAGTGTCGGAAATGTCGGAAAAGATGTTGGAAAACATCTCTTCGAGAATTTCCACTTTGAAAACTTGTCGTCTCGGATGAAAAATTGCATCAACTCGTCCGGTGCAATGAGTCGGCACACTTTGCGAGTAACTAACAACGGTTGAACCTGAGATGATTAGTTGATTTGTAGAGAAATTAGTGCTTTCAGAACGAAGGCGTCCAGGGCGATTTGCAATCTCACACGTTCCAGCTTCACCAACTTTTCTTCCAAGGAATTGAACTGAAATTAAGAAGTCTATTGAAATCACCTTAATCACTGAAGAGTGGATATTTTTGATAATCATTATTGCATGTGTTAGAGGGGAAATCATTATGAGAATTCGAGTGATACATGGCAGGTGATTTGACACAAATTTTGTGAAAACGCTGCCACTGCTTAATGAATAAAAGAAAAGTGCTGATATTACAACCACTGTGTCATCAATACCTAAAAATTCTTGAAAGTTTCATTCATACATGGTTAATAGAATCTATATTTTTGTAATCATAGCAAGGTATGATTTGGCATACGAGTAGGGAGACTTGGGGACTTAAGACTTTACGGCTCTTTTAAGTTAAATTAGCTTTCATTTCACTTTATAGTAGTGATGTGAGCGATCAACCAATCGCCAAACGGTTCATTCATTATGACCCTGTTCAAATTAACTTATTCCATGCATTTTAAGATAAGTTAAGTCGAAAACAAGAGATACATAATGTGCAGTAAAACATTATGATAAAATCGAGAATAATATTGCTAATTTTTATTACAATCAATTATCTTCAATTTGGTAGTAGGCGTATTTTTATACGCATGCTACTTAATTAGATTACTTGAAATGTTATGTTATCGCAGCAAGATAATGTTGTTCGTCAGTTACCCATGTTAACGGATTGACTAATTCACATCAGTTAACCGTTGAAAAAGAAATTTACGGGTCCAATCTCGACTAGACTAGATTTTCACTATGCTGTTTACCATTACAAAACACTAAAACCAAAGGCCAACATTGGTAGAAACGAATTTCATTAAAACTTGCCTAAAACACCGTAGTATAAATAAGCCTTTCACCAGTCAGTCTAGTAGAAGTCAGAAACGTTTATTTTTCAAAAATGAAAACACGTTATCATGATGATTACAAATTATGGATGAATACAGATTATGATGCACATGACAATTTGTGATGATATCTATTTACAATTTCGAGATGAGACAATGAAATGATAGCTGAGATGAAATAAAATATGAGTCACGCTGGAAGGAGAGGACCTGCAAATGTAATTCACCATTTGATGCATCAATTTCTAATAATGGTCAGGAGATATTAGTTGAATAACATAAACGGCATGATGAAGTTAGTGTTATATTTAAGTATCAAAATTGGTAAATTCCTTTCCTATTCGATTTGAAAAGTATAAATCATAATCATAACAACTAGTAGATGCAACATCGACAGAAATTTTTAGAATTATAAAATGAATTCGATGCATGAACTGACACATCGATTCACTGTCTTTACGCATGTCCTATCAGGGCTGTGTTCGAGGCGGCCTATTTGAAAAGTGTCTCCGCCTCAGACTTCAGCAATACCATATACTGTAATTATAATAATAACATGGTATAAACGTGATATGATGCTATACGATATAATTAATTTTCCGTTGTCGGTCTAGTTCTACACACTGATGATTAATCTTGCTATTCTTAACACGGTAGGCTACAGTAGTCTACAAATTTGGTTGGGTACTGCTGTCATAGATGTTCATATTTGACCCCAGTACCCAACCAGATTCATGCACTCCGAATTATTGAACAGTGCCAAAAGAAGGCTACTACTGCAGTAGTAGCCTTCTACAGTACTGTTAAATAATTCGGAGTTTTTCATGAACATCATGCGTATAGCTAGACCCTCACGTAGTCTGGTAAAGAAACATAACAAATATGACGTTCATATAAAGATCGGATTATGGTCGATTTCTATGAGTTCATGTTTTCTCAACCAGCCTAGATCTACATTTCATCAATCAGAAAGTTTAATGGATCTACTTCACAGACATGATCGGCTAGCTGTTGCCTATACAATACCTACTAATTAATGAAAATTCATTCATTAATCAAAGGAAACGGCGGTGATGGTGTCCAAACGCCGAAGTAACTAATATCACAATAGCCGAATTCGCACCATATGTTTTCATAGATTTACTTCTGTTATTGAATAGCGGACACTACAACTACTAAATACACTACAGACGACTGATGAATTACTTGTACGGTAGTAAACCAATGGAATCTATTCAATGGAGGACATGTACGGTATCTTAACTTCATTCAGTAATTTTTTATATTGGGTGGCATAAATTGCATCTATAACAAAGGTATATCAAATAACATCAAATATGCATCAAATAATAAATAGGATTTTATCAAATCACATCATTCATTAAAATTTCGAAAGCCGTAGGCGGCCAATTTTTTACGCCTCCACAGCCCTGTGTCATATAGTTTGTCTATGCTGTCCTTGTATGCCATATTCGTAATTTCAACTATGTTGTAAGACTTCGATCATGTATAAGATTTCCACGATTGTCCCATACTGTGATGAAATGAAAAATTGAAATCTATTAGCAAAAATCAATCCTCTTAATTTTTCAATTCCATACGTATTGCGTAAACAATGAAAATTCAAACGTTTAGTGGAAAATCCAGTTGTGTAGTTCATGAAATAGTTAAATTATGATTGCACTGTATAATGTGAAATCCGCCCCAAGAACTGGGAAAACTTCAAATCGCATGGATCCATAAGGCGCGATTGCTACGTATAGTCTAGGCCTTAAGAGCCTTGCTGTTTTTAATGTGACTGCAATACAGTGTATTGTTAAGAAACATGACTGCAAATAGAAATTGATAGGGAATTTCCGACTTACCATTTTGTCAATATTGTTGATGCAGAAGACATAGTGACGATGACAAATGGAAGTAAGTCGACAACATTGAGCTGTTTTTCGTTGTCTGCCTGTTGGGGTCTGGAATACTAATGGCCACGACTAGGACTCACCAAGATCATCACAGGAAACCAATTTTCCATTGAATGTAGTGCAAATTCAGACCTGTATTCAGGCTGACTAGAAAATTATTCACGGCATAAGATGTACAGTCAGTTAATTTAGATTGTGAGGAATAAATCGGTGTGAAATGCCATTAGACGACGTTGAATTGTTCTCCAAACTGCACCACACTGAATCAGATATATATTAAGCATTGAACAAATCACATCCACCTTCAACGGTGAGACATTGAGATAACCAAGTCATTTTTCTCAGTCGACATTCGCCTGCAATTGTGAAAGTTGATGATCGGCTGTTCCCTGTTCCCTCTGCAAGTTGCCGACGTTGACTGCGCTTCACGGCCTGGCCAATCACGTAAGCGAAAGGGGAGATCGATCACAAGATAGCAAAACATTGCGCTGCTTGAAAATGCGTGTCGTGTGTGAAAAAGTGCTTATGCCGCGTCGAACAGAAAATTCGCGCGCGCCACTTGCTTCAACTGAATCACAACCAAAGGCAATTGTATAGTAACAGAGTGACTAGATTGCCCTTGCAGACGCAAGCATATGGTTCATGAGTGACATTACCGCCCGTCAAAATAAATAGGACACCACTCACAAACTATAACTTCCAAGTTCGCCCGACATGCACAACACAAGGATTCGACAGAAAAGAAATTGAAATGAACGCAATGCATACAGGGCGATGTTCTTGTTATGCTCACTGAAATCATAGTTATAAAAATAGCAAGAAATTGCCCTGGTTATTACATGTTACGCAAAAAAATTATATTCCTGTCGAAATTATGCACGCGTTCGATTCTGGCGGCCTACGGTGTACTCTCGCACACTTCGGCAAAAGTAGAAACATAGAATGCAATCAAGCATAAAACTAAACGCTTCGATTTAATAATACTTAAAACAAGATGCCGAATTACAGATCATCGATCTTCAATTCATCGCTAGACCACAAAATATTCTGGAATGTGATCTGCATCCAGGCTTTCAGCAAACGTTCGACTTAGATGTTGTTTGATAAAACCAAAAAGAGGAGTAAAAGATAAACGAATCAAGTAGCATTCGATAAGTTTAAGCAGAACAAGTATGTATATTATATCAGAATTTACACGGAAATTTCCGGACATGCGCAACCGTTTCTTTTCCGTGAAGAGTCCGTAAATCATGAATTAAAAGTCCGAAAAACGGATGCCCGATGGATTTCCGTATACTGCCGTTCTTTATCCGTAGTCTCGCGGACAAAAGTGTGAGTTAATGGAAGACCGACGGATGTCCATTTCTTACCCGTTTTGTCCGCGGACAAAGCTTGCTCGGCGGGGTGTTCATCTTGGTTTTCTTTTGCCTAACATAATTTCTATACATATACATAATTTCTATACTAAACGACAGATAGATAACGAAGTCAATCCCGGGATTTTATGATCGAAAATCCCGGGATTCGAATCCCGAAATTTTTTAAAATCCCGGAATTGTACACCCTAGAAAACGTTATAAAGGAAATATGACCCCTTTCGGGTCTGCAGAATGTAGCGGCAATGGTGCCGTAATGCGATAATATCCTTCAAAATATGCGCATGATTGTTCTCTATTTCTCGAAACAGTTTCGTGTTTACATTGTACCTTCATTTGGTTATCTCTTCATTTTCACAAATACATTGTCAACTATCATTCCTATGGATGATTCCATGGGCACGTAGCGAACAGAATTGAAAATATGCTATTACAAAGCAAACGTAGATGTTGACAGCATTTGTAAATTAGTATTCTGATTTCCAGTTTTTGTAGATCCCGCGATGTGTGATTAGGAGAGACTCGGGATTGACGAAGGTTGATTTACTTGCATGTAATACCGGGATTGACAAGACTTTAAGCAAATTCTGCTGCAAACACAAATTGATTATACACGTAAACAGTAGCAGTGAACATTTGGAAGCTGTCGACTTTTGATGATCACGAGATTTGGGGGTTGGTGGAGTGAAGAGTCGGAATTAAAGCCTGCTAAATTCACGTTTTTCTTGATCTCAGGATTTAGGATTACAAGCTCTACTCTTAGATCGGAGATTGCCAGAATATGAGTTACGAATGGAATGGCAGGATAATCAAAGCTGCAACTTCGAAACTAAATTTCGAAGTAGCCCAATCTTGGGATTAAAAAGTCTTGGAAATAGGCATACTTACGTTGGGTTAATGCTGTGAATGAATGTTCCTGCCAAATGAGAAGAATTCTTTCTTAATCAAAGTCTCAATCCCATGATCATTTAGATCCGGGGACTGAGTTTAAAACAGGTTCACTGCCGGGGCTAAAAGTTTCGACTAACTTAGTTTACCAGCAATGATCAGTAAGTGAATGATGTCTTTGAAAACAAACTGTCAATGGAATCATCAAAGAGGTACATACTGACTTGAAATTAAGATCAGCCCTAGATACTTTATATTCAATTATTATTTGCAAATATCAAAATACCATCATTGAATTGTGGCACATGAATCTTAAATTTACTTTGGGTAATGGCTTCATGTCTAAATAGGGAGTTGTGTTGATATTGAGGGATGTAATCTAGGCCTGAGATGTTGATGATTCTTGATATCGGTTTTATTGACGACTATTCTGGTCTATTACTGTTGTTCGACTTAGGAGCAACTCAAAACTTGATTAATATAAATTGCAATTTCCTTTGAAATTTACAGAATGTTGAAGTACACTGACACTATACTATACATGTATAATATCAATGTAAACAATATTGACTGTTAGCATGAAGATGTGGCATCGTCATAAATTTTTGATGCACAGCTATGAACATACCGTCTCGTTAAGTGAGCGGAAAATGACCGAGCGAGCTGACTTTCTAGTGAAAACTACTTAATAAGTGACGTAAGTGACTGACTCCGCGCAAATTTAAAATGGACGGCGAACTGAACGAACGAAGAATAATGTCAAATGTACCATACAAGGAACTGATTGAACTTGCCTCGTTCGAATGCACTTGTCATTCCCATCCAACAATTTGCGTTTGCCGCTCTCGGGCACATAGTTTAATGGAATACCATTCGCAGATCCTCAAGATACTACATGATTCCAGTTATACAGTTGATATTGAATTCTTTCTTGCTTTTCATTAATTTCTCACTGTTTATTCTTCTTAGCTCAGCATTTCTTATTGCATTATATCACAGAACTAGAGTCATTGTAAATATTAGATTTTGTGCTATATCTGGCAAAATGTTATTCTGTTATTGAAAATCATTACACATTTTAATTCCATAATTAAAAGTTAACTGCATCATTCAGAATTATTTGACTACATTGTAGTATATATTCATTGTAAAAAATAATTTCAAATGATAATTCAAGTTTAACTCAAATAATTTCGAGGTCTCTCTTTGAATAAGACTAATGATTCTCCATCAAGACACTTTTATCGCAGGCGACTCCGACCATCCTCTATTCAACAATCATTAGGATTCGATTCGTTCTTCAGATTCGCAGTTGGAGTGGCGCGCGGTGCATGTGCATGTAATGATGTACGGATGTCGTATATTATCCTTCGCTACTTCAAGGATGAATCAAAATACTTATTTTAATTCGTTTAAAATATCATATCATGGAAGTCAAATCTGTATGTGCCATTAAATATGGCACAGTTTAGGCTGGAGCCGTGACGTTCATGTGATGCTACAACTTCTTTCAGAATCTCAGTGTTCCTATTTATCAGATTTTCAAGAGAAAAATGCAAATTTCAAGTTTAGACTGTCGGTAACCTATTTATAAGTTGCATTGGATATGCTTGCTTTCATGCCGAATGTTTTCCTGGTGAGCGACAGAAAATAAATATCACCTTATTCTGTTCATTTTTGCTGCTAGCGTCATGTGTTTTTATTTGCTCTTTGCTGCTGATGAACATTTCTCCAACCTCAAGTTTATGCCATTTGTAGCTGAAATGCAGAAAGAATTCATTGTGTATTTTAGAAGTGATGAATACCGACTGCTATGCGAAAACATCTAGATATTTTCATCAAGATTTCAAATTGAAACCTCTATTGTTGTTGTTCTATTTTCCCCGAAGCGTTCCCCGGAACACCAATTATCAAAATTCCCTTCACTATATATTTGCGTCTCAAGGCATCGATGCCTTCATGAAGCGCTCATATGCGATGAGATATCAAATTTAAAGTAATCACTAAATCACGGACACCCTTGTTATGTCTAGTCCCAACGTATACTAGAATAAAGAAGAGATCTAGCAGTGCTGCATTAAAACAGTAGAGATCTAGTAGATACTTTAATAAATCATCTATGAAGTTGTGAAGTGCAGTTATTAGTTCTTCAAATTCAGTTAATTTTGCAACAAGAAACGCTGGAAGGTTCAAGGACGAATGCATACTCGTCGCTGCATTGCTTCATGTTCAAATATAAAACTATAATTAGTATGAATTTGCGTGTTGATGGCAAAGTCTCGAAGATGAAAATTAGATTAACAAATTAGGCTGCCTGCATGCGTGTACTTGTCGAGTTGGTTTCTGTTTACGAGCATTCCAAAATTACCACCATGCTATATTAATAATATTGATCGCCTTGCGCGCTGCATCTCTTCATTTCATAAATCGAACAGTGTTTCAATGCATTCGTTTCAACGCTACGAGTAAAATTGTGGAATAGATTAGGTAATTAACAAGCCAGTAAACTGAAGAGGATAGATAAGTCTTGCTCAAATTGAGACAAATGTGTGAGACAAAATCAATACGTCCTTCATTTAGTCAAGCATCGCATCAGAAGAAGTCAGTCGCGTAGCGTGAGTTTCTTGCGCCCGGATGCGAGATACTCATTTGGCGCCCTCAGCCTATTGTTAACCATCTCTCCGTGTGGCCCCTAATCTCCTCAATTTCTCAACAAATACGTTGCTATGTGTTTCTCACATTTCATGAATGCAGTCTATTTGTAAGCTTATGCTTCATTTACAGAATTGATGGATAATTTTAAACATAATGAATCTCTGAGTGGGACATTCCACGATCACTCAGTCAGATCAGACTAAATTATAAGAAGTCTTCGTCAAATTATGAATATAAGATGAAGTTGTCTTGTCAATGTGGCGCCCCCACAAAAGTCGAGTACAATATTTCTGATTTTGCGCCCCTCTTTACCTGCGCCCGGATGCGGCCGCATCCATGCGCATCCCGCCCTAGGTACGCCTCTGGAAGAAGTGATGACGTGAATTCGACTGAACGTTAATAGATTCATCAATAAAAGAAATTAGGTTTTCTATTCTTTTAAATTGAGTTTATCTGGTCTTGGTAATGGCGGAATTCTTTTCAAGTTCTCGTGCACTTCAATGTAGGCATACAAAGAATGTAAATTATTTCTATGGCACAGACAGTGGATATGTATGATGAAAACTTCTCAGTCATGTTCGGTAGTGCTGTAAATGAACATGATCATTGATCAAGACTATCATTTTCGAATGAGAAGCAAAAGTTTCTTATTGGGTCCATGCATAGACACTGTTCTGCTCGGAGAAGTTTATCTGAACTAAAGATGGTCTAATCGTCTTCTACGGTACCGTAACATTGATTGGTTATAAGCTTGATTGCTCGATGAGACAGTTATGGGTTGTCTAAAATCTTTGCAATAATAAAACCATATTACATGAAACTATATGTTCCTGGGATAACTCAACTTTTTTAGATCACGAGTCGCCCCATCCTTATGCCAAAATAATAAAATAATAACAGTTTTAATCTATTCGCATCCTAAACTATCAATTATTATAAACTTATATGATTGTCAGTTGACAATCTTGCCGGAAAACGATGACGGACGAATATGAACATGATGATCGCTTTCATCTGAATTTGCTATAAATGCAGCAGAAATATTTTCTTCCACTGAAATTTCAATTGCTGATACGTTCATAAAACCCCGCAAGTACATGTGTTTAAAAAAGTTTGGCAAAAGACCTTTCGTAACTAGAAGCACTTTTAGTTTCACGGCGAACAGATCATCATACGAATTAACAAAGGAAGTGATATAAATTTTGAATTTTAAAGTCAGTTTAGTAGAAGTCACACTGCTGGAAAGTTATGTTATGTAGAAAATATCTTAGGTAGGCCAACATGGTATTTTCACTTGATGGGAGAAAGTTGGAACTTTTTCCTATGTCTGTAGGTTGATATTATTTCATTTCTTTTGTTTAGCATGCTGCTGTTGTACTTTGTCAGTATGTGATATTTTTCTGCTTGACATAATGAACAAAATCGTGGACCACCTTTAGACTTCTTTGATTGTTCCAATATTTCACAATTGACTGTAAAAGATTTATCATTTTCTTTCAGGGACCAGATGTGCTTCGACATTGTTGTTTCATTCATATATTGATAGTTTGACAAAGATTTTTTATGATTAGTAAATCATGACTCTAGCTCATCTTCTATTTGGCCAATATACGTATGTTTAAGTTTCATTTTCACTTGTGACCGTAGCTTGATAAACAATATACTTTTGCAAGCATTCTCCATTTATTGGGCAAGCAGTCTTATTTTGGTAGTTGCATTTTCTCAAATGTTGATCCTCGTTTTCTTTTGAAGGCAGGAGTTTATTGTTGTGTTGCTTAATCAATTGGTCCATGATCGGCATACAACTGTAACTGACCTTTATTGTGTTTCGATTAAATAATTTTCGGTACCGATGACATCTTGGAAAATGGTTATCGATAAGTTGAAAGAATTTTAGTACAATGTCTGTTTTGATGTTTTGTCTGTAATGAGGATTAAACCATATTATTTTCCTTGTTCGTTTTCTTCGTACATTATCATTTTGGTTATATCTCAGTGTGCTACCATGACCACTATTTTTCAGAGCATTTTGGTAATGCTTTTTTTACTTTGTCAAATTCAGTTTTATCAGATGATAAGGCTGTTAGCCGTTTTTCGATCATTTTTTGTAGATTGTTTATAATCGTTGGTGGGTGATTTGAGCTTTTGTTCACGTACATTGTTGTATTATTTGGTTTTGCATGAGGTCTGAATTTTCCTGTGGTTAGGTCGAAATGAATGTCCAGAAATTCCGTTGTTTTGATAATGCATTCAACTGTGATTTTCAAGTTGTACTTCTTGAATATTTCGATTATATCTTTCCTTGCTCGATCGCTTTCAGGACCTGATAACTTCTTCACAATTGCTAGTCCATCGTCTCAGTAAAGTCCAATTATGAATTCCAAATTTGCTTGTCAACTCAGATAGGAGAGATCAACCAACCAACTCACACACTTATATATAGTACACTTGTCTTATATACACTTATATATACTATATATATAATTATACATGTCTATATATAATGTAGTATAGCTTCAAATTTTCCACAATTTACCAAGCCCTTACTACTTTAATAATATTTACAATGACGAAGGTATGCACAATTGTACAATTGTACAATTTGAAATTAAGCTTTGAAATTTTTATGAAGCTCTAAACCTGCAGCGGAAGACGTCTTTCAATAACAGCGTACAACCTGCAGCAGAATGCGAAGTTCGATAGCATCTCGAGATAATGAAGTTCCGGTGTACTTAAAGGATGCCAAAAACAAGCCCTGCTTTAAGGTTCCTCTTCGCTTCCAGATAATGACATTGCCAACGTTTAAGATAATCACTGCCTACACTGTAATGCTCTAGTAATGCAATCTAATCTTATCAGAGGTGTTTGTATCATTTTCATTTTCATTGAATTACCCCTGAATAAGACTGATAATTGAACAGCTTCTAAACATCTCGTATTGCATGGCTGAAAATTCTTAGACATCAATTTGGAAATGTAGTCTCTTGAAAAAATATTGGCATACTTATAGCATGTGTAATGGTTCACATGGCATATGTATTAGTTGCGATTGCGTTCATTATACTCATTCCAATACATCTGTAACATGATTCTGATTTCTTCAACTACAGACTACTCTATTGATATCACTCGAATATTAGTCATCTCTAAAACATGCAGTTTGTCTTTAAACAAATAATTTGTTACAAGTTACAGAAGATAACTTAAAATTATGTTCAATCCCATAAAAGTATGCCATACTTAAGGGATGTGCATAATTTAAACTTTCCTATTATTAACTTGGAGGAGAGACGACTTGTTTCGCTGAATAATAAAATAGCATCTCTTGTTGATGACTTTTTACTATAATACCTAGTAGTTGTGTAACTTTAAATAGATGAACTTGGGTCAATGAACTGAAAGAGGTTTGCGGATCTAAATGCTCAGCTTTCGTTTGTCTGTCGGAGGTGAGGTCAATATGTGAAGAATTGATTGTTGTGAATATTATGCCTACTTCCTTATTGATTAGAAAACTTAAAACCCTTCACTTAGTGTCTGGTCAAGATATCCTGATTTTAAATTCCACCAAATTTTCTAAATCCAATTTTATCATGATTTATTTGGACATGTGTTCTGAATTTGAGAACCTAACACTTTGACCATGTAACATGCACTTCAACATTCAATACTAGATTTTTGCGTCTTTATCAGCTTGCAATTGTCAAAAAATATTAAACTTACTGTTTCTTGGCAATGATTACATGTGTGTTGGGAATAAGGCATCCATCAGACAAACTGGCTACATGCTATACATTTTCCATTACCATTTTTTATTACATTTATTTATGTATTATACTGCAATACATGTATTTCCAAACAAACTACAAAATTTATTTCTGTCGTTGTTACTGCATGCATTTCCGAAAATGCAACTATAAAATTCATTGTAGTAGTGCGTATGCTATTTCGAAATGCAATATTTTCATTTGAATAATTTCGAATATTATTTGAAAATAATAAGAATGTATTGTGCAAGAATTAGCAAAATTTTCAGTATGAAAAAATCACGAAGTGGGAGCTCCTCCTCCTGTTACACTATTATGACAATATATAATAATATATAATATAATCTTATATTATTCATCAAGCTCATGCGAGATTTATCGGAAGCTAAAAAATTGCGGCATGATTACATGTCCAAACCTTTTAAACTCCACGTTCAATACTGGTGAGTTTAAATTTAAAATACAACAAATAAGTTGAATAAAAAAGGAGTATTAAAGATTATAAAGAGTGCATTTTGTCATGTACACCGATTTCTACCCTTAAACATCATATTTCTACCCTTTTATAAGAATTTCGAATTGCTTTTAATTGAATTGTTAATGTCCAGAGTTGTGAGAGCCAAAATGAAGTGCGTGGTCTTGATGAAATTAAACATTCATTATGGGGAATAATGGATAGTTGACTGCTAAGGTTCTGGCAGCACAATCTGGGGGTACGAGAACCAATCAAAAGACTCTTGTGTGACGTGTTATCTGAAAAAAACAGCTATGCTTTTTCCTCCAATCTGTTCATTGTTTGGTGTGGTTAGATTTCAATATGGCGCATAGACTTTCATTTTAAGATGAGAGGATGAGAAGACGACAATGCACGAAAGGGCAAAAGAGAGGAGTGATATGAAACTCATTTTACAATATGCCTAGCAGATATGCATGCATGCATTGTACAGATTCTACATTGTTTTAGCTTCCACTCTATCCTCCACGAGCCTGTCTGCTATATTCAGTCTATTTTGCACTCTACATCTTTTTTGCGGAATAATTAAACCTTGTTGCGAAAAATTTAAAATCCGATGCAATTTAATTTGAATGCAAGCGGATTATGATCACAATAAGTTTTGATCTGAATGCAATGCTTTTGAGCAGATTGCAATACTTGAAGAATACGAATTAAAAGCATCTTTGGACGCGATTTTTAATCTATAATGAATAGCGCTTTAATATTTTGTGGCATTAAATTTTCAGTTTATGCTATAATGGCTAGTCATAATTTTGAAAATCAGTCACTAAGTAGACCTAAGTATATAAAATGGCCTGTTAAAATTCCGTTTTGAGCAGCACAAACTTTTTAAAATATCTAATCAACAAGTAATTTCAGTTTTTTGAGTTTTGACAAACTTATCTCAAGATAAGAGTTGAAGACTGTTGCAATAAACAAGCATTCTCCGTCCAGCACGCAAATTAACCAGCAGAAATGCCTTTTAATCTGTTTGTTATAAATGCTCACAAGATAGCTACCCACAAGTGCTTAATGCCTCACGGTTATAAGGTTTTCAGAGGTAGGTCTATGAACGTACCCTACTGTCATAGGTCCACAACAATGTAGCATTACCCTACAATCGATTTTAAATACGAATATGAGTAAGGTCTACAGATGGAAAGGATTTTCAAGTCTCTTCATACTCGCAATTAAATCAATTGATTGAATAAATTACATGATCTCGTAGCAATCAATTGAAGGAAAAATCATAAAAAGATGAATTTTGAAATCTACACTTATCTATGCATAAATTTTACGGTGCACTTCTATGGTAGGCTCAACCTACAACGTTCAACAAACAACTTGCTTTCATAATTCACACAAAATTTTGAGATTCCATTTATGCATATAATGTTCACTTGTCTATCTACTAGATGGGCTTAGATCCCATTTAGCGTGAATCAGGGGTTATAACAGACTTGTGTGTTTTCTGAGAGATTTTACTCCGGTATGTTGCACAGATTCATCATTGATTCTTTCATATGTTTTCTGGATTATAAGTAACTATTAAGATGTCGTATTTTCCCTCGTAATCATAGTTATTCATAGTTAGTGCATTAGCAGAAAAAAAAATTTATTGTCGTGGTTGGAAAGGAAATGAAGAGAATTGAGAAAACGTATTTTTGCGTTATTGTTTGCACCCTGTATTACTTCAGGATCTTAGATGCAATTTCAGACAAAGAAAATATTTTCATCAAAAACAACGGTTAACAATTAAAAATCACGTTTAATATCAATATTTACAAAGCCGAAAGCATTACAAAGAATTCCTCGGAAATATCGGGCATTCAGTTAACTTGTATAGAAAAGTATGAAAACAGAATAAACAAAGTAATACTATACAATTGATTGCGATTACCATCTTACATAAAACTCAAGAGATTACATCGAATATATCATTCCTGGCGCAGTAACTTTCGAAGGCAAAACTTTTGGACTGAGATCATCATTTTTCAAGACAGCTTTGGTTTCGTGGGCGAGGAGCAGTTTGCAAAATTCAAGGCAACATCTTGAATGTGATATCCAATGCTAGCCACAGCCAAGTGATGTATTGGATGACAACAGGCGTCTGCTCAGATGATACCTACGCTTGATTCAACAATGAATTCCAGAGATGAAAAGGAATCAAGATTGAAATACTAACACACCAGACAGTCGTGGAATGTTCTAGTCAGAGGGGCTGGACCTGCCAGGTAGAAAAGTTATTATAGCATTTACACTAATACAGTAAATGATTGTTAAAAAATGGAAGGCAATCGAGGGATTTACAGGACAAGAGTCATGACTAATACGCTATTTCGAACATGTACACGCCACTTACAATCGTTCTATTCATAGCATTCAAATGATAACATAGCGATTGTCTCGAGCACGTGTGACTGCCTACATTATCGACTCTATAGAATCATGCATGATTTCGAGCGGAATCGCATGCTGCGTCCATGAATTCGCTGCCGTGGTCGATGAGCAGTGGCCTCCAACACAACTTCTTGTGACAGAGAATCGGTTTCGTCGGGGGTATAAGAGGAGCAACGTCTACGGAAACTTTCAGACACTGCTTTATCCTCCAAATCAACACACATTCTTTCCTTGCACAAGTTCATGCGACTTACCAAATATTTACCAACTTTATATGAGTATGAGGTATCACTGGCAGCAAGGTATTTTGTGGCGACTCTTCGACAACATCGATTGCAATGAACGTCACAAACAAAATACTCTCCGGAATTAAATGCTGCCCAACGATTCGTAGAATCATCTTCATAGATATTGATGAGTTTTGAGATCATGAAGGCTCTACGTGCATTGGAGACGTAATTTCGTGATTCAATATCGTCTTCGATTGCCAATTGAAGACCACAGAAAACGCATGAGTAATATCGACGACCAACTTCTACAGTAAGATAGTCATGAAAGAATTTTTCAGAATTTGAGGCGTCATCGATGATGGTGATGTCTTCCTGGAAAATAAGAGATCTATGTTAATGTAGCAAGCGCAAATTATGTGATGTGATTGATAATTAATCACAGACATTAAAAAGTCCATTATTAAGTTCATTTTGTGCTGTGACATTTTCTGCATACATGTTTCGTCAAACTTGGAGATTTAATGCAATTTTAGTTAAGCAATAGTGAGCACAATTGTATCATACGGATCCATTTGTAAGAATAGGAAATGCCCATATTACAGCCTGTGGGTCTCGATGCTGTGCTGAAGACCTTGAAAACTTCAGTTCACTTGTGATTACAGCCTGCAAAATCGAATCAACAATCAGCACCTGCTATTTCAGGATAAGCTCAAATTTGTAGCTGTATTTTTCTCAGAAGTCACTGCCTCAAATAAATGCTTCGTTAGCAGACAAGTCAAAAAATATTATAAAAGTTCGGTTCAGGATCACGCGTGAATTGAAAATTTTCATGAGCCTGGGCTTACAACTGCAAGTCATCAGGACCTGGACAGCGAACTCGGTGGCTGAAACCCACCAAGAGTCCACCTAAAGTCCGGCAAAGTCTGACTTCTGCACTCTATGTCAATAGTGGGATGAAAGATTTCCAACATATCAATACAATACACGCTGCAGTGGGCTCCAAACTGGCAAAATTTTGGAAATTGAGAATGGAATTAAGAACTTCCTCAAGTGACAAACGTGATTGACACAATGACAGGTTAGTGATCAATGAGCAAAGTAGACCAATCCCAGGAGGACAGGACCTCATTTTCGTGAGAGGTCCTAATGTAGGAGCCTTTTTGTTACAGTAAACCGCGGGTAGTGGGCTGAAAGTTATCCTGTCGTTGAATCATTATTCAAAGTTGCTGACAGAATCTCACAAGCTGCACAATATCACCGAAAGTCGACAATGTTTAAGAAGTTTAGGTACTTAGATTAATCGTTCAAGCGCATGAGGAAATTCATGAGGAGTTTATTCATTACTGTAGTAACGGCTGTTTTTGTTCAAGGATTATGACTGTATAGCTTAAGTTCGGTTCTTCGGAATCAGTGCTGTGAAGTTTTCATAGTTGGCTTGACTTGAAGGCAGTGAGGGCAAGTCGATGCCGATCAAGCACTGATCCATAGACAATTATTTACTTACTATATATCTAGTTTTAAGCCGCATTCGATCTCAAAGAGATTTTCCGGAATCGCATAATGAATTTTGTAAGAATCGTGTGTTCGCTAACTTATCTATCGTAAAATTATTCCATGTCTTGAATGACTTATAACTCGTATTGCTGCTCAATCTTTTTCATACACGTGTAAAATATTTCATCATTTTTCTAATTACCTGACAGAAGATCAATTTGGATAGAAATTGATGAAAATCAGCATCGTTGCGCTTCATCGCGAACCCTCACTTATCCAGAGTACCACTATGTCTATCGTATGCCACATAGAATTCGAATGATGTCTAGTGGTCTAGGTTGAGCCGCTGCCAACCTTAATTAGTAGGCTACAGAGACGACGGCTTAGTTCCAACCGGTTTAAACCACACCGGCCGCGTAAAATCCTGCTGTTCCAACCCTGCAGAACACACTATAGTAGCTTCGATAGTAGCCACCGACGTCTTCAACCGCTTTCAGTGAGAATCCAGCGTCACAAATTTATCGCAATATCAAATCTATAAGACGGAAAGCGAACGAGAAGAGGCTATAGATCGGAAGAAAACAAGTGAAGAAAAAATTTGGCCAGCCGAAGCGAGCCGATTAGAATATTTTTCGAATCACAATTTCGAATCGAATAGGATCTCGAATCAGCACCTAGTTCGCGAATGGAATTGCAGACTAGCCTAGAGGTCCTTTTTTGCAGCATGCCACTCAAAACTGTTCTAGAAATAAATTAATTACCCAAGCAGACGATTATCACATGCTGTTTTGAAAAAAGATTTTCAAACTTTTCAAGATTCCCACTAGCTCATTGCCCACGATTTATAAACATCGACAGTGCGAATTCCAGGATTTTGTATTCGCGCCCCAGCCCTGGTAGGAGAATTATTCCTCACCAACTCAACATTTCTTATATTGGATTTAGCAGATACTTTTCTCAAATTGACGCTGATTTGTTAAGGGCCTCTTCAGGTTATAACGACAAAATAGGCGGATAAGTAGAAGAGAAACAGTTGGTGAAAAACATTTGGGTACTAAGAAAGCGACTATTCAATTCCTTGACGTCTCGAGTCTTCTTAACGTCTTCATATACAATTACAATTCAGTCACTATGATCTCTTATCATATTTCATAGATAGAATGATGGAAATTGAAGGCATAATACGATATCCATGCAAACATTTTTTTGTAGAGTCATCTCCGAAGCAATGTTATCATATCTCTTTTCTTGCTTCATGAATAATCCTAATGAGATGCAAATGCTGCACATTCGAAATAGACTGAAAATAAATTATGAACAGTTTGAAATGAGATGATGTTTGATGTTATTCACTGTAGATTGTATTATATAAACTTTATCAGCAAGATTATATTGTGATCAATTACAGTCAGCAATATTCATCACTTATTATTTTTTTAGATAATCTGTACTTACAATACGTATGTAATTCATTCATGGACGAACCATCGATGTCGTCTAACTATCTGTGAATTTGTACATCACAAATTCTAGTTTAGATTTTAAGTTCAGACATTGGATCATAGCTGCACTCAAAAGCAGCCTGAATAGTAATAATGATATAAATACAGGCAGGATAGGCTAAGTAAGGTTTATCCAAACTAACTTTCAATCCTCAGCTAGGTAAAATTGTGTATTTAAATTGCTATGTTGACAAAGGACGCTTGATGAAGTTTCGCTCAGTGACAAAGATAGGCCTACCTGGGTTCAAGCGATGGCCCGTTCAAAATTAGACTTCCAAAACAGGCACTTCATAGGCTACATATTGGAAACCGATGAACTGGTTATTTCATAAAGCAACTTTCGCAGCAGCTATTCCGCTACTTGACTTTTTAGTTTCGCACTACGTTGCTTTAAAGATAGAGATGGATATAATTCATCTAAGCTGAATGCAAACTGGAGCACAGTCCACTGATTGTAAGGCAAAGTGTAGATAGCTCCGAGGTTGCGACGGTGTTCAACTGTCAGGTTGATTGACAGGTAATCATAGGGCTGTAATCCCGGAGCAAAACTTAGCACGGCCTTACTAGCATTCCAGTCCCGAGCCCGGGCTTGAAAATTATGTATTAGAAATTATTATCTATCTGAAATTATACTTATATTATGTCATAATATCTTGCTTGTTGATGTTTATTGTGTTTATGAAGTGCATGCGCATAACGTCAACTAGTTTCGTAGCTGCGCTTTTGTGTGTGCTGAAATTATGAATGCTAATTGCATGAATATAATATGCAGAACTAATTATTGAGTGAAAGTACAGTTTGTACGTGTAAGTGAATCACAGAAAATTAACAATATACTGGTAGTCCTTGATTTCTATGGCGCATACGTATGTGCGCTTGCATATTTGTAATTTCATGAAAACATAAATAAAATCAATTTCATGTATCAATTTTGAAAAGTTGCTAATCAAGTTGGTGTGAATAGCTAGCCGGGATATCTATAGTTATCAGATTCATCAAGCATATTCCTATTTATTCTTACTCATCAAAACCTATGATCTTGTTTTGACTAAGCAATTCTATTAATAAACTCTGATGATCAATTAACTAATGATTAGATAATTAGACTACTAACGATTAATTATTCAGTTGCCATGGCTGACATTCACCTGCAAAACTTAGGTGTTTGCAAATGAACCGCAAGATCATTGCTTGCTATGGATAGAAAGCAGACATTCATTCGATTCAGTCCAATAAAAACAGAATAAAACTAATAAATATGTATAATCTATTGATATCTTTAAGAGATAACCGCGCAAATATGAATGTCTCCATCAAAATTTCAGCAAAATATCCGGATTGAAATAGTACACTGCTGGTAGTTTGAGTCACTCGTAAATAAGGGGGCATTATAGCACCAAGTGAGTGTACTTGTCAAGTGAATGTTTGATATCATGACATGTGCATGCACATTTCTGAATATTAAAAGACATTTTGAAGCTTTAGGAGAATACTTCATTTGTGAACAAGGCCTATTTTTGTAAGAAGGCACATTTCATGGACTCGAGTGTACTAGACAGTACACCTATAGGCCTACTAATAAGTTATTAATTTCTGAACAACTAAACAACTAATTTTCGTCTATGTAAAATTCGGATTTCAGGCTTGGAGGCCCAAACGCAGGGGACTGACGAAAGACATCTTTCCAGTCCCGGGCACGAGCTCAGGCCCGACTTTTTTCACAAGAGAAATTTCAGATCCGTGTAACCCTAGGTAATTAGCTTAAACTGTAACTCAACTTGCTTATGGCAGCAGTTTTTTGTATGTGTTATGGAAAATATTGAGGACTGTGTTGCTGCAGAAGATGGCAGATATACTGGTACTCTAATATAAATGCACTTATAGAAGAGCCTTGCATGATGTGCACTATCTGTCAAAATTAATCATCGGCGCATTTTGTTTTTTGTAATCAAGTCTTGTGAACTGTGTGGCACATTTAACCAGGTTGTTTCATGAATCCTGTAAAATCAATGAAATATTCTAATGACCGAAAAAAGCCGCCAAGCCCAGTCCGACTAGGTCTCGCCCATTTCCATCTGTGTCGTGATACCGAGAAAATGAGTTTCACAGCTTCTGTAACGTTGATAGCATGCTTGCCAGAGAAGTTAACGGGAAACGCTATTACACTCGTAAATCATCTTCAAGCCTTATAAATCAAGTTCATTATTGGAATGGATTTATAGCTCTAATTCTGGAAAATATTGATACATACAATACTCCTGGACATCAAAGCGGAAATAAGTCAAAACCAATTTCAATTAGATTATGATATCTCGGTTGTATTAATCTCTGTCTCTTGTACCGTCAGCGGAAACCATTAAAACAACAGATAATTCATATCGGCATGCCTTTTCGTGTTTGATGAATAGCAGTTGAGCATACAACACAAAAGCAATCACTCATACCATTATCCAGTTAAATGAGAATAGATGAAGGTGCATAGCGCATGTGAAACATAATGCAGAACTGTTTACATTAGCAACGCATGAAGAAGATCTGACTGTGGCTTCGTAAATGAAAAAAATATAGACTTATATTCTGCATTTATGATTTTGAGAGTATCCAATTGAAGTACATTGAAGAATCGTCATCCACCGAGCGGAACCTCGTATCATCTCGATCCCGAAACGATGCTAGATTCTTATCAGTCGCATAATGACATTTCACAATACCGCATACATCATCAAGTGTTAGCATACTATAATAGAGAAATCTTTCAAATTAGGGATGTCTTTAGCATATCAGGTAAATAGCACATATCAACATGCCTCTTCTTTTTCATCTCATGCTGTCCGACTTCTGGCTGAGACACTATGCTGAAGCAGTGGAGACATTTCGCTTAAATATCAGGGGTGGCTGCACCGAATCACTGTTAGGCTAACAAATATCTAACAGAATCATTCACCCATCGAAATTAGCTTGTCACTAACAACTCTCTATCTAACACTGTTTCTGTGGGTCGCCCCAGACTGTTTCCTTTATAAAAAAGTGATGTATTAGATAAGTATCCAGACGTCACACATTGTTGATCATGATTCATCGACTATTGTCACTGATCTCTCATGAAATTCATCAAAAATGCTGTACATTTCATAGCACGAATCCGAGCTGAATGCATTGCATGTACACCAAACGTAATTGTGTTGATGCTGTAAAGTACCTCCCCTTTTGTTTTTTTAAAAAAAATAAGACATGTTAACTAGCCAAATCATATACGTAATTTTAGCCAACATATTTGCATGTGCGTAGAAATCATAACACAAACAAACTTGTAGAATTTCAAACTCATACTAGGCATTTCGACTGCATTAAGTCGTTTTGACGAAGAAACGGATGTACAGATTATACGTGTAGAAATGATGACTCTTTAGAACCCCTTACCTCTTGATCGCTATATAATTCATGTAGCAAACTAAAGACCACACGGAGTTACACACAATTTCCTAATTTTCAAGACACTACGATTCAATGTGCATTTCAAATTTTCAATATTGTCTAATAGGGATCACAATGATCATGTAGGACAAACAATTCATGGAAGGAGTAAAGGTAAGAATGCAGCAATATGCCATCCGCAGTAAAGGGCAGCACTGGACAATCTCAAGAAAGACGGTCATCATTGAAAGAAGATTCCCAATTTCAGAAAATTTTGAAGACCTTTAATATAAAATGCTTCTGAAAACTTTATCAACCAATAAATATTTTTTTCTAAGTAAATACACTAAGTACACTAAGTATTATTGTCCACTCACATTTATGACGCTGCTGCTGCTATGGGCAATGTGATGGCATAATATGTTTATACATCTGAACAATTGCACGTTCATTTACACAGTTAAATGGTTAGCTCTGCTACACATAATGCTGTGTGTAAATAGAGATACAGATAAAATATGTTCGAAACCTGATTTCTTAATTTAGTTACATTCCCAAGCAACTGATTACTTTGTCACAATATAATTTCATACTTTCATATTCATTATGAGTAGACCTACTATCAATATCTGATTATCACCAAATTCAAAGTTCAGACCTACCCCTATTTTATGTTTGCTGTGCCCTACAAGCATTACATAAGCAGAACTTCTTCCTTACACCGCGCGCTATCAAGGCATTCGGATTGAATTCCATCTCTCTGAATTGTATATGAAAGTCATAAACATTCTTACCGCTGGCATCGTCGACTGAGGTTCAAAAACCATTCCAAAGATGCAACGAAGAGATAAATATTTTACAAGAGGAACATGTGGCACTGCAGAAATCACGAGAAAGTTCGATCACTACACAAGCACTTGATGAGGCTTGACAGGCCTCAATCTACGTCTATGCATGCAGACTGTTTCCGGCCATATGAGGTGAGTTTCCAAACACTTGCAAATTTAACTGACGATTTTGGCCATGCTAGTTCACAAGTTTGTAATTGGTTCTTGTCCTCACAGGGGGTCACGTGTATATCAGCTGACAGTGCGTTCACACACGCTCAGACAAAACAGTGAATGCGCCTTGTGATTCAGTCGTTGAATTGATATGACAAATTTCTACTACACCCAGTGATCTGAACTGATTTGATTTTTAAGAATGATCATTGATTAGGTTACAAATTTCATTAAGCCTCCACTTCAGTACACTGACGACTTTTGCAATCCCTCAATATATTCTTAATTGTTTGCATCTTCTTGTTCAATTATTTCGACGTAAAATTGTGTTTAGAAGTAGTCAACAAACGCTATTATGGATAATCGTCACACAAGGAGTTGCTTTTTGATTCTACAGAATTCTGCATAATTCTATAGTCATAATATGCAATCATAACAAATGAATACCAGACGTCAGATTTGTGCATCCCTTTATCTGAAGTCTTTTATGCTTACCTGATTGTAGACCTATATCTAAGTTGGATTTCTACTGTTGTACAATAATGACATTGATCAGCTGTCTATCTTGCTTCATAGATATGGTCTGTAAGTAATAGATATACTGTAGCATGTTTCAGAGGTCATTCATAAAATATAAACCGAAGGCCTGAGGCATGCCTGAGGTTTATAATTTTATCATGCACTCTTCCCAATTAAAGATTTCCATAAATTTTATGAATGAACGAAAAAACATGCAATATAACATTGACGTGGATTTTTGAGGGCAACAATGTAGAACATTTGAGGGCGCATAAGCGCCTGAAAATGTCCTACACTGTTGCCCGAAAAAATGTATGTTAATACTGTTGTGCGTAATTGAAATGATCTGGGCAGAAATGTAGGAAAAAAGCGGGCAGCAATGCTATGAATACGCATGTAGATATACGCTGATTGAGATTTCAAAAATGTCTTTCACATGCATAGATAGAGAAATCATCATTACGGGATACATTGTTGTTTTTCTTTTTCCACATTATACCATAGCTCAATTGCGCACAATATCTATTATATATTGTGCCAAAGTTATTAGTTATTCTTTCATATGACATATTGAGGGAAAGTGTGAAAATAGCAGAAAATAGTGAATATAGAAGTACTCTTTTATAAGAATAGTTCAGTTATCTTCATTATTGCTAGAGTACCCTCTCTAGCAATATTGTTACTACATCGATTCATTCAGTGTTCTATCCAGCCCTGTTTTGGGGGGGACTTTCCCCCCTAGATGTCAGAATACCCCCTATGATCGAAGACCTAACTAAAATCATACACTAGATGCAGGATGTAGCTATAAATTTTTAAGATCGCCTTTTAAATATCTTAAGTGACAGTGTTAAAGAGGCCTTGGTTAATCATTTTCTTTACGTTTTCGTTGGGAAACCAAGTGGACAAGATGATAATAATTTTTTATGCTTTATTAATTTCGGCCTCCTCTTAGGCCATCATCAGAAGCAGAGAATCTATTACGTTGGAAATCATTCAAAATTTAAGTTACATTATGTCTATAATTCCTGAGTAGAATGAAAGCAGAAGTTTGGTTTCCCAACGAAAACTTAACGAAAACGCTTAAGTGACGTTACATGTGAATGTAATTAATGATGCAATGCAATGATAATGATGATTAATTGATGTGAATTATAGTGACGATCAAATAAATAACTTTCAGACAATAAAGTAATCATTAATCTGCAACAGGTGATAAGTGAAAAGCTACAATTTAAAAACATGTCTATCGTCTCGAAATTATTGGCCTAAAATAGGCATAGCCTACTTATATAGGCATGTTTTTGAAGTATTTATGAACAGATCAGATCAGTGACATGTCGTATGTAGAGGCTCATTTATATTGTACATACGAAATTACAATTTCTCATTGCCTGATGAGATACATTTGACTTTCAGAACCCCCTTAAGGAAAATTTCCCCCCTGAAGCAGCAGGAGTGGATAAAACACTAGATTCATTTATTAGAAACAGTTGATGCATACAATGCTGGCAAAGTCAATGTTGCTTCTTTTATGAAGCATCATTTTGCAGCGTCAATATTGCTAGATAATATCAATATATAATATATAGTTCAATATTGTAGAGTATTTTTGTGCTCCATCCGGGTTTCGTTTGCTTATTGAACACTTTCCTCTTCATCGGCCTTCTATTAGAAGACTTCTGTCTTTTCGGAGATGAATAGCAAAGTACCCAGTTCATTTAACTTGAGTTATTGTCTTATGTAGTGGATTTTGACTATCTTTGATGACGTGTTAGCTACAATTGATGTGTGTGAAGTTGGCGGAGCCACCGCCACCCAGCCGGACCATTATTTATTACAGCGAGATTCTATTCGAAACTACTTCTACTTTATTATTTTCAGCCTCCTGATCATGAATCTGGGCTCAGATTCCACAAAGTCGTAGTCGCACAAGAGAAATTCAAGTTTACACATAAAAGTGATTCCGTTGTGAAGTTAGAGGAACCAAATTCTTAGTTTCGCTGATAGACGCAGTAAATCAGTTTTGTTCTGTCACTACCTGATCCAAATTCTTGCGCTGTTCATAAATGCATGCTTCATTTTTCACAACAATGCAGCTAGAATTGGTAATATCGGAACATATTGGATTCCATCGACGAAGCAAAAATTGATTCCTTTCCGCATTTACACCAATGTCAACTTAGCGGTCAACAACCGATCCACCTACTCTATGAACTGACCACATGCCGAGCTATCCGTCCCTTTCGTTGGCCTAAGGATTCGTCGCGTCAGCGATATCGCTTTCCCAGCATTCCTTTTTTCCTCCTTCTTCTTTGGTCAGATTGAAAGTATCTACTTTATCAAGCTTTTCGGATCTCTCAGTCATCGCCATAAGAGGAGAAGGGGACTTTGAATATGGGATCAATCTCAGCAATTCAAATTTGAAACTTCCAGAGAGAATTTTTTTCGGTCAGCAGGGCCTGGAATGACATTTTGCAAGAAGATCAATTTAAAAGACTGTTGGCAGTTGCTAACCAACACGACCGCGTTCGTTTGCTTACTGCCAAACAACCTGAGTCAGGTGCTTGGTCTGATGCTTTTCCTTCGATCGCTTAAGGGACGACTCTGAGTGATTCAGAATTTCTCATTTGAAGTTGCGCAGCGTATTTTCGCCTCAGCTTGTGAGCCACATCAGTGGAAATGTGGAGTGGAAATAGACAGCATTGCTCTACATCCACTGGCATGTATTTCAATAACTTTGAGCTTGCTTTATCGGGCTTCTGATTTATTGTGATGAAATTCTGTGAAATGATGAGTTGCACATTCCTCAAACTTGCTACTTAATTTCCTCATGCGATTGACAAATCAAAAAATGTTACATACTTATATTTTGATAATTTGGCGATAGTTTCACATCAGTACGACCTCAAATTTTGAATGTTTCCCTTTAACTGCGATAAATAGGTGGTCGCCCATGCTGGCACACTCTCAAATTGTGTGTAAATGCAGTTTTCGAGAGTGGCACACTCGATTATTATTATGGGGCGGATATTGGTGCGGTAACTTCACACACGCGCAGATCTGCTGTGTCAGCAAACTTCAGCTGTTGATGGTAATGTTTATTCACTTTAAGATAAAACCCTTTGGTTAATAGTAGAGACATTTCCATCAGTGTGTGTCTTTCTGCCTTTCTATACAGGCTTCTAGAGTTGAAAATACTCTTGATATATGGACATCTTCACATATGCTGACTTGACTGCATGATAATACTTGCCTGCGTTAACTTGACTTGATATGCTCAATAACTCGATTTGATTTGCTGACCTTGTCTGAACTCTTTAAAATAGTCGTAACTAGTCATAAAAATACCTCAACAATTAACTAAAGTAGGCTATGCTTGAACTTTGATTTCAGATGAAATTATCGTTCTGTTTGATGTACTAGTGTCATCTTCAAATGCATTATGCAGTCATCGGAGAAATTCATAATTAATATTTCAAATAATCTTATCTCGTAAGGGTAAATCTACAATGGAACATCGAACCACTCAACTTCGCTGTAAACTTTATACTTTTTCTTCAATTGCGCTGTGACAGTGAACGCTGTGTCACTCCAACATGCGGTCACGTGCTGATCATCTGACATGGCGCTCATGCGTTTTCAGTAAATAGTCACATGTTGTTGGTAGCGTCAGTAGACGAAACAAAATAGTGCATAAAACAGTCGTCATCATCATCATCATCAGTACAGTTTCTTACATGTATAAAAGTTATTGTGTTTACTGCTTATTATTTCTACGTATTTTATCATAAGTTATCATCATAATCTTTTGCTTATTAATTTGGCATCGGTCAAGCAATGCACTATTAAGCAAGACACTGAGTAACCTTGAGTAGGACTCTAGTAGTTTACATAGTGACTTTCGTCAGTGTCAGAAGCCTAATAGTAAATAGGCCTACTGCACTGTTCCACAATCCGTCAACTTTGACTAATCCAGCATGTTTTGAAGTTATTGGTTGGGAAAGGTCAAGATAAATATTGATGTTAATTGTAAATTTATATTCAGCAGTTAATTTCGATTTTCATCAGAAGATCATCGTCAGGCATAGAAGGAAAACATTTACATTCATGCACAAAATTCAAAATTCAAATTACAGAAAGAGTAAAAAGATATCATGAGCAAGAGAAGAGGAATAAAAATGTGAGTATGAGACAGATAGCATTGGGCAACATTTTACCAATGGCAAAGACAATGTAAATTGACTGTGATCTGACCAAATGGAAAAAGGATTTAAGGAGGAAGATGAAAGAATGTGAACAATGATAAAGTGATGCAGCATGATAGAAAATATCACAATAGACAAAAAGAAAATCTCTGTAAGATTGAGTTCAGATTTACCATTGATTTTCTGGTTAAATCACAATCAATTTCTATTGCCTTTGCTATTGGTAAAATGTAGCCCAATGCTATACTCACATTTCTATTCCTCTTCCCATTCATCTTCATTTCTTACTCATGATATCTTATTATTCTTTTTGTAACATGAATTTTGAATTTTGTGCATGCATGTAAATGTTTTCCTTCTATACCTCATGATTAACAATGCTTTTATGATGCCTGACGATGATCTTCTAATGAAGATCGAAATTAATTCCAGAATATAGATTTACAATTAACATCAATATTTATCTTGACTCTTCCCAACCAATAATTTGAAAATACGTATATAGTCAAGACATTCACAAAATTAAATCCAATATGTTTATTAAATTTCACATTTGATTTCCAAGTAAAGTACAAAATTTACATCAGAGTTGGAAATCGGTCAACAAAATTTACCACGATGCAACCCACTCAACCCTAGATAGGCATAAGCACATGATTCTAGATCCACCTGAACCATATGTCCCAACCATGACTGGTGATGATAATATTTTGATTTGCGGCAGGTATGTTCATCAAGTATCTATCCAAATTAGGACTGCACGTAAGTAACAATGAAAGTGTCAAAGGGCTTGAGGTTTGAGTATCAAAGAAAAATCAAACTGCCTCCATCAAGCAGTGCTGACTTTCCATCGCTATACAAAAATAAAGATGCTGGTACAATTTTTAAAGCAAACAGTTAGGCGCAATTACAGTCTGTTGAACTGACAGAGGGCGGAAAATCTGCTTTTAGTTCACTGTCCACTGAGAAGATCAAAAATTTATCTTTTTGCGCAAGATGATCACTGCTTTCAATATTCAGACCTAGTTATCTTTTATAGTGTCTACTTTGATCTTTTATATTGTCTACTTGCTGTTGTCTATATCCTAAACAGAGTAAATGAAGTAATAAGTGTTCCCTTGAATCGCTAATGTGCTCCACATATTGATTTATAACTTCAGTTGTGTGCGACTGAAGAGGTGGAGAAATAAAATACTGAAACCGGTAGCGCAGAGACGAAATAAATACTAAATACCAATTACCTAATTTCCTATCCAAAGCACTCAAAATGCTCAGTCAAAAGGTATGAAGTTAAAGGTGGAGTATATGAGAAGGCATGCATTACAAGGGATGACACAACACGTGTTTGATGATTAAAGTATGATGATCTCCGCGTGGTACAGTCAATGTCATCAACTTCGTCAAATCCCAACCTGATAGAAAATCTAGTTCAAAATGAAAATTTTCATTAACTGAAATATCGAAGCCACTACTTGTTCTGCTGCAGATGTACATTTAATTTATTTTCATGCTAGTTACATATTTGTTCAGACAAGTTTACGTCTGAATTCCTCTCTTCATTGTGAAAACTAAGTATCACACTTGAGTAATTCAACAATGCATAGCACTCACTCTTTTTTAGTTGAAATTTGAATAAAGTTGTGTCAGCTTGAATACTAGCCTACTTTACAAAGCACTGATGAAATACAAGATTAAAAGACATTTAAATTTCATTAATGTTTCAACTGCTTAAGAAACCGACCAGCATTGAAGGCATACTTTACTTATTTCTCAAATTAATTCATGTGCATAATAATCGAAATGTAGATCAACGATGGAAAACTGCGTAAAAATCATTTGTCTAGCAATCCCGATGACAAAACTTTCTTTTCAGAATGTAATCGATCACAATTACAAAAATCTATCAATAACTGCATTATTAGACAAACAAACACAGAGGAATACTGATGGGAAATGAAACTAGACAACGAATCTATCGATTATGCGAAATTTGTAGTTAGATAAAGCATAGTGTCTCCTGTCTGACTTTTCTTTATGATCGTCGTCGTAGTTCTAAGGAGTAATCTATCTAAATAATCTTCTTGACAATGAATTTCATCATATGATGTCTGACATTGGATGATAACTATATAATTGACACTGTGATTTCAAAAAGCAGTATTTACTATTTATTACTAGTGCACTAACATTATAGAAGAAATGTCAGTATGGCAAAAGTAGCATTTAATGAATAACCACGGAAATGAACTTAATTTGACAATTATATATCTCGAATTTCATCATTTATGATGATAATTCTGATGGTCAACAAATCTAGTATACCGCCATATGTTCAGAGATGAGAATGCTGGATTTAACATTGTTCATTTTACCTCTTTCACAGACGCTGAAATCACCGTTAACAAACAGCTGTTGTGCATTCTAGTATCACTAAATTAAACAAAGCGAAAAGTCGGATTTCCATGGTTACTCGCATTGACAGCTGACTTCAACGTCTTGCTTATTTGACATCGACAGATTGTGGCTGACAAGTCCAAACTCTAACATTTATATATACATTCATTCATATAAAGGAAGTTCCTGGACAGACACAATTCAAGGTTAAGCAAATGAGCTGTAGACAGCATCTACTTTTATATCATCACTTCAACAGCTTGAGACTGCATGAAAATGTAAGGCGTTCACACAGTGTCACTTCTATTACGTGGACTTCATTTTACATGTACCTCCCGAGACTTACAGCAACCTGTTTATGAACTAAACGTTAGGCCGGTAATTCTACAGTATACTTCTTAATCAAACGATACAGACTTTTTTAGAGGTGTGTTAGTGGATGTCAATGACGAGTTGTGAATTTTGCTGGCGAGGATCATCAATAATACAGGTTCCCTGCTCTTCGGAAGAAAAATAATGCCATGAATATTCCTTTTTCTAAGTCCCAGTGCATAAAAATCAATTAGACAGATGGCTCCTGCGAAACTGACGTCTCTGATGATGCATTGACTTTCTCAAAACAAGTCATCAATCAAGCGTTATTAAATAAGGAATGTCTTGTATCCACATCAGTTCTCTTGATTTAAAGTCATCTGATTAATTGAAATAGTCATCAAGAGAAGCGACCATCAATGTCATTATGTTTGCAAATTGGATTGTCTATCGTTTTCATTCGCCATTTTTATTAATGCTGCATGACTATAGTCAATAATCGCTGTAATATTGCATTTGTCTCATTATCATTTGATCGATTATTTGTTTTGACAATTCGATCTTTGTTTTGGTTGGTATCGTATGACTGTATGGTTGAGTTCCGGTCTAAACCTCGAGAGATTCCCTATTTTATTATGACTCGTTCCTGCTCACTTTGACTAGACATTAGAATTATTTCCCATTGCGCAAATCAGGAGTGGAGTTAAAGCAAATACGTGAAATGTATATATTAAATATTAAAGAATGTCACCGGTCTACATATTCTTCTCTGTTATGGAGATTGCTAAAATAAATTAAATGAAAGATTCAAATGTTGTACCCAAGATGAAGGTTAACGCCTCACATCACTTGAAAATTCATCTTTTCGGATTAATCCTACGATTTGTTGCATTTAATAAATGATTTTGAGAAAATCAAATCTGTATTTTCATTTGCTACTTTATCGGATGTCCTATATGGCAAGAGAAACGCAATTAAGCTTTAAAAATCCTGCTGTTTGGAAGAATGAAAATAGCAAACCGATTAAGGGAATTAGTGGTCAATTAAAGACAGGACATGGTAAAGATCAGAGTATGCGTTCTGCACTACAAAAGTGAACTAACTGGTAGCGAAAGAAACTAGCAGAAAAAGTGAATAAGAAACATGTATTCTTGATCCTTGTGTTGATATACGAGTACATGTATAGCAGGAAATGTAACAATCCAAAATGACTTTTAAACGCCTAATGACCGCACATAAGAATACAAGCAGTCGATAGCTACAATCATATATAGACTAAACAACCAAGAAGCATAGCTATCACCATGCTACAATATCAATGATCAATAATAGAAAATTCCATTCTTTACTGAAATTGTCCGTAAGTGGAGTTCATATATTTTGGAAAGGCTCCGATTTCGCAGCCGTGGTAAGACATCTTTATTCAACTCAGCTAACCGAGTTTCAAATCGACCTGGGTCTTATACGGATTCTTCCAGCGATTGTTTGAATCCATCGAGTGAATGATTGAATGATAGGAGTTGATGGAACATTAAAATGTATTGAAGTGGCACATTAACGAACGAGTGCTTTTTCGAGATTGAAAAGTAATTTTGAGAGATGAATTTACTAGGAATCTATTTTCAATTTCTATTTGCTCTGTTATATTCTGTATTATTTCTATGATTTTCATTTTCTGTTTATAGTTTCAGAAAATAGCATGCTTGTGCCGAGTTATACTCATCGCTGTATTATGTTTTCAGTCGACAGAAGGTCTACATCCAAATAAGGGAAACATACAGAATCCACAAGCAGTCATCGTTAATGAATGCCACATACTAATGCGTTTGGTGTTTACCAAAAAAGAATAATGAAATCATTTTCCCATTTGTGTGTGCATTCCCCTTGCAAATAACTCAATACAACCGCAGTATCACAAAAGACGCAAAAGCAATGTAATGAAAGAAATATGTAACATATTACTGCAACCATTTTTAGCTTATGTATTATCTTTAGAAGGAGGAGTACTATCAATGACAACCGATCAATATTTGCGATGTTGGCAGAAATGTAGAAGAATGAATCAATGTTATTTCCAAATGTAAAACTTTTTCATAATTAGTTCAAAAGCAATTTCCAACGGCAACTCCTGATATAATTGACCTGCATTGAAATATTCTCTAGTTGACTTAAGCAATCGCTCAACTTACAGGGCCAATGCATATAACAACAAATATTCAGAAATTGTGGTCTTACACTGAAAGGAAGGTGTTTTAGAGAACTATCTCTATATTGCACCTACATAGGCTTATGTGTCATTGTCTTTTGGTGTATGAACAATTACAAACCTCATATATTGACACATGATGTAATCGAGTCGGCTATTTCTCATATGTAAGCAATTTCATCTCATAACATGTATACGAACAATCAACCACCGTGGTTGTACTTCACGTCATTTAGAGATGATAAACTTTCAATTATTGAACTTATCTATAAGCGCAAATTCTGGCTGTCGAATGAATTTAAATGAACTTCCACCACTGCATGAAAGTTTGAAGTCTTCAGTTCCAAATAATCAGTTCGTAGATTAAAATCAATTGGTAAAGTTACATGACAATTTGTGGTTCAAATTCAGATGCATCATAAATAAGATGGAGATAGATATTATTCTGCCAGTAATCGACAATCACATCTACATGCAGAAGTTAGGGTAAATCAACTACTGTATTGAAATGAGGACAGTTTAATGACAGATGTGAAGACTTCTATGATTTAAGACCTCAAGTTTCTTCGTTCCACTTCCAATCTCTCATTCTTCATTACTTCAAAACGCTTAATTTTCATATAAGTGTGCACAGGGCAATCAATCATTTCTTATCTAATTTAACGTAAAATATATTGGCTACATTTTGACAGTAATGGAAATAAAAAGCCTAGGCAGAAGTACCTGCACTTGTACCTACAGAAGTATTATTTATGCAATTGCACAAGAGAATTTTCATATTTCGGTTGAAATGATAAAAAAATTCAATGTAATTTCAGGTACTGCGAGTCTGCGACCGCTATTGCACTAATGATCCAATCACTTATTCATCCGACATGTACATGTACAATATTAAAGGACATGCACATCGATGACAACATTCCGTCATGAACATGCATTACATGACAACGGTGCCTGACCAATGTCGGCTTAAAGTGGTTGATAATGGTCAGGTGACATTACATTGTCAGTGTACTTTGCAAAGACGCGCGCTTATTATTTGCTTATCATATCACTTTGAATGTAGGATTTTGAATTTTGATAGAATAACTAACAATGCATTGCCTTTCTGCCAAGGTCTTCTGCAATATTTCAACTATCCACAACGCAATGCTTCATGAATTTCATTCTTCGTAAGATCTAGCAACATTGGCTTAGATCGGCGCCTTGTGGCTGAAATAGCTTACCTGTCATTTAGTCCTACTAATTTAAACAAAAAGAAAAGTCAGATTTCCATGTGTAGAGGATGTAGACATTGATATATTCGTGGCGAACATTTGACACCGTAAATTTAATGAATTTCAATTAGAATTTTATCATAAACAAGAGGCAACTTGCAACATCTAACTTATTACTGCAAATAGATAGACATATTTAATTTGCCGTAAAACCTGTAATCGACGACCGCCACCTGCAATAGACTGCAGCCATGCTGATGAGGTTTTTGAAAAATAGACCGCCATCCTGTAAGAGAATGCCACTTCCTATATCTTGGCACTGCATGTAGTGAGCGCTAAGACATTTGCCTGCACAAGGCCTGTCCAGTTTACGATGTACGTGTGTCTCCTCCCGAATAAGGTACTTATTCGGATACTTCTATGCTTCATGAATGATCAATGTGTGATGTTTTATCATGCAGGGAATTAATTGTGTTGAGTTCGTCTTCTGTTTTCTTTTGTGTTGATTTTCTTTTGTCGCTAATCTAGTCTTACAGGTAGTGATCTTGCCTGCATATTATACTAGATAGATAATGTGCCATCTTATTAAGTGTTGAGCCTACATTACGTACACGGGTGAATTAGGCCGAAATATTTATTGTAAATAACACTTAAAAATCAATTTGTTGACTATCGATTTCAGCAAGATATGTATTAAGCATCATATTACATTTCAATTATAAGACAATGAGCCTAAATGTAGACACTTTCAAAATATGTCTTTATATACTGAGGGATCAAGTTATTTAGCAGTTTTATAGATGGAACGTACACGTAAATACAAGCTTTATTGAAGAGCTTTATTTCTTAATACTATAGACTCGGATGTTAAAAAATAGATCGCCACTCTCTAATAGACCGCCATCCAAGACAGAGGGTTGAAAAAGCCGCCATGGATTATTACAGGTTTTACGGTAGGTGTAAAATCAAAAATCAATTAAATTAATTTCAAATTATGAGAAAACATGCAGTTATAAAAGCGAGTCCAGTCAATATCATTGATGTGATATAGCTTTCTAAATTCAGTTAATGGACATCGATAATTGCATTTTTGTGAATTCAAAATATCTGTACACATATATTTCAATAAGAGAAAAATTATAATAGGAAGCCATTATTGGTTGTAGGCTTTTGATAGCTGAGACGGAAGAAATGCATTGAAAGAATAATCCAAAATCTTAGCTTTTGCAGAAAGATAGATGCGAGAAAGGCAATCCGGTGTCATTTACTACATCGGTTGAAGAATACCTTGGTCGGAAAATTTAGCCGGAAAAATTTACCAGCATTGTCGCTTTTTCATAATGAAGCAAATCAGAAATACGCTTTCATTCGAATACATATGCACAGACTCAAAACGAATATATGTACTTCCACATATTATTTGATGAAATTATACATGTTATTTGCACATCAGCAAGAAAGAATATTAAATCCCATATTTCTATTCCGCTATTTGCTCTTTCCGCATTTATTCACATGCATCTAATTTATACTTGCATCTTCACATTGTCTAATAGAAATTATCGATAAATTTCTTCCAGATTCATAATGAATTTTTTACAATCTTCTGTCAACAGATGCTTTCGTACTATACAAATCAACAGACTAGATACAAAGTTAATGAGACAGGACGAAAAAAATTACTTTTTCAATTGGAATTCGACCATGAAGTTACCGATGGACATCGCCTATACAGTTTATTTGTAAATAGCCTTGTTATAGCTCTAGTGACACAGTAAAATTTTTGCACATTTTTAATTACCCGTCAGAGCTTGTGTCAATGCTTGTCACCTTTGTTCTGAGGTCGCTGTCATGTTGAGCATCCTGAATTTCTAATCACATTATCGTCTGACAATTCGATCGTCTCCGATGACAATTTCACCTTTTCCTCGGTCTAAAGATAAAAGTTAAGGATTGGTTTGATTATATGTCTCCAAAAAGTTGCTTATGGTTATCGCCGGAGATGTTTTTAGCTGCCATCGTGTTTTAGTGATAGGTGATAAGATCTCGGACATACTTTGAGGTGAATGCCATTGGAGCCATGCCATACCATGTTTCTGAATTTACCTGGACAGTATGATATATTTTAAGTAGTCCAACAGAAGGCCGTTATTTACATTACTTCAATGGAGAGCAGTGTTTCATGTAAAACAGCAAATTATCGCATGAGCGGATATTATTGCCGAAAATGTTTCAATTACAGGTATCAATATTGCTGTATATTGTTCAATATCTGTCGATATTTCAAAATCTTTGTTAGTGTCTATGTAGGCTGCCTTCAACATTGTTGATGACAGAAGTCTTTATAGTGGTGGTCGAAGCCACTTCTATTCGTACAATGGATAGAGGCAATTAAGGGACAAAGCGTAGACTAATTAAAATCTCGCACAGGTAGGGAAGAACTTAAATTCAGATTAATTAAATTCAGAAGTTTAATCCAGATTCGATAGCGAACGAGAAGAAACGTCAATTGCAGTAGACAGGGCGTTTCGAGACGTCAACTGCTATTGGTGCGATAGAGTAAATATTTCGACATGCTATTCTTGTTTGTCCTCGAATTCTATCATTGAAACTACTGATGGAAAGCAAGGATTGCACCATATGGGCTGCACAAATCTTTTATTTTGGTTCTAAACTTCCAGGCATTGAACGTGTTGAAGGAGAGACGATGATTGCATTGAACATTATGGCGCTATTTGATGGGATCACTATTAAGTATATAACACGACGAGCATTTGTGTATTAGAATGCCATAGAGATATAAGCGTACAGAAGGCAATTTCACAGGGGTCATTTTAGATCACTTTCATGTGACTCCGACGCAGACCAAGTTTCCAGTAATGAATAGATAATCCAATATGAATAGCTTCCAAGCCAGATGCTCAAAAGTAAGAAACTCACCATTTCCGCTGTCAATACAAGATGGAAGCAAAGTTACACTTTGATCGGAAATACGTAACTTGCAGTCCCTGCACTATTGTGTAATCTCTATTAAGGCCTCAACTCACCTTATCATACACTGCAAAACTAATCGCCATGTCCTCGTTTGCGTCCGCCTTTGGATGACCGACCTCTTCGACAATACCCATCGGCTGGATGCCGATTTGCTTTATTTACTTCGCTCAGACGTTACGCGCTGAGCTCTCAGTATAATCGAAAGTACTTCGATGGATAAGTATGATGTAACTTTCGCTATAACAGCGTCTCGGATGAAAACACTCACAGTAGAGATGGAGAAGACTCAAACGATTCGGGATGAGATTTTCTGCCTAGTCCATTGATATCGGACGAATCTTGATAGTGAAAAAGATAGAAAGTCGATTTCATGGATTACGTCAACAGCGCTAGAGATGTATGGCAGCAGCTAACCCTCGCTCAGTTCAAGAGATCAGCTGTGGCTCTGACGTCATTGGGATGGGGAAATCGTCCGGTAAGGATGTAGAACACTGTGCCTGCTCTGATCGGCGGAGCGGTAGATAATCTCTGTTCTGCGCATTTATAGTTTCACTGTAAGAAGGAAAACAAGAGCGATTGGAGAGGGAGGAGAAAATGAGGGAATACATATTCAAGCCGCGGATGCTACCTCGGGAAAGCTGAACACATTGAGAGAAAGAGATAAGAAAATGAGTGAAAAGGAAAGGGAATACTTACCTGCCGCACTCCTGCATTAGATTGCAGGGTGAAAAGGCCAATTGAGGTGAAGAATTGAGAAAAGTGTGATACAAAACGTCATTTCACTCCAACAATCAATTCGATCTCTCTGATTAGTCGGCATTCTCCCAAGGGAACTTTGTCCGGACATGAACTAACAACTATTCGGGCGTAACCCGACTTTTTCCATCTATTTTAGTAACGAGTAGTTATGTGAAATAGGAGAATGTTTCTCAAGTATCTCACGTGTTAACCTCCTCTAAACATCAACACATTAATTTAGAGCAGTGATTTCAAAACTCGAAACTTTACTCTCAATTTTTCCGTATGAATTATTTATGTACATTTGTTTAAAACTGTCTGAGTGAATAATAATAAGTTAAATACGTTTGGTACCGCAGAACATGAGTGTTTCGTTTAACTTAAATGAGCTCGACAAAATTAAGTATTATCAAATATATAGTTTAAGGAACTTTTGAGGAGCTTGGTTTCTGCGATGAATACAGACGTCAAATGGATGACATCTACATGTTGTAGCCTATGAATTCACAATTGCATTTGTAAAGCACATTCCTTCATATACCTTGAATATATTGCTTCGTATTGAAATATAGTTTTCTGCTTTTAGACTATCTGATGTCAAAATATAAGTTTAATAATTTGTTTACTAGTTACATCGGCCATAACTTATATTGATTTATTAACATAACATGATGATGCATGAAGAATGTATGCTTCCATGTCATTTTATTAAATCTACGCTTTGTTAATATATCATTTTTGTGTATTTCAAGGAAGTTCCATAATGACCATAAAGTAACTGTGTAAGTTGATGTGAAGTGAACAACTTTTTCAATATTATTCATGCTCTTTAAATAATTTCCAAATTCTGAAAAACTCTTGCGAGCGATGAACATATATAATTATCAAAGAAGTAGGCCTACCAGTAGTTAAGATAGCATCATTACGGCGTTCACTGCGCAGTTGTGTTAGGTTTTCTTAAATGTAGGCCCACCAGATATGATGAGGAGCACAAAAGGGCGATAAATAATAAATCGATAAGTAGTCCCTTGTACGATCACATTAAAACCAAGCATAGCGACCTACGCGACATCAAGGATTTTCAGGTCGGTTTCATTGCTAAACTCGACAACACTCGAGACACAACATTTACTGAATCAAAAATCAATCACACAACTTCAGCCCAAAATCAATAGAAAACATGAACTACCGCAATGCAGCCTGTCTTCACATTCAATCACCTCACATTCGACGCACAACACACTTCTTAATATCACTCACCTCTTTATAAACCTTCACAAAGGCTGCCGTTTAGCACTTACATCGACCGATAGAAGGCGCTGGACACCGAAGACCCTGTCTTTCTTTTAATCATAGCTTAAAGTGATAGACCAATAAACGTTTTACTGAGAGAGTCCTGATACTTTTGTTCTGTCTTGAACTCTTTGGAAAATGGCTAACCTGTCTCGCCGATTGGTCAATTACGTCACTACCAGATATGGCTTAGCAGTATGACAAGCAAGCGAATTTACAAGTGAGGAACTACCTAAGTGCCAGTGGCGAATGCTATTAGATTTTGTACGATTCTGAATACTTTGAGATTTTCCCAAATTCAGTGACAGCTAAATGAAGTCGGCAGTTAGTCTAGTTTGCATTATTTTCATTTTGTGGACTACTAGCTTCACGATCGACTTCATAATTTCTATGAAAAAATTGAGACTGTGAGACATATAGCTTTTTTCAACATTTGAATTATTATTATCCTATTTTGTAAATGTTTGCGAGTACAGCATTATATACATGTATCAGAACACATAAAAAGTCTTGAGAATCTATTATTAAGAACTTGCTGCAAAGCAATCATGAATTTAGAAGTAATACGAAATATCTAATGTTTTTCCCAATTTTGATTTTTTTGGTATTTATCAACCACACTTTGTCGGACATAATTTATTTGCCGCTTTTTTCATCAATCTTGGTAAGCATACTAATATATCAATCAATTTAAGTCGCTAGACTTAAAAAGCTTACAGAATATTAGCAAATATCAGGTTCTATGAGTGCAATTGTTACAGGGTCATGTTCAATTGCTCACCTTGCTCACCTTGGCCGGGCTCGATCCAGTTTCAGCCTCCCGGATGATCGGGTAGCACGGGGTGGCCCCTCAGTCCGTTACTTCCACATGGCTCGGTCGGAGGCCATGTCTTCGTTTATCGATCTGACCTTCATTCCACTCTTTATCACATTTCTCCAACTTGTTTTCGGTCTTCCCTTTCTTCTGTCCACAGGTTCTTGTTTCCATGCTGTTTTGCAGATGTTATCCTCTGGTCTTCTGAGCAGATGTCCGAACCATCTCCATCGGCGAGTCTCAATTTCTTTTCTTATTGGGGGTACTTTAAGCATACGACGGATCTTATCGTTTCTTATTCTATCCTTCTTTGTCTTCCCCATTGACCACCTCAGCATCCTCATCTCTGACACTTCCATTGAAATAAGGTCAGCTTTCTTCGGGGCCCAGAGCTCAGCATGGTGCAGCATTGCGGGTCGGACCACTGTGTGGAAAACCTTGCCCTTGAGTCATAGAGGCATCTTTTTGTCGCACAGGACAACAGACATAGCTCTCCAGTTCTGCCAACCTGCTTGTGTTTTCGCCTTCATGTCCCTCCCTGATGTGCCTTTGTCATCCAAGACAGTACCGAGGTATTTAAAAGCATCAACCGTCGGGATTGCGGTGCCTTGCAGATGGATGCGCTCACTTTCTTTCGTGCTGAGGTACACCGTCTTAGTTCTGCTGAGTCGCAAACCATGGGATTGGGCTTTTTTGGAAAAAAAAAGGATTCCCATTTTTCCAGGCGCGCTTGGACTTTCTCCTTTGTGTCTCCTGATATTACCAGATCGTCGGCAAACAGTAGTTCCAGTGTGTCATTTTCTCCATTCCCTATGATCGACTTTGATATCTCATCTAACAGCAAGATAAAGAGGTAGGGGCTTAGAGCAGAGCCTTGATATAGACCTACCGAGACGTTGAAGCGGTCAGTATCACCGTGCTTTGATCTTACTGCTATCTTGCTGTCACTATACATGTCTTGTATCAACTGGATGTATGTTTCAGGCACACTTCTTTTCCTGAGAATATAGGGGATGTACTCCCTCGGTACTGTGTCATACGCCTTCTCCAGGTCGACGAACACCGCTCTAAAGTCTTTCTATTCCATGAGGGCATCCTCTAACCTCATTCGGAGGGTGAAAGTAGGTTCAGTGGTTGAAACACTCGGCATAAATCCGAACTGGTTTCTATCAATAGTTGTTATCTGTCTTAATCTGTCGCAGATGATTCGTTCCAGCAACTTAAGACCATGTCACAATAGATTTATACCTCTGTAATTGCTGCATTCTCTGTGATCCCCCTTTTTCTTGTAAATCGGGACCAGTGTACCCTCTCTCCATCTTTCCGGTATCTTGGCGGAGGCTAAGATTGAATTAAACACATTGGCGATCTCATCTGTTTTCTTAGCAGCGCGCAAAGCTTCGGTAGGCAAATCGTCTCTCCCAACAGACTTGTTATTGGCCATCTTCGATAGCTGATGTTCCACTTCCACAGGAGTGATTTGGGGGACTGCCACATCGTTTCGAGGTGCCATACCGCAGTTGGCGTGAGGTCTCTCTTCGTTGAGAAGTTTTTCGAAGTACTCGCGCCATCGTTGCCGGTTACTGTCAGGCTCAATACACAAATTTCCTCGATCGTCTCTCACATAGTATCCTTCGATGTTGTCCTTTGTCATTTTGTCCCGGCTTCTCGCGATCTTATACACCAATTTCTCTCCCTCTCGGCTTCCAAGCTTATCGTATACGTCGGCTAGGCTTTCAGCCTTCGCTGATGCCACAGCTTTCCTGGCTGCCTTCTTTGCTTCCCTGTACACCGCTCTGTTTGCATCCGTATCGTCATTTCTCCATCTCTTGAAAGCTTCCCTCTTTGCCTTTAAAGCACTTTTGACATCTGAATTCCACCACCAAGATTCCTTTTCTCTGTAAGTCCTTCCACGTGTGGTACCACAAGTTACTTTCCCAGCTTCGTACAAATCGTTGCTTCTTTGAACAGGATCATGTTCAATGTGAGCAAATTATGTGTAAATAAGGCATTAATATTGACTACTTTCATATTATGCATCATCATATGCTTTCAAAACGGAGAGGGACACACTATAATTAACAACAGGTATGATTCGTATCAATCGAGTGCTATACGAACATGCATAATACTTGTATAGAATAATGCATCTCTGTAATGTGGGCATTGCCACGTGTTTCCCAGAGATTTACTATGATGTGACAAAGAAAAATCGCGTCACACGTTGATATAGCCTAACTGTCTTATCCTAGCCATACTGTACATGATATTAGGTACAGGCACCCGTGTATTGGTGTGGTTTCGCAGGTGTCAAATATCTATCTAATGTAATTATCTAAAATTCTGAGAAAGTGAATAGGAAGATAATCATACCGAAACAATTTTAAGAACGAAGTTCTTAGTATAACCATTGCATTCAAAAATTTTCAGAATTTTCTCAATTTCATCATGAAATATATTCCAATTGCTGGCTACCGTATATGCTCTACTCAGCATTCCAGTAACCAGACCCCAGTGCCACACTCTTGGACAGTTTGCTTCAAAATTTAATTAATTGATGTAAAAAAAAAGATATGTAATGATAAATACAATCGTGAAACCTACAAAGTACTGGAAAAGTTGGCGAAACGCAAGGATATAAAAGTGTGTTCCTTTGATAAGGGGAATGGATTGGTGATAGTCAACTCATTTGAGTACAACAAAAAAATGAGTGATATTTTAAATTCCAAGAAATTGAATATGATGAGGGTGACATTCGCAAACATCCGACAGTAACCGAGGAAGGCAGATTGTATCGTTACATTTATAAGTATTTGCGTAGATATATTGATTATATTGATATATTGATGATAGTACTATTGGCTCTGCAAGTTACAATTTGGCAGAATTTTTAGATAATCTAATAAAACCACATATAAATTCTAAACATATGTTGAATTCTACCTCTCACTTGTTAGAAGAAATTAATAAAAATCAAGAACTTTTTCATGACAAACATATTTTAATTAGTTATGATGTTGAATCACTGTTCACGAACATACCTGTAAATGAAACAATTGAGCTGGCGACTAATTTAGTCTATGATAAGAATTCAACTAATAAGCCTTTGTTTGGCAGGGATGTGTTTAAAAAACTGTGCCTGTTTGCCACGAGTGGTCAATTTTTATTTAATGACCAAATGTTTAAGCAGATAGATGGTGTAAGTATGGGTTCCCCCCTTGCTCCTGCACTCGCAAATCTATTTTTGTCACATATGGAACAAAATTGGATGAATGAAGAATGCAGTCCACTTTATTACGCAAGATATGTAGATGATTGCATTTGCGTTTTTGATGATATAAAGAAAGTAGAACGGTTTCACCAATTTTTAAATAGACAACACAAAAATTTAAAATTTACTGTAGATATTGGAGGCAATAGTATAGCATTCTTGGATGTTAAAATAAATATTACGAATAATTTGGAAACTAGCATCTTTAGAAAAGAAACGTTCACAAATGTGCTATTAAATTTTGAAGCAAACTGTCCAAGAGCGTGGCACCGGGGTCTGGTTATTGGAATGCTGAGTAGAGCATATACGGTAGCCAGCAATTGGAATATATTTCATGATGAAATTGAGAAAATTCTGAAAATTTTTGAATGCAAAGATAATCATACCTTTTCCACATTATGCAAATTTCATTAGGAATTCACTTAGCAAAAAAATCGCGCGATTTCTGATCATTCATTATATTTGCCAATCGTCAGAAGTCCATCTGCGGTTTGACAATTATCGGTCAACTTATTATCATGCCTAATTTTATTTAATATTTTATTTTCATTGCTTGTAAATTGCAATATCGAAATCAGAAGCGAGCACATAAATGTTTGCGGATTCTTGGAGAAAAAGTACTGACTGTGCACTACGTAACACTTTATTGCTGTCCTGATAACGTCCTAAACTTTATGACGTTCTGTCGGTCATGTCCTAAACAACAGTCTTCGACCTCATATTGAAGTGACAGAATCGAGCAAACATGAAATAATCTGCTGTACATTCGAGAGAAAATACTTTGCACGGGTCATGTCCTCGAAATAAGAACTCATTCTATTTGAAATTTAGGACAACCAATAAGCAGCATCCATGAAATAAGGCTTCAAAGAATCGACTTGATACTCAAATTTTTATTTAAAAGAATCGAATATGATTATTTCTATCAATTTTTTTCGCGAAATCAAGATAAGATGATAAATTTTCTGCCTTTAGTGTGAAGGTATTTGAAATTATCTTATTTTAGCTAAATGCAGACACACAAACAATAAGATCACAAAAAATAAGATCACAAACAATAAACAAGTGATGGTGATCACCACCGCAAATTGAAAGGAACGGATTTAAACAGAATCACATTTCTAAGTGACGTCCCTCAAGCTACAAGGAATTCATCGACACTTCGAAGTTCAGTTATATTATCTTTGGAAAAATCATCATTTGTTAGCTTTTTAAATCTAATGATAAGTGAAAATACCATTCGTTGATCAAAATCATCGTACCAAATTAAATATAGCGTCCCCCAATTCGCCTGAAAGTTCAATTATGAATTTGACGATCCTTGACTATAAGTTTGATATATTTTATGCACGAGTATCTTAATCATGTTTTAATGGTGCCTAATTTTCGTAATATGAATATGATGCATGCAATCAAGTTATGTTCAAGTTATATTTCACTTTGATTTCCATTACACACCTGAAAGCAACAGTCGGGTGAAATCTGTTTTTTCACTAGGCTACTGTATAGACGGGAGAACTGTTCTGTAAGCTTAATTACAATTTTGATAGGTTTTTAGACCAATCACAATAATATCATCAAGCACACAAATGGAGTCTAAACATTTCATGGAGTCAAACAATGGTTGGTTGCTTGTGTGTTCTCAAAATCAACAAATACCAAGTCAGTGATGTCAAGATCCACAAATCCACGACAGAAATATTGTTTAAGGAATATACTTCATGCAATATCCAACCGCTGTTTTACGAAATCTTATCAAAAAATGTATTTATTCAAGAATTGCAAAGCAACCAATTGGCAATCCTGTAATAATCATGCTTTGTAACTCGATGAATTCCTTTCAAGTGTGCAGGCCTTTCTTTCAGAAAGAAAAAAAATTATATGCTAAAAATGTCACACTGAATTGTTGGAGATCAAAAACAGAACTTGGGTTGCTAATTCATGACCCGGTGATCCGAAATATTTTCCCCTGTAATTTGGGCTTTCACTTCAAATATTGATGCATGACTGTTCTGGAGTAGGCGTATGGTATGAAACAAAACGGGTGATCCGAAATATTTTCCCCTGTAATTTGGGCTTTCACTTCAAATATTGATGCATGACTGTTCTGGAGTAGGCGTATGGTATGAAACAAGCTTTCGATTATATAACAGCACCTTGTACGATATATAGATTATAGAAAAGCTTGTTTCATTTGAATTGGTAAATGCATATTATTCACTAATTATTTTTTATTTATTGTTTTAACATCATTCATTTCTATATTCTTCATGATTTTTAAGTCGTTTATTTTCATTGCTTTATGTGTGAAATACAGTATTAGTCTCACAACTTCTATCGCAAGCCTAAGAGCAAACTGGCATGATTACTTTTTAATCATCCACACTGTAAATCGCTGGATACGAAAATCACATACGATTTGAAACTAGCATTTGATACGAAATTCTCGCATGCCTACAGAGATCTGGCATGTTTTTCATACGAAATCTCACTTACTTTTGTATGTGATTGGTATGTAGCGAGACGAACTATTCTACCTGTGATTGGCTGCTTTACACTGTAATACGAGTTACTGGTATGTTTTATATACCAGACCCGGTACAAATTCGTCCTCCTTCGTATGTCTCTGGTATGTAGAGCTTCAAGTCACAAAGAAAAAAATAAATATTACATACTACTGTCAAATAACTTTTTTCAGTAGTACCAGTCGTGAATATTTCTTTTTGATAGTTTGGTATTTAACTAGATTAGATTTATTGTGAATATTATGCTCCACGAGTATGTCGTCGTTCATACTTGTCTAGTAACATTAACAAGACGATTGGTTAGCTCTACTTCATGAACCAAGTTGATTAACATCAATTCATTCAAACAATATTTTTCCTGCAATTATGTTGACTTATATATCTCAAACATAACTATTTATGCGCTCATGAATTATAATGTGTTTTTATTTCGGATTGATGATATGCTTAATTTCAAAATTACATAATGCATAACTGTTGATGGTTGAATACTTATTGATCATTCATGAAATGCCTTAGACTTACGTGTACTACAATCGAATTCAGTATTGAAAGTATGACTCCTGAATGTCATTATCTCACTACTTACAAAACAGCAGTAACAATAGTCCGATCTTTATTGACAAAAGGCTTTAAATCAATATACATTGGACATGATTTATGCTTTCTTTTAACATTGTGCTGGTATGGCTTTCGTATGTAAAGCATACCACACTTGAAATGGCATACGAAAAGCATACAAATAGATACAGAAATATATACCAAAAAAATATTTTGGTATGCATCCTTCGTATGTGTTTGGTATTGAGCGATTTACAGTGCAGTCATAATTTCAAACTTCTCTGTAGGAGCTGTGATGAAATGATGAGCCCGTGATGCAATGAATAATAGTCTACTCTACAATTATTAGTCCGCCCACATTTGCATGACACTCATAAGATTCCAGAACAAATGATTATGGGTTAACGGATTACGTGAATGTTGTGCCAAACCAAAATTTGAAATTAATTATGATAGACAATGGAAAAGTAGGCTCATGCATACATTGCCTTTCCTTACTAAAGAGTTTAGTAGCCGATCACCTAATTTTGTCCCTTTTTGCACGATGAGCCGGTGACCCAGAGTACTGCATTGACCCATATTACCCGGTGATCCGCTCCATCCCTGCGAGGGCCTGCTTTTCTTCAGAACTCGACATGACTAGAGTTCAACAAAACAGTTTATTTTTCAAGCAGGAATTTTTTTATTTATTTGGCAAAAAAGTTTCCGGTAATGAAGAAGAATATTAAAGAAGTTTTGAAAAAGAACTATTGAACTTATTTGAATAGAATATTTTTGATGAAAAGTGGGAATACAGCATTTCAGCCAAAAGAGTCATGATTTTGTGATAACTTCACGATATCACTAATTTTTGCTCGTTAACTGATTTAGATGACCAGCATATCAAAAGGGAGCTCAGTAAGTAAGTAAGTAAGTAATCGTTTATTGTTCCACTACAATGATTCGGTGGACACTTACAATAGAACAGTAACATCGATGTCAATACTCAATATACATTAATACACAGAATGAGAAGTCAATGGTTAATGAGGTACATAAAAAGGAAGGACAAGAAAGCTTATTTACAATATCTGATAAAAGATCTGCTGAAGCGTACTGTTCTAGCGAGAGGTGGACACAAGACCGAGCAACTGCGTGAAGACATCTCCGTCACTGGGCGGATCAAAAAAAATCTCTGAGGGGGTGGGATGGATCTGAACTTATAGTGTCAAACAATTTCTCACAGGTACAGTTCGCAGATTGAATAAGCGAATAGTTCACAGAATGGGACAGTCCAATAATGCGATATACGAGACGTTCAATACGCAATAGGTCATTCAACAAGTACTGGGGTGCATTGCAGAAGCATGCATAGGCATACGTCATGATGGAACGTATAAAAGCCTTGTAACATCTCATCATTAATGCTGCAGAACAGCCTGCACGACGCAGATTGCGAATAATAAAAATGCGCTGTGAAGCCTTCCTCACAATGTATTGAAAGTGCAAAGTCCACTTCAGGTCATCAGAAAAAATAACACCAAGGTAAGAAAAAGAATTGACTTTCCTAACAATCGTGTCACCGAGACGCACTGGGTTTGTTACCAAAGACGATTTAGTTATGATATCCGTAACAAAACATTTTGAAAAGTTTATTTCCAGAGAAATAGAATTAGCCCAGTTGATAATGTTGCCACACTCTAGCTGCAAATCATCATCACCAGAATTTCTGAGAAAATGGAGTAATAGAATATCATCAGCATATTGTATGACAGATGAATTCGAGCACACCGGGGCTAGACTGTCAGTGGACAAGGCAAATAATACGGGTCCAATGACGCTTCCTTGGGGAACGTCACTGGGAAGAGACATCCAGTTAGAGCATTCGCCATTAATGGAGATACGTTGACGGCGTTCTTTCAAAAAATCAACAATCCAATTTACAACAAACGATGGGACGGGAAAAGTTTTACATGCACGAATGATGACATCATGGTTAAGTCTATCAAATGCCTTGGGCATGTCCACTGATAATAGCCTCACTGCGCCTGATGAGGGATCAATATGTCTCAAAATTTCATGCTGGACTGAGACTAGAGCACAAGACGTACCCGAGCCCGAGCGAGGAATGAAGGCGAATTGAGACTTACTGACCGAGTCCCTGATGAAGGGGATAATCAGGTTCTTGGATACCAGACGCTCAAACACTTTCGTCATCGTAGACAGAATGGATATTGGACGAAAGTCAGCAAGTGAATTAGGCTTGTTGCACTTTGGAACGGGATAAACGTTTGCTTCCTTGAATGCAATTGGAATCACTCCAATTTGGAGAGACCAGTTGAAAATCATTGTAATAACCGGAGCTAGAAATGCTGAAAAGTCTCGGAAGATCCAAGATGGAATACCATCAGGACCGCAGGAGCACTTTGAGATTCGAGCTAATTCCGCTTCGAATTCCGAACAGGTGAACAAGATAGGATCACAAACACTCGAATCAGCAACGTAGTCAAACGATGAGGATGCGTCGTAGGTTGAGGAGAAATACGAGCAGAATTCATCAACAGAGAACATATCGGAATTGGCATGCTTGGTGAAGCGAGATACGGTTTTCACTGAGCTCCAGAGTCTTCTCATATTACCAGACTCGACTGCTTCACTCAAGTATGACTCTCAGAAAATGTTCTTCCTCCCAGTACCTGATTCATTATCATACTCACATGTTTTCGTATTGAAATTTTGCGATTTGAAAATTGAGCGATTTTCATATATTGAGCGCTGCTCAGCAAATACAACAACGGATACAAGTCTATTATAGCTCATTTTAAAGGTGAAACGACAGGCTCTCGAATGATGCATGACACGTTGTTGTGAGACACGATTAGAAGGCATGGGAAACGATTGAATTTCAATATAACTAAGGTGGTCCTTTTTTTACATTCAGCTCTGTAGTAAAGTTCTTTGATTTTAGAGCTTCTATGCGAATTTATTTTGGCATCAGACAAAACAATCAAACTTGGCAATGCGACATTGCTTGTCATAAGAGCAATGATAATTATTCTATTTTTCTTTCAAGCGATCAGATGAATCTGTCCTGTCTTGGTAATGCAGCCTTCTCTTCGTTTTATCTCAAACATAACTATTTATGCGCTCATGAATTATAATGTGTTTTTATTTCGGATTGATGATATGCTTAATTTCAAAATTACATAATGCATAACTGTTGATGGTTGAATACTTATTGATCATTCATGAAATGCCTTAGACTTACGTGTACTACAATCGAATTCAGTATTGAAAGTATGACTCTTGAATGTCATTATCTCACTACTTACAAAACAGCAGTAACAATAGTCCGATCTTTATTGACAAAAGGCTTTAAATCAATATACATTGGACATGATTTATGCTTTCTTTTAACATTGTGCTGGTATGGCTTTCGTATGTAAAGCATACCACACTTGAAATGGCATACGAAAAGCATACAAATAGATACAGAAATATATACCAAAAAATATTTTGGTATGCATCCTTCGTATGTGTTTGGTATTGAGCGATTTACAGTGCAGTCATAATTTCAAACTTCTCTGTAGGAGCTGTGATGAAATGATGAGCCCGTGATGCAATGAATAATAGTCTACTCTACAATTATTAGTCCGCCCACATTTGTATGACACTCATAAGATTCCAGAACAAATGATTATGGGTTAACGGATTACGTGAATGTTGTGCCAAACCAAAATTTGAAATTAATTATGATAGACAATGGAAAAGTAGGCTCATGCATACATTGCTTTTCCTTACTAAAGAGTTTAGTAGCCGATCACCTAATTTTGTCCCTTTTTGCACGATGAGCCGGTGACCCAGAGTACAGCATTGACCCATATTACCCGGTGATCCGCTTCATCCCTGCGAGGGCCTGCTTTTCTTCAGAACTCGACATGACTAGAGTTCAACAAAACAGTTTATTTTTCAAGCAGGATTTTTTTTATTTATTTGGCAAAAAAGTTTCCGGTAATGAGGAAGAATATTAAAGAAGTTTTGAAAAAGAACTATTGAACTTATTTGAATAAAATATTTTTGATGAAAAGTGGGAATACAGCATTTCAGCCAAAAGAGTCATGATTTTGTGATAACTTCACGATATCACTAATTTTTGCTCGTTAACTGATTTAGATGACCAGCATATCAAAAGGGAGCTCATAAAATGTTCTTCCTCCCTGTACCTGATTCATTATCATACTCACATGTTTTCGTATTGAAATTTTGCGATTTGAAAATTGAGCGATTTTCATATATTGAGCGCTGCTCAGCAAATACAACAACGGATACAAGTCTATTATAGCTCATTTTAAAGGTGAAACGACAGGCTCTCGAATGATGCATGACACGTTGTTGTGAGACACGATTAGAAGGCATGGGAAACGATTGAATTTCAATATAACTAAGGTGGTCCTTTTTTTACAATCAGCTCTGTAGTAAAGTTCTTTGATTTTAGAGCTTCTATGCGAATTTATTTTGGCATCAGACAAAACAATCAAACTTGGCAATGCGACATTGCTTGTCATAAGAGCAATGATAATTATTCGATTTTTCTTTCAAGCGATCAGATGAATCTGTCCTGTCTTGGTAATGCAGCCTTCTCTTCGCTTTCTTATCAACAACTGAACAGAAGCGTTGATGTCGCGACATTATGGCAACTGCAGTTTATTCTTGAAAATTGACTGAATTGGCTAGAAAAATGTTCTCTTTAGATTTAACTTGGCAAGGCATCAAAAACATCCATATTACCCATATCATTTTCCAGATCTGTGGATGGATAGATTATAGAAGGAATAAAGAAAGATTTTGTGACTGCACTTTCTTTTACTAAATTTATGATAACTGCTTCTCAAGTAGATAGCCTCCGATTTTGCTTGCTTGTAGAGCGCATTTCCAGCATAATATATGTAGTACGTATAGACTGCATCCATAACGCCATATTCATTTTTGAGTCAAATTTATTATAGAAGTCGCACCGGACAGGCCTGAAGGAGACCTGCTGTAAGAAGCCATATTTTGGAGTACTACCAAAATATCATAGGACCACGAGTATCCACATTATCTCAATAGGCTACATTTTGAGGAATCATCCTAAATATTCGCTAATAATGTTTTGAGTCGATCTCAAATTGGTAGTGTAACCTTCTTGTGCTCTAGAATAATTGCACATGAATTAATAGTGATTTCTTGAAGTACACATTCGAATTAAACTGTATGCAAATTTCCCTGATTGAAGCCCGCTTAATCGTGCTCTTACTGACGGCACCCTTATCCATAAATGTTTGATCTGCGAAATTCATGTGACATGAGCTACTAGTACGTGCGTATTGATGGCTATGACAATTGTACCTGACTTCATAGGATTTTGATATTATTTGTATTTTTGCATCACACTTCATTAAAAAGAAAAAGCAAAATAATTGTATCACTTTTGAAGTGTCTGGTCGTAAGCGCTTTCTCAGAAGATGTTATCCCGCACAATCGTCTTTCCATTGGCTCAATAATGCTTATTATTAATAAAACTAAGTTTGCGTTTACTGGTTGAACAAGCAACCCGCTACTCATATTTTGACGGTTTTTCATGCATTTCGTGCCAATTGATTAGAGGGCCTATTTGTTTAAGCTCTGCTGATTCCGCATCACTCATGAAATCATGCACTTTGTAAAATTAGATACATATTTTGAAGTTTTTATTTACTTATTTATTTATATTGCTGAATATTGTCATAGAAGCAGCAATAAATGCATGTTTTAATTCAAGACAAGCATTAATGACGGTAACAAAGTTTCGATATAATTCTCTTCAGGTTTTGTAAGCAAATGCAGTTTGCACTGTGGACAGATCAGTAAACTATGCAGCAAAATGCAAACAAGACACTCAAAAAGGTTATTTTGGAGTTGTTATGGAGTTGTAAGTGGACATACATTGATTTCTCAGTGAAAATTCAATAAGTATTCATATTTTTACACTTCATTTATTTTCATAGCGGCGCGGCACCAGAGAAGGAACCCGCCCCCGCGCCTGGAGCTTTGGAAGCACGAACCAATCTTTTAGATAATATTTACTGGTATCCCTTTAAAAGTAACATTTCCTGTATACGGCCTCGAATCACAGATGAGTCAATTTGTTTGGTTGACAATCATGTCTATCATCATTGATGGTTAAGACAGGAGCTTCCCTGGCAGACTACCATAATCGTCTTCCAAACAATGTTTCTGTCAATGGATTGAAAGATCGGCGCGGTCTGCACAGAACAAACGAAAAACGATTTCTGCGTTCACATTTTTTCATATGTGGGTTTGGTTATTGATAACATAACAATTTACTTTGTTGGTGCTTTGTGATCACTTTATGTTTGTGATTACGGCTTTAAAAGCAAGTGCTGCATATATCGAATTATTAATGCAAATATGCGCACAATGCACTTTTTATATTTATCAAAAATTGCATTTATATGTAGCTAGTGACTATTTGCAGCTGATGAAACTCTTATGCCTAAATTCGGAGCAGGAAAATATACTGAGTAACTGTTCACTCTTAAAGTAAATCCACAGTTACATTCTAATGGTGCCATAGAACAGGCGAGGGCTGGGCCCCGGCATATACTTTCAAATTGAAGTAGGCAGGGTCCAGTCCAAATAATGAACAGTTGGAATAAAACAGCAATGAAATCTTCTGTGGCTCCTTATTCGCGGCACACCGGTTGCGAATCGCTGTTCAGTCTCGAATAGAACTGAAAGACGGCGTCCTCTAAGAGTCAAATTAATAAGTCGACGATTGTAAATACAAGTAAGCGCCGTGGCGATTATTTGCGGTTTAACCTTCCCGATCAAAATATCTAATTGATGTAATTGTGATTTCAGTAACAAAGTTCCTCTGATTAAAAAGTTGTTCGCAATTATCCAGGTGGCTGTTTATATTATTGCATTGAGTGCAGTTAATAGCAATGCAAAATTTTGTTCGATTCGGCAACCTTTTTAAGAGATCATTTTAAGCGTCGCAAAGACGCCATGCCCGCATGCACAGCAAGTAGCTACCCTAGTATAGTCCTAGAACTGTCTTCCAAGACAGTTCTAGCTCTGATTTTGTTATGCACGGTTAGTTACTTCTTATTTCTGTAGCTAGTACACCTCTTGATGTCTCCTAGTGAAGTCTTGATAAAATCAAGTCAGGATCAAAGCTATCTAGACACAATCTAATTGGTTCTCACTCTGTAAAGTTGTTAAGCGTTTAAGTAACTTGTCTTTCACGATGCGATTTTCACTATTAGAAAACCATGGCCATGCTGCACGTGAACATCAGACGATATTACCAACGACGGCAAAGCATCAACAGAAGAGAACGTCTTATCAGAGATCGATTAAATCCGATTGAATTTTATGATGACTTAGAATTCCGGAAGTTATTTCGATTCACGAAGAATTCAGTTCTTGAACTAACGAGAATATTGGAATACGAAATTGAACATCCCACACCAACTAACTCTGGATTACCACCACTTCTTCAAGTATGTATTACACTACGATTTTTTGCAACCGGATGTCATCAATTATCACTGGGTGCATGACTAAATGTCGATCAGACAACTGTTAGCCGAACAGTTTGGCGTGTTGAAGTGGCTATAGTAACTTCATTTCCTAATTCATTTATACTCGATTCCAATTCGATCAAGGATGGATTATTCAGAAAATGCAAATTTCCTAATGTTATCGGAGCACTTGATTGTACTCACATCCGAATCCTAGCACCAACCATTGATAAATTTCCTGACGAGTACATCAATCACTGAACGTTCAAGCCGTTTGCGATAGTGATTGCCGTTTCGTCGATGTGGTTGTTGCATGGCCAGGGAGCGTACACGACAGTAGAATCTTCAAACACGCCGACTTGTATGGACGTCTTAATACACGACAACTACATGGGATCCTGCTGGGTGATAACGGATACCCCTTGACACCGTTCTTAATGACTCCGTTCTTAAACCCCGAAAATGAAGCACACGAATACTACAACAAAATGCACAAAATATCGCGTGCAACCATCGAAAAAAGTTTTGGTCAAGTAAAGCGCCGATTCTCTTGTTTATCTATTGGTCTACGTTGCAGTTTAGAAAGAGTGCCATTTATCATCACTTCTTGTTTTATTCTTCATAATCTTGGAAAGGATTGGAATGATGCCGACTTTTCAGATTGCGTAGAAGACGTGGAGGACAATTCGAACGACAGTGAGTCATCGTTTCAGGAAATGCCTGATCGTGTGTTCAGGGCAATGGGAGCCAGGAAAAGGAATGACATTGTTGAGTCGTTGTTTAGAAATAGATGAACTATACTCTTCTTTTGTTATACCGGTATCTGGTAATTATAAAGATGGTTTCGTTACTTTGTTTTTGTTGCTCTACACCCTACGAGCGCATGTAACTACTTGATAAAAATAATTATGAAAAACAATATGATTCTAATAGTTTTCATGATTGTGTTGAATCAGTTTGATTGGTTTTGAATTTGTTGAAAATGACGGTAATGTATACTCATTGACATAATTAATGAAACATTGGCATTTGTCATGGCGGACGAACGACAGCAGTCATCATCAAAGGCACGTTGACTGCACAGAGGTATCTCAATGAAATTGTGCTTCCGGTTGTTGCCCCAGTGGTCAGGGTGGAGGATCTCGTCTTCCAAGACGACAACGCAAGACCACATCGCTCCTCGGCTGTCATTGCCACTGTTAGGAGAATGAACATTCAAACCCTTGACTGGCCTGCACGCTCACCTGACTTGTCACCCATTGAACAAGTCTGGGACGAGCTTGGGCGGCGAGTGAGAGACCGCTATTCACTTCCACCAGTGTCCTTGAAGATTCTCTGTGAAAGACTGACAGAGCAGTGGTTTCTCCTTGAAACATTCTTAATTCAGAAACTTTGTGAATCTATGCCATCTCGGATTACTGAATGTATTGAAGTTAGAGGGGGCACATACGCTATTAAAGTTGAATCTGCTACATGCGTTGTTTTTCTGTGCTAGCGACTTGGTGGAGATTGTGACTAAATTATCAAGGTATCATACATACATGTATATATACCAGTAAAAAATGAAGGAAGTTAAAGAAGTAAATGTTTCAAAATTTTGTCAATGAGTATATTTCTTAAGTATTTAACTCTTACATTCATAAAATACAATCCCCTATACAAGATACATGTATACTGAAAAACCACTCATAAATATTTCTTCATTTCAATCGCTAAGAAAAAGGTTCAGACTATTGCATTCCATTTCATTCCGTCATTAAAAAGGCAAGATATTGAAATCTAATATATTTTTTTGTCAGAAACAACAAAAATCCAATAGACGGTCTATGATAAATGATAGTTACACTCTAGTTGTTCAAGAAACTCTAGTTGGTAAGCAATTCTCCAGCTATCCATTTCCACACCTCGATCTTTTTCAGACGATATTCTTTTGTATTACATTTTGATGTTATTCCCTCCTTTCTTTGCTACAAAATGTTCAAGAACGCAGTCTCTGTAAAGGTATTCATCTCCTGCAAGTTGTCGTTACAATGCGAGAACAAATTAGTTTCCGCTTTCCGTTGACTAAGGATTATAGGCAATTCATTTTCTCTAAAGTGTTTTGTTCTCCGAGGTCACTCAGATTGACGGTTGTGAGTAGCAGCCACCAATCACATTTCGATCAAGCCTGACGGTGCACTTCAACGGCAAGGTTATGAGGTTCAGTTTATTGAGACGATGAGCTAGAGATTTGACTTAAAGGAGTGACTAACCGTGCATACCAGGAGATAGAACTGTCTACATCAAGACTCTTCTAGCAAGACTTGTCTAGGGTAGATTCCACTTCATTTAGTTACTTACTGTGCATACGGCCCTATATGTCATTCGAAAATTGTGACCAGTAGTAAGTAAAACTCCACTTCTGGACCGCGCAAGATGGCCGCCGTCGCTGACGTCCCCCCCCCTCTGGAACGGCAGAGTGTCGTGGTCGGCCGCCGTGGTGCTTTGAGTCTGACGCCCCCCCTCCCCCCCTCTGGATGGAACGACAGAGTGTCGTGGTGTGCCGGCCAAGTGCGTCCGCCAGGTTCGCTGACGTCCCCCCCTCTGGTCGACCGTCGTATAGCGCGCGGTGATGTGCTGTCTAGGTTGGCGTGGTGTGCCGGCCAGGTTGGCGTGGTGTGCCGGCCAGGTTGGGAGGGTGGACTGTTGTAGCTCACCTGAAAAAATCCTAAGTGTCAGAGTGGCTTTGTATGGGTAAAATTTTGAAAATTTTATAAAGTGTGGAATTTCGACCTGGGACCTTTACCAAAATATTTTTCATCAAATTTCACGGACCCCCCCGACAGCAATCTTCTAACTTTGGTTCTAGTGGACGGATTTTGTCTTACAGCTACTCGTTTGAAAGAGGACAAAAAACTGCTCGACGCAATTTCTGCCGCGAGTCAATCGGACCAGCCGTTCAAAAGTTAGAGCTGTTACAAGATTTTAGGTCGGAGCTCACCTGAAAAAATCCTAAGTGTCAGAGTGGCTTTGTATGGGTAAAATTTTGAAAATTTTCCAAAGTGTGGAATTTCGACCTGGGACCTTTACCAAAATATTTTTCATCAAATTTCACGGACCCGCCCCCGCTCGGGAGAGCTCGCTTCGATCTTGGCTTCTAGTGGACGGATTTTGTCGTGCAATAGCTCGTTTGAAAGCTAAGAGTGAGACAAATTCAGTGAAAGAATCGGCTTGTTCATATCTGTCTTCGTTTAGGTGTGAGACGCCATTTAAGGTTTTAGGTCGGAGCTCACCTGAAAAAATCCTAAGTGTCAGAGTGGCTTTGTATGGGTAAAATTTTGAAAATTTTCCAAAGTGTGGAATTTCGACCTGGGACCATCATCAAAACATTTTTCATCAAATTTCTCTGAACGAGGGGGGGAGGGGGGGGTCCGTGAAATTTGATGGAAAATGTTTTGGTAAAGGTCCCAGGTCGAAATTCCGAAGTTTTAAATTTTTCAAAATTTTCACCACACTGGAGCTCTCACACTTAGGAATTTTTTCACTTGTGGCATGTTACATGGACATGTGCTGACGGACCAACGTTCCGTAGTCATATGAGAATGGTTTAGGTGTCGTATGATAGAGAATGATGAGACGAATCGTTTCCAACAAACCGCATGTCGCTACGATGAATACTTTCGGAGATAGAGCCATTTTAAGTTTTCTTCCGAGCATATATAAACCCCCGACAACGTAAGTCTGATCACTTCATCGAAAGACGAGGTAAGCGACGGTCGTCGCTCTGAGCTCCCGATATCGGGTGTTTCAAAGGACTCTATCTTTTGAAGTAGGCCAGCTATCTTCTTACTTCAAAGTTTGTATGATAGAATTTGATAGTGTCTTTACTACTGATAAAATTTTTTAAAAGTAGTATGAGTAGTAAAATGCGGAATTTTTTTAAAATTCTTAATTTTCAGTTTTTTCAAAGTTTTAACATGTAGACTAAGGTTTTCAAGTATGCTGAGTTCAAATCTGCTATCAGATTTGAAATTTAACTAAGTCTAAGGCAGCTTTGAGGGGTTAGATCCCAGCTACTGATCACTACCTTTGACTCGGCGTTCCTGTTACCACTTCGGGGCAGTGACAATGATGTCTTCAGCTGTAAAGAGCGGGTATCGGGGAAGATCTCTCACTTCCCTAGTGATCAGTACAAGGCCTTCGGGCTGTCGACGGGATCGAGTGCCACTCACTACACTCAAATCTATCATTCCTGACTAAGTGTAATGCTTTAGGAATATGACTGTACTACATGATTCCAAACTTACACAAATTTCATTATCTTACAGTTAACGATAAAATCAGGCATGGCAAATGACAAGAATAGAAAATATCATATCAAGATGTGCACATGTGGGCGAATTATTCGCAGTGCGGACGCCAAGGCGCATGTAAAGAAGGCGGGCACCGACCACATGATTATCCTGAATAGGGTTGCGTGTGTGAAGTGTAGAGTGCTGAAGGGTGATGAGGATGAGGCGCGTTTCTACAGAGTGCATGCTGACTGTAGTGGAGGTTTGGTGTGTGACTTGAGATTCACGCAGTTGATTCTGGAAGAGAGGGAGCGAATGTTGGCGATCGAGCGAGAGGGTAAGGTTGAGAATGTTGTTGAGAATGATGAGTTGGCGAGAGCGGTTGCGTCGTTGGAGGCTGAGATTGGGCAAAAGAGAGTGCTTGAGAGTGATGATGAGGATGATGTGGATTTAGATAGGGAGCGTGTGAGGAAGTTGAGCTCTTCGTCGTCGGAGGTGTCAAACATTGTCATCACCGAACCCCCGAAGAGCTCATCTTCCCCAAAAGTGAAGAGTGGTAGGATTCGTGTGCAGTCGGCGAGGTGGTTGAAGGATGAAGAGAAGAGGCATGTGTCGCAGCAGATGGCGCATGATTTGTTGATAAATAAGTATGAGAGTTTGAAGAAGGTGAAGGATGAAGTTGTGAAGGAGTTGGATGAGTTGAAAAAGAAGGAACTGAAGTCGAAGGAGGTAGCGGATGAGAATATTCGAATGAGGCGTAGTGTGACTGATTTGCAGAATAAGACGCGAGAGTTGGAAGAGAAGAATGATGAGTGTGAGAAGAGGGCGAGTGCTGCGGAGAGAAGAATGAGAGATGCAGAAGCGAAGTTTGAGGAGATGATGAAGGAGATGAGTGTGTTGAGAGCGAGGAATGTTGAGTTGGAGAGGACTGTGGCTCGGCGGGGTGATAAGAGGCAGGCGTATGAGAAGTTGGAGCGCATGAGGGATGAGTGGAATCGTGTGAATGAGGATAGGTTGTTTGAGTTTCACATCCCTATTCGGGATAATCATTTGGACGGCGAAGTACTCGTGAATCAAAATCTAGACGAGTCAATAATTTGTTATAACGGCCATCCGACGAAAAAATGCCTACATGCCAGCCTGAAAATGCGCGGCCATCTGCACAAATTTTCTATTCGGAAGCGCGCGAGACTGCCAAAGAATGGCTAACTTGGTAAGTGAAAAGTAAATAAGATAGTATATCCTATTCTAATACATATCATTTTCATTGCAGATCTTTGCCCGCCTTCACAACCCCATCACGACACTCCCGAGAACGAACCATCGGCTCTCTTAAGGGCCACCTAGGGGCAAGACATGATAGAACCTCCACGCGGTTTGCCCTGGGCAGTCTTCGGACTGGCGAATACTATCATTAAGTTGAATCTGCTATCAGTCAACTTGAACGTTGCGTCGCGTTAGAGGGGTATATAAACCACTGCCTCTCATTTCATTTCATTTCAATCATGCAGACGCCGAACAGTCAAGTCAGCTCTCCTCGCGGACCGCAGTTAAGGCCGCGAAATTTATTTGAGGAGTTTGTCAGGCTAGAGGAGCAAGACAGAGTTTATAATAATCTTGATCGGATTGGCAATCCGATGACAGCAACTGCTGTCAATCCAACGGAATGGCGCTACATTCCACTTTTTAGCCATATACCAGTTAGTGTGGAAGTCGACAGTGCTACCAAAGAGAGAGTCAAAGACTCTCTCAGCAGAATTGGTAGGGTGTAAGATGACGTTACTCCCGAGAACGAACCATCGGCTCTCTTAAGGGCCACCATGGGGCAAGATTTGATAGAACCTCCTCGCGGTTTGCCCTGGGCAGTCTTCGGACTGGCGAATACTATCATTAAGTTGAATCTGCTATCAGTCAACTTGAACGTTATGCAGTCGATTGCTATCCCTGAAGCATTCTGATTCGCTGTTGAGCAATTGACTGTTGAAAACCCTATATAAGCCAGAAGATTGTAGCGCTTCTCATTCAATTTCAAGTCACGATGGAAGCGACATCTGCCAACAGCATTCCCGTCTTCATCGATGAAGACAACGCCATTCCCGAGTTCGTCATCCTCGACGAGTGGAATGAAGAGGATGATAAGAAGGGGAAGATTAAGAAGATCGTTTGGATGGATGGGGTGTGGACTCCAAATACCACTCGCATCCGAAAGGTGCCAGATGCACCAGCACGAGCTAGGCGGTATAGGGTCTATGACAACCTAACCGTCATACCCATTGACTATTCCAGCCACTAGTCAACTTAAATTCACACCCCGAGAACGAACCATCGGCTCTCTTAAGGGCCACCATGGGGCAAGACATGATAGAACCTCCACGCGGTTTGCCCTGGGCAGTCTTCGGATTGGCGAATACCATCATTAAGTTGAATCTGCTATCAGTCAACTTGAACGTTGCAAATGAAGTTCGGTGTAATACTTCCTTTCGACGGGCGTTCCTGTAAATGGCGGCGGTGAAACCCGTAGCTATGTATACCGCAAGGGACATTCGGCAATGGTCAATCTTGTTTAACCTCTCTGCGTCATGTTTGCAAGTGATTGCCTCTGTCTCAACGTAGTATGCATTCGCGTCAGGGCGACATTTAGCCAACTGTCGAAGGTTGCCTAAAACTTTCCATTGAATACGTTATGAGAACAATGAGTTCTACCTGTCTCTATCAATGAGACGAATTGATGAATGGAATGAAATGGGAGGACACTCACGCGCCACACGCAACATAACACACTTCTCTCTTCCGTAGTCTAACAAGCTCTTTACACATGGATCGCAGTCGATTGCTATCCCTGTATCAGAAGTGTAAGCTGTCTTAATTTTATTTGACACTATTTCATCTACCATCATCGTCCATATGAAATATTTTAAGATTTACAAGTTAGACTAAGCGTGCTACTATTTCCAAATGAAAAAGTATACATGGTTAAATCATCCACTTAAGCCCATCCGTAGTCTAACAAGCTCTTTACACATGGATCGCAGTCGATTGCTATCCCTGTATCAGAAGTGTAAGCTATCTTAATTTATTTGACACTTTTTCATCTACCATCATCGCCCATATGAAATGTTTTAAGATTTACAAGTTAGACTAAGCGTGCTACTATTTCCAAATGAAAATGTATACATGCTTAAATCATCCACTGAAGCCCCGTTCAAGTAAGTCAGTATGAAAGCAAAGATAATACGAAATAAAAATTTATTATGGCATGTATTTCAAAAGGTCTTCATCGTCAATATCGTCCCAGAGTCTGGCTTCACATAGATAACAAAAACAGTTCAGTTGCCTTAATCGTTCTTCCACTGCGAGCCTCACTTTGTCAATATACTCCCACTCCGCCATAGTTCGTGGCTGGGAGTTAGGGGTGTACCACTCCCATAATTGGTGGAAGAATTTCGTGCTGGTGATCTCCATCACATCGTCAGTATCGTACTGGAGATACTTCCACCTCACGCCTGTTAAGTCGGGACACTCCTTCTCAAATACACTCTCTTCGTTGTCCGCTGGTAATGACAACTTTCTGATATTGTCCAGTCGGTACACCTTCTCTACCTTCCCCTTCGTTGGAGCGTTTGGTGCAACGAGCGCCTTTGGTGTTGAGGATGGAGAAGAGAATTTTGTGTTTGGTGTTGTCGGAGGGCTTGTCATGTTGACTGTGAATAATAACTTTGAAATGTTTTCTAATTCTTAAGTATCAACAAGCAACCAATCAGAATGAACAGCCAATGAATGATGAATACGAAAGTATATATGTAAAGTGACATTCGCGTCATTTCACTCTGTCTTTGTGACATATAAGTGAAGTGTTCTCTGGCGTACAAGTGAACTGCTCTCTCGTGAAGTTTCTATCTTGTTGAAGTATCAACCTTAAACTCGATTTCGTTGAAATGGTAAGTTGAAAATTTCTTCATTCATCTCCCTCAAACGTGTGGCTAATAGCATCTTCCTCAATTTCAGGCATCAACTTCATCACCAACGCCCTCCCTTCTCGAGGAAAGTTTAGACTTGTTGAGTCAAAGTAGGTTGTAACAATACACTGAGACTTGAACAGAGATGATGAATGATTTCTCTTTCAGGTGATGTGAGTTCCAGCTCAGGACTCTCGCGACAAGGCAACGAGTGGGAATGTGCCGACTGCGGACATATGTTTACAAGGAAGCACAGTCTCCTTCGACACATCAAACAACGTGTGTGTCAACGCAAAGCGGCGTCAATCTCCGGTGGTGAAGTTGATTCTGACGATGACATCTCCTTTCCTTGCGATTTGTGCCCTCTTTCTTTTGATAGTCACTTTCAGCGATCTTCGCACAGACTTCAACACACGCATGCAAATGATCACTACACCAACGGTACCTCTACCATCTCCCTCATTTATGTTTCACACAATAATTTAGTACGCGACTACTGCATGGAGTCAATACTCAAATAGTAGATTTTCCTGAGTGGCTCCTTCAAAATTCTAACATTATCGAAGCGCTCTTCAACAATTTAGACAATTTTAGAATGAAGGCGCTCATCTAACTATAACTAAAATATATTAAGATAGATTTTCAAACGGGTCAAGTGACGGAGAGAATACAGTTTCATGTTCCTTCCTCTTCCGCAACTGAAGTTGTAGACCAGGGCTGTGGAGCCGATGCGTTATCTCATCGGCTCCGGCTCCACGACACTGATGTGAAAGGCTCCGGCTCGGCTCCGGCTCCGGCTCCGACTTCAAATTCAGGTTCTATCTATGCTGGTTATCCTGGATCCGTTGAACGGGTTTTTGGATAACGGTGTGGCCTTTAGAGGCTTGCTACAATCATCAAATTAGTTTTCATTAACAAACAACGACTTAAGTTAATAACAAAAATGATAATAGCCTAATATAATGACAAATAACATACTTGTCATATATTTTTGCATGAATTGACTATCTCTGAAAGATAAAATAAAGTTATAGCCAGGATTGGTTAAATTAGATAAAGATCTCCCGCACTGGCTAAATATAAATTGGCCTAGCCTGCAACCAGTCGACTACGAGGCTACATTAAATAAGACCACATGAGTGATGATGATATACCTAATTAGCCGTCACAGGGGCCGAATAGTAGCATAAGCTTTTTAACAAAGCTTGAATATGAAACTGGATAGCGTATGCCTCTAAATAGCTTAGGCCTATATCTACTCGAACATGGAAAGGGTATCGGCTATATAGCCAAATATACCTTATCAATAAAGATATCAATTGCTTTATTGAATATTAAGGTGTATATAGGCTAGCTTAGGTTGTTATTGTTATTTGTTATTGCCTTTATTCAATAGTCTGTTAGTCCATGAATAATATGATCGGTGGGTAGCCCACGACTCATCATTTGTAGAAATTGTAATTTAGTTAGCCTCATTGCAGTGTAGGCTAGAAATGTACAATTGAAAATTATACTTAAAAAAATTAAAAATATCTAATTTAGGACAAGTTTTGTAATTCTATGCAGCATACTTAATAAGTTAAGGCCTAACTTACATTATATTAATTTCGTATTTTTCATTATGGCGTAAAGTTGCACTAAATAATTCATCAATGATTCATGTATATTATTATATTCAATTTATATATAACACATCGCCACTATTCCTCTGATGATGGTTAGGCTGATGAAACTGAACTCGGAGTATCACACAGTATGTTGCAGGGTGCTCTGCATAATAAAACTTTGACTGCGAGCACCGAGCAGAAATCCCATCTACTTTGCTAGCTTTCGAATGCGAGTGCAGTTTAATGTCACAGACAATAGAAAAGTGAGGTCAAAAGGCGCCTTTATTGAGAGCGTCTCAGTCTTTTTTTATTGTTTACATATAAGTCAGCATGATATCACCATAAAGTGTTGACAGACGGAAAAAATAATAATGAAAATTCTTGAAATCCACAGGTCTATGACATTTGGGGAAATATTATTACACGATACGGCTCTTGTGCAATCCTCCCCCCCCCATTTTTTCTCTGGTCAAAAGATGCAGCACCATTGGATGTCCGTTTCAGCATCACCGGTTTGAGTGAAGCATTCCGTGCTGTTGTAAAAATCTACGTGGGTAATTGCGATGTCATGCCGGTCGCAAACTTCGTCAGCAAGTCAACATTGTAATTTGCCTTCGGGTTTTTCGCATTGAAATATACCCTTTGAATTTTGAAGTCAAAGGAAATTCATTGTGAATGAGATACCTTTAATTAAAATAATAGGGCGCTACTAGAAGTGGCTGGGGATCGCTTATTGCTATAGCCATGTGAGGACTTGTAGTCAGGTCATTCGTGTGAGTGTGAAGAGTTATCCCTCCAATCAAAATTGATCAAATTGAATAACCGATTGTTTTGAAAAATGTAGGTGGGGGGACTGCACAAGAGCCTACAATACAATCTAAGGAAATTGGCATTGTCACAGATACCAGTAGCTTCTGCCAGTAGCCATACCGATAGATGATAGCCTACATAGTAACCGTATTAGATTTAAGACATTGCGCAAGAAATGTAGCTATATTATCTTTGCTGACTGAACTGGAAATGTGTACATAAATGACTGGCGACTTGTCTCTAGGAATCTACAATCATCTAGTTAGCATGCATATAACAAGTCTTCAAATTAATGGATTTTGGAGAATACGTTGTCAATATGGAAATTAGTCTTACGAAACATATGCAATAAAAAAATATTACACATGTGTGTAAATATATAATAAATATAATACAAAAGAAGGCGGCAACTGCAAAGAAAGATATCGTGGAGGACAGATCATTGGTATACTTAAAAGACATATCTTTAGATTTCAAATGATTTAATTTTTTTATGATGCCAATTAATAACATTCAAAATTCTAGATTTATATCAAAACTCAAACTATCGGAGCCGGAGTCGGAGCCGGAGCCGGAGCCTTTGTGATAAATCGGCTCCGGCTCCGGCTCCGACCAAAACCATCGGCTCCTTAAGGCTCCGGCTCCGGCTCGGCTCCGGCTCCACAGCCCTGTTGTAGACTGCAAGTCTTGGCTAAATTTTCACATTCAATGTTTAAAATCAAATGTAGATAAATTCAATCAACGCGACAGCGCTCTCATTTTTGATGGTGTGGACTCAGCCATATTCAAAATTTCCCTATTAGAAAGTCATGCAGCTCGAGGCACATTTAAACTACCAAAAACTTTGTATAATAAGAAAGCTGTCATCAATGTCGATTGTAAATCACAGTGTTTCAAATATGCAGTCCTATCCATCCTTCACTATAATGATATCAACGCGCATCGAGATCGCACCTATAGCTATAGACAGTGGGAGGATGAACTAGACTTTGAAGGTTGTGATAGTAACAACATAAAAATCAAGGATGTAGAAACGTTCGAAAAACATAATAAGATTAAAATTGTCGTTCACGTGTGGGAGAAGGGGTTGAAGGGTGCCCGCTATAATTCACGTTCAACTTGTTATGAACGTGTAGTCAACCTCTTATTAGTAAAACAAGATGATAGCGAGGAATGGCACTACTGTGGTATTCCCAAAATCTCTCGCTTGTACACTCACTTTGGACACTCTAAAAGAGGTGAACATTTTGTATGCGACCGCTGCATCCGCTCCTTTTGGAGTAAAGATAAATTTGAAACTCACTATGAATGGTGCAAGCGAGGTAAATTACAAATGGAACGCATGCCCAAAGATAAAATATTTTCACATAGGGATAATGGTGACGAATTAAGTCCCCTGCGTGTCACTTACGCAGACATAGAATGCTACATTGATGATATCATCCACAAGCCAGCAGCCATATCCTGCTATGAAGTATGGCATGACCACTTTAGGAATAGGCAAAACAAAATGCATACTTGGCAAGGTGAAGATTGCATTTCAAAATTGCTAGAATTTCTCGATAAAGCTGCTAAATTTCAACAATCATTTGATTCCCAATTGCAGCGTAAGTCACTACATATGTCAGATGAAGACAAACAAAAATTTGAAAGTTGCACATCCTGTCCTAAATGTCATCAAACGTTTGATGACGATAAAATTAAGAAAGTGCGTGATCATGATCACATCACTGGTAAATTTAGAAACGCACTCTGCTCCAAATGTAACTTTTCACTTAGGTTGAGACGTCGTGTACTACCCGTCATTTTTCATAACTTTAAGGGCTATGACAGTCATATGCTCATAAAAGGAGGGTTGAGCCAGATGAAATCGTGGCAGTTTAATGTAATAGCGCAAACGAGAGAAAAATTCATGGCAATGACAGCAAAATTACCAGTAGATAAAACTAAAGAAAATAAGACAGTCTTCTTCGAAATAAGATTTTTAGATTCATTCCAATTCATGTCAGCGTCACTAGCTTCTCTCGTTCATAATCTCAAGTTTCTTCCCCATAGTCAAACTTTGAAGAAACACTATCCAAACTTAACGGATGAAATAATCACTCGCAAAGGAGTCTTTCCTTATGCGTATTTTAGCTCAATGTCTAAACTAAATGAAACAACCCTTCCTTCCATTGACAAATTCCAAAACGATTTGACGGGTGAAGATTGTCCAGTAGAAGATTATGAACATGCTCAAGAGGCATGGTTAAAATTTGATTGTAAAACGTTTGGCGATTATATGATCGCTTAATTAGAATTAGATGTCATTTTGCTGGCTGATGTCTTTCAGGAATTTCGACGAGTGGCATTAGAAGAAGACAAATTAGATCCTGTCCACTTTGTCAGTCTACCAGCCATGTCCTTTAAATCAGCCTTTGAAATGACTGGTGAGACCATTCATCTCTTACAGGACCCGGAGATGTATAATATATTTGAGCGCGGAATACGCGGTGGTCTCACATTTCTAAATAAACATCATATAAAATCTGAAACAGTAGGTGATGATCATATCCACCTAAAGTACTATGACCAAAATAATTTATGTGGCAGTTCACTGTCTAAACCACTACCTCATTCCGAGTTTAGTTGGTTAAATCAAGATGAGCTTGAGTATTACTCCAACCCTTGAAACATACTGAAGATTCCAGATGAAGGTGATTGGGGATATTATTTTGAAGTGGATTTGATTTATCCAAATAGCATTAAAAATAAAACTGCTGATTTCCCACTCGCACCTGAATCTGGTGAAGTGACTGAAGATATGTTTTCACCATTCATGTCACAATTTCATAATAACTTAACAGAGTGTGGACAGCCAAGGTACAAACCATGCCGCAAACTTTTACTCACCCAATATGATAAGAAAAATTATCTCGTACACTTCTCGTACATTATCTCGTACAAATTCTATTTAGAAATGGGCATGCTTCTAAAGTCAGTTCACCGCATTATCAAATTTAAACAGAAACCTTCCTCAATTCCTACATAGATAGTAACAGTAAAAAACGTGCACTCGCCCAAAATAATTTTGAAAAGGATTTTTATAAATATAAGAATAACAGTCTTTTCGGAAAGACCATGGAGGATGTTAGAAAACGTATGAACTACAAACTAGTCGTTGATGAACAAAAATATCACAAATTGACCTCATCACCTCTTTTCATTGATAGAGACATCATCGATGAGGATCTTGTAGGTGTTAAAATGATAAAATCAGAAGTTGAGTTGTGCAAACCCATCTATATTGGGCAAGCCGTTTTAGATTATTCCAAGCTTGAAATGTATCAACTCTTCTACAAAATATTAAAACCATGCCCTCTCGTAAAAGAGGTTCGCTTGCTGGGTGGTGATACAGATAGTTTCTTTTTAGGAATTACCACTCAAAAAGATTTAAATTTTAATGAAGTAGGCAAGTCATTAGAAAAATATTTCGACACATCTAACTACAATCCCACTCATCCACTCTATTCCATACAGAATAAAGCCAAACTTGGTTGTTTTAAGGATGAAACAGCAGGAAAGGAAATAGCTGAAATGATTCTCCTCCGTCCTAAAATGTATTCCATGAAATTAAAAGAATGTGCAGATAGTATTAAGCGTGCTAAAGGTATATCAAAATCCATTGTTCACAAAATGAAACATCGGTCCTATAAGAAGGCCTATAAAAATAAAACTATAACGTTTGTCAATATGACAATCTTAAAATCTCAAGTTCATACTGTGAAAACGTACACGTTCAAGAAACGAGCACTTTCAGCATGGGAAGATAAGAGGTGTTGGATAGGACATAACACATCTCTTCCACATGGACATCCTGACACAAACATACCTCCACCCAAAAGAATAAAACTCACGCTACCACATTCAGGAGATGTATTGACATAATCAACTTTAACTCAGTATTTTGATGTTGCTTTTCGTAGATATACATGGTTGTTTTATGTATCGCATGAGATCGTTTCTTCCTTGTGAATATATGCCTACAGTCAGCTCATTCCCCCCATATCTGTGAAAAGACTTTTTCATATACATATTTTTATTTCAATAAACATATCACAATGACTTCACTTTCTTTTCCGAAACACTAAAGTTACGAGGGATTTAGTATCTTTCACATGGATGCACTCTTGTAAACCATTGGTAATTTTGATAGCAATAGAGGGTATAGTTTGTTTGACGACGGGATGATAGAAAATAGATTCAAACATCTTCTGGACTATTCCATATGAAGCGTCTTTATCATGAATGAAATCGCGTAAAATGTATTCTTTTTTCTCACGAACAGAAATAGGTAGAATCAAATCACTTTGAATGTAAAGGTGCTGTTCATGTTTATCAAGTGTCATTGGTGTTTCTATACAAATCGTATGCGCAGCAGTAAACACAGTTTGTAGCATTGAAAAACCAAACAGTTTTTTCAAATTTTTACTCAATTGACATTGAATGTCATCGCCCAGTTTCAGAACAACGCGTTGATTTTCAATTGAAAACGAAATGTGGTGTGTCTTAACATCATATTTTCTTTTCATCACATGCTTCAACTTCTGTTGTATATAAGGATTTACTACATGAATGAAGCTTTCAACTGTATGATATAGACGCGGCATTAGATTGATAGCAACTTTAGATTCTTCATAAGACTGGTAAATTTTCTTGATGCGATCACCATAGATGTCCACCCATCATTCATCATTAACTGAATCAGCTTTAGTGTGATATTCATGAGAAGCATACACCACACCGCTTCCAATAATAGGTGTATAATGTCTTACAAAATGGCGCAAGGTCGGAGAGAAATAAACTGTAAGTTTGTCATTATATTTCTGAATAACCAACTTATTTTTGTCCGCCATAATTTTCTCTCCATACTTCTTACCCACAGTCTCATCCCATCGTTTTACTAACTCAATAAGTGATAAAGGTTGAACACCACGCTTTTTCAAAATGATGCGTTCTTCGCATTCTACAACATCTTCATCAAATATTTTAAATCTATAATGAAATTTGTTGATTCGATTTGAATAAACTTTTTTAACATTTGCAGTAGCAATTGACGTTAGATGTAATCCATGACCAAAACCAAGATGTGGATAGAATTCATTATCCAACCTCAGTGTAAGACCTTTAGTAAAAGAATGAAAGCGAAGGAACTGTCTCCCACTCCAATGATAGATAGTAAACTCATAAACTTTCTGATCCTTATTCTTCATGATTGAAGTATTACCACTATTGAATGCCTTAATAATTTTCTCATTCCTAAATGGTTCATAAGAATCTGATTTTATCTGAATCCATTCATAGTTCCAATTTCCATCTGACGTTAAATTGTATGGGAACTGGAATGCATTATTCATCGTTATTCCATCATGGGTGCGAGGAGTCAATATCATTTCTTCCAAATCATTCACATTCTGAATATTGCTATCATAGCAAATACTAGAAACGCCAACCTCCCATTCACCTTCTAAATGTAGTAGGCGATTTAATTCTACTCGATAGTCTGATGGTTTATTTTTGGGAAATTTATTCATAGAAGCATTACTGGGCAAGTAGATTAGAAACGAGTCCTTATTTTCACTTTCCATATTATTCACATTGGAAAAATATATTAGCATACTTTTGCATTAACTCTTCATTCGGAAATGGAGTGTGATACTTGTCACAGCATCTTTATGAAAAGGAATCAACGCACCAGCATCGTCATAAATGGCAATATCAATTTGTGGGATGTAGTTTGATTTCAGCTTTGTATAATGCACTTTCTTGAAAGTATGCTCAGATAAAATACTGCAGCTTTTTGGCTGGTATGGTATCATTGCTAGCAATGGAGCTTCAACATCTCCCACACGTACATCTTCACCAATATTGGAATATATCTGAAAATAGTTAATACGACGCGATAGCAACATGTCTGCGCTAGCTTTGGTTACAGTACCACTTTTAAAGATATTTTGATCAAAACCCAAAATGTCCATTAGAGTTTTATCCATAATTAGTTCAATACCTTTTCCACTTGTAGTGATAGACAAAGTACCTTCTTTTTCAGAAAATAAAATATGTTGCTCATTAATCACTTCATTTAAATAATCTACAACCAATTTAACCGAAGTAATAATGCGAGGCATCAACACTCTTGTTTCATGTAAGATACCACCTAAAGGCTCTACACACTTTCTGTATAAAGATACGGTCCATTCTGTATCAAATTGATTTGACCTTTCACATGGTAAATGTTGCATATCAAATTTTCCATGAACAGCTGCAGAATGATGTCGTAAGAACTGATGAAAATCTTTTGAACAAACTAATACTAGATCATCATCATTTAATTTACTTATTGCAATATGATTAGATGATTTAATATAAGTCAATGTTGCCACTTTTTTACCATCAACTCGAAGGAGATAATTAAATTTCTTCAATAATGTTTCAGGAGTCATGTTTGTCTTTCTTGGCTTAATCACAATCTTCTTCACCAACGTCTTCTCATTTCTTGGAATAAGATCTACATAATAAGCTTCCTCTCGATATATTAACTGTTTATGACCACTTATGTGGTAATTAACGTTAAAATTATCATAGCTTGTTAAGGCGCTAGCGAGGTAACCTAAATCATTTCTTAAACTTGGACTTAAACCAACAATCCAATCTTTCTCAACTACATGATGTACATAAGTATAATCATCATTGTGCGGAGTAAATTGGACAATATGTTTACTCGCTTTATTCAAGAAATCATATAAAAACTTTTTACATGATAAGAGATCTTTCTTTGGCCACTGTGGAATGTATACTCGGCAGCCCTTTTCACATTGGTAAGCAGCTGTGCGTCTCATATTAATAGTCATCACCTCATGATCAAAAGTATAGACACAGTTTCTATAAACAAGTTGAGTGACACCCACTTCCCAATTTCCATTTAGCTGTTGTGTATGATCAATGGGAGTAGAAAAGAGTGCGGCTCGATTACTAGCAAATCTCTTTGTAGCCGCATTGCTAAGCAAAATATGATAAAACGACATTTTTATATTGCTGATCTGCGACTTTGCATAACATCATGAAGACTTGGATTTTGGACTCTCTACAATATATCAGAGTTGATCGTAATGGAAACGTAGATTTCAAAAATTCTCATGGTCATTCATCAAGAGGTATTACATTAACATGGCGACAATTTGTCAACCTCAATGATATCATGAGGGATTTGGAATATTTTGAAACATTAAGATTCATCTCCTTGGGTGATCAAGTTTGGCTTCAACGTCGCAACAATGAAATTCAAATCTGCCATTCTCATTCTGCAAACTGTTTCTCATTTCGCAAATACAATTGGGAGAAGTATAGAAGATACATACATCGCTCCATCATGACATTTATTCGTCGTGAGTTCATCGCCCTACTATGCAAATCTTAATCAGACATGACTACCACGCACCATGAGTTGGAAATTAGATTCCCTACAACGTATTGAAACGGATCATGATCAAAACGTCTATTTCAAAGATTCAACTGGAAATGTGAGAAGAGAGTTTGCTTTATCTTATCGTCATTTTCAATCTCTACATCATATCATGAAGGATTTGAAATACTTCTATATGAAAAGACATTCACGTATTGGAAATCGCATCTGGCTGCGCGTCAACAATCGGCGAATTCAACTCTATCATTCCCAACTTCATACTAACTTCACATTTCATCAAGGTAGTTGGGAGAAGTATAAAAGGAAGGTACATCGCTCAATTTACTCATTCTTTCATCATGAAGCGCCATCGCTACACCATCGTCAACATTCTCCGTCGCTTCAGACTCTACACCAAAATCGATCTCACAACATTACACCAACACCTTCCAAACAGCAAGTATTACCCGGGCCGACCTCAAATGTTAGTGGTGAAGATGAACAATTCACGGAATCTTCAACTCTTCCCAAATGGGACTGTACAGATTCTCGGCGCCCTTTCTCATTCATCGGCGCAGTCAATGCGCTTAGAGCTACAAAGACTACTACGTCGGATATGGAAGAGGGAGAGGTGTGTGATGTCGAATCTGACTGTGGACAATATGGTGATCTCTACTCAATTGAGTGAAAGTGTATCATTTTTGAAGATTCGTACCAGCAGTTACAATTTGTGTTATGAACCCGAACTTTTTCCTGCAGCTCTTATAAGTTGTTGGTTACCTGTGCATGTGGCAATCTTTCATAATAGTAAAGTGATCATTACTGGATTAAAATCTCATGTACAAGCAAATGTGATCCTAGACTATCTCATCGAGTATGTACGTACCCAGCGGATTGTAAAATAAAAAACAATTTTTCCAACATGATGTTTTTATTTCAAATCATGATAGAACTTACAAATCATTTTTTCATTAGAGGATGGATTACATGAAAAGTTTTGAATAACAGATACAAATCGAGATACATGTAAACGTTTTAAGATGAAGTACAGTACAAAAGCACCACACGTTGATGAAAGTGGATGTTGTAGTATGCGTTCATTTCGCTGATATTGACGCGTATGTTTTCTCAACCACTGCTGTGTTGGTATATTTGGAGGTTGAGCAAGAGAGTCAAATAGTTCACCACGTCGGTCTTCTCCAATAAAGATCGCTTTCCAATGCTCACCGCCTAAATTCTGCGAATGAGTGTTTAGCACAATAAAGATGGGATAGTGATTTACTGCAGGTGGTAAGGTATCGAGTGAATAGACATTATCGAAAGCTTTCAACGTCGCTTCGTCTGCATTATGCTGCACTTTAGTCTTAATATCGTCAGCAGTCAACCAACTCATTAACGATTATACTGAAGAATCACGTCACGATACTTTGTAATTTCAATATTTGAATCGAAGACTGCATAAATTAATACATTGATCGTCTCAGGTAGTGTTCTTTTGAACGTCAAATCCAAACGAATATTATGAGGCATGTTCGCTTGACGAAAGGGGGCACTAATATCGCTGTCAGCAGTCAAATCAAATGCATAAATAGTATATCCACTCTTAAACTCTTTCATAGTGAGTCCGTTGGTGTCATCCGTGTTGTAAAAGCCAAAGACATCCATAAAATCAACATAACTACGCATAAATTGATCCGCAGCAAAATCTGGTTTGTAGGGTGGACCAGGATGACTCACACCATTTACACGTAAAGCAATTTCACTTAACTGATTGTGTTTAAAATTGAAAGGATTCTTCTTTATATTACCATTAAATGCATCATTTTCAACCATTGCCACCATGAGGAGCTTCGGTGCTTCCGATGGAAAGAGGCCATCTTTCATGAAACTCTTTTGATCTTTAGGAATTGTAAAGGTGAGAAGCTTTGCATGCTGAACGGGGTAAATGGCATTTTGGCGGTTAAGACCTTCAGCATGCCCTCTAATGACACTTGGATTCGGTACTACTCGACGAATGTAAAGTGCAATATCTTCCACATGAATTCTAAAATTGTCAACTTTAGCAAATGCATTCAGCGCAAATTCAGGCTTATTCAATGTCAGCTTGAGTCGCATGCTTGTATTACAGAGTAAAAACTTTGACTGTCTAAAGAAGTCTAAATTCAGCGGACCATATAGCTGACATACTCTACTATCTTTAATCATAGCAGATCGCTTTACAAAGCCACTGTTTGTTTCAACATCAAATTTTCCTGTTTCGTCTCTGTACCATCCCATGGCTTCCATTTGACTTTTTTGTGCTGCTGGATGAAACTGTGATACATGATTGAAATATGATTTATAGGGATAATCGCTTTGACCACCTTCCACCTGCTGCTCTCCAATCGTTAGAGAAACATCACGAAGTAATGTAGTCAATGGTAAATTGTTCAGTCCAACTTTATGTGTATCGTCAATAGCAGTTCCATCTGCTTGCTGAATTCTAAACCTCAAATCAACCATCGCATAACTCAAATCTATGTAGTCATCACTACCACCAGGAATAACAAATTCAATAGGGGCAACATTCTCAGCTGTTCGAGGATGATAATCTACAATACTTGAACTAAGAATATCTGTCTGTATGGCTTGTTGATCAAACAAACAAAAACCGGAAGTTTTACACTCCATGATTAGAAGTTATGGCAGCGTCGTCGTTTAGCGCCTGATGAATGATTAGAGCCTCTGCGACGTTTGCGTGAATGCCTTTTGACTGAAGATCGCACCTTACCAGCTCCGCGATGTTTCCTCCTTCCTTTTTTCATTCGTTTAGGTGATTTCTTTCCTTGAGTAACACCAGCAAAGGTCTGCTTCAATGTTTTTAAACCGCGTTCCTTCCCACGATTCAACAAACTGCTCTTAAAACTTCTACCTCTGGAAAGATCACTAGCAACATCACCAGCAAAGCCAACGGCATTACTTAAAACATTTCGTTTTAAAGATCTACCGACGTTGGATATGAGAGGTGCTACAACAGATTTCAGTGCACCAAGTATGCTACCTCCACGTTGGCGGCGAGGACCGATGTAAATTTGTCCTCCACCACTTACATAGGAGGGTCGTGAATAAAATGAGGCAGTTGGATTCATAGCTCAAACCCTGAACATTGTTAGTTACAACTTTGCATGAATCACTGTCGATCACTTAGATGAAAGATGTCGGCACGACGCATCCAAGAGTTCATACTTGAAGGATAACCAGTCCATTTAACAAGACACCATTCTTCACCTTGCCGTTTTTTACATCGAATGATTTTCTCTACCAAATATGTTTCACTTTCAGTGATTACCTCAATCTCATCGCGGTAAAAGCTACCCTCAATTTCTTCATTATCGTAATCTTTCAACTTGTAGGTGGTCGGAGAGTCTTTTTGATTAATCCTTGATACTGTAAATACCTCCTCTGTCCAATTCGGAAGGTACCCTTTAGCAAAAACACTTTTCACTTTTGAGATACGAACTTTATCACCAATTTTCACATCACTTTTCACATGAGTGCGTTTACATTGGAATGATTCGCGCACTTTATCTACATTGTCAGCATTTACATCTACTGGTCTGAGTCCAATAGAACGATGGATAGAGTGATTGTAGACTTGTAGAACCTTTGTCCAATTTTGTGTCAAGTTGGCAGTAAAATGTCGCCACAAGCGATTTTTTAATGTGCGATTAAAACGTTCAACGAGTGCAGCTTTATAAGCACTCTTTACACTAAACAACTCAATGTCATGCCTCTCAAATGGTCTTCTCACATGCTGATTTTCAAACTCTTTTCCTTGATCACTCTGAATTCTTTTTGGAATGCGACCTTCTCGAAAAATTGTTTGGAATGCTTTTGCTACTCCTTTCTCTTCTTTAGTTTTTAAAGGTTGAGCCCACGCATAACGCGAGAAAATATCAATGACGGTTAAAATAAAATTATTGCCCGAGTTATGTTTTGAAATGGAGGCAACATCACACAAATCTGCTTGCCACTGTTCATCGATGTCATGAACAATATAATGGCGGGTGCGGTACTTCTTTTTCGCTTGTTTGTGGAGTGTATAGGTAGCCTGACTCTTTAACCATCGTTTCACTTGTGATTGTGGAAGACCACTCGCTTTTGATAATTTCTTGATAGATGCAAATCCTGCCGGATGTTTTACATCATAATAGATTGACTTCAAACGTTCAGTCGATGACGACTGACTCTTTTTTCTCCTTCTCATCTTTTTGTTTTCTTGCCTTTCTACATTTACAACAACTGCAGCATTTAGCTTTAGCGGTTTTGCGATCGTGTTCACATTGCTTAGGGGTTTCATTGTGAGAGCTGGCGCAGCAAGTGCAAGTGACAACGACATTCACCTCTGGCGGCTCATTACATGGCAAGCAACACATCTGCTTCATATTAATAGTCTGAGAACATGTATTTCCTGGGAGGAGCTGTTTTACGTTTTCCTTTTACTAGTTTTAGTGGCGATGTAGATCTACGTCGAGTTCTTCCTCTTGTTTGCTTAGTGAGTGTGGGAGGGGATGTAGCAGGTGACGTCTTAAACCAATTTGTTGGCATTTTCATCGTCTGAAGCATTGGAACAGTAGCCAATGTTGAATCAAGTTCTTTCAATGTCTCATTTTTTAAAGCAAATTTTGGTACATTATGCTTTTTCAATAGTTTAAGAAAGTATGACCAACCAGGTGGAACATAGCCCTGACGGCGCTTTCTACGTGTCGCATACTGAATCAAGTCTTCATAACGTGAAGCATCAATCACTTTATTTTCATCTGTAATGATTTCTCCTCTATCATTTACATTGAGATGGGGTTCAATACTGTTGAAAAGAGATATGGCATGTGCGCGAGATGCTAAAGGTGTAGCAGTCGATACAGAGTCACGCATCTTATTCTTCAAGTTTTTCAATTGCTCAACAGTTTCCGATTTTAATAATACAGCACGATGTGGATCTTTGATGTGAACATTTTGCTGATAATCTATTTCTTTCCCATACATTTGATTTGCAAGAGGTTGCTTTACTTGCTGCATGGCAGTCAATTGTACATATTCATCCTGAAGAATAACAATCATGCGAGAATAAGAACTCATAGTTTGTAGATAATCATGGGAGTTTTCAAAATATCACTTCGAAATCTAAATTCTTCCGGACACTCTTGCGTAAAGTCAATGAATAAGTAACCGCATGGTTTTTCAGTAGCTGCTTGAAAAATTTCAATTAAGGCTTTTGATCCTCTGGGTGCAACTTGTCGCGCTAAAATTTCAAATTGACTTTTATCTCGCGGATTCTTGAAAATAGCATAATAGTGTGTATTCAGCTTTCGTGTACGAGCTTCTTTTCCATCAGGAAACAAATTTTGTGTGATATAGATGATAAAACAACTTTTATGATGTGCTGCACGAGTGAACATATCTGTAACATCTTTTGAATTCTTACTTTCTTTAATAAATCATCCAATACAACAACATCATTAGACTGAAGTTTATCCACTGCAATAATTCCTTCATGTCGAATAAAGTTGCGACTTTGCAATTCCTGAAACAGCGACGGTTGATAAATACCATAACACCAAATCACTCGATTGATAGGTTCCTTAAACAACTCCCTTCTTTTATCCAATAAATTCTGCGTGAAAACAGTTTTACCTGCATGAGATGGACCTGATACAGTCAGAACTTTATCACATTGAATTCTGAAATCAATTTTATTACTTTGAGATTCAACATTTGCATAATTAACGGTTACAGCCAAAGATATTACCCAATAGGTTGCCCACGGCAGGAGCTATCATTGGAAGTATTGCTGAAAGGAAACCGCCCTTTTGTGTTAGAGTTTTCCTCTTTCTTTGAAGGGTGACTTTAGGATTGGAGATGAAACGCAATTTTGTGGCATATCGCTTAAGTACTTTTCGTTGTTTTGGCGCTAATTTCTTCGTCCTCAACTTTCTGACATGAGAAATAATTTCACAAATGAATTTATCGTTGGCATGTCGTATAGCATTGTATCGCTGATTTGCTTTCATTCGTCGGAGAGCTTGAATGGCTGAAGAAAACTTTGAAGACTTTTGACTTTTACGTTTCGCCATTTTACGTTTCGCCATTTTCCGTGTTAGTCTTTGCTAAAACCTATCTTTACCACATTTGCATAGGTACTAACTATTGCGACATAAGTGACACTCGAAATGAGCAATATCACAGTGGTTACATTTGCAAAGTTGAATGCAATTACGTATGAAGCAGCGTTGACAAAAAGCGTGCTTACATCTCTTGAAGATGCGCTTTTCATTTCCATCCTTTCGCTTACATACATCACAACACATAGTTTCACCGTTACTGATGTCTATAGCAAGTCTTTTTGAAGATATGAATTTGCTAGCCTTTTCTAAATAATAGACGCATGTACAGAAGGAATATACTTCGAGAGTGAGCAGACATAGCTCGAAAACCAGTTGTGCTACAATCAAGTACCACTGCATTTTCAATTTTTTCTTTATGGAAAGTTGAATGTGAATATCTGAAATCGCTTCAATCACTAGACTGCTACCATGATGGTTAAATGCGTTAAGACGTTCAGCAATTTTTATCATGTGTCTTTTAAAAAATTCTTCGGGGTGATCTACCACTTCCATTGAATGAGAAGCAAAATGGAAAGAGTGACTTTCCACCTCTTCCTTTCCAAAATGACTAAACTTAATTTTCGCAACTAATCGCGCCATGACAATGCTATCAGAGAATGTATTCATTAACTCTAGAAATAGAGTTCTAGCATCATCGACCACTGCTTCGATTTCGGTCTCATCTTTATGAAAATTTATCACATAATCTTGAACAGCTCCTTTTAAACTTTGCCTATGAAAATGTAATGTTCCGCAGTCGTTTGAGAAAGACATGATCGCCCTTTATCTAACCCATCCATTGCATGAAAACAACAACTCTTCTCATAGTAACATTTATTGAATAATAGTAACAAGCATGCATTATAAATCAATAATTGAAAGAGATAAAATAGATACAGCTGGTAACTATCATACAGCGAGCAATGATAACCATACAGGACTTTGGCAGTGCTGAGGTAAGGAGGAAAGAAGCATTGGTTATGAACGTAGCTACTACAACGAACAGACAAAATAGGAACAGACAAATCCTTAAAACGTTTCGTGACTTCATGATAATGTTGATTCACTCTACTATCCCAAGGTGGGAGCAAAATATCATCAGTGATTAGATTGGGAAATACTTTCCTCTCCTTACCAGGATTATTACAAAAGATGCGTATAACATTGAAAGCAGCTAACCATCGTTTAAAGTCAATAAGAAGAGCACTCTCACAAGAAAAGCCATAGTCTTGCAAATATTTCAGATTAAGTCCATGAATGTGTTTTCTCGCCCATTGATCAACATTGGGATTGCAGTTGGCATGTTGATGATAGACACTGACAATCTGATATGTCCAATTGTTCATAGCAATAGCACTGAGCTCCTGTACAGGTTCACCTTCACAATCCATAAAAATGATGATAGAAGCCTAAAACGGAAATTTACACATCTAAGGAAACGTTCTATAACATATTACAAAATGAAGAATTACATCGATGCTTTTCACGACAAAATACACAAATGATATGATGGCAACGAAGAAGTAAAATGTATCTAATAAGACCACGTCTACGACACTCAAAGCACATAAGCGAATTGTCATAGGGTAGAGTTAGGAAAGGACTAGTAATTCTCCTTCTTTGATTTGCGTTTTGATGCAGCATTCTTCTCCGACTTGCGCTTCGTACCACTGCTGTTAAGGATTTGATCAATTATGTCGTCCACGTTGGGTGGTTTTGGAATATATAGGATGGATTCCATATGCATGGAGAGAGAGGCTATTTTATTATCCTTGTGACGGCCATAATATAGCCCATTCACTTTGAAAAGGATATCCCAAGTACCTTCTCCGAGCTCGTCGCATGTGATGGGTGTTGAATGATCTCCCTCCTTCTTATAGTAAGTGCACCAATGTGATACCGGTAGGCAAATTTGATTACCATCCCAAGTCTTTCTATAGGGAGTATCCTTGCCTTCCCTCGCCTTCCACTTTTGAGCAAGAGGAGTAGGAATGTCCATATTTAATGTCACATACTCCTCAATAATATCAAGTTGGTGGAGAATGTACGGACTCACGGGGATCAGTATGTAGTCCCCATACTGATTGTGCATTATCTTGACATCTGTGGAAGGGAGCATTCCCGTTTGGAGTACTACGCCATGATCGTCATAACGCAAGACTTGTTTAAATTTACGCTGTAGCGGTGTAGGATTATCTACCTTGGTTGTTTCTTCCACTGGCCTCAGTTGTAGATGATCTGATCGTAGCGAACCTTGTAACGTTTGACCGCCATTTTGTCTTACTAGTGCAGCAGATGGAGTAGATGCCTGAAAATGAAAAAGATTGTATTAAGTTTACGTTCAAGGGAGGACAGGGAGGAAAGTAGCGACTTACCATTTTAGTTGGATAATAGAATAGGGAACTAGAGAGAGAGAAAATGTGCGTCCGTCACTCGTGCGATTCAACGATGGAATGATTCTCACTGTGGAAGGCTCGCTATTTATATAGAAATGCTTGATTCTCATTGGATGATGATCCTCATTGGACAATAACATCAAGCTGATTCCAAATCTGGCCTCCGTTTACCAATCCGAGCCTTCATTCGCCCGCTGGAGCTGTTTCTTGGGAAATTCTAACTCTGTCGTTTTCCGTCAATCTCCCAAAATCTTAAATGGCGTCTCACACCTAAACGAAGACAGATATGAACAAGCCGTTTCTTTCACTAAATTTGTCTCACTCTTAGCTTTCAAACGAGCTATGGCACGACAAAATCCTTCCACTAGAAGCCAAGATCGAAGCTAGCTCTCCCGAGGGGGGGGTCCGTGAAATTTGATGAAAAATGTTTTGGTAAAGGTCCCAGGTCGAAATTCCACACTTTGGAAAATTTTCAAAATTTTACCCATACAAAGCCACTCTGACACTTAGGATTTTTTCAGGTGAGCTACAACAGTCCACCCTCCCAACCTGGCCGGCACACCACGCCAACCTAGACAGCACATCACCGCGCGCTATACGACGGTCGACCAGAGGGGGGGGACGTCAGCGAACCTGGCGGACGCACTTGGCCGGCACACCACGACACTCTGTCGTTCCATCCAGAGGGGGGGAGGGGGGGCGTCAGACTCAAAGCACCACGGCGGCCGACCACGACACTCTGCCGTTCCAGAGGGGGGGGACGTCAGCGACGGCGGCCATCTTGCGCGGTCCAGAAGTGGAGTTTTACTTACTACTGTGACCTTTATTTTCTAATGTCAAGCTGTCTATTGTATACAAATCACTAATTTTGCCTATTCTGTTGTGCACTTCCCCATTATTTGCGTGGCTACCGAAAGGTATTGAGAACAAAATAGAAAGGTTCCACAACCGAGTTCACAGAATTATTTGTGGCAAGAGCTTGCTGTGAAATTTCCCTACTATTTCATATCTGAGAAACCAGCGTTCTGTGCAATTTTTTTTACCAATGTGAGTCTTACTCAGACCATCCACTATCAGATCTTGTTCCCTCGCGAATGTCGTGCTCAGGACATTTGTGTCTACCATCCTCTAAAACTTCACGTAGGCTGCATTCATTTTTCCATGGATTTGTTGTATTGTGAATTAAATAGTCCCTGATTACTGAATATCTGTCTTTGCTGGTTTTATGTGTCGTTACTTTATTTTTTTCTCTCCCACGATGTTTCTTTTCTAAATGTGAAATTTTGATTTTCAATGATAAAATATACACTTACTTACTTAGTTAGATTCAAAGCAAGTTAACAATTGCCTTGGTATATAGAAAATAAGATCCTAAAAACTGAATGTTGCCTCCTATATTTCAAAGCACTGCATTTTACACGCTGCAACCACATGGGAAATTCCACCTACGGTGATTAATGATGCCCCTAGAAGTTAGATCATCCATGATGGACGATTGGGAGTAGATCACTGATGCTACTTGTACAAAGATAATTATGATGACAAGTAATTTCATACTTATGCGTTCAGGGCTTATTCCGATGAAAGAAGACGTCTCTGAAGTTAGCGGAACCAATTTCTTAGTCTCTATGGAGGCCCAGTAAATTAAATTTATTTTTTCACTACCTGATCCAATTTGTTGCACTGATCACAAATGGATGCACTTGTGATCATGCATGCTTTATTTTTCACAACAAACCAGTTTTGAGTGCATTGTGAATGTTCCATTTTGATCGACTTGATTACAAATTGGCTCCGCTAATTTCACAATCCGATTGCATAAAAGTAAAAATCTGATTTCCGGGTAAAAATTGCATTGTTATGAAACATGAAGCTTGCATTTGTGATTGGCGCAACAAATGGATCATGTAGTGACAAAGAAAAAATTGATTTCTGCATCTATCAGCGAGACTAAGAAATTGGTTCCACTAACTTCACAGTGGAACCACTTTTATCTTTAAACTTGAAATTCCCATCAGCGACTGAAAACTTGTGGAAACTGATCCCAGATCTGTGATTGAAGAAGCTTTTTTAAATAGAATTACGTTGCAATAAAAAATGGTTCCGGTGGGTTGTACCACTAACTTCACACACGTAAAAAGAAGTACAATGTCATCTTACACAGGCCTAACAGCTTTTGTAAGATAGGCTGTCTCACGATGTGTCGGCAAACCTGAACTAATTGTCATCCACCCAAGAAATTCACAACACTTGTACCGGACTTTTCCACTTAATATATCCGGGTACATTAAATGGAAATTAGTGCCAGTAAATATACCCGGGTATATTAGCTCGCGCCAAACTTCCATTATGTCTTTGCAACATTCAACTATTTTCTTGGAAATAACACTACTGCTGATTTTTGTAAATCAATTACTCATCTTGGCATCTCATGTGATCACACCGGAAGAAGATTAGGTGAAGGAAATAAGTCTTATTATCTGTATACTGGGGGTTTCAAAATCCCGACTTTTTCTGATCCCGGGATTAGCAAGCTTAATTCATTTACCGATAATATCTCCCGTCGTTTGGTCAACTACACAAATCTGGATGGCCGTATAATACCGAAGTTCGTTCGGCGCTTCACTTTCTGAAGGAATTTCTCCATCTTGGCTATAGGAAATTCCAGAGAGTAAGTTTTCACTGTACAACTTGTCAAGTTCCACAAACAAGCATCACGAAAAACAAAAAACAGAAAACCCAACTTCGCAAAAACAGGGTTTTTTCAAATTCTTTTAGACATTTACTTTTCCAATTTTCTAAGCAAACATGACCTATTTAATTAAAGGTGAGTTGATATTGTGGCCGAGCGCGTATATACACAATGTACATAATCTTCCTGCAATTTTACTACTTGCAAGGTCTCCCACCAGAGTCGGAGTCCTATCAAAATATCATGATTTCCTGGCACTTTTATTGTCTTATGAAGATGCCCTTCTACTTGCGGCAGCTGCTGATAAGTTAAGTTTTCAACAACAACTTCACCACTGACTTCAACAAAGCAAGTTTTATTGTGCAAGTTCAACAATACAACTATCATTTTACTAAAATTTTAGTAATTCAAATATCATTCTAGTCGCACATTATATGTATCACCGTTAATTCAGCAGGTGAACAAGGCAAGGGACTTTCTTTTTCCTAGAGCACTTCACCGCCACCGGTGAATAGAGTAAGATTGTATCACCATCTACAAAGTAAATATCGTGTGTAGATATCGCTTACATAAATCGGAAATTAAAATACTCTAGTACTGTGTTATACGTAGGACGGAAAGCTTCCTCTTTCAGTGTATGTGTGAAATCAAAGATTATTAGCCAACCCAATTTAGTTGACACCAACGTTTTTCAAAAAAAGTCATCAACTTTTATGGTGCTTTGTTTTTTCATTTGCTCCACTCCAGTTGTATAAATTATGTACGGCTCGGTATGCCGTCATATCAAACGTCTTCATCTTTGGCAAATGCCTCTACCACCCCGTTGAACTTCATGTGTTCGTTTTTTATTTATGATTGCCTTTCTGTCTGCATCGTTTATCGTACGGTAGCAATAACAGACACAAATCATGCGTTATCTTGAGGAATCGCACTAGAGGGTACATTATATGCTTCAAATGTCACGAATATGATTGATTCTTAGTATGCACGTGCTGCCCTCGACTTTCTTAGAAGACATGAAGAGAATCTTCATAGACGAAGCTGCTATTATTTTCAAAATAAGTATTGTAGTTAATGATAAATTTTGAATCAATATCGTGCCATCATGCACGTTTCTTCATTCTAATTGTTGGAGAAGCTGATTATAATCGTCTTAACTCAATTTGATATACATAGTCATCGAATAAAGTTCTTGAAATTCAAAATAATGTTGTGCAAACACCTATTGAAAGTCTAAAATCAATAATGCGAGCTCAAAAATGGTTTCTAAGACAGTCAGTTTCGTGTTTAACGAATCACGACAAATTTTAGGTTATTTGAAAGTTTTCATTCTTCTTCATAATCACAGTTGAAGTTATTTAGAACTGTAGAATGCGATTTCTCAGATGCACCGACAGATGCATTGGCAGGGTTATTTTAGTTGCATCATCCTTATAAGCCTATCAAGACAAATTTCCCAAGATGATCGACTTCGATTTCCTACTCCATGAGTTTAATTCATCAGAGTTCATGTTCAATGTCTTTCAGTCCTCACTGAAGACAACAGTAACTGAAGAAGAATTTCAGAGAACTTCAAATGAAAGTTGCTTGTAATTAAAGAAAATAGAAAAAGTCAATAAATATTGCTTCTTTTGGAGCGGGGGCCAGGGGCTTCACTGCCATCGAAAAGCGCCCCAAGGTTTCACTCCATAAAGTAGGTAGGGGACTATTCCGAGGGTCACTGAACTGTGTCAGTCTGCCGTGTCAGAATTGTAGGACTCGGTCCATGTGATCCAATAGGTTAGTCCCCTACAGTACCATTCGACAACCCGCGAAATTCAAACGTAGAATTGCTCCTTTTTAGTGTCTGGTGAACACGGAAACACCAATGACTGGCATTGTAAGTGGAGGAATACCAGTCGAAGCAAAGGGACCCCCAAAAGTGCACTAGATGCAACATTCGACGCCCTGCGAAATTGAAACGTAGTGTTCCACAGTATCTGGTGAACACGAAGACACCAATGATTGCCATTCTAAGTGGTGGAAAATCCCGACAGACGACCCAAAATGCCCCAAAAATTAGCATCAGTTGCATTGTCGTACAAAGGTAAAAGTAGGTAGCTTAAAATTTTCTGGTTTTCAGAAATTGGGTTAAAAGATTTCCACCTTTTCACATAGCTTACTGTGTTTGAGTTTTATTCGCTATATCAATATTATATTCATCTGAATCCAGAGATGATGACAATTGCAAATATGTGTAGATTTTTGTGATATAGTACATATTTACACGTGAAATTTACTATAATTTGTGTAGCTTTACCAAAACATGCAACGTTATGAAAAAATCTTTACGCTTTAATCACGTACTTTGAAATACGTTTTGATGATAAATGATATACTCAGGTCATCACCGCGTTAAAAACACACTGCTTTGGAATACGTTGTATGTGTAGCATAAAGTTTGCGAGATTTGCTGCGACAAAGACACAGGCTGGCGCATTAGCAAGTCAGGCTATGTGGCCCAATGTAAGAATATTTTAGTTGATTTTATTACTGGTACTAGCTGGTTTGATATTTTTACTGGCAATAGTGGCCCAACATTTGAAATCTGTATTTTCTAAGCGAATATGATGTATGGGCTATGACATTAATCGAAAACAATTTACATAGTCAACTTTTCAAAATATTGATTGCTATAGGCGTTGATTTAAAGAGATTTAAAGAGATCTGGACAATTCGATCCATTCGGAGCATGCTTTCATAAAAACATACTTGTAGAAAAATGAATTTGATTATCACTAAATGTTTGGGAATCGCAGTAATATTCAGAAAATAATCCAATCCAGATAAATTTCTTAAAACTCCAATGACTACAGTAAAATAAAAGACGTTCGCCATCTTGCAATATATTTGCTTGATCAAAAACTATCAATAGCTTGAGTTACGCGAGTCAAGATCTGTCAATTCAAAAATCAATGTCTCTTTTTGCCGTCAGGTCAGCCGAACTTTCATTGATTGTGAAATTGCGATAGAATTTTTGTCTATGAAGAGGAATGAGTTTCGAAAACTTCATTAAATCGTTGCACTTTTCTTCACATATTCCACGTTTAGGGATCGTCCACAATTGACGTCAACCATGACCGGGGGAGGGGGTGCCTGAAAAATGACAAAAGTTGACGAAAATTTAGGGAGTGTGGTGGTGGGTATAGTGAAAAGTTGACGTCAATTTTTCTGCTAAAAATACAAACATACTCACCATTACATGTACATTGACATCTGTATAATTATCCTTGTCGATAGTTTTTTTACAGGTCAACTTACATGTAAATTAAATTTTTGAAATCTTACAGCATTGTCCGGTTAATCAGGTAGTGAATGCTTCAGTCCAAACATAATTCTCAATGACTTGTTCCGGTTGAACAATACTGCAATTTGTATGGTAGGCCTATAGCCTATAGTACCAACTCAGAAGCACACTAAATAAATTGAATGGTCGGTGCTGAATCATTTAACTCACTGTGTAAATTCTGACTATACTGCCCCCATCGTAATTGTTTCAGGAAATAGTCACATGATGAAATTTGAATTCAAAATTGTAGATGTCTGAGAAAATCGCAAATGTGTGACGTTTCCATTCTAGGACTATGAATCTCTCTATCAATGTCGTCGTCTCCATTCTCAGCGAGAGACCGTAAGAAGGGAGTTAAATGCATCAGATATGGCCATGGATTTGGCACTGCAACAGGCTACCCCCAGAGATGACACGCAAAAATCCCTTCACACAAGCAAGTCACAATGGTGCACGTGCCATGACTGACTTGGCTGCTAAAGTCTAAGGCTCACTCGAGGTCACTATGATCCTAATAGACCTAACGGTATCGTAATACATCTTAATCCAAATTCAAAACCTAGCTGTGTGGCATGCTAACTAACCGTAAAGCCTGTACCTGATCTATAAATCAATGTCCTTTTTTAAGTCGACCGCTCAGTAAAATAGCACAACTTTCTCTTTATGTTGTTGATCAAACGATTGTTAAAAAAACAAAAATCATTTACTTTCCGATAGACTGTAGGTCGATAGGATGTGATTTGTTTTTAGAGATAGATTTTATCAATAGTTTTACAATCCATTTTAGTTTCTAAGAAGTTTGTTGTTTGATAGTGGTAATCAATATTGCTAGATTTTGATATCGTCCAGTTTTCATCGTTTCATCTTGAGTTTCGGTTTTGTTGCCATGTTTCAATTTACCGATCTTGATTGTAATTTTATCAATTGGAAATATACCAGTTTTTTTGTAGAAAGTGGTGTTTGTTACAAAACAATTTTCTGCTATAGGCCTATTTTTCATGCCTGTTTATCTTGATTCCCTATCAGGTGCACCTTTTGACATTAGATTTCATCGATACTACATGTATATTTGTCGAGTCAGATTATGACAAATAACACTTTGCATGGTCTGGAAAAGTACTGATACGACTTCTTATTAATTGCAGATTTTGACAATTCTTTCTGAAAGCTAGATCAAATAATTTTTTCATACTTGAGAAACTTCTTGAATTCTTCCTAAATCATTCCCGTTGTATCGTATGTGCCTACAAGTAATCTACAAGTAAGCAATAAAATGAATGAAATTTCAAAGATTTCAGTGCATCAATGGAATTGATAAATCTGCAAGATACATTCTACAAAAAGGTTGTATATAAAAAATGTTGTTGAAAAGCTGCTGTGCATTTTTTAAAGCGTGCACGTGCTTTGTTGCTTTATAAATTTCATTCATTGTAAGATGCAACAGACGTCCATGTTGGAAGGAAATTACTTCGCTCTACAAAAGACCGAAAACAAGCATTCCATGAAGCTATAGAAGGGCAATAAAATATAGAAATCTGGCCTCGGATTTCTACGGTTATCATGCCCGCTGATCTCATACCATAGACTTCTGTGCTCATACGATAGCTAATCTTCTAAATCTGTGGCAAACATAGAAATTAACAATACAATAGAAAGTCCACTATTTATGGTTTTCCGACAGTAATTTAGAAATATGCAGATCAAATGTAGAATATGCAAATTAGATATCACCCTTTGCAAATGAAATATTATTTTCAGATCAAATGTAGACATATGCAGTATGAAATGTGGGAGCATAGAAATGGATGCGATCAAATGTAGAAATATGCAGATCAAATGTAGCTGCTCATCAATAAATTGTACAGATTAATCATCAATCACTGTAGAGACTATCACTTAGGATGATGATGACAGATTCCAGTGTCATTCAAGGTACCTTTCATAATTATTTACCCCTCATAACATTTAATATTGCATCTCTAATGTACATGTAGCTCATGCATCCTGCTAAACAAGTCGAGAATTGAAAAGATAAAACAAATTGATGAATTTGATGCAAACAATGTTTAAGCTAAAACATGTATTAACTCCTCTGTTGCCATTTGTGGGCAATGGACCATGACATTTTGGGTTGTGGAAGTAGGCGTCCAAGCCACTGGAAATCAATTCTTCGATGATTCAGTGGACGGCAGTGGAGATTATCGAAGACATAACGAGCTCACATTTTAACAAATAAAGTCTGAGCTATGATTGCGCGAATCCCTTCAATCTCACATCTCCATTTTTGATTATGCAGTTTTCTTGTGACAGGTGTGACTCTTTGGGTCGTGTGACCGCCGGATTTGACTTTGATGGTTTTGACTAATGTGATGATCCGTAATGGAGCCGAAATCGTCTTGAAAGCGACGAAGCGACGAAGCAACGAAGCCAATGAGAGAAAGCGCTGTAGACTAGTTGCTCAAAATTGAAGCGACCCTCTCGAAGTTTTTTGAGGAGATCTTGAAGGAGACTCAATGCTACTCTAGAATGAGCTTCATCATTCTATTTTATAATTCTTATTTTCATCATCAAAAATAAAATGAGCTTCAATGCCGGGTGAAATATCTGCTGACAACCCTACTTACTCAGTAACAATGTAGGAATACCATATGAGATTTTAAGGTAAGTAATGTAGAAATCATAGGCCGCGTTATCGGCCGGCGATTTGTCTATTACTTACCGAGAAATCTTATGTGGTATTTCCATTGTCTACTTATACATCATGGACTCCTAGATATAATGGATTCCATAGACTTCCTGTAACAGAACATTCTTCCGCAATTTAGAGGTCTATGATATTAGCAGCAACTTCTATGTTATAGCCTAAGTATTGAAAAAAATGACGGCAGGGTAATGCCATGACAGCAGGCAGCAATGTACAAAATGTCATTATTCCTATATTATTGCACCACAGAAATAGAATTATAAGTAGACAATGTCCCATATACCATCCCATAGACCTATACCCATTGTGATTATACGAATATTTCTATGAAATTTATCCTGCAATCCCAGTAGGGCAAGATTAAAAAGCATTGCCTTTCAACATTTTCATGTCATGGCAATTTGCCCTCACATATTTAGAAGATAAAGTAATGTTAAATGAATTTTATGCCGAAAGTAAAGTTTTGATTTGAGCTCAAAGTATGGAAATTCGAATAACTTCAAACAAATTTGAATATCACAATAAATATAAGCAGAGTTGGAAAAGTCGGAATTGGAATTGGAATTGACGATATTCAAATCTACTGGAATTGGAATTGGAATTGACCCTGATAAAACTCAATTCCACTTTTTCGATAGACCTGTGATAAATCTATTTGTACAAAAATTGAAACCGCAACGTCCAATCACAACAATTGACAATATTAATTTTTAAGACTATAGTTATATAGATACGATACGCAACGATAAAAGAAAAACTTTAAACTTTCAGTTCACTTCTTGATGCTGAATTCACTTCAATTCGATTGGACTCATTTATACCGAAATAATATCATAAATATCAGTGTCACTTATACCGTCAATCTTCAATCGCGCTCGCTGATGTGTTGCTGTATCCGCTGATGTGTTCTTATTCGCTGGCGGGCAGTTGCTGTTGTTACTTCTGTAGTTAAGTTGCACCGCGAGAGCCCAGAGTTCTTCTAACAGCTGCTGAAGATGTCGTATGTGTTGTTGTTGGTAGTTGCTGTTGTGTCAGTTTCTCATCGTTTCTAATTTATACCAATTTTTGAGACTTGACGATAAATCCACTTTCTTTTGAAAATTGAAAGAGTTTCCTTTAATCTCTGCCCGCTAGCTTTCGACCCGACTTCATTTCGTTCTTATCACGGAATTTTTAATCTCCTTTTTTAGCATGGATCACTAATCAGTTTTTATGATATCATTTTTATCGTCGTTTTTTCTGTCATCAACAATCACGTTATTCGCACATTGAATTTCTTTCTTCTATCAGTTTATTAACCGATTTATTCGCATCTCATCTCTCTCTCTCTCTCTCTCAGCGTTTGATTCTTTGCTGACCGTTAATTTTCTTTTCTTTTTTTTCACGAGATATTGAATATCTGCGGCTTTAACAGTGTGCCTTTATACATTCACAAAAAGTCAGATCACCCTCCAATAATCCTGAAGCAAATCCCAAAAATGATGGAAAGAAGAATCTCGAAATTATCCTGCAATGAAGAAGTGTTCTACAAAGCAAAACCAATTTACCAAAGAGCATTGAAGGATGGTGGATATCATCATAACTTAACCTACATTCCAGCACCTGAATCAAAAGAAAAGCGAAGAAGAAATATAATATGGTTCAACCCATATTAATATACTATGGTTACATTTAGCGCCAATGTAAAAACTGATATTGGGCGACGATTTCTAAATTTGACCAGAAAGCATTTTCCTCCACATCACAAATACCACAAACTTTTTAACAAAAACAACATGAAACTAAGTTACAGTTGCGTTAGCAACATGAAAAATGTAATCAAAAGTCAAAAGTCAAAAATCAAAAATCAAAATTTTGAGCAAATCTCAACCAACACAAACAGCTGAAAATGAGAATCAAAACTGTAACTGCAGAAACAAAAGTGAATGCCCATTGAATGGAAACTGTTTAGAGAAATGTATAATTTACAAAGCAACAATATCATGTGAATCGGACGAGAAAATCTACTACGGCATGTGGGAAGGTGACTTTAAGACACGACATCGAAATCATAAAAAATCATTCACACATCAAAAATACATTAACGAAACATCATTGTCAAAGTATTTATGATCTCTTAGAAAAAAACCAAAACCTTTGACATCAGATGGAGTATAGTGCAACATACTAAACATACTAAACCATATTCTTGTGGCAGCAGATTCTGCAATTTATGTTTGACAGAGAAATTTTATATTATAACATCTAAATCTGAACATCTGATTAACAAAAAGAGTGAAATGATATGACAATGTAGACATCGTAGGAAATTTCTTTTATCCAACATTTGACCATAGTCTCATACTCAATGCATGTCCATAAGTCGATTTGAATTCAAATGTATATGTATAGCCTTGATTTTTAATATTGAGATTCTTCCCTTTTATCTTTTATTGCTGTCTGACGATCGGTAATGTTTGTATTTCCGTGAAACTTGCAGTTATGGCAATAAATAAATAATCCAACTCCGCTTGCTGATTTACTATATATATACAGTATATATATATATATATATATATATATATATATATATATATATATATATATATGAATACACAACTCAGGAAAAACCAAGATCTAATTTCCCGACCGGTTTCACCTCTTAGAGGCTAGTCATGGGAATGAACTAAATGGATATATTTTCAAATTATACATAGTTTAATGCAAACTACAATCGGGGAATTGGCACATAGAAGTAGCATCTTCATGTAGTCATGATTTATTTAGCTTAGGCTGCAGCATAGATATGAGCATCTTCTCTTTGTTCTCCCGATCAATCCTTGTGGATGATGGTGGCATCTTATAAATTGGTGCAGCTTCGAATTTATTATGTAAAGATGTAGTAGCTGCGCACATAGATATATGACGACTAACGTCCAAAATTGTATATTGAGGTCTAAACATCTGTTGTCTATGTAACGTAAGTCTTTTCCTAAAACTACCTCCAGTATGCCCTATGTAATAATCTTGACAATTCTTACATCGAATGACATATATCACATTACTGGAGTAGCAGTTCAGATTGGAATTAATAGTAAAACATTTACTTACACCATTGACATCAAATACTATTGTTTTGCCTACTATCATCGTTTCACAACATGCACATCTGGGTTCACCACACCTACTGACACCATTTATAGTTTTCCTATTGTTCTGACAAAGAGATCTAAGAAGAGATTTCGGTTGCTTGAACACACGCATTATTTTCTTGTCCTTGAATGACTCAATTAAGCTCAAGCTACCGCTCACAGGAAGAATCACTTCTTGGAATATGTTGGGATTGTTCTTGTTATGAGTTGTAATAAAAGGGATCATAGAGTTTACGTTTGACTTTGACTCATTTAGTCTGTTACAATTTGTTGTTTGACTCTGCTGGGCCCTAAGAAAAGCGTTATTGATAAGAGATTCGGGATAATTTAGTTTCAGTAATTTATCTTTTAATTCTAACAGTCTAATTTCCTTTTTATTTTCTTGAGAAACAATTTTGACAATTCTATTCGCTAGAGTATATGGAACGTTATTTAATGTGTGCCTAGGGTGAGCCGAGTTATAAGGTACATAACTAAAACCATCTGTTGGTTTGTAAAAAATATCGGTTTCTACTTTATTCTCATCCCTATAAACCAAAACATCCAAAAACGTTAATGCTAGGCTATTAGATTCCATTGTAAACTTTATACTATCATTTAAACCATTAATTACATTATAAAAGTCCGTGATATCTCCAAATCTCCTTTCCCAAATAATACAGCAATCATCAATATATCTCAACCATGTATTCTTAATTTAATTACTTATTTCTTCATTATGAATCTCTTTAAGAATTCTGTACATGTTTACTTCGATGAAACCCATCACTAAAATGGCATAGGTCGGGGCCATCTTTGCAACCATGGCAGTACCCCTAATTTGTACATATAAGTCATTTTCAAAGCTGAAATAGTTATTTTCTAAAACGAACTTGACCGATCCCAAAATAAAGTCATTTGAAAACCTTTCCGAAATTAGTGATCTACTATTTTGGAGCCAATAGGAAATAGCCTCCATACCCAATTCAAGGGAAATGTTCGTATAATGAAACGACATCGAATGAGGCAAAAAATTGCATCATTTCCAATTGCATCAAGATCCCGTGGCAATTTAGACAGGAAATCGCAGGTATCTCTACAATAACTAGGGAGTGATGTGCTAATCGGCTTCAGAATTTCATCTACAAATGAACTTAAATGATTCGTTGGTGAGTGGCTACTAGATATTATAAGTCTAAATTTCAAATTTTGTGGAGGTTGAACCTTTACGTGACCATATCGATCTGGAATTAGTTGACTAAAATCGTTTGCATGCTTATGCAACTTAGGAAGACCATAAAGGAATGAAACTTCAAAGTTAAATTTTGTAAGGTAATTGAATTCTCTCTGAGAAAATTTACAAGTCATCTTATGATCATTACAAAATCGCTTGATCTTGTTGACAGTTTCATTCGGGTTATACTTATCTAATTTTCTGTACGTATTATCATCAAACAAATGTTCGGATAGAATTCTAATTTTGTAAAAAGAATAATCTAAAATGACGAAAGATCCTCCCTTGTCTGATTTTGTTATATGGATAGACTTATTATTTTTCAATTCTTTAAAACAAACATTCTCAGATCTAGACAAGTTGAACCATTTTCTACAGCTCTTTTTCGAAACTGTTGCAGTTTTATTCTCAATTAAATCGATTATCGTATCTAAATTCGGATTTAGACCTTTTCCCGGAATAAAATTGGAATGATCATAAGCCACCTTAATATCATCATTTTCAAATGTACTATCTTTGAAATAATCATTTAATCGCAATTTTCGACAAAATTCAATTACATCAGCTTCATTTCCAACCGCATTTCGATTTGGATGAGGAGTAAATTTGCAACCCTTTTGCAGTAAGCTCTTATCACTATCTCCTAGTTCTAAAGTTGAAAAGTTGAAAGTAGAGATACCAATTACATTAAAAAAGAATTTGAAACATTTTCAGCATACTGATCATCATCACAGTCATTCAAATCAGATGTATCTGGATTGTTTCGATTATCTTGATTTCTAAAGTTTCTCCGTGAAGATGGACCCTGAAAGTCGCGATAATAATTCATGTTATTATTGCGTCTGAAATTACGTCTTGGATTCCTATTATCATAGTTAGGACGAAAGCGAAATCTATTACCATCAGAATATGTCCTCTGATACTGATTATTCCTAACATTATTCATCCTTTCGTTCCTAGACCTATTAGCTACAGCATCAGCATAGCTACGATTAATATTAAATCGATTATAGTTCCTATTTGGTTTTATAGTAGAGTTTATAGACAACAGATGTTTATCCGATTCAAAAAACTTACGTTTTTCATCCCAAATTTCATTACTCTTTCAGGAAGATATTCCTAAAGTACCAAAAATATTTTTCAAAAATCCTGTTCCGCAGTTAAGTGAACCCGAAGCGAAACTTAGAAGAGATCTATGCATTAAAGAAACAGAGCATGAAATTCAAAGATTACGTCTCATTGCTAGAATTAGGGGTGACTTCATAAATCAACTTGATAATGATATGTGTGAGAAAATCTCATGTTCGTATATGTCAGGTGACCAAGTACGTACTCAAATCTCTAAATGGAAAGAGTTAACTAAAAAGGAAGAAGAAAAGAGTAATGAAATTTGGGATGAAAAACGTAAGTTTTTTGAATCGGATAAACATCTGTTGTCTATAAACTCTACTATAAAACCAAATAGGAACTATAATCGATTTAATATTAATCGTAGCTATGCTGATGCTGTAGCTAATAGGTCTAGGAACGAAAGGATGAATAATGTTAGGAATAATCAGTATCAGAGGACATATTCTGATGGTAATAGATTTCGCTTTCGTCCTAACTATGATAATAGGAATCCAAGACGTAATTTCAGACGCAATAATAACATGAATTATTATCGCGACTTTCAGGGTCCATCTTCACGGAGAAACTTTAGAAATCAAGATAATCGAAACAATCCAGATACATCTGATTTGAATGACTGTGATGATGATCAGTATGCTGAAAATGTTTCAAATTCTTTTTTAATGTAATTGGTATCTCTACTTTCAACTTTTCAACTTTAGAACTAGGAGATAGTGATAAGAGCTTACTGCAAAAGGGTTGCAAATTTACTCCTCATCCAAATCGAAATGCGGTTGGAAATGAAGCTGATGTAATTGAATTTTGTCGAAAATTGCGATTAAATGATTATTTCAAAGATAGTACATTTGAAAATGATGATATTAAGGTGGCTTATGATCATTCCAATTTTATTCCGGGAAAAGGTCTAAATCCGAATTTAGACACGATAATCGATTTAATTGAGAATAAAACTGCAACAGTTTCGAAAAAGAGCTGTAGAAAATGGTTCAACTTGTCTAGATCTGAGAATGTTTGTTTTAAAGAATTGAAAAATAATAAGTCTATCCATATAACAAAATCAGACAAGGGAGGATCTTTCGTCATTTTAGATTATTCTTTTTACAAAATTAGAATTCTATCCGAACATTTGTTTGATGATAATACGTACAGAAAATTAGATAAGTATAACCCGAATGAAACTGTCAACAAGATCAAGCGATTTTGTAATGATCATAAGATGACTTGTAAATTTTCTCAGAGAGAATTCAATTACCTTACAAAATTTAACTTTGAAGTTTCATTCCTTTATGGTCTTCCTAAGTTGCATAAGCATGCAAACGATTTTAGTCAACTAATTCCAGATCGATATGGTCACGTAAAGGTTCAACCTCCACAAAATTTGAAATTTAGACTTATAATATCTAGTAGCCACTCACCAACGAATCATTTAAGTTCATTTGTAGATGAAATTCTGAAGCCGATTAGCACATCACTCCCTAGTTATTGTAGAGATACCTGCGATTTCCTGTCTAAATTGCCACGGATTTCCCTTGAATTGGGTATGGAAGCTATTTCCTATTGGCTCCAAAATAGTAGATCACTAATTTCGGAAAGGTTTTCAAATGACTTTATTTTGGGATCGGTCAAGTTCGTTTTAGAAAATAACTATTTCAGCTTTGAAAATGACTTATATGTACAAATTAGGGGTACTGCCATGGGTACAAAGATGGCCCCGACCTATGCCATTTTAGTGATGGGTTTCATCGAAGTAAACATGTACAGAATTCTTAAAGAGATTCATAATGAAGAAATAAGTAATTAAATTAAGAATACATGGTTGAGATATATTGATGATTGCTGTATTATTTGGGAAAGGAGATTTGGAGATATCACGGACTTTTATAATGTAATTAATGGTTTAAATGATAGTATAAAGTTTACAATGGAATCTAATAGCCTAGCATTAACGTTTTTGGATGTTTTGGTTTATAGGGATGAGAATAAAGTAGAAACCGATATTTTTTACAAACCAACAGATGGTTTTAGTTATGTACCTTATAACTCGGCTCACCCTAGGCACACATTAAATAACGTTCCATATACTCTAGCGAATAGAATTGTCAAAATTGTTTCTCAAGAAAATAAAAAGGAAATTAGACTGTTAGAATTAAAAGATAAATTACTGAAACTAAATTATCCCGAATCTCTTATCAATAACGCTTTTCTTAGGGCCCAGCAGAGTCAAACAACAAATTGTAACAGACTAAATGAGTCAAAGTCAAACGTAAACTCTATGATCCCTTTTATTACAACTCATAACAAGAACAATCCCAACATATTCCAAGAAGTGATTCTTCCTGTGAGCGGTAGCTTGAGCTTAATTGAGTCATTCAAGGACAAGAAAATAATGCGTGTGTTCAAGCAACCGAAATCTCTTCTTAGATCTCTTTGTCAGAACAATAGGAAAACTATAAATGGTGTCAGTAGGTGTGGTGAACCCAGATGTGCATGTTGTGAAACGATGATAGTAGGCAAAACAATAGTATTTGATGTCAATGGTGTAAGTAAATGTTTTACTATTAATTCCAATCTGAACTGCTACTCCAGTAATGTGATATATGTCATTCGATGTAAGAATTGTCAAGATTATTACATAGGGCATACTGGAGGTAGTTTTAGGAAAAGACTTACGTTACATAGACAACAGATGTTTAGACCTCAATATACAATTTTGGACGTTAGTCGTCATATATCTATGTGCGCAGCTACTACATCTTTACATAATAAATTCGAAGCTGCACCAATTTATAAGATGCCACCATCATCCACAAGGATTGATCGGGAGAACAAAGAGAAGATGCTCATATCTATGCTGCAGCCTAAGCTAAATAAATCATGACTACATGAAGATGCTACTTCTATGTGCCAATTCCCCGATTGTAGTTTGCATTAAACTATGTATAATTTGAAAATATATCCATTTAGTTCATTCCCATGACTAGCCTCTAAGAGGTGAAACCGGTCGGGAAATTAGATCTTGGTTTTTCCTGAGTTGTGTATTCATATTCGGAAACCATTTTATCTTCATTTTTTTCATTTATATATACGTGTATATATATATATATATATATATATATATATATATATATATATATATATATATATGCACACATGAAATATGAACTATGAACATGAGAACGCACATAGGAACGACGCAGAGAACGGCACACAGGAACAACGAGGATAGGATAAGGGCACATGGGTTAGATTGAAACGAACGAATGTTAGATGCATTAGCATAATACACTATACGCGACATGAAATTATCGGAATTGAATCTTATTATGGATTGGAATTGGAATTGAATTGAACTATTTCGACTGGAATTGGAGTTGGAATTGAAATTTCTGCTCTGGAATTGGAAATGGAATTAAAAAATTTCAGTGGAATTTTTCCAGCTCTGAATATAAGTAAATGACACAATAATGTTTGTCGCTCTCAGATTCTATTAACGATCAATTTTGCACTACAATGAAAATGTTCTTTTGTTGAGATTATAGCTGAAGCTGTTCCGAGTTTTATCAAGATTGCTGCTGCGAACTAAATTATATTGCTGAGAACTAATAGATACTAACTAATAATAATAATAGTAATAATAATACTAACTAACTAATAGATAACTATTAGATTGCTGCGAACTTTATTAAATTATTATTTGTTCCTCCAAATCATGATTTTCTGCTCCAGTCACAAGCATTAGTACATTTAGCATATTTCCAAAAAAATGGAAGTGCATTATAAGTGACTGTTGCAGATTGCTTGATTTGGGAGCTGAGATTTTCCGGTGAAGAAGCCTTTTAATAGAGTGCTCTCTATGCGTTCATGAGACCTGGGTTCAAATCTAGATCTGATGAAACCTAAGCTACCATTAAAATACACTCTGCATTCTTGCTGAACACTCAACATAGAAGAACTTCGGTCATTATTTGTCATAATAACCTCGAGCCTTTGGCTCTCGGTAATTATAGCAAATAATGACCTCAAATCTATGCATTATCTATTACTAAAGGGCCAAAATGCTGCTGAAGTCTACATCTGTTCTAAAGGTGCAAGAAAAGGACACAGCATTCGTAAACAAGGACAACATAATATGTCGTTCGTGCGTGATAAAAATTGATATCATATGGTTGAGAATGAATGTCATGTTTTGCAAGATAAGAGTTACAATCTGCAAACACGCATGCATCATGATATTCAAACCCCAACTTGCTGTCGATCATTTCGTAAAGAAATAGACTGATTTTTCGGAATTTTAGTTTTAGCTTGTTTTCACCAGTTTTTGCCGGTTTTTGCCGGTTGTTTACCACTTAGTGGCAAAAACCAGTTTTAGCCGGCAAAAAGCCAACCCTGCATTCGATGCTCCGCGAAATTCAAACGCAAAATTGTTGCTTGGTGGTGAACACGAAGATAGTTATAGAGACAGAATTATTTTTTCACTCAGATACGTCTAGAATTTGACAGAATGTAGAAAGCATGATAAGATAGTTTTGTGAAATGGTTTATTCACAAATTATTTCCAATTTTTTGCTTAACAACGATATTGCCATTTTGATGTTCCAGTTGAATTTTTAAGTACCCGGACATCGACTTATGAAACGTTCGTCCGATATTCATCCAAATATTCAGACCCATCGTACGCATGATATTTAATTCTGCAATCAAGGTGAATTTTTAGAAGAGCAAAACCACTATGCGACAGAGCATAAGGCTAAGGCCACATGACGAGCCGCGCTTTGAAGCTAGCAGCGAGATCGCGACGTCAAGCTTCGAACTTTGAGAGTCTATTGGCCACATGATGAGCGGTGCAGCTTGGTTATCGCTTGCATCAATCTAGCTGATAGTGCACCTGTAGCTGATGTGTTCACATGAAAAGCGTTGACTGCTTTATCACAGCTTTGAAAAAGCTAGCTATTATTATTACTCAAGCATGCGTAAAAATCACTCCACGTCAAGATATGTCACTCAGAAAGGTTCTTTTGTTGAGTGAATTGATGGAGACATCTTCTATTTTGAGAAGTAATATTGTATTTGAAGAGCGTGATCATTGGGTTCATCCAATCAATGCAAAAATAGACGAGTTGGGTGAATTTCATCATTTGATACCAGAATTGAAAGAGGATGCAGAGAGATTCTATGGTTATTTTCGAATGCTACCGAAGACATATACAACGATTTTCAATATAGTTAAATCGGATCTCATCAAAGAAGACATAGGTTTCAGGCGACCAGTATCAGCCGAGGAACGATTCACACTAACTTTAAGGTAAGTATAATTGATTCGTCTAAGGAGATTCGTATTTTTTATCCATTTATGTGAAAACAGACATCACCCAGATTTATGCAATTACCCTAAATTTTCATTGGCCTGCATGTGCTGTATAAGTGTAAATGTTATTTTTCATCGAACAGTCTAACATATATAGCAGGTGATTTGAAATCAAAATACATGTAATTGTTGCAATAATAAGTAATAATTTGATTTGTTGTCTTGCTTGATGACATATATTTTGCTGTAATTTTACAAGAGATATATAAACTTCAATTTAAGCGCTTATTTGGAAGCTTGAATATAGGCCTACATGTATATATATACGCATGTTGCAATTGTATGTGAGAGCGGCATGAATACTCCAAATAGTGTTTACTAATGAAGTCTAAAATTACATGAAAATATCCAGACTTAAAAACAGTGTAATGAAGTTTTAAGAAAATGCTCAATTGTTCAAGTGAGCAAGGTAGCTGTCTTGGAATGCAGGAGTATCGTACGAACACATGATAGAAGATGAGGTTTCTATTGTGGAGTCTTTGTTATTCTTTGATAATTGCTGGAAAACGGCATCGTTGATAACCTTATTGATCTCAGCTTTTGTTTTCATAATCAACATAGGGTCAGTCAATTTTCTCAAGTCATACGAGATAGCACTGCAAAAGGTCGTCCACTCATCACTTGGCACGTTTGACTCTGCCATAAAGGCTTGTAGGTTTTGCATTTTCTCTCGTTCAATTTGCAGAAGCTCCTCATTCAATCGCGCTTTCTTAGATTTTCGAAATTCCGTGTTCCGACCTGAAGATGAGTCACGAGTGACAGAAGATTGGTCTCCAGAAGTATCGCTTTCGACGTACGTTGGCTCATCTGTGACGCTATCATGAAAACTTCCATGCAAATCCCGTCCTACAAATTGGTCCTTCATGTACAACATGGCTTTGTAGTACGGCCACCGAACAAATTCCTCATTTTTCTCAAATGCTGGTTGACCGGACGAAGTCTTCGGAAGTTTCCCGCTAACTTCCCTCATCTTGTCCTTCAATACCTTTAATTTCTTTCTGCACGCATCCGCTGAAAAGAAGAAATAGAAGTTGCTCAATTATTTACTTAACAATATCGAACATTCATACATTCATAAAATCAGCACAAATGTAATTGCCTGTAAAATGATCGTATAGAAATCATTAAGATATTATTAGTAAAATCTTTTTATATTAAGTAGCAAAATAGAACAGCACAATACGTGCATGTTGTCAGAATTATAACAAAGTCATGATCATAATCAATGTATGTTTAATTGTCTTGACAAATTTCGCTATTTTGCATTTATTTGTATCTCACCTTTATCACACGTACTTGTCAACTGGTATCTCATTTCGATCATTGGCTCATTCATACAGATTAGGAAGAAGTACAGTTGGGAAGATTGTTGAAGAGACTGTCAGTGTTTTGTGGTCAAAGTTGAACCCAATATATCTTGCAGAACCGACACGAGAGAGATACCTTGAGATCGCGAAAATGTATGATGAATATTGCAATTTTCCCAATGTTATAGGAGCGATTGATGGAAAACACGTGCGGGTAGAAACTCCGAACAACTCCGGCTCCAATTATTTCAATTATAAGCATCATTTCTCCCTTGTTCTCCAGGGTGTTGCAGCCCCGGATTTGAAGTTCATTTCAGTGGAAGTTGGGGCCTACGGAAAAGAGAGCGATGGAGGCATATTTTCACGATCAAAGACCAAACTTCATATTGCCAACAATTCAGCCAAGCTGCCGAGTACTTCTCGTTTGCCCAATTCAAACAAGAATTTACCTTACTTTTTGATCGGAGATTCCGCGTATCCCCTGAAACCATATGTAATGACACGAATCAACTCAGGTTTAAGCCATGACCGACGTATTTACAACTATCGTCATTCGAGAGCGAGAAGGTGTGTTGAATACGCGTTTGGAGTCCTCGCAGCCAAATGGCGAGTTCTCAAATCGGCAATTTGCACCAAGGTTGAAACCGTTGAAAATATTGTCATGGCTTCTGTTGTACTCCATAATGCGATAATACATCATGAAGGTGCCAAAAATGTTGATGATATTGAAATTTGGAATAACAATCCAACAAATCCTGCTGAGGCCTCCGATCATCATGATAGCAACCGTGTCGGTCGTCCTGGTCACTATGCTGCATGGGTCAGAGAAGAACTCGTGAGATATTTCAACAATGAAGGCGCTGTCAGCTGGCAGGAACAGTATATTTGATTACACACTTTGACAAATGATTCCATATTGAACAATATACATCATATTTTTTCTATTAATGTCAGATATTCTTATGTTTCTATTACATTACCCCAGCGCTCCTGAGGGAATGACGTTCCCTGCAGGCTGCGTTCAGCATCTTCGGTGTTTTCACTTTTTACTGACGTTCTCCTCCACCATTCGGCCTAACTTTTGCATCATCCTGACGCCAATCCTCTTCGCCCTGCTACTGTGCTGCTCCCGGTCACTGTCGTTGATCCGTCGATCCGCTACTTCCTAATCAGCACTTTTGTCTCTATTCAGCGCCTTTTTCACCTCTGACTCACTTATCGCATGGCCTCTTCATCACGCCTCGTGTACAGCCGCGCCGACCTCCTCTGCCTGAGGGATAACTTTCCCCTACCTCGCACCACGAGGCGAAGTTTGTGGTTCCATCGGGTACTAGCCAGGCGACCTCCCTTGATTCGCAGCGACGATCAGCCACGCCAGCTTCCCCATCAATCCTCTGCTCCCCAACCTCACCGACCAGTGACCTCCTTCCCTATCGTGAGTCAGCGAGATGCAGAGGGAATTCCCGACAACTACGATCGCCTCCCTATGCCTCCCTTCTCTCTCCCCAAGGAGCGATCAGCTGAGCGGCTCGCACACCCACGCGCCCACCTGCCTGGCTCTCCGCCGGCGTCTGGCAACTCGACTCGCCCTGGAACAAGTGGATCAGCCGATCCGACTGCACCAGCCTTCTCTTCTTCCGCCCATCAGGCAGCGTACCGTAAGGTACTTGCCAGGAAGAGAACTGCATGTCGACGTGAGCGCCTTCAGCTGTTATCTGCGAATATCCGAGGATTCCACTCCAATCTCCACGCTCTACAGACTGTCCTCCCATCATATGACGTAGTGTGTCTGTGCGAAACATTCCTGACATCGGAGGCTTCGCCGATTGTCCCGGGCTTCAGCATTCACCGTAGGGATCGCAGCTCGCACGGAGGTGGGGTCGCGGTGCTTGTACGGGAGGAGATCGACGCCCTGCCGCTGGTTGTAGAATCGGCCATCAACCTGGAAGCTATCTGGCTCCGAGTGAGACGGCGCTCAGGTCGAGGTTGCTGCATCATCGGTTCCGTCTACCGCTCACCCAGCTCGTGCCCTTCCGCCTTCTTCGAGTCATTGGAGGAAGCCATCGCCTCCATTCGCTCTGCCCATCCCAACTCGGAGATCATCATCTGTGGCGACACTAACTCTCATCTACAGGAATGGGGTGACAGTCGAACTGACAGTGCTGGTCGGTCTGCTCTTTCTTTCTGTATCAGCACTGGTATGGCTCAAACAGTCAGAGTTCCTACCCTCATTCTCGGATCCGGCAGTCGCTCAGTGATTGACCACTGCTATGCTGACTTACCTGACCATGCTATTCACACCAACATCGTCCCTGGCATCGGATCATCGGATCACTGTGGGGTGTCCATCACCCTTGCCTCCACCCCCAACCGTGACCGGCCCTACTACCGCACCTTCCTCCAATACAATCGCGCTGACTGGGATGGTCTGCGAGCTCATTTCAGCGCAGTCGACTGGTCGCTGGTCTTCACCGGATCGGTAGACGAGGTGTGGGAGAAGTGGCGGGCAAATGTTACCTCCGGTGTCAACCGATTCATACCATCCAAGACCACGAAGCTGAAACCCAAATCTGCGCCATGGTTTGGCCTCAAGTGCATCCGTGCGCGCGACAAGAAGATGGCTGCGTGGAGGCTTTGGCGTCGCAACCCCTGTGACGCCTCTCACAGCTGCTACCGCAAAGCCTGCATAGATGCGCGACGGACCTACGCAGCTGCACGCCGCTCGTATCTTCACTCAGTCGCTCTTGGCGTTGAGAACAAACCGGCGTCACCCAAGAGCTTTTGGAAAGCAATCAATGCTGCCATGGGTCGTCTACGTGGCCCCTCCATCCCCACGCTGCTTCACGACGACAAAGAGCTGTCCACATCGCGAGAAAAGGCTGAACTCCTAAACTCTTGCTTTGCCTCAAAAGCAAGAATCAACGACCAAGGTCGCTCACCACCGTCTCTCGAGCCGTTGACCGACGATGTGCTTGAAACTGTCGAGTTTGGAAACTATGAAGTGCTTCTCCTTCTTCAAAATCTCCAAGTCACCAAATCAACAGGCCCCGACGACATCAGCGCCCGGGTTCTCCGCGAGTGTGCAAGCGAACTCGTGTCCCCCCTCTCGCGGCTGTTCCGCCTGTCACTCACCGCGGGGCGTGTGCCACAAGGCTGGAAACACGGCCGCATCACCGCATGTCTCAAGGGAGGTGCAAAGAACAACCCCGAGAACTACAGACCCATCTCCATGCTACCTATTGTGTCTAAAATGTTGGAAACGATCATCAACCGACGACTGCTACACTTCCTAACCGACCACAATGTGATTCAGGACCACCAGTTCGGCTTCAGGACTGGCAGATCTACTTTAGATATGGCCGTGAACGTCACCCAGCGCTGGTCGAATGCCCTGGATAGTGGTCGGGAGGTCAGAGTGGTTTCCCTTGACCTGTCAAGGGCGTTTGACCGTGTCTGGCATGAAGGACTCCTCGCCAAACTTGCAGCATGCGGAATTAGCGGCCGGCTACACAGCTGGCTGGAAGACTTCCTCCGCGGTCGTTCTCAATCCGTGGCCATCTGCGGTCAGGAGTCTACTGCTCTACCCGTGCGCGCCGGCGTCCCCCAAGGCTCAGTCTTGGGTCCAACGCTGTTCCTGGTGTTCTTGAGGGACATCGAGGACGGTCTGGCGTGTAGCTTGGACCTCTATGCTGACGACAGCACCCTGCATAGAGTCATCGAGAGTCGGGCGGATCGTGTGACAGCAGCCGAAGACATCAATACAGACTTAAACACCATCCATCGTTGGGCAGATACGTGGTGCGCCAAGTTCAACGCCTCAAAAACTCGTGCGCTCACCATCAGTCGTGCTCGTGACGCTGCCAGTGCTCATCCACCGCTATTCCTCGCCGAGGAGCAACTGGTGGAGGTAGTACAACTCTCCATCGTAGGACTGACCATCACCAACCGTCTGTCCTGGGGCGCCCACGTGAGAAAGATCGCCATCAAGAGTGGCCAACAGCTAGGAGCCCTCCGTCGTGCTGCGAACTGCCTTCCACGATCTGCGATGCTTGCCGCCTACAAAGGAACCCTTCGCTCCCGCATGGAATACCTCTCACCTGTCTGGTGTGGTGGTCCCCTGACTGACTTGAGGCTCCTGTATCGAATACAGAGCCGATTTCTTCGACTAATGGACCTTCATGACCTGGACGCTAAGGACTTGAGACAGATGCGGCTTCAGCCACTGCATGAACGCTGGTCTGTCTCATCTTTGATCTTCCTTCTTCGAGCCGTGAATGGTGAGGCACCCCGTCCGATCCGCGACCTGCTCCCACGACCGGCTGAGTGGCGACGATCGACTCGTGCAGCTGATGCCGCGCACGAACTGGCTCTGAGTGTGCCGTCGTCTCGCACAGCTCATCACTCGTCCAGCTTCATTCCCCGGACTGTCAGACTCTGGAACGCTCTCCCCCACGAGCTGTTCGAGAGAGGTGTGACGCGTAAAACGTTGAAGACTGTGAAGATGTAATCCTTTTGAATGTACATGTAGTTCACTCCTATTTTTTTGCGGTGGATCTCGGTGTTCCTCACCAGATGTCACTGCCATAGGAGCATCCCCCCTTGTAAAATAAATAAAATAAATAAATAAATACATACCGGGAGATAGGCATCTAATCAACAGGACGCTTATGTAATTTGATAATTCTACAAACTGAAGAATCTTAATTCTAAAGCTTTACTAATAAGAGAAAAAACCGACAAATTCATTAAGTCACTGAAATGCAACGTGCAGAAAACTCACCTGTCATTCCTGTCAGCGAGGATAATTCTTCAAATGCTTTCTGTCGCATCGCATACTGCGATTCATAAAATCTTTGTGCTCTTTCCTCCATATTTCTGGTCTATCTTGCACCAGACCAATAAATTCAAGGACTTTTTCTTCAGCCATACTTCTTGCAGTCATAGAGGTTGTGAAGTAAAAGTTTGTCTTCGTTCTCTCTCGTCCACTATACGTCAGATCTTAAAATAGATCACCCCCACCGCTCGAGCTTTGAGCTTTGATAAGTCAGAGATGACTTACCGCAGCTCGAAGCTAGCTGTGACAAGATGCCACAGCACAGCTGCAGCTACTAGTGTGGCCACTTCGATTGAATCACATACAACTATTTTCACAGCGCGGCTACAGCGCAGCTAACAGCTTGTCATGTGGCCTTACCCTAAGAATATCCAAAGCTTTTGCAATGAAGATTAAGATAAAATTTGAAAGTATAATTACAAAGTTAGTTTGAAAATGGTTCACGTTGAAACAAAATTTAAGCAAAAAATGGAAATCATTATTGAATAAACTATCGCAAAACTTTCTTACCATTTTTTCTTTTACATTCTGTCCAATTCTAGACTTCTTTCTACGTTAGTAGAATTCTGTCACTATAAATGTCTTATTCGATGCATGTCATTGCATGCTAGCAATGATAGGGTGAACATGTTCACCTCAATGATACGCTAACATCAGCTGACTTTTAAATAAGCCATAAATAGGTTACTTTTGATAAAGACTTTTTTATTTCGCTTGTCTACGGAATATTTCCTATCCTTTGATGCAAATTGCATGCAGTATCTTGGTGTGGTTAACACATGCTGAACCTGTATTTTAATACGATGAGATACCTGCGTAAACTGAATTTTCTTGTTCTTCTTGTCGCTAGAAGCAATATGAAATAAGATTCTCCTTTACTTTTCATAGCTTTTCACTTACACGGTAGATTCATATTTCAAATAAATTTTGAGCAATTCTCATGATTTGGGTTTAGTTCTAAAACGACTGCAAGTCAAATTTCATAACTGTGTGTGAAATTCACATATTTTCTGATTTTCTTCATGTCAGCATGCATTGAACAAAATATTCTGTACTTTTCTGGTTAAGTTTGATGTTAAGATTCATATTCTAAATGGTTGTTAGAGATTGGTGCTCGTTCCCGCTGGTTTCCCTATTGGCTCGCAAATGCGGAATTTTTTGATGGGAAATTTCAGAGTTTGAACCGGCCGACGGCCCGGCCCCGATTGCAAGATTTGAAGACCGACCGGCTTCTCATCATCCCGGCAGGCAGGTTAATTCCATTAGACCCATGTCGACCGTTAACGACATTCAGTCTAGAATAAATTGCCTTGTCAATCGTTAAAACATTAAGAGCATGTAAATGTAACATAATTTCAATTTGAGAGTATCTATACAGGTAAGTGTTAAAAAATAATTGCCAGCAACTTATACAAGTAGTTCAAATTATGCTTTATCTCACATAAAGTTTCCGGAATCATGTTTTCTAGCCTGCATGACTTCTGGAAGCATTGTGTATTCCTCAACCTATCTTTTATAAAATTATTCCAGATCTTCCAGAAATTCCAGAATAACTTCAATACATGTGATACCGCAGTTTACATCGCACGTGGAGCTCTGTGCAATGAGTAATGGATTTCAAGGGCCCACTAGCCGAACATTAGACAGTGGATCGTGGATAATTGTTTGACAACCTGACTGCATCCACGCGATAAATTTTGATAGACGTAGGTACAGCAGCACTCCCGCTCTTTGGACACTCCCTGAAATGAAAAATTGATGACAAGCTTTGCGAGCTCATTGTTCCAGACTCTTAAACATCAGCTCACGCCGGTCATCAATGTAAACTCAAAAGATCTGAATTTAAACTGTAGTGGAGAGAGTTCTCAATTGACATTGAAAATCACTAGAATTCCCTCACTAGTGAAGAAGTGCATGTAAAGCTCACTTCAGTAAATTGAATCACTCTAAATCAAGTTTGCACGTCCCAGACAAAACATTTCATAACATCAGCACAGTCAGTGATCAAATTGTTCATTTCAGAACTTTTATCGTTAAAAACTTTCATTATATTGGAGCTTTGAATCTGTAGACCGCATAAAGCTTTCTGGAGGAGGCGGAATGTAGATATACGCATATACTATTATTGTATCAATGTTATTCTTGCATCAATGCCAACAAAAATGACAACAAAAACTGATGAACCATGCAAATCGAGAGATCTGGCTAAGGTGGTTGATAAAACGATGATTATTAATCGTTTTGAGATTACATCATTGTATTAGATGAGGTCAAAAGTCAAGTAATTAAAACTTTAAGTTCAGCTCAAATATCACTAAAATCGCACATTGTAGTATTTAGTTTCTGCAGGTAAAGAAACAACCCAATTCGCGGTGACTTGTATTGAGACACTGAGGCAAAACGCAATATGGTTCTGAAAAATTTCAATAATTGCTGATCAGATGCAGAACTAAAAAGTACAAAAATAGTAAAAATCAAATTTGATTTTTGAATTTCAAATTTCAAACATGCATGCATCATAAGCAGATAATTTCAAATTCAAAGACTTTGAATTTGTGAATATCTCTATATTAATAGGAAGAATCCTTTATGTAATCTCAATTTATTTCATCAAGAATTTCATCAATTAATCAGAATTAATTTCATCAAGTGAATAATATATACCAAAATCAGCCAAAATGGTCCAAGCATTGAAATTTTAAAACAGCTCGCACGCGAAAAGTATTGTGCCAAATTTATTATCCTTCCGTCAAAAGTTGCATAATACGTAGAAAATAAGCTGCAAGAAATCTGGTGACCATAGGTCACTTGGTTTAAAAGCTATTTAAAAAATTTCGACAAGGGCGAAAAACGCCGCCCGCAGTGGGGCGAGGGTTGACCAAACAGCATAGACACGCCAGTCACCATCTCATCTCCGACCGGCTGGTTTTTAACACCGGGAAATTATTTCTGTTTTCTTCTATAGAAGAAATGAAATGCATCAAATTTGTGTTGCATGGTTGCAGCTCTACATGTGAGCTTTCATTGTTTGGTTGGTTCGCAGTAGCCTATTCGGGACTGGTTCGTGATAGGTATGGTAACTCAATGAAGTTGAAGAAATTTAGATACCGGTGCAAATTTTCATTGTATTTTCACATTTCTTCACATTGACATAGAGTCAACTAAATATTTCGCATCTGTGTATTTTTATGCGTATGATTATTATTTTGGGTGGCTATCATAATTTGGGCAGAATCTGAGTAAGAATTATGAGTTTGAAAACACGAAGTTTTGCTTATTTAATTTCATTGTTGTTAATTGCATTCACGACATGGCTTAAGATGCTTTGGTGGACAATCGATCCCCGCTACTTGCCTTAATGTCGGCGATCACAATTGTGACGTGTTATTTATCCATTGATTATTATTGCCTTGACAACTGATTGTGGGGTGAGGATTTGATCCTGCCAACTGACAGAGTCGCGTAAGTGGCTCGTAGCTCAGTTGGTTAGAGCACAGGTCTAGTAGTTAACCTTGGTCGTAGGTTCGAATCCTACCAGCCGCACATCTTTTGCATAGCAATTTGATCTTTTGCTTATTTAATTTCATTGTTGTTAATCAAAAGTTCAAGCAACAATTTCGTTGGATACACGATGACTGCGTTGTGAAAGACGATTCTGTATAGATAGAATGCATCATGATTTTTTATAATTTGACTAGTTCGCAGTATTTGAGATGGGTTCTCAGTGATAAAATTACGTTTGAAGTTTCCATCTGTTTGTGTTTTTATTCAAGTGAAAAGCACGATTGATGTTTTGATTTGCATTGATCTGGAAAAATAATTAAAGCTTTTTAATATTTTGGGTGTTTCTCAGTTATTGGGGCTTGTTCGCGGTAACAGCACCAATTCTATATTTTTATGATTTCAAAACATTGATTCTTTTTCAATGCTTCCATTGGGCTTTCCATTTTAGCAAATCTCTTAATAATGACAATAGAGCTGCTTTCAATTAAATGGCTAGTTCCCTCTTTTGAGCTAGCTCGGCAAAGTTATGATTAGTTCTGTTTTTTGGCTAGCTCTTATTTTAATAGTTGTCTTGAAAAATTGCGAGACCAATATTAGTAGTTCTTTTTCAATGTTTCTTTGGACTTTTTATTCTAGTAAATGTTTTAATACTGACAAGATAAAGCTGCCTTCAATACTTGAGTATAGAGCCAGTTTTGAGGCCGGTTCAACAAAGCTATGGCTAGTTCTGAGTTTTGAGGTCATCTGCGTTCATTTTCGGTTGCAAGTGGCAGTGGTGCCTTTCATTCCAGATAAGCGAATTTTTCGCTTCATCTACGTTTTCTCCATCCATTCTACTATTGGCATATTTATGCTGCATATGGAAACAGAGCACATGTTTCGAGGCCAAGATGACCACGATGCTGTCGCGAAAGGTGTAATCATAGAGTAGGAATATACTTACTCTATGGTTGTAATTACATGTATACCAAAGATGTATACCGTTCCTTTCTGAATATGCTTAATTCCATGCAGGGCACAATTACAGTCAAGCCAAATTTCCATTTGAAGAAATCAACCTAGGGAGACCTTATGTTGTTCTCCAAATAAGTGCGCAAATAAGTTGCAAGATGTGAGTGCATTTATATTACGATAAGTGTTCTTAGAACGATCGTACAGCTTTATGGGATATTTTCATTAATGAGCGGACTTTTTTGTAAATCAGCAGGAGTACGCATAGCCCACGTTCATTACCGTACTTGAACAGCCTGTCTTCACATATTAGGAACATATTAGGTTGCATATTTAGGAAGCATTAAATGGGACACTTCATAATAATAAAGGACTGGAACATAGAGTAAGTATAGTAGGCATTTTCAACACAGAAAAGTATATGTAGATAGTGAGAATATTCATATCAAAAGATTCAGTTTTTGAGGAGATAACGCACCTGTGGTCCGGAAAATTATTTGTCCAGTTTTAAAAAGCTAGATTTTTGCAGATTTATATACTACTGACATGAAGCTTCTTTATAAGTAGCATGAAACAAGTTGGATATCAAAAGGAATGAATCATAGACATCGGATAACATTATTAGGACTAGACCGGACAGCGCCTATTTAATACACTATCAGCTGATGGCCACAAGCGAATGTCTCTACCGAGTGGCTTTAATTCTGAAAAATTGTTTTACTATGCCATTTGTGTAAACAAATAGTAGCGCAATTTTTAAATTAGCGAAATTTTTATTAAATTTCCTCTGGCTGTAGAATGCTCTCTTTTGAAAATCCAAGATAATGTGCCTTGAAATGACTCCAATCTTGAAAAGATAGATCGAAAATGAAATCAAGAAGAAAAGTGCGACACCACCAAACCTTTTGCTTGTGTTTGGACGAGTGGATTGTAAGAGGATAAATTTATTACCAACCTTAAAGATTCCAGAAAAAATTTTTTATAGATGTTCTTAAGCCTAACTAAGAAATAAGCAGAAAGACATTAACATGGCAGTAAGATAAATGAAGCCTTTTCAGAAATGGGCTTCTTTATCGGTTTGGTATACTCCTGACTCAGGTCACCCCCTAAAAAATCTATCACTTATACAGATTATTTCGATTTTTTATTACAACTTACTCTTACTTCTTACTCCATTTATTATTTGAGATATGGTGTCTCATTTTTGTGAACTTCGAGCGTCACGGCTAAAGATAAGCAGCACCCGGAACAACTGGGATTTATCCTGGCCACTTCGGGCGAAAAGCACTATTTTACATCATTTCTTGTGAGCGCGAAGGGCGAGTTTTCCCGAGTACAATGAAAACAGATTTATTACAACAGTGTGTACGTAAAAATTTCTATTATCATGAGATTAAAGATAGGCTGTTCATTTGCAATTACCTGTGAAATGAAATGTCTTCTGCTGTTGCCAATTCGGAGTATTTAAGTCTGCAATTATGGACGATGCAATATCTCCTCATCTCTACTCTCTCTCAGCTCAGCTGATAATAGACACGTGGTTATCGATATTTTAAATTCTCCCGTTGTCATAATTGTTTTATACAAACAATATTTCCATGTCGCTACCGAACGGCTTTAAAGGCCACGGGAAATCAGCTGTGTCCGGTCTAGTCCTAATAATGTTATCCGATGTCTATGGAATGAATATTTGCTAAAAACATCCTAACTAAGCGGAAATTATGCTGATGATCAAGGAAATTTCATGAACCGCATTATAACAGAAATCTTTAAGAAGAAGTCGAGATCCTATTTTGCTTTCTTGGGTGAAATTTCATGTTTTTAATTTAATTTTCATCGACATGATTTCATGATTCACTGAAATTTTTATTTCATTTTTTTAATCTGAATGGTGATGTGGACCCATTTACATCTTTTTGAGCTAACTGAAATCATTGTCTTTGACTATGTTATTTTGGTTTACCAGTGACAAGTTCCTTGTGATAGGATCATGCTTAAGAAATTTATTATCTTGAGGTTGAGCATGAAAGCAATAGCAGCCCATCGAATTGCTAATTTAACGAACGTTACCTCTACAAGGCTGTCATGACACGGAGGACCTGTAAAATGCAATCTTTCCTTCTGCATTACTATCATGATCAGTCAATGCCGTGGCAATTTCTTGAAAACTGCAAAAATTTACTAATCTCACAATTGGTGACAATACCCAATTGCATTCAGCTCGAGTTCATTTAATAAAATCGAAAGTGTATACACATTGGAGATTTGATAAATTATGCTGAGTTGCTACTCTAGACTGGAACTGACATGGACATTGAAAACAATAGAATGTCGTGGACATTTGTTTTCATGGCAATGGCACCTAAACGATGGTGGCAAGGACCCCGGCACGGGTGTTGCAGGCGCTGCATGTAAGCCCTCTTCATAAATCACGGAAATAGGCTACTCCTTAATGAGCTGCAGTTTCACGAATTTCATATCAGTGCTAACTGCTAACTCTAAGCTCCAGGTTGATTCGAGATTCATTCTCATTGACGTGTCTGACCAAACTTTGCATTAATGCGATGAATAACACTGTAATGAAGTGTGTCACTACACTTTTGCGATTCTGGTCCGCAATAGACACAATAAAGTCATGCTTGAGTTATAAAGCTTGTCAATGATGCAGAAATCTCCTTCAAGATCATCCATCGTTCGTAGCTTCTCTCTCCCAAAAGACGGCCAAGGTGCCATTGAGGACTTTATAGAATGTTTTTGTATTGAACATATTTTAAAAGTTCCTTGATCTTATTCAAAAATAGAGAATTTTCTGTGATCCATTACACTTTATAAATAAAATAGCACTGCGATGTTTGCAACAATTAAGGAAGAGTTGGAATTGTTTTACAAATTGCTGTAAAGACTCGTGATATAATGGTATTCATTTTATAGGCATACTGGAAAAGCAGCACAATTCTGCTGTGGTTTCCAATTAAAAAAGCAAGCAATTTCCAAGTAGGCCTAAAAAAGCGTGCTATCTTATATAAGATTTATTTGAATAGTATTCAACCTTCTATGTTTTATTTGTCTTGCAGTAAAAAGGTGTGACGTACTTTTACGCATCGTGTAGCATATTTACAGAATTGACTTGTTGGAATTGTGTTAGACTTAGGCTAAAATTGACAACAAAGTGATTTTTGCTCTTCGATTTTCTCACTCATTCACATACCAGAAATATTTTTTGTCCGATGAGCATGAAACTATAGAATTGAAATAAACCTATGCTGTCAATTTAAAGTTAACAGGTGCAAAACCTATCTATATGCAAAACTGTATGCAAAACCTCAACAGGGACGCCGACAAGGGTGTTGCATCTGTTGCATGCGTACCCTCTTTTTGAATTGCGGTAATCTAATTTTCCTAAAACTTTATTTGTCGGATTAATTTGACTGAATCGCACTAAAGATTTGGGTTGCTTGTCAAGATCTTGTTGACACTAGGTAAAATTCTATTGTGCTCGATATTCCCTAGCATCGTGGAAATCGTGTGCTAAACAAATTCTACTTATAATGAAATTTAACATAGTGGATGTGTGAACAGTAAAAATTACAATCATAAAGACTTGTACAAGCAACAAATGATGGAATGCAAGATTTCAATAAATATAGTTAATCATTAAAATTTGCTAATATAAGATGTGTTCTATCATATAACATCATTACTTTTTATACAATATCATATAAAAAGATGTTAATTCTATGTTGCATATGAGTGCATATGTGCTTCGATAATTTTTTTATCATTAAAGCATGAAGGTTTCTGCTTCTTCAGCAGAGCGAGGAGCTCAGCAGCATGACTTTTTTGTTCTTGGTCATTGGCAAAGATTATCAACGAAACAGGTCGCTTTGTGTTCTTCAGTAAATTCAGAATCTCTCTTCGATGATTTCGAGTGGCTCCCAGCAGTGTCAGGCCTTTCTGAAGCAAATCACATGCTGAAGCACGTGAAGTGAGCAGGATAACAGTCACTACACATGCATATCGCGATTGGTGCGGAAGTAAGGACTGCAGAGCTCATGACACCTCCTAAGTCATAGTGAAAAGCGTTATTTTCAAGACCGGTATACAGTTTCGAATTGAAAAAGAAAAGCTAGACAATGCGCCACAAAGCCAAAACATTTAAGTCGTAGTTATTTCCGAATTACAGGGTGTAGTAAATCCGCTTGGAGATTCGACCCATTCGACCAATCGCTTGTCTAAGGAAAAGATGCTCTCCGGAATATAATGCGATCGCATGGTCAGAGGAAATTGTGTTAAAAGTTCTGTTGTTTTAGCCACTCGACCATGACTTGAGAGTCATTGTAGTTTCATAGAAAGGTCTACAATCAATTATCCCAGACGTCATGCAATGAAGCAAGGTTATCACAATCCACAACTGCATGAATGACAATGTCCAAGCAAGTAATAAATTAGTCGCATGAAAAGTCTCTCACATGCATTTTGAAATAGAACTGCATATTGGGAATATTCAATATCCTGTTCAATATTCAATATAGAATATCCTGTCAGGTCATTTACTATAAATGCTAATGGTATTATGTAACCCTTTACTACCTGCCGCATAGCTCCTTCTCTTCTCTTAACATAGTTTGCATATTTTGTACTTCTTTTTTATATATCTCTTGATGTGAATTTCAAATTTTATTCTGTAAATCTTTCACTAACTGCCTGATGATGCCTACGGATAGTAGGAGAAATATATTGCAGTAATAAGCAATTTTTGATAGATTCTAACAATCTACTTGGCTCTTTCCAATCCATAAAAAATAGAACTGCATAGGTTAGAACTAGGCCTGCATTTAGTATGCTCACAAGCTGCGGAAAATGGTCTTCACCTAGCATCCTCAGTCACCAAACGATCGACCAGACAACAAAAACATGTGGTCTATTGTCAAGCTTCCGCGTGACTTCTCGCATGTTCAAAGCTTGCTAAGCGAGACATTAGGCTAAATCATGAGTGTGGACCACGGCCACACTCAATGTTCAGGACATCCTCACGATATTTTCCAGATCAATATTATTTGAGGGATGTATATTGAGCAAATAGTAACGGTCATTACGACTCAATATTTGTTGTTCGATCAGCATGGAACTACATTCGATGCAGTTATCAACTTACAGTTGACAGATGAAAACCTATGCAAAACCTCAATAGGTCTGTAACGCAAATGAAATATTCAGCTGGATTTGGGAGGATGGGGTCCTAAAGTGCCCTCCTTCAGGTCGGTATAACACCTGCCCTAAACACGTGCCGGCGTCCTTGGAGGGCTTCCAGTTGTTCACTTGTAAATTTTTCTCTTTTGATGCAATTTTACATTTTGATACAATATCTTGCAACAGATCGCCTTGTGGCAAGAATCTGCAACTGTTGCATGCGTCAGTAGATTTATTCTTCTAAGGATCTAGTAATCGGTGTATGACCGAACATCTGAAACTGACATCAACAAACAGCTCATTGTCCTTTCTAGTCTGATTCTGTCTGATCGACTTATGTCGAAAAGTCGGAAATGTCGCTCTGTTTGCAAGTGAGACTAGAATGGACAGCTCTTTGTTGATGGATAGTTTCAGCCGCTCGTCTGTGCGCCCATTGCTATTTCCATAGACATCGCATATCAGCACTAAGTTGTTAATATTCCAAACTTCAATAAATTCGATCATCATTGAGGACAATTGGGTAATTGGCTTCGAAGAAAAAACATGTTGAGATAGTGGAGATTGACGGTCTATATTACATGGTCTTTATACAAATACAAAGTCCACCTGAGGAAATATAGCTCAAGCTTCTAGGAAATGACCATTAAATACGAGAACTTACCAAACTCAAGAATCCGGCAAGAATCTACAGCCAATGACAATGGAAAAATTTCCTATCTTTGTCTACAGCTTTTGCTTGCTTCAACAATTCGATTCTTTCAAAGATCTAGCCATAGACATCGAAGTATTGAGTAGGTATATTAGATAGAGTACTAACTCCGCATTTATTAAATCCCCAATGTGTATACACTTTCGATTTTAGTAAATGAACTGAAGGGGGAAATATAGTTGGTAATTGTTGCTAAATGTGAGATATGCAACTTTTTGTTGCTTTGAAGAAATTGGCAGGGAACTGAGTGATCATGATTGTAATGCAGAAGGAATGATGGTATTTTGCAGATTCTTAGTGTCATGAAACCCTTTGAGATTTAATGTTTGTTAAATTAGCAATTCGATGGGTTCCCATTACTTTCATGCTCAACTTCAAAAGAATTTTCTTAAGCGTGATCATATCACAGGCAACCTGCCGCTGGCCAGGGATGCGGAGTCGGAGTCCCGGAGTCCTATCATTTTTGCTGGAGTCGGAGTCCGGCCTATAACTAGACCCGAAATATAATACAAACAACTTGTTTATCCTCGTGCATTGCTGTCACTGTCTTGATGTCAACTTTCTCCATCAAACAAAAGTGCAGAGACACTGCTCCATGCAAAGCTTGTAATAGCTCAGGGAATTATCCGTGATAGTGAAAAAGGATTGTCTTTTCACTCGGTGATTTAGTAGAATTGAGAGTAAGACAAGCCTTCCTAGCCTCGATCACACATACGCACCAAAGGTCACATCAGAGACAAAAATAAAATACTAGTTTGTTTTGAACATTACCTCTTCACCGTCACGTCAATCGTGTGTGATGTCTCCTCCAATGCGCATATTAAAATCGAATGTGTACTTATATTTTTTTGAAGAAGCATGGGGATTTTCCTGCCTGGTAGAGACTGGAGAAAAACCGTGTGAGGCACACATCAACAAGCTGGGAGGAGCCGACTGGCATGCATCCAACTTAAAGTGACATTTGATAAGCTTTCATTGAAAATGATTGATAATTCATGCAGCAATGATCACTACAAACAGGTTTAGGTAAGCCTACAATTATCTATGATATAGGTTATCAGTTTTTCAAAAACCTAGGCTATATATAGGCCTACTTGTCGCCCGGAGTCGGAGTCCTATCAAAAGTCGGGGTCCTATCAACCCCCGGAGTCGGAGTCGGAGTCCTATCAAAATGATAGGACTCCGCATCCCTACCGCTGGCAGAACAGAATAACAGAATCAAAGACAATGATTTGAATTAACTTTGAAATATGTAAATACGTCATTATTTCATATGCAATATGAAATATGTTACTATTCAGATTCAAGATATTTAACATGAATTTAGTGAATCATAATTTATTATATATGAATTGGTGAATTAAAGACTTGAAATTTCAGCCAAGAAAGCACGAATAATATCGCGACTTTTCCATGAAAACTTTCATTATAATACGGTTCATGAAATTCCCTTGGTAATCATCTTAATTTCCGCTTAGTTAGGATGCTTTTTAGCAGATATTCATTCCGCTTGATATCCAACTTGTTTCATACTGCTTATATAGGCGCGTCATCTTGGTAATATATAAATTGGCAAAACTTTGACTTTTTTAAAACTACTCAAACAATTTTTTGGACCACGGGAACGTGATCTCCGGAAGAAACTGAATCTTTTCATACAAAAATTTTCACTCTATACAGATACTTTTTTGAGTCGACACCATGGGGACCAGAAGTCGATACCAAAGATATTTAATTGTTTAAAAGGGCCCTTTATAATATCAAATATCTTTGGTCGACACTGTACCTATATATCCCTACTCTTTGACATGACATCTCATCTAACTAGCTCTCATACAAGATCTCAACTTTTCCTTGAAGACTCGCAGGGACTTACATTATAATATAGGTCATGAAATTTATTTGATAATCAGCTTAATTTCCGTTTAATTGAGACAAATGCTTGTTCGCAAATATTCATTCCTTTTGATATCCAACTTCTCTCATGCTACTTTTGAAATGGCTTCATCTCGGTGTACACACAGGAATAATTTGAAAACATCTAGCTTTTTTTAAAAAAACAGCTCAGACAATTTTTTTGCACCGCAGTAACGTAATCTCCTCAAACAAGCTGAACCTATTCATGTAGAATTCTATACTGCATCCAGATACTTTTTTCAGAAGACACTCTACCCAAAATATGCCTGCCATAGTAGTTAACTACTGCAGGCATTTACTTATAGTGATATATATACTTACTATATATCTAAAGCCGTTCTAGTCCTTCGCTATTGGAGAGTACGATGTAGAAAGAGTCAATCTGTTTCTTTAGATTTTTGTGTTTGTATCTACAAAAATTTAGAGAAATATTCTTTTAATATTTTTTAAATATCAGCTGTATATTTGAGTGTTTGATAAATAAAACCACAGAAAATAAAATATATTTTCCTCAACAATTTTCAATTATAGGAACGATCTAAATCATGTTACATGCAACAATTCATTTCAAAAGCTGAAGTACATGATAATTAAATAAGGTACACATAATAACTAGACTCAAATTAATTTACATTTGAAAAAAACACCATCATGGTTAACTTGCTTATTCAAAGTGGGGTTGAGTTTTTTTATGTACATGGCTTCCAAAATATTTAGGTCATAAGTGTTGGGAGCTTGAGATAGAATTTTGAAATTGTCAACTTTACAGCTGCAACTGCAATTCAACCTATGGTCAGAAATGGCGGACATTTTTTCTCGATGTTCTTTTATTCTTAAGTTTAAGTGTCTTGTAGTTCTACCTATGTAGGTAGTGCGAGGGTCCACCTCACAAGCGAATTGGTAAATGACATTAGACCTAAGAACTTTGGGAGTATGATCTTTGTTGGAGAAACCACTTTTTAGTTTATTGCATGTGAAAACCCAACGGATAGGAAATTCTGTATCTATTCTACGGAATAGTGATTGTAGTTTCTTTTTAAAATAAACCGATTGAATGCCAAAAAATGGAATTTTGACAGTGGAGGTATTTGGATTCATCTTTTTCTTTTGGAGCACAGAATCTTTTGTCCAGATACTGTTTGACCACTTTCTGTATAAAGTACAACGGATATCCGTTGTTTTGAAAAATTTTGGTCAATTTCCCTATTTCATCAGGGAAAGTTTGCCATGACGAGCAGACGATGTAGGCTCTGTTGATCAGAGTGCTTAAAACAGAAATTTTCCATTGCATGGGGCATATGGCTCTGAAATTCAAGGTTAGACCGGTGTACGTGGGTTTTCTGTACACCTTAGTAGTTACCGTGTTGGATGAAACATCCAGGTCAATATCTAGAAAAGGTAGCACTTTACCTCCTATCTCTGTGGTGAATTTCATATTACTATGCCACTTGTTAATATAGTTGAAGAAGGATAAGTGGTCATCATCTTCAAAGATAGCCAAGATGTCATCTACATATCTGACATAGAATTATTAGATGATTTAGATAGTTCCTATCATTGTATTCACCTCCTTTAGTTTAATTTTCAATTACTCAACAAACCGCTCAATCAACTGTGTCTGCAGTATTAATTGAGAAGTGCATTCTTGTTCAGCAAATTTTTGTAGCGTGTAATAAAGAAAGTATAACTGAAATTTGGTATAAGTTCTTGATGAGTAATCAAAACACACTTCTACAGTCAAGCTAGTTGGTAATGTCGCAAATTTCAATGTCTCTCCATCATACTTAGAATGCGTGACTTTCGATCGCATGACCGCTTCATGACTCATGGCTGATTTCTAAGATAACAAACATCCAGCTTTTAATCACATTTAATTGAGAATTGTTCTTCGTCATCAAATGAGGGCATTTGGTCACAAGAGTATAACTATCATCTCAATGCAGATCTTTTTCAAGCACTTAAATATTATTGGATAAGTGAACATACTACTTGTACACTAATTCAATTAATTTTCAAAGATCACATTTTCCAATTGTTCAATCAGGTTTTTATTTTCATCAGTGATCAATCTAGCGTTTCACTATCACTATCAGTTATCAGTGGTGAGTGCCATTGAACTCATGTATATCATGTTTCCTCTGACTTGTCAATCGCCACATAGGGAAGGCCAAAATCAAAACCAGTAGGTGCCTGTCCTATCTACTTCGTCCCTACATTTTTCTACTTCATGTTTGTTGATGTCTTCTGATTGGAATTTGTTCTTGTATCAGACTACTATAACTGTCAATGAAGAATTCAGCTCAGAAAATACAGTCAACAAATAATTCTATAACTCCCCTGCTCACTTACTTATTTCTCACTTCCTCGTTTTACGTCTCTTCTTCCCGTTTCTGGGGGTAGACGAAGGTTGTGATGACTCACTTCCATTTCAAAAGATCTAGAGCGATGTCTTCCAATGTCTGTAGAGTCTCCAGTTATTCTTGGATGCAGGCTTTCCCAGTCTTCTGAAGACTTCCCTATGGTCAACGACCATCGACCGAGAAGTGATGTCATTTGTGACTCTTTTCACATGTCCAAACCGGGCGAACCGGAAGCTCGGGTAGGCCACAACTTCCTGTTACTTCTTTGCTTGAACTTTGTGTTTCATCCTGACCTTGGCCATGCGGGCCTACCTCAGTGATCTTCTGTCAGCACTTTGAGAATCTCTACCATTGTCCCCTTTCCGCGACATACATGAAGCTTAATCGCACACAGATTTCATGCACATGGTCTCTGCAGTCCAATGTAATGTCTTTGTTTGCAAGAAGACTGGACAATTCTCTCCACTTTGTCCACGAAGCCGCGACGCGAGGCGGGAAACATCGGCACAGCTCTGACTTCGAAATTTCGCTACTCCTTTAAATGATCGCAATCGGGAGCACTTCTTATGACACCAGAAGTGGCAGGAAACACAGCAGATGGAGTTTGCGCCTACTCCCTTACCTCAATAATTGCAGGGCCAGTTTCATGACTTGGTGCGCTCTTTCTTCTTCCCAGTTACCATGACTTTGGATTTCGTCCAGTTGATCTTCAAACCGCAACGTTCTAAACCATCCTTCCACCTTGAAGACATTTCAGCTATAGCAATCGAAATATTGGGCAGTGTAAGAAAGGACAGATAATGATGCATTCTTCATACTGATACTTCATTCTTCCTTGATATAACAGTTTAAAAGATTATCACTACTATGTAATAATCTGGAAGCATGAGATAAAGGTATACCAGCTATTGTGCAATTTTAATTGGCCTTTGTTTCCAATCTGTGCCTACTAACATCAGCCTGTGATGATATGTTGATTTGGCCGACTTACCGCTGTTCTCCAATGTCGCATACAATGCATGACAATCTAGTCATTATGACAAGCAACTTCATTACTTTGATGTCACCACAGCAATCGTCTTGGTGGTTTCAGAAAACTAAGTGATTTTGAAAATTGATTTATTTTCGGTGAGCGCTATTTTTCGGTAGAAATTGTCACCGAAAAATCATATCAGGTACGATGATTTTTCAGGAGTCGAACTAGATAGCGGCTGAACTAGGCTACTGCTATCATGATTGACCCAATTACTAGGTATACGTGGTTCGTCCAATAAGTTTCCGGACAACTGGAGGGAAACTCCTTCAATTTCTTCCTTCTGTCAATAATGAAATGATGATCCATCTTAAAGTAGGCCTGCCGAGGCTGTGACAACCACGAAGTGCGGTCCAATGGAAAAGCCTCCGAACAGTGATCGACGTATAGCGATTACCACTCTTGTTGTGGAGCTGAATGCATGTCCTTGGAAGTGTTGGGGACCCTCTTGGAAAATGGGTGACAGCTCACAATTTTTTCTTTTCTTGCATCTCACGAATTCTTGCACCTGACATGCATCGAAGACGATTGGAGGCTTGTACAAACAGTTTGCACTGAAGAGTTTGTGGAACGTTTTATTCGTTGTATTTCTTGCTGTCGATGAAGTTCCTTTGTCTCTGTACAATCTACCTTCCAAACAGGAATCATTCGTAAGGAGAACTGTCGAAGGGAAACCTTGAGGACCTCGAGGACTATTTATCGTCAATGCCTTTAACTGTTTTTTCTTTCAACGCAACAGAGATTGTGCTCATTGATTTTTTGGTAGACCGTTGGTCTACCGGTACATGCGCTCATTACTACCATTTCCCATTCAAAAAGATCGAGCACATACCCGGAAGCTCTGTTCATCATCTCATTGTTTTCTCCACAACAACGTTACTGCTCACTCATCTGACATCGTGCAGCATGCTATCACTAATGTTGGTTTCAGGGATGTGATTTTTCCTTATTTATCTGGAAATCCTGAAATTATGGGATGATTTTGGTCATTTTTGAGACAAGGCAGATTTTGCAAAAATATATTAAGGCATTACGACTCAACCCTGGGTTTTAATCACATCTGTTTGTCACATGAGTTTCGTCTAAACATGTATGTAGACTATATGGGGTCCATACATCACTTACCGCGTTGCTTTTGTTTTCATTTTGTGTCACGTCATTTCTTGCTTATAATCGAACTATACCAGGCAATATGTGAATGTCCCAAATTAATGGTTTTACTGCTTATGTAGTAATGGCCGTTTATACTGGGCCCCTGAAAAATTGGTTTCCTGATTTTTTTCGCTTTGTCAATTTTTTCATGCGGTTTAACGGTTGTTACCCATCTTCATGCAGCCCGGGCTTATCTTCAACCGATTCAACTGCACAGAAAGCTGAAAAATAATTTGCGTGGACAATCATTTGAATGCAGCTCTGATCTGGAAGAATACGTTCGCGAATTCCTCGCTGGACTTTATTCTTCAAAAAGCGCTTGCGACTTTAGAGTCAGGTGGTTGAAGTGGGTTCAACCCGATGGTATTGGCTTTGAAAGGGAATTTTAAGACCTGTTATATTTATCTGGTCACATCAGAACACTTATTGATAAATGCTTAAACAACACAACCATCAGCAAATTTGCCATGCACAAAATAGAAAAGCAGATTATTATTTTGTTTTATATTCATCAAAATAATCAAAATTTCGCATATTTTCTAGAATGGGTCTGCAGACTAACAAAGAACCGAAAACTTTTTGAAACTTTACATACCATCTTAACCAACATGTGCCAAATTAATGAGCCATCATGTCAGAATTGAAAGATTTGCAGTTTTTCTACAATTGTCCGGAAACATACCACGTATATCATTAATATTCAACTAGTTTTGGCAACGGGCAATTTGATTGGTTGAATAATTGAAATAATCAGCTAACAAGCAGCTAATACAATAAATGAGTTTACTTCCAATGACAAATTCCGAGCTTCATTTCTAAGCCAAGGCCCACTATTTATGGAAGTTTTGTAAGAATGAGTTCCCTGGATCAGTGGTACCATTGCATATTTCATGAGCTATGTATGTTATGATTGATTTGCCATGCTTAGACTCCCGAATCGTGGCGCTAGTGAATCTCTGCCAGGCAAATCAATTATCACATGCACATTCTTTACCTGTAATAGATAATAATTATACAGGGGCCTTGTTTCAGGGCTGCACTCCTTCGGTTTTAACCGGATTTCCGGTTTTTTTCAGACTAAACTTAGTAGTGAAAAAATGTTTTGCTAAGGAAGAAGTAATTTGGATTTTGAATTATTTTAGATTCTGAAGAGTGCCCTTTTGAGATTCTGAAGGGACACTTCAAGATTATGAGGGGCCCTTTTTGAGATTGTGAAGGGACCCCTTAAGATTTGCGGGTGACCCGTACGAGATTTACGAAGGTGCCCTTCAAGATCGTGAGGGGGCCTTTTGAGATTGTGCAGTGGCCCTTTAAGAGTGTGAGGGGCCCTATTGAGATTGCGAAGGGGCCGCTTTCAGATCATGAGGCGGTCCTTGATATTGCGAAAGGGTCCCTCCAAGATCGTGTGGGGGCCCGTTTGAGATTTTGAAGGGGTCCTTTCAGATGGTGAGGGAGCCCTTTTGTGATTGTGCTGGGCTCTTTTTGAGATTCTGAAGGGGCACTATTCAGATTGTGAGGACCCTTCTGAAATTGCGAAGGGTTCCCCTAAGATTGTGAGGGGCCCTCTTGAGATTGCACAGTGGCCCTTTCAGATTGCGAGGGCCCTTTTGAGATTGTGAATGGACCCGTCAGATCATGAGGGACCCTTTTGATATTGTGAAGGGGCCACTTTCAGATTTCGAAAGGGGCCCATGTGTGACGAATATGCAGACTTCTCTCTCCCTTCATCATTATCGGCACAGATTCTCTTTCCTTTCACTCACAGGAGAGCGAAGCGATTCCCTGTGTCAGAAAATCGACAAATGACCGAGCACCAATAAAATGCTCCAGATGGATGATCGATCCCACACAATGGGAGATACATCAAAATTCTCTGCCGACAAACCGAATTTACTCTCTCTCCCGCCTGTACCCACGTTCTCTTGCGGTGAATCAACGACACTGCCGCGACACCTCGTCTCACGACCTCAATGTCAAGTTCTTGGACAAGCCGTGTGGTCAAGTCTACATCGTAGCTCAGTTCTTGCCTCTGTCCTGTTCGCCTTCCGGTGCTAAGTTGATTATTCTACGTACACTCACCCATTCTCAGCGAACGCCAAATCGGCTGTCTTAAGGGCCACCACCTGCCTTGCATCTATTAAATATATTATTCACTCACAGGGATTTGGCCTATTTTTTGTTCGTACTTTGGCGAGGTTGTAACACATGAGATTGTGAACGGAATTTTTTTTAGTTTTTGAGGGGCTCTATGACATGATATGATATGAATGGCCCTTTGACATTGTAAGATACCTATAAGATTGAGACCGGAACCCCTTAAGATTGAGTAGAAAGGGGGCCGTGGCTGCGCAAATTGTTAGGGGACCTTAAAACCCCTACAATTTTAAAGGGTCATCAACTTCGGAGCAGCTACTTTCAAAAAATTCGCTTGACGCTTGGGTAGAAGATCCTTCTGCAAGAAAGTCAGTGATTCCTTCGTCAATCTTGAAGAAGCAGGACGAAACGCAAGTAATCAAAGTATCGAAAGAAGAAATAAATTTAGGTGGGAACGCTTGACGAAAAGGTTGTAGTGTGTTATTGCGGAGTAGATTATGAATTGAGTTTTGATTGCTTTGATGCTCTCCAAAACGTGTCTTTCAGGAAGCGTCTACCAAAAAAATATGAAACAGAAATCGAAAAGTTTCGCAAACACAAGGGAGTGACGAAAGAATACTTTGTTTGATCACTTGTTGCAAAGGCGGCTAAATTTTGTCGAAGACACCAACGAAACTTGAAATCTCGCTAACAACTGCGGAAGTGATGCGGATTTCTTTTTGCGTGCTGATGTTGCGCTTACTTATACCATGACGCCTCAACTTTAATCAATAGCTGACATAGCCAAAAGTTGTTGTTAGACATGAACTATTGCCGGAGCTGCTAGCACTGATGAAGTTTATACAGTCTGAACTGCAGGCGTTTTTTATTTTGTAGCTGTTATCAGTGCAGTATAACCAATTTTAAAAATCAGCAGCTCACTCCACAAACCATTGATAGGTGGATGTGCTTGGAAATCCGGCAGCTCACCTTCGTGCATGAAGCGTAAACACGAATTAGTAATTTGCATTGGTGTTCGCAAATTTCAAATTTTGGAAACGAGCTCTAGAGAAGGAGAGTCGAACTGCATGCATTTCATTAAATGTCTGTATTTCGGATGATGATTTGTCTGCATATGAGTTTCTGATTCTTTTCAGGTATACTGCACTGATGACGGCTAAAAATCCAGAAATGTTAGTGTTTCCCGTATTGGATTGTATCAAATGTTGCTCTCATCTCTTGACTATTCTCCTTTCGTGGTCTGGGAATCATTTCAGATTAAAAAGCATATTAAGTTGCATGGCGTCTGTAATGTGGAATGTTTGAGCGCAATATAGAATGCAGTTTACTCTCAATGAGCAAATGCGATAGTTTATAGTCGTCAATTTATGCTGTGTGACATTTGTTAAAAAATCTTTTGCTTATGTAACGTGGCGGATTTTCTCAGTGATCATTTCAAAGTTATTGATGAAATGGCAATTAGCGACTCAATGATGCGGATCTGTAAGTTGTGTATGATTCACAAGGAAAGTAGTTGCTAACACAGTGCCACTACAACACTTATTTTCTACTTGCTCACCATTTGCCCGAACTCAATATAACTCTTCGGTCAACAGCTCAAGAGCATATCTCTACGCAATTGCTCGTCGATCTGCAGAAATCGGTACAAAGTTTTGTTTTCCAGTTCATCGAAATGCATGGGATGACTATGATACACCATTTCTTAAACGTACCCGAAAGAAAAAGTCACAAGGCTTTAAATCTGGTGGTATCGGAAGGCATTCCAAAGGTTCCCATGACGGTCAATCCAAGAAATAGGAAAATTGCAGTTTAAATGATTTACGATGGGTCTGTAGTAGTGCGCTGGCATTCCATCCTGCATGAAGATGTTCCTATCCTCAGGGACATTCGGCATCTTTTTACACAGCATGGAAATTTTGCCATACACTCCCGATTTCTCGAAAGAAAAATGACTCCCCTAAAGAAAGAAAATTGCTCAAGGAAGAACCTGCCCAAGCATTTAGACCGTGCTGATCTATAGATTTTGTATGAAGATTTTTGCTGTGACCGCTATGCGAAGATATTTACCACTCTGCTGAAGCAGTCTTTCAAACGTCGAACAGTTGAATAGCAATTCCTAGTGGTTTCATGAAAATTCTTCACAATGAAGATGTGATATTGCGTCGTGTGACGTCTTGGCATGATAAAGCGAAAATGACAGCTGCACGAAAATAGTGCATTATAAATTTGACTACAAAATTTTTTGAACGAAATGAGGAAAGTTGTCTTCGAAACAGTTAAGTAAAATTATCCATAAGCCCACATGTAGATTATTCGATGATATGCAGTCTTTATATCGAGCTTAAATCATCAAGCGTTCAATAACTTCATGCTGATTTTGCGTTGGGGGAGGGGGGAGGTAGAAGGGTCTTTGTAGTCCGCTATGTCTAACTTTCGAAGACAGTTCTTCTGAAAAAAGTAGCTGACTAGCTGTTCGAGTTATGTATTCCAGTGCACCTTGTTAAAACTGATGATTGAAAAGGATCAGTAATAATTTTATACCACTCATTTACTTGCTGACTATGAGGATTCAGAAATATTTTCATTAGAACAGACCAAACTTTTGACTGAACTCTTTCAAAACATACCGAGTTGTATAATATCGAATGATCGTGAGTTTCTTACTTTGAGGGGGCCCACGGCTACGTATTTTAGGGAGCCTATTCCGATTTGACTTTCCGGGTTTTATTTTTGATAAGAGTGGCAGCCCTGCCTTGTTCATGTTTTACTTACTGAAGACATAAAACATTCATGAACATTTGAAGAGCATTTGATCTAACATTAAATCAAAAATCAATGGCAGGGCAATTTCAGGGATGAGAATTTTCCTTGGATCCACGGAATTCTTTCGGGGGCCCCAATGAGTCTGCCGAAAAGTTCTTTTTCTATTCACCTCTCAAAGACCTGAATTTTCCCCCGTTCCCCAATTCTCATTCCTGTTATTCAAATTCAACATTAATTTCAACAGCAACTATATTTCCAACAGTATTGCTGGGCTCATCTCACTTTGACATTAGGCTATAGAACGGCACGCTTGGTAAGCATCGAAGTAGCTCGGTATAGCGATTTCGTCATCTTACGACCAAATGTGCAAAATTGTTGAAAGTTGATAGCGATTTTGCTTGTTGATTATGCGCAATTCTCTCTTTAATATGCTGTCAAAGAAGAAAGAAGTCGTATCCAAGTTTCCTGCTGTATGTATATTTGATTGTTGCGGCTTTGAAATTGTTTGAATCATTTTCCTTTATTTCATTATTGATTTTGATATACTCATGTTGAAATTGATCATCAGTTCAGTCTCAAATTTCATCAAATTTCATGGATCGTGTGATTTCATCAACTAATTTGACAATATCTGTCTAGGATGCAGTTTGATTATTGGCATGGTCTCATAGCTTCAGTTTGATTTTTGTTGTTGTATAATCATTCGACGGGAATGAAATGAAAAAATAAAATTTGCTAAGATCTGATGTCTTAATCGAGAATCTGCTGAAAGATTCTATTGTTGGTTTATACTGAAAGCCGTCCATGAAAAGAATTTATTAAACAGAGGTAATCCCCATAATTTTTCTTACTTTTCCATGAAATTTTCTGTGGCTAGTTTGTTGCTGGATATTTGGCTTTAAAGCTTTGACATAGCACCCTACAAAAACGTTGCAATGTTCTACTTTACACTTAGTAGGTGCTACATAGAGAGCTTAGCACTACAAGCTAAATCTCGAAGAACGTATGAGTGCTGTTGATTTTAGTAAGAAATCGATATGGATGTCTAACAATTTCTAGGGGTGATGTTTTTGAAATACCTCAAATGCCATCATATCCACCACAGTTTGAAATTCATGATGTCAGCAATGCCCTGAGTCAAATTAACAATAAGAAAGCCTCGCCAGATATTCCATCTACACTCTATAAATCTGCGTCATTTATCATAGCGGAACCTTCTACTGAAATTCTCAATTTCTCACTGAGAAGTGGTATTGTTCCTTCGAAATTGAAATGCTCAGCTGTGATACCAGTGCCTAAAACCTCAAACGCATCGATACTTGACTTTCGACAAATTACCCTGATTTCTGTGCTATTGAAACTTTTTGAACGCTTGATCTTGCGGAACTTAAAAGACAAGCTACCTGAAGGATATGGAAAGGACCAGTATAGATTCCGACCTAGATCGTCAACGACATGTGCTACGATTGCATTACATGACTATTATACCGAATGTTTAGAGAATCTGAGTGTTTCAGGCATTCAGGTCGTTGCCTACGATTTCTCTAAGGCATTCGATACAATAATCACAAGATTAATAGATTGCGATATTCCTCTGCATTTCATTCGATGGATAACTGACTTTTTGACGGGTAGATATCAATGTGTGCGAATTGGCATGGCAATCAGCGACCATGTAGGTGTGACGTCTGGTGTTCCCTAGGGTTCAATCCTTGTTCCTTACCTGTTTTCAATTGTGACTGGCAACTTCGATATATCCAAAAGACCATGCAAAATCATTAAATATGCCGATAACTTCACGACCTGTGTCCCTATTTTCATCGACTCAGCGAATTCTCATGTGGAAGCAGTTCATCACTATGTTGTGGAGTGGTCTAAGAACATCAGCTTGACTCTCAACATGAATAAATGCAAAATGTTGCTAATTAGACGGTCTCATAGTTTCATTCCTATCCAACTTCCGTATATTCCAGTAGTTGAGGAACTGAAAATTCTTTGTGTTATTTTTGACTCAAGCAATAATTGGAATGCTGTGGTCAACTCTATTGTCAGAACTGCAGCAAGAAGATAATTTATAATTCTTGTTTTGAAACAATACAACGTTACAGAATTGTCATTAATAACTGCCTATAATGCAACTGTGCGTTCGATTTTGGAGGACTTTTCTCCCTTGGTGGTTGGGCTGTCCAAAGAAAATCCTTCAAAGTTGAAAAAATTCAAAACCTATTTCATCGCATCTTATGCGGAAGTAATTATAAAGAGTGCGCAAGACATGGATTCGAATCTATTGTAAGCAGAAGAAAGTGTACCGCTTTAAAGCTATTTTCGTATGCCAAGTCTCCTTCTCATATCTCGAATCCTCAATTTCCTCCTGTCGCAGCTTCTGGAAGGATTCTTTTACCGATGGTGCGAACTTCATGACGTCAAAACTCGTTCTTCATCGAAACCGCAAAGTGGGATAATGGTGGTTACACCATGCGCTCCTGAGTGATTTGTTTTTAACTCGACATCATTCATTTCACATCTATGTCTGTGCTCCCTGTATACTTTCATGAAATTGACTTATTTCAATGACTTTTTCATCATACTTGCCTGTGTAGAATTGCGATTTTCAATTTATGGTGATAAAACGCTCATTATTATGTCGCATATTGATCTAGCACAAAAGAAGTCAGAGATGCATGTTGTCCATTGTGATCATTCGAAGTGCAGGTTGAATTACTCCTCTAATTCCCATTTAAGCTGATGTCACCGTCAGAACCGTCAGTGTGGCCTAGTGAAGAAGGTGCGAGCTCGTGTCCTCCGCGGACTTCGGTTCGATTCCTAGGTCGGGCGAGTGTGGTTGGGGAATCAATGGTGTTGGTGTCATTTATTGACTTAATGGTTGTCATTCTCTTTAGATATTCAAAGTCTACTTTTACATGTGATTCTAGTTTCATATCCAAGTATCTATTTGCTGTAAGTCTGGGACTTACTCACAAAATTATTGTTCTTCATTATTTTGAATAGTTATGCAAAATTCCCTGGTACTTACTGGTTTTCTTTTTGTGTGTTACTCTGATTTGTAATCTGCTTTTAGATATATGAATATCGTAGAACCATGTCGTTTTGATATGTAAAACTGAGCAGTAAGGTTGCGATGCTAGCTACAACATTTACGAAATAAATGGATGTTTTGAACGGAAATGATTTGAGGTTTATTTTCTAATTGAAGTTAAGAAGCTCTGCAGCTACCATTTTTGGATGACAGTGGTTTTATACCGTTTGAATGAAATCAATAATAATCTAAATGTTTGATGTAATATCGGGTCGCTATCGATTTGTGGATAACGTTCAAGTTCAAGATTTTTTTATTTGCAGATGAGTAACAACATCAAATTATCACTGAACGAATACGTCCACGTCTACGACAAGGTGAGAAATATGAATTTGAATTCCTCTTTATGTTTTAGTAATGCACAGTTGATTTATTGAATATTGCTGTTACAGAGATCACAGAGGAATTAATCGTAATGCGTACATTTACTGAGTTACTTCCGAATTTTGTTTCATGCGACAGCAATAAGTGTTATAGAATCTCGATTCCAATAGATTTCTGCAAGTTGGGTGCAAATCGGATCATGACCATAGGCAACTTTAGCATGTTAACCAGTGTTTACAATCCGATGTTCATCTTCTGATTACGAAGATTTTATCATGGAAGCATTAGAATGCAGATTTTGTCGCAGCTTACAGCTTGCTTAATATTTCATTTTCAATAGACCAAATTTGACCAGATATTCATCCATATTCATGATATACAATAATTTAGAATAAGGATTTCAATAGGGAAAGTGTCGCAAAAATTGTTGTCAACCTAAAATGTTTTACTCTCTTAACCGTTTTCGATAGGGACATTTCACAATGAATCTCCAATCTTCATCAGGAGATATTGACATTTACTTGTCAAATTAATCTGAGTTGATGAGAAATTTTAAATTGTAAAAGGCATCAATTGAAACTGACTGAGAAACCCTTTTATACTGACTTTTTTGTGACGTTTTGTATTGAATATACTTCGATTTGATAATACATTGGCAGAATCGTCTATCGTTATGAGAAGAGACACTGCTGACTAATACCAATGATGGGTATGACTGAAGTGAACATGTGAACTCTTGTTAATGTTATGAGTGTGATCATTGTTTCAGTTACCGTATTTCCTCTAATAAACGCCACGGCGCTTATTTACAATAGCCTACTTTTGAGTGCGGCGTTTGTTAGAAGGAAGCGTTTAATAGAGGGCGGCGTTAATTCAAATGTACGTTTTTCCAGTCATAATATTTTTCCAAATTTGATAACAACAAAAATTAAAGGTGCATGAGATTTACGGGGAAACATCAATAAAAGGTGAAAGCTCATCTAGCATGCTTCTTGCTGCATTATCGACTTATCCATTGCCGACAAGAGGTGGTGGCTTTGACGCTGATTGAACATATTATCACACTAAACTTGAGCGTGATGACTCGGTGCTTGCCGTTAAGAGGAGTGCAACAACATCCAGAAACATGAGCTACCATCAATAGCATGCAACATGGTAGGCTAGGCTATTTTTTTATCAAAAGTGTTGAACCATCTTATCCAATCAGAATCGTCCACATGCAAGGCATGATATACTGTATATGAAACTCAGATGAAAAGTGTGACGCATTTGTTAAGTGACTTATTTTGTGGCAACATAGACTGCACTAGCTACCGTGCAATATCATCCATCATTCCAGTGACGATGATCGACATAATACATGTATAAGCTACATGGATCCACATTATACATGTAAAAACTATATCTAGTCATTCATTTCCAATTTTCCTTTCTTGACATCAGAAGTGCAGCGTTAATTAAAAAGTTGACATCTCAGCTGCGGCGCTTATTAGAGGGCTTCGTTTAGTAGAGGAAATAAGACATTTGCACCTGAACATTTTGGGACACAGTATTATGATTCACCAACAAAAGTATCTTTTAGTGCAACAAAAAAATACGGAAAAGTCCAGGAATTTCATATTTGTCATGAAAATGTCCTGGGAGTGCCATGGAATTTTTTGACAGAGAAATCGCGGAAACCCTGAGAACAATCTGCTGACCGCTTTTGGAATAAATAGTATACTCACTGCAGGAATTACACGCAGGCATAGACATCACTACTTAACAATGCTTCAGTAGCTAAGCAATTTTCGGCAATTACGTGTCAAAGCATGCCAGTTAGATAATTTAGGATGAATCAATGTAGTCTACGATCGACCTTTAATGTTTACAATTTGTTTTTATGCTGCTCATGATAGTAGAGATATTGATTGGCAATACGTAATTATGAGACTCAAGCAAGGTCTTACACAGGGTGATCAGATCGGAATGAAAAAAGAAAATTTTCGCTAGTTTTATTTTTGCGAATTTAAAACTGACTCGAAAATTTTTCGGTTTACGACATATATTACGTAAGTTCGATACACACTGTAGAAATTTAATCACAGGAGCAATAACTTGCGTTTTTATGTTTTTTACCAAGAAGTTTGGTGATTATATTGGGGGTGTGCAGTAGGTTTACAGGTTGGGTAGTCACTACTTTTATCTAAGGTGCCTTTTTTTGAAGTATCCAGTCTCGTTCTAGACACCATCTATTGTCTCCTGACTCGAAAGTTACGTAGAAATTTATACATACAAGACAAAATATTCATTTCTATGCGAAAATTCTCAAATGGTGTCATGTGCATGAAATGCATTGTACAGTTGTAAAGTTTTGTCTACTGAGATGCATTAGTGATGCTTATAGTGAGCTCAAACAATTAAATTGCAACCGAAGTCAACGGAACGTCATCACAGCTATTCGTTAACTTTCGGCTCTGATAATAGGATGTTATGATGTTCTATCTAGCTTCGCATATTCTACTGTTGTATTGCTGCCTCCCCCCTGAGAAAAGTATCAAGCGTCAGCTGTAGTCGTCCAGTTGCTCGAATTTGATCGGCGGGTGAGAGAGTTAAAGGGAATCACCACCAGAAAATTTCAAATTTTGCTGACTTGATGTGGTCAAATTGCTTATCAGCCAAGGCAATGATGAACTTAATTCAGACAGCTGATGACTGCTGCTGCGTTTCATAAAATACTTAAAAAATCAAGGAATCCATTTTATGAGCACAAACTGCTTTTTGACTGTTTGTATTATACAAACTTTTCAATGAAAGAACTTGTTGGATTTTTGAAATATGTCAACCCGTCGTTCATTTAAAGAAAAATGCATTCTTTTTTCCAGACTACGAATATCACTCGATTAGAAGTTGGACCTCAAAACCTTATTTTGGAAGGAAATGATGAGCTCTGCTTTGAACCTTGCCCGTACATCGTGGTGCCCCCTGCTACATATTGCACCATCAAAAATCCTTTGAAGTAAGCTCATCTCAAATATTCCAATGTTCTTTTCTTTAAATTTTTCAATGAATTTAATTTGATTAATTGTGCTTAGACCAAGATTGCTGCAGATCCGAAAGGCTGGAGTCAATGGCATAAGCAATAACGGCGTAGTAGCAAAAACCATATGATTTTCAGGCAGATTTTGTGAGTTACGCAGAAATAATGGCATTCGATACAAGATATACTTCAGAACATTGATGAACATTGATTTTATGAACATCTTCCCAGCGTCTATAGGTGTTTTTCGTTGTTCAGATGGACTTGAATGTCACTAATAGTACTCATTTTGCTCTGCCTATTATACACAAAAGCGTAGGCATAGGCAGCATTTATTTCGATGCAAATTTGTTGGCTATGTTCGATGCGAGACAATTAGAAACTCTATCTTTGTGATGATTAAAATGAACAGAATACCATTCCTGCATTCAAGACCATGAAGACAGCTCATTTTATTCATCGCAAAGGTGGTGTCTAATTGTCTCGCCTCGAACAAAGCCTACAAATTTACTTGTGAACACTGTTACAAGTGTGACATCGGCGAAACAACTAGACGTCTACAATCCAGGAATACGGAGTTCTATCATTTTGATAGGACTCCGACTCCAGGTGGCAAGTATATAAGCCCAGTTTTTAAAAAGAAAACTGGTAACCTACATCATAGATCATTCATTATAAGCTCACCTGAACCTATTTTTAGTGATCATTGCTGTATCAATCATTTTCAATGAAAGTTTGTCAACTATGCGCCACTTTTAGGTCGCTTTAAGTTGGGTGCACACGACCCGGCTTCTCCCATCTTGCTGATGTGTTACCTGATGCTCTACCAGGCAGGAAAATCCCCATCCTTTTCAAAAAAATATGATTGCACTTTTGATTTTTATATGCGCCTTGGAGGAGCCGTCACGGTAATGTTCTCAAACAAACTAGTAATTTACTTTTGTCTCCGATGTGACCTTTGGTGCGCACGTGTGATCGAGGCTTAGGAAGACTTGTCTTCTCTACTAAATCACCGAGTGAAAAAACAATCTTTTTTCACTATCACGGTTCATTCCCTTATCTATTACAAGCTTTGCATGCACTGCTGTCTCTGTACTTTTGTTTGACGGAGAAAGTTGACATCAAGACAGTGACAGCAATGCACGAGGATAGATAATTTGTTCGCAGTATATTTCGGGTCTAGTTATAGTCTAGAGTCCTATCATTTGATAGGACTCCGACTCCAACAAAAATGATAGGACTCCCGGACTCCGACTCCACATCCACGCTACAATCGCGCATTAGAGAGCACTTGGCAAGTAGCCCTTTACAATCTGAAAACCATTGTGAAACGCTTCGCAATGAACCTTGACCCTTTCTACGTCATCGCCCGAACGAGCAAAACTCGCATTTCAGAGTCAGTCTTCATAGCTGATCATTATGCAGGTATTTATTAAACAATAACACCAATTCCTTCCCATTGTCTTTAGAGATGGAAGTTTGAATTATTGACCTAAATTGCCTTTATTGTCTTGATTTGTTCCGTTTTATGTATGAGCCACTGGATGAAGACTGGGGTCTTTGAAATTGTGCAACTTGGATAAAATGAGCTGAATGAAAGAGGAATTCTATTTTTGCCAAGACAGGGCACATTATGACACAACCACGCTTCCTTGAAAAGTGGTGGCAAATCCTTGGCTTTAAGTACCTACCGTTTTAGGTTCCTGATCTCCCAAAATAGTTCTACTAAGTTCTTAAAATAAGTCCATTTCCAGTGTGCTTTTTGTGAAATACACATCTATGATACGGAAAACAGTTCGTAATAACAATATTTCTCAGATTCTCTTTGGCTAGATAATGACACTGATCAGTCAACATGCTTTTAGATGTGGAGAAACTTCTCTGCCAATCAACGATGGTAATGGGAAACAATTTCATCTAGGAGTTTCTAGTTGGTCCAATTCCGATCGCAAAATGAGAAAGATCACACTAACCTTTTCATCGCCATTTGAAGAGTCCTGGGAGTTGGCGCCACTGCACCAGGAACTTTTCTCTGGACACTTTAAAACCTCCCTTTTATTCCTCTCTCATGTCAGCGATCAACGATTCGAGTTCTAATCTATCAGATCAACTGCTTGAATTAGAGAAGCACCTGAGTCTTCGAGTTGGTTCAAATTGATAGAAGCAAAGATAAATGAGACACGAGGAAGACCAAATCTTCTTCCATAACTTTGCTTCGAAATAGTCGGCATCCCTTCTAGTTTGATAGCGCATCGTCTGGTTCCATTTATCAATATTATCGACCGGTGCAGTGGCCTTGTGTTAGCTTGCTCTCTCTGAGTCCGAAAGACGTGGTTTCAATCCTTGATCACGTCAAACCTAGGACTCTTTATGAAATAGCGACTACGTCGTGTTGTGGGAGACGCAGAAGTTATCAACGAAGTCAAATAAAAAACCAATCTTCCCAAGTTATAATGTATTCGCGACGCTTCGCAGACTTGCTGCTTCCTCAGGCGAGTTGGCGAGGTAACACTAACTCGCCTTAGGAAGCAGTACGTCTGCGACACGTCGCGAATACATTATGACTTTCAAAGTAAGAATACTTCGCTTTCTAGCTAAGCTCTCATCACAAAGGGATGAGAGAGTGAGATCAATAAAACCCAGCCACATGCATGAAAGGCAATCGCCTAGTGTGCTTCCGAGTATAAGGAAGGTTTATTTGTTCATTTGATATTCACTGCTTCGAAGTAGTTCATTGGTTGGATGAAGAGCACGGCCTCCAACCATGCGCCGTATCTTGTGAGAACAGATTGATGTTTTCTGATACATTGCTAAAAATCTCGATTTTATTACAAATTTTCAAGAGGGATAATTTGTCCATTTTTAGATCAAAACATAGGAATGAAAAATTATCGACATTGCAGGTACTTCACCTCACACATTAAAGAAACTTTTGAGGTTGCCGAATACCAACACTTTTGATAGATTCTTCAAATGAAAATAAGCGATGCAAAATGCTGGAATGAAAGCACGTTTTTTATTTAAAACATTCAAAAGCGGATCTTTGAAACCATTTTCTTGCCGGTCCAGTGAGGGTACCTGACTTAACTAGCAATTTTGTGGTAGACGTGTCTTGTGCTAAATAGTCCTTTATATTCCAAGTTTACTTTTCCTTTTGTGACGCTATTTATTGTTTTATAATTTTCTTATAACGCAAGTACAACTAAATAGTCCCGAATGATAAACAATAAAACATGGTTTTAAAACAAACTGTGTACTTTTGAAACTCACTTTGTATCCTGCAATGAATTTGTACACAAAAGCACTGAATTGATGCTTCCGAGTTTTTGTGGACTGAAAAGCTTATCATCTAGTTACGTAGTGGATTCATGTGCTTACTGTTTATTTTGTGTTCCAGACAGTATAATCATCGAAATAAAGTCGAATTGAAGCTGGGATATCTTGAAATTCGATTTCATCAGGTACGTGGCTACTTTGCCTTTGATTTCCTAATATCAGAATTCACTTTTTCGAATTTTGTCATAAATTGTTGTGTTGAGGGCTCCCTTGTATCACAATATCGTTGAATATATGATTAGACATGATTATTAACAATTTAAGAGATAAAAGGTCCTCGACATTCTTGTCATTTCTATTTCATAGCAGTACTGAGGACTGCAGAGCTGCGGATATTTTTTTAGACTCTGGCTACGACTTCTTCAAGAGAGGGGAAGTGCTTTCTCTTCTGCTGCAAAGAAATCGTTGACCAATGAAAAGGGAGAAAAGGTCTTAATAGGAGGCTCGAAGATACTTGGAATCCAAGTGTCAAGATTGCTGGAGCACTGCATTTGAAATACCGAAGCTAAAATGCGCTTCTCAGAAACTGACATAAGGTCAGAGGAAGATGTAGGCGGGATGATTCAGTTAGGAGAAGGTTTCTGGTGTCAATAGAATCATCTACCGGATAAAATAGGAGGACACCTTAGATATAAAACGACAGTAATATCAGGACGCACTATGTGTAGTTCGACGAATGAAGTTTCTTTGCTCATAGCAGAGGAGAACCGGTTTGCCGATGACTAGTTTGAGTATGACTTCAATCTTCAAAAGATAATTAGCTCATAGGAGTATTAGGACCTCTCTAACGATCAAGTTATCTGTTGAATATAAATTGATAACAAATATATGCATATTTATTCAGATAATATTCTTCCACAACAAGCACAAAAGTTTATTTTCCAATGAAGTAGAATCTCAGAATTCTTTTCGCATCAGTTATATATACTGTGCACTATGTATGTTCATTGAAAATTTGGGTACCCTGCAATGTCCCGGTCCGTTTGCTTGGGTCAAGGTCGAAACGATTTTATCATAACTATATTTTATTACTTAAACATTATTATAAATAATGTATGTTTCCCTAAGCAACAATGAACCTCCCTAATTTAATAATTTGAGTTTAATTCCTTTTTAAATGATGATTGAATCGCTTTAAAAAAGATGGTGGGTGATCGAATAGGAAGTTCGGATAATCGCAAATCTGACCCTTCATACTTTGACATTTGAATCAGATAATCGAATCGGACTTTTGAGCCGGATAATCGGTAGTCAGACTCTTAATTCTTCGAATCACGCCCACCTCTGTCGAATACTATTGAGATGTTGATGCAATTAAAGCAGAATATACTGATGAGATGTAAGATAAAGCTAGATGCAAGTAGATAATAAACGTGCGCTGTTTCTGTCAGTCTAGAAGCCATGTCGTGTGATTGGTCTTCGAATTTGCTGCAATACCAAAGGTTTATAAGATAGAAGTATACACAGAACAAAACAATAAGCCTATGAATAACGGGCGTTTTTGCATCATTGCAAGTGACCTATGGATTCAGAAGGATATCATCGTGATCGAAGAGTAGTTAAACAATCGCAGGCGAATTCTCTTTTAAATTTTGGAGATGAATTTGCACTCTTCTATGCCATATACAGAGTGTTCAAAAAGAAACTGTGCACCTGATTATCGTAATTTATGACCAAGTTACTCAGTAAACAATGACTACATTCATGTCTAATGCATCGATCAGTTAATATTGCATTGTTTGATGTACGATTATCTGTGAATAGGCAACTGATGGCTTGAACGATGCTCGAGAATACAATGAGTCACTGTTTTCGCTGTTCAATTTCATTCATTCTTGACAAAATGGTCTTGACTGTGCAACAGAGAACATTCCTGGTTGAACACACGTTTCGCTGTAATGGGCAATACACAGATGAGGTTCGAAAACGATTCGAAGAGGCTTTTCCAAATGAAGATCCTCCACACAGAAATTCTGTCAGAAGCCTGATAGCCAAGTTCAGAGAGACAGGATCGGTTCACGACGCAGACCGATCAGGCAGACCATCAGTTTTGAACGCTGAAAAGATGGATGCGATTTCTGAGGCAATGACCAATAGCCCAAGCAAGTCCCTTCGGCGCTTGTCCCAAGAAGCGGACATCTCTCTTGGATCGGCTCATAACGCAGTGCGCAAGAACCTGAATCTCTATCCGTACAAGGTTACGTGCTATCATGAACTGAAAGAGACAGATTACGAGAAGCGTGTTCATTACTGCAGATGGTTTGGACATGTTCTTGATGACAATGATGTTTTGAACAGAACATTCTTTTCTGACGAAGTTTGGTTTCACTTGTCAGGTTATGTCAACAGTCAAAATTCACGTCACTGGTCGACTGTCAATCCCCATCAGTTCACTGAAAGCTCTCTCCATTCCGACAAAGTTGGTGTGTGGTGTGCAATGTCTCGTCGGAGAATTATTGGACCAATTTTTTTTTCATCACACCATTAATGCAGAAGGGTATTGGGACGAAGTGATACTCCCCTTCATGAACGAACTATCAAGACAAGAGCGACAGCACGGCTATTTTCAGCAAGATGGAGCACCGCCGCACACGGCGAGCGTAAACTTGTCACGCCTGAAAGAAGCCTTTCCTAGTCGACTCATCTCCACTGGAATCTGGCCACCAAGGTCCCCCGATCTGAGCCCCTTAGATTTCTACCTATGGGGAACCGTTAAAGAAAAAGTGTTCAAAAGGAAGCCACGCAACTTAGAAGAACTTCAACAGCACATCAGTGAAATCATTCAGGACATAACTCAGGAAGAATTGGCTTCAGTGTTCAACAACATGAAAAAACGGATTGAATTGTGTATTCGAGAAAACGGATGTCATTTTCAGCAATTTCTTTGACTGCTCTCACATCTTCTTGTTACTTGGTTATCATTAAAACACAAATTACTTGATTTGGAATCATTTGTTTTGATTTTATATTAAGATTAATAGGTGCACAGTCACTTTTTGAACACTCTGTACATGCAGAAAGTGTATCACTTAACTTGTTTTTTCAATTAGTTTTGCTAACTGCAATAGGTTGACAACACATTGTTCGGAGTTTGCGATCATCTGACAGTGCCAGAGTTCAGCAAGCTATGACAATTTCGCTTCACTCACCGTCGATGCGATGTAGACAATAGACAGCCTAGCAATAACATCGCTAACCCTATTGTCTGCAGCAGAACTGTCGGCCGGTATCTTATGACGAACATTTCACCAATATCGACCTTCAAGTGAGAAATGGTTGTTTCTGAAAAGATCGTTGAAACTGAATGCCTAAAGCAACATGAGTAGACCGTGAAGAAAATGGCTTTTAACTAGAATTAAGTCTTTCCTTAAATGCACTGACAAAGTCTGAAAGTGCTTTACAACTAACTGCAAGGACAGTGGTCGTCACAGACAGTGAATAGAGAGTGAAATGTACGATACAATTCGCACATCTATTATTATTTATCAATGTAAACGATAACTGCACAAGAAAAATCAATATCTACAATGTAGCTCACGACTGGTTACGAGCTACGAAAATATAGTAGGAAAGAAGTATTTGGATTATGTATACCGGCAATGTACGTATTTAGATGTGGTCTCCGTGGTACACTTGTTAAGTGCTTGGCCTAGTGATCCTTTCAGTCCAGAGGTCGAGCTACGATAGTGTCACTGGAAGTCGTCAGGAAAGGCATTTGGACTAAAAGATCACAACGCTCTAAATCATTGGTGGGCTACGCGTGGCCCGCCGAGACATATTGGGTGACCCCCACCGCTTCTCGTATCTAAAGTGGACCGCGCACATTATTTGAATAGATGATGTGAAAATGTCTCACTCCGACTTCGACCTTTGGGAGGTGCATCTAAGGGTGAGGGATCCATTTTAGAATTTGCAAAACCATTAATTGACAACTAAATGAGCAATATGATGGCACAAAAGGAAATTCACATTCTAATTATCCAACCATGCTCCTTTCGTAATGAATATCTTCTCGTATATGCGCAAAATTGTCATCACCTGCGCGAGTCTATGCTAGGTCACATAGTATTCGATTCCCTGCTGAGCATGTTTCTCTACGGAATAAACCACGCCTCAATGAACCTAGAAAGGTTATATCAATAAGACTTTCACTATGAATGAAGGAATCCAGCCGCAAGATTTTGACAGGCCAATATTTTTTTTTGAATATTCTTGCTGAATTTCATTTGTATACTACTACACTATTATATATTTCGCATACTCTTATTGGCATTAGCACACGACTACCATTTGTGGACCCTATGCATGGTTTTTGAAAGCCGTATGTGTTTGGGTGACATGTGCACGTATATGTACATGTAGCATGATCAATACTTCTAGCAAAATCAATTTTGTCATGTGCGGCTTTCAGGCGGATAGTTGCACTGCACTTACAGACCGTTGTTTTACTTGCGATGAAATAAGGTAAAATGACCAAAAAAGTCAAATTACCGTTTGATCACACGAAAGAAAGGCTTCCATGATTTGTTATAGGCCTAGTTTCTCTTCAATACTCACATGAGTGGTAGAGGGTAAATTGTCATTCCTTATTATTAAACAAATTAGTTGCGTACAATACTGCTGTTTACATTTACATGTAAAATTTTGTTATGTTGTACGACCACTATATATGCACGTACGGTACAGCAGCCCATATGTGCACATAAAAGCACGGAATAAAAGAATATTAGGTCTATACTGCTGCCTTTTAAAGTTGTTGGCCCGCGAGCCTTTTCGCGGGCCACTCCTTGTGGCCCGCTATTTCCACCTGGTTGCCCACCACTGCTCTAAATAAAAGTCAAGCTGTGCCATCACCGTTCAAGCCCATGAGAATAGGAAATGGTGACGTAAAACCATCATTTTATGCAAGCAACGTTCAGTAGTCCTGAAAAAGCATCATTTTAGCGTTCACTCGGCCAATTGCGACAGATTATGATAGAACTTCACTTGTAAATAAACATGCAAATATGCAAAAAGTCACGGATCTCATCTCCTTGTTGACCTATGGAATACGTCTCGTTTCGGGTCCTTTGACATCTTGAACGATCAGTATCCGGAAGACGCTCATCCAAAGCCGTGCCGCATAATGAATTGCTTGAAAAAGTGATGTAAACCAACTTCAAAAACAAGGCATGCAAATCCAGTGGGAGCCATGGTGAAATTTTCGTTCCCTGCAGAAACTTGTTCTGTCTGCCGGACCACTATTGTGCCAATTTAATACAAATAACAGTGTGAAGCTTAAACGTCACTAGTCTCCCATACTGGGTACTTGGACGGTTCTGACACAGTCAGACTTTTCTTGGGCGTTGTGGTTCTTTTAGTCCGGATGCCCCTCCTGCCGACTTCCACTGACACTTTCGGGACTCAACCTCAAAACCGAAGGATCGCTAGGCCAAGCACTTAACCGCTGTGCCATGGAGACCACACAAAAATTATCTATTTTATTCGTTTCGATTTCAGCAACTTTCACTTTCATGGGTGCCTATATTTGTGAATCAGGAATGTCTCTGAGGGAACGGATATATACACATTTGAGCGACATCAATCATGAAGATAAAATCAAAGTGGGATAGTTTCAATGTTTTCAACATAATCACAATGACTCTGAAGTAAAAGATCAATTTTGAAACAACTAAGCGGAGAAGAATAACAAGTGAATATCGGGGAATTAAAAGTCATCCAGTTAATAGACACATATTGGCCACATCAATTTGAAACATGTCTCACAATGATCTGCAATTTTGCATCCAAAAACTCGAACCAAACATTCATGTCTGCAAAGTTCTGCGTCTAACTGAGCCGCGTCTTTGTTCTGATTGCCTCTAAATTCTGTTCAAAATGCCTCTAAATGAAAGTCACATTGTCTCACGAAACTTGTCTCCTCACCACCTGTCAAGATAAAGTGTCAAATGAGTATTTCCTAATTTGAAATGTTGAAAACTGATACTGCAAAATGACCAATATTAGTCAATTGCTTAACAGTAATTCTAGATCAGGTGTCAAACACATTTAGCAGAAATCATTGCATCACTTGCGTTTAAATAAAGAAAATGTTAGAAAACACTCAAATCATGACAATGATGATAATAGGCGACATTGTTCACTTGCCACACATTCTTATCTCGCATATATACTTCCATCATTAGGTCCCAGCTTCATTCGTCATATCTGCCGCTGGAAAAATTAACTCTGAAAGTTGGAAGGGCTCATAACTGGTCCTTTTTGATGATTTTCTTTTCAAAAAATGACAAAGTTAATGAAAACGGAAGCGTTAAACTTCCGTGTTAAGGCTAGATGGTGACATACAATCGTGGGATTTTTGTGGTAGGTGCAGTGTGGAATCCATTTCCCAAAAACTTCTTTCATAGGTCTGCGTCGAATCTCAGTATACGAGGGACTATGAGTTACTTGAATTGTTTTGATGTCGATGTTCTACATGAAACTCAATACCGATTGTTTGTCAGTGTTAACCAGCAGGATCTGTCAGCAAAAAGAGCGTGGCTACCATTAATAGATAAGGAAATCCGCGGCTCAGTGATAGTCTAAATTTATCACGCGACTCAGCTGGACGCGGATCAGTTAGATGCGACTCAGTGAGATGTCAATTGCTATGTCACCTTGAAATCGACACCACAGTGAAATTTTCGCTGAGAAATTGCTATGCAATATGGATGAATCTACACTGCTGCTTAAAGTAAATTAGGAGAAATACATGTCTTGAAATATCACATGCTACAAATTTTTACATCTCAAGCAGTGCAAATTCATAGACTTTCATTTTGATTATCATTTGCACATCGGCATGAACTGGCAGATTGGTGCATTGATAATCTCTGGGGTGTCAGCAGTCACATTCTACACTTTCAAGTCCTCTATCCGTCCACAGGTGAAATACTTTTTCATCTGTGTTGATCTATGACTGAGAAATATGTAGCTCTATTATGCTATCTTCAGATACTCCTGATATCTGAGATTTTTGAAGTCTTTTCATTCTCATCATTGATGTGCAAAGCTATATACCTTGAAAAGCAACGAAAGCAGCAGGAATACTTCAAAGAAAATGTCCTTTGATATCAGATAAATTTGAATAGAGATAGAAGCAAGTATTTTGCCGTTATCATATTTTACTGCCAGGGCCTCGCTTGCTCTTTATGTGACATACTGCAAGAATGATCAATATAGTGCTTGGTGCAGTAGATAAATTTGAATTAAAAATTTGTAACTGAAAAATAGTAGGCCATATTATTTAACCACATTTTTCGTATTCAAACCGTAATATACAGTTGAAGTGTCCATAATTGGTTTCCGTTGATATTTTTCATTATTTACTGTTTTATGCTGTGTTCAGTTTACAGTAGTTATCTAGAACCAACGCTGGTGTCAGACTTAAGACAATTACGCTTCATCAGCGATGCCGTCCATCGTTTTCAATGCTGCTATTGTTGCAGTAAGCGTATCTAGGTAACCCTGAGCTATCTAAAGTAACGTAATTAAGTGAGTTATGTTACTTCAGCATTGTTATGCAATTTTTCCTGATTACTATTTTAGGGTTTGTTCAAACTACGTCATGATGTACGTTATCACGAAATGTCGATGTTTTAAACATAATCAGTGTCAAGGGATTTTGAAACATTCAGAAGATGGACATTAATGTTTGTTGACTTTTTATGAACATAGTTATCGGGAAAATTGAGATGATATTTCCAATCAAGCGAACAATTCGATCTTTATAATTCCCAATTTCTTTTACTATGATATTGAATTTAAGTTTGGAACTTAATTAATAGCTTTCATTCGCCGTATCATCACTAAGAAGTCAGGTAAAGATGAGAGAACAAATAGCGTCATGATGGAGCTTTTGTAAGACCGATACAAGTCAAAAATATTTTTCAAGAAATCGATAAAAGAGCAGAGCACCACTTGGAAGAGCATAAAGTAGAACATGAACAACTGCTGGAGGCATAATGTGATACCGCGATCAGTTGGGGACAAATCTTCATGAAGAAGTGTTCATTAGGTCCGCCTTCAATTAACGAAATCTGACTTTTCAAAATTAAGTTAATGAAAATGATTCATAAAAGCTGTCGAATCATGATTTTTAGAATGTCCCAATAGGTCAGTCGTCTTTTACGACACGCAGGTATGCGTCGTATTTACATACATATTACTATCACTGTACTGGCGCAAAAAACCGGCCAATTATTTTTTTGGGGCGGCCGGTTTCTAAATTAACTTTCTGAAGGCTTGTACTTGAAGGACTAAAAAATCGGCCAATTTTTTCTTCACTTCTCAGTTCTATTACAGTACTTAGATCAGCAGGTACTACATTATGAACAAGTGCCCTCCCTGTGAATAACCTGCAGCTTTTCTTTAGACCAAGGAGCTGCTATTGAGTGCGAATTTCAATGTGAAGCGTGTCAATTTCATAGAACATCATAATTGAAGTAAAACTGGTCATCAGGAAACGTTCCTCGGTCGCATATCGTCTCTAAATAGCTCCTACTTAGGATGACATTGAGTGAACATTTTGCTGACTGGGAAAAGGTACATTATAGATTCCATGGACACCTCGACCTGCGACGATGAGGGCACGGTAGAACGAAGCAACTACCGAGAGGTAATAAGGATGACACACGGACTGAGGCCCCAAAGGTGAATAAATAGCTGTTAGTGCCACGTTTTTCCATTCAATTTAAAGCTTGCTCCGTTTTATTTAAAGTCTGTCCCATTTAATTTAAAACATTCAGTTAGAAACGAGTTCCATTCTACAACAAAAAGAAAACGATCGACATCGAAACAATCAATGATATCACAATATTCATGGCACATGTTCAACATAGAATCTGATTAATGAAATCACACAGATCTTCCTAATAATTGGATCATAAAAAACAATCGACAATGAAACATTTTATCCAAAAAGTGTTCATGAACTCACCAATGGAAGACCTGACTAAACACATTGACAATCTTGACGGAGCGTTGACAACCACATCCAATGTGTTAGAGATCACAGTGCACTGGACAAATCAGCAATGCCTTTATCATTTCGTAAAGGCTTTTTCATCATGAAGTAGCGTCGTCTTTGCAATGCAATCGTCTCAATGAATTCTGTATCACAGTATATTCGACTATTCAACTCTTTTGCAGTATATTTTATATGTCATTTGTAAAACCTCATGCTTATTTTTCGAATAATTTTGCATAGTGTATAAGCAGTCCAGAATTTAGCAAGAAGTTTTGTTCGTTATATAATCACGCTAATGCACTGCTGGAACACAGAAGGAAGGCTCTTCCTTATTCACGTGTGCATGAAATATTTTGTCCTCTATACTTTTGGATTCAGGATATTGAGTAGGCCAATATCATAAGTTCAGATTAAAAAGTGCATCGCGTTTACTACATCTCCGAGAAGCAGTCACTTTTTCAACTGGAATCAGCTAGCTATTTTCCTCTGTCCTCCGAATTTTAAACATTTAGCTCGAGTTATTTTTGGACAACAAGTGTAAGTCACATGCTGATTGACTTCAATTAAATGGGTATCGCAGGTCACGCGGTGACTAAAACCATTGATGTCTGGTAGAAGTATTCCTTGAAATAGCTTAAAAAGTACATAACAAAGTTACGAATTCAGAATGCCAATATCTTATTTGAAAATTACAACCGGTACCTTGATGCCTCTGACATCTCTTCATAAAATATGCATATTTCATCAAAGATTATTATCTTCATACATTCACAATTTATATGGAATTTCTGCATTGATTCAAATGTTCAGAATGGGCGACACTTGGCAATCGTTTTCTGGGATTTCTTGTTGGACCCCCTTGTTGCTTCCATTGGAAGAATCCTTTCAAACCACTTTTTCATAATCTCCTTGCTCTTTAAATGATATTTATGTCCACTGTTGCAATCATGAGCGCAGTACTTACTTTACCACTCTCACATTTTGTCATATGATTTTGTAGCAAAGTAGCTGATAAATATGAATGTTGGACTTTGATGTACGCAAAAATTTTGAATTTTGCTTGACTGACAGTCCAGGTCATGCAGTGGTGTGGACAATAGAAATGACGTCATAGTGTTCAAATGCCAGAAGGACAGCCCTAGAAGAAATAGCAAAACATAGTCTTCACAGCAAGTAGTAAGACAGAAAGCAAATTATTTACAAGGAAAAAGTAATAAAGGAAAAATAATAAAGCGAGAAGAGTGCAAATAAAATCACCAAGGTAGTCTCAAAGAATACTTCAGTTCCTTCTGGACACACAGAGGAGGACGGAAATACGAAATGAACACAGACTCCAAAATAGGCAAAGTGACTGGAGACCTGGGCACACTCAAAATGGAAAAATAAGAGGAAAACACCCTGCCACTGAAACGATCGCAGTCCAACACATGACGGCTTATATATCTAGGAGTCCATGATGTATAAGTAGACAATGGAAATACCACATAAGATTTCTCGGAAAGTAATGTACATATCAGAGGCCGCTAGCGCGGCCTCTGATATGTACATTACTTAATTTGAAATCTCATATGGTATTCCCACATTGTGGTACATCTATAAGAAAAAGTTTCGCGAATCCGATTTATATTCAAAATAAAATCACACAATTAACAAGCGAATTTTCGTGCCTAGTCAGGTACACATCGTCAGGCCAAAGTTAAACAGCACTAAAAAAATTTCTTATATACCGTGGGTAACCAGATGTCACATCTGTTCAGCGCGTCACTGGCTCGTTGCTTCATTAAATGTCATCCGGCGCCAGTTCGTCTGCTGTGTTAGTACTCTTGCACTTCGCCAATGTATGACGTGGTCTTCTTCAATGGAATATTCCGCCAATGCCGATTTCTCTGGTTGTAGATGTCTGCATGCGGCTTGATGTTGTTGACGTCTGGTGCCAAGACTGTTCTTGGTCTGCACAACGTATACCTTGCCGCAATCTTTACATCCAATCTCGTATACCACTCCATAGTGGTCCACAGGATCTACACGATCTTCAGGGATCTTTTAATTTTGTGATTTTATTTTGAATATAAATCGGATTCGCGAAGCTCTTTTTTCTTATAAACGATGCCGAATCCCAACATGTTTCAAAATTGTGGCACATCTAGTGTTTCATCATAGTGTAGTCACTGTTTTTGAGTGTTGAAAAGCAGGAAATAGTATTTGTTTGACAAGTTCAATTTTTAAAATCAGCCAGCTAATAATGATTTATCTTTCCTAGGTACCCAGCCGACAGCCGGTTTCTAAATATATTATTTTCCTTCGAAACAGTTGCCGGTCGACCGCCCGTTCTTGTAGCCTTTACAGTAATTCTAAACAAGCTGAAACTTCACTAGAGTATCAGAAAGGGAAGAGTCTGATTTTTTCTGTACTTGTCATCTGCATGTAAGCCTTAGAACTTTTGTTCATAAATTTCAGGAACCATTTCCCCTTTATCCTGGCGAAGAACTTGATAGTTGTGAAAAGGTTCATCAAACTCGAAATTTCAAACCTGCATTGAAAAAATTGCCCATCATCGGCGCGAATCAGGCAATAAAGTTGAGAGCGCGTTATGACTTCACTGATAGTGATGGTCGACGTAGAATTGCTGACGAAGAATGGCACGAAGAAGGTCCGATGACGTACTTACCAGTCCCCGAAGTGGTAAGAAAGCTCTCTCACTTATAGTTTCTTATTACAAAATATTTTTCATTACAAAATTCGCCTTTTACAGGAAATCCTAGGAACTGTGTATCCTGAGATCATTCTGCCTCACAACGCTCTTCATTTGAAGGCAAAGAAGTCATTCGTGGACAAAGATGGGGTGTAAGTAGTTTGCGGAAATGTTACTCGTAGTATTGGTATTTGGATTATCTGGATGCTGAAATATTGTTGCGTGTTACAATACACTGGCGATTTGTAAATTTGAGATGATCAAAGAGAATCTGTTTATGACTGGTGTTATGTGATGTATTGTGCCAAATACATCAATAAATTTGAGAGATCCTGCAAATCTCAGATCAAACGGTTCATGAGTCCCGGATTCATAACTACCTTAATTCATAAATGCTCAATTGATAATGTTTCTCGACTCCATCGCATTTTGTCGATCCAAAAAAGGAATGTAAACTGAATAAAGCCAAAATCACAGGTTTGCTCTTGGCGATTTGCTATAAACAGAACGATTGACAAATCCACTGTCACGAGCTTTTACAATCAATCGGAACATAAATAGCCACAAGAATCTTGGGCCTCAAGGAAGCCGACAATTTCGGTCGGAGCAGCATGAAGAAAAATCGTCCAATCCAAAACCCTCCTGAGGTGTTTTGTGGAAATATGACAGAAAAAGGCGTGCTAAACTGATGAAGCAAAGTAAGCAACTCAAAAATATATCTCAAGCTTGTGATTATGCTGATATGAGGCGTGTTCAAATGAAACCTGTTCGCTATACCGTATTTGCAGAATAGTAAGCAGACAAAGTAAAAGCACAATCAATTAGTAACAACTATGTATTATTAACATAAAAAGAGAAGCAACAATCAAAAAAAGTCTCCGTTGACTTCCCGGCACTTGTCCCATTGCTTGAGTAGGCGTTGAATTCCGTCGGCAAAGAAGGACTTCGGCTGTCCTTTGAACCAATCCCTACCAGCTGTCTTCACTTCTTCGTCTGATCGGAATCGTTGTCCCTTCAGAAACTTCTTCAGGGGACTAAAAATGTGAAAATCACAAGGTGACAGGTCAGGACTGTATGCAGTGTGTTCCAAAACTTCCCAACGCTTCCTTGTCAATGCGTCAGATGTCGCCTTCGAAACGTGTGGTCTTGCGTTGTCGTCAGTGTTGCCACAAGGGCGTGAATTTCACGCATTGACTTAGGCGTGAAAAGCGTGATTTCAGTGGATCTGGCGTGAATTTTTTTATTGATAGAAAATATCTGTAAAAATCATTATGATGATAGATTAATATTATTGACATTAACAAAATATACAGTAATAAATAATATTTCTACTTTAGTGATTATTTCCTTCTAGTGACAAAAAGGAATACATCAGTACAAGGTGATATCGAGTCGTGTGACGTATTCTATCCACAAGTGATGTCTGCAGAATTTCTAGTCTGGAACTGATGACTTTTGAAGTCTTTATTTGTCGATGGACTGAATCCTAGTATCTATGTATTCCGACATTATACATTGAAAACTGAATTGTAAACATTGTGGATAATTACGACTTTTTCGTTCTTGTTAATTGTTATTTGTTACTATTGTTTGATACATCGCTTTGCATTGAGCAGAGGCAGCAAATATCCGTCTTTTTCTGTAAAGCATCATCTTGACTACGTTTTACCTTACGATGAGAAACCTTCCTAAATACACGGACTTTTGCTACCTCAAGTCAGCTTCAACAGAGTTCCTCGACTCATATCTTGGTAAGTAAGTTCATTTGTTAATGATTGCAGTGAATTACGTTTTGATACGTTTATCCTGCCTGCCATGTATATATTTTTACCTTGTATTGTTAAATGAACAGTGTTGATATTACAACAGGAATAGTGCAAATTATGTATGCTATTACTGTTAACAGCCGTAATAGCAGTTGTGTTCTCACACACCACTTCCCTGTTTAGGAGTCCCCATAGCCACCGAGAATTACCAGTGCCACCACAGCAGTGACAATATATTGAACAAGCTGCCGGATTATCAATTTAGTCTATTCTACTGGTACTTCGCGGTTTTATAAGATGACTTGCTCAATCAATATCTGGTGGTATAGCTTTTGTTGATAGCATGGGCGAGAGGGCTGATTCATTAATAGTAATGACATAAAAGGAGTCACTGTAATGAAAGAAAAATAACATACAATAACGGAAACAAGTGTAGTAGATAAACTCCCTACCGTTTCCCATATGACTGGGGTTATAAGAAGATATTATACACATCGGGACTTGTCAATCCAATGAGTATTGTACATGTGCATCGTACTATGAAAAACTCCTTTGTACTTTACTATTTTAGATGGCAAAGTCCCACCGACGAACATTTCAAACTTCCTGGTTGATGGATCCAGAGTTTAGCTCATGGGTTGAAAGAGGGACAGACTCTGAAAGAGCAAGTTGCAAGTTGTGCAAAAGAGATTTTATATAAGCGCAATGGGAAGACGTGCTCTCTCGAGTCATGCAGCAAGCAAACGGCATAGAGACTTGACAAATGATATAAATGAAAAAACACAGTCAAGGCTCCAATTAATCGCCCAGTCCTCAAGCAGTCATTCCAAGAATATAGGTAGTGTAGATGCTGAGGTTAGACTCCTTTTTTTCATCGTAAAACACAATATACCAATGAGTGTGCTAGACCACTCTGGTGTCATTCAGAAAATGTGTCCCGATTCCAAGATAGCCGCACAAATCGCGATGAAACGCACAAAAGGCGCGTACATACTAAACGATGGTTTAGGTCCAGTTTTGAAGGCAACACTACACGATCAAATAAAAGAAAAGCCATATTCTCTTCTGATAGATGAAAGCAACAAAATGGGACACAGAAAATTTTTGGAAATTGTGATATCTTTCTTGGACGATAGCGGGAAACTGACTCTAACCCATTTTGATCTGTGTGAGATTTCTGATGGGAAACCTGAAACAATCTTTAATTGTGTTATGAAGCGTTTGGAAATAGCCAATCTACCATTATGTAATCTGATCAGTTGTATGACAGATAGCCCAGCAGTAATGGTCGGACAGAAAAAAGGATTTTTGACCCTTCTGAAAAATGTAGTTCCTCACTTGGTTGATGTAGGACGGTGCTCTCTTCACCATATGGCGAATGCTGTAAAATACGCATGTGACACATTGGAAAGTTTAGTCGAAGATTTCGCAGATGATGTTTTTCATTACTTGCATTACACAAGCAGATGGACTTCTTATAGTGGAGTAGTTTCTCTGTTAGAACTTCCACAGCACAAGTTTTTACGTAGGGTAGAAACCAGATGGGTTCAGATTCTGGAGGTCAGCTCACGTCTTTTGGAGCAATTACCGGCATTACGAAAATACTTCCTGGGAACATTGCCGCGAGAACGAAAAGGAGACCTGAACAATGCATGTGTGATTAGAATCAGAACATCTTTGCAGAATCCCATGCTTGAAATTGATCTGAATTTTCTGAAATCCTCTCTGGTGACTGCGGGCAAGTTCGAAAAGCATTTCCAGAAAGACACGTGTGAGATTGCCAAGTAAGTTAGTTCTGTACAAGAGACTATGTTGCAAAGTCACCGGAATATTTCCATTTCAGTCTGTATAACAAGTTGAGAGAGTTGTACAAAGAAGTATTATCGCTCTTCGTGAAAGAAGAAGTGATGCTGAAATCATCAAAATGCAGTGAGATTCCAACAGGTAGATATTGTGTTTGCAACTGAACAATGCATAATTTTTTGTTGGTTAGCTAACATGTAGTTACCCGCACATAGCAATGTCGATATAACAATCAATGACAAAGTACACATATCTGTACATTTAATATTTGTTAATTCATCGTCAACACGACCAAATGTACATGCAAAAATTGCAGTCCATAGAACTCAGCCCGTGTAATAAATATCGAATTTAATTTGTAGATCGAAAAAATCAGTGTGAGGACAAAGGTCTGTTTGTTGGTTAAAGGACGAACGAACTCCTAAAGAATTTGTTGCTGAATGGCCAAAAGAAAAAAGTCGATATCTTTTACTGCCAAGTGCGACTTTTCTACGAGACATTTTCTGCGAAATTGAGGTCGTACTTGCCTTTGCATAACACCTTCATTCGAACAGTCCGAGTGCTAAATCCCCAAAATGAATTTTCTTTGGATACTTCAATAGTCCTTCTCACTAACCTGTGTAAATTGTTCCCAACTTTACTAACAAATGAAGACCGAGATGGGATCAATCTGGAATGGCGCACCTTCAGGTTACAGACGGTAAATACGATTGTACTCATTCCGATGTATACATCTATCCAATGTGCTTATTTACCGTCCATTTTTTCTTTGCAGACACTCCACGATGACGTCGATATGAATACTGTGGAATTTTGGAACAAGCACAAAGAACAACTCCCGGCCATTTGGAAACTTGCAGAAGTTGTACTTTGTGTGCCACATGGAAATTCTACAATGGAGCGAATTTTTAATACCCTTCAGGACAACCTCACCAAAAAACGAAATCGGTAAGTAAAAATTACTGACAAGCAGATAAAGTTTTAGAACCTTGCTTTCTGCAATCACATCTAGTAACCTCAAGATGATGTACGATTGTAAGAAAACCTATGATATAGCTATGAAAACCTAATGCATGTCAATAGTAAACCATAGTAAAACCATGTAATTTACTGAACTCAAATGTCGTTTACTGAAAGGAAGCGTCGCGTAAATCAATTAAGCATGAGTATCCTTCTCTCGATGTTTTTTACGAAATGAACTTAATAGAGCAAATATATTACGAGTTTTTTTAGCAATAACAACTGAATTTGTAAAGAAAGATTTAGATAACATTTTGGTTGGTTGACGATGATTTAAGATATGAATAATCTTCCAACGCACGAGTATAGGAAGAGATCTATTTCGGCGGACCAGCATTTTCATTTAATTTACATCAACTGCCAACTGCTTTGAAAGATTATTCGTTTATTTTACATCATTATTCACCAACCAAAAACATATAACGGGTACATAATGAAATTATCATTTAATACGTAGAATACATGATGATATGCTTTTTCAGACTTGAAGAATTGACCATTGACATTTTACTTCATGTGAAGTCAATGTTGTCGCGTATGGGAGTGACTTGCGAATCCATTGAGGTATCATCTGAGATGCGATCTGCTGCTCAAGCTGCACGTCATGCATACGGCGTTAGACTAAAGATTCAGAGGCAAATGGAAGAAGAACAGGCGAGGACTCGAGAGCTGGAAGATATACAGAAACGTTTGAAGGAGGAGGAAGAGAGGAGAAGACATAATGAGGCCGTTTCTAAAGTCGAGTCAGACTTGGCTGAGAAGAGGAAATCGTTAGAAAAACAAGAAAGGGAGCTGAAGAACACATTGGTCGAATATCAAAAGGCGATGGAAAAGTTAAGTGAGAACAGGAAAGCGATTGAGGTAGAGGAAATTGACCTGAAGAAGAAAAAAGAAAGCTTGATGAGAAGATCCATCATATGTACGTTGCCTAGAATTCCGCGTATTGAAACTGATGTAGGCTTCTTGGATTGTCATATTATATTACGTGTGATTATAACTCTCGATTTTGTTTCTTTCCAGAATCAAACAGAAGACGAATGACAATTGACAAATGACTTAAGCTGTATTAGTGCATGGAAATACACGTGCATATTTCGATAATTAAATGTTCCTGTTACCGTTCTGCATTACAGTGTAACATGTGGATTGATAAATATATTTTTCTGAGGTCTAGTCTTGGGGGTGTGAAGATCATAAAATTCAATCGAATAGTACTTAATTTATGTTCTTGAAGTCCGACATCTCGAATCCCGCAGACGCGGACGTGACCGACTTCCTCCTGTGAAAATTGCAGTAATAACTGTCATACTTGGCGAAATGATAATCTTGGGTATCTTTTGTTGAATGAAGCTAATTTTATGCCTACAGTAAGAGCATGGTTATACATACAAGTACAAATCGAAAAATTAGGTACCCACTGAACAGTTTACCACTTCATATTCTTTCAATTTAGGGTATATTGTCAAAAAAAGAATGTTTGAAATGGGCGTGAATTTTAGGGCTTGGCGTGATTTTGACGATCTGGTACTTGTGACAACACTGGTTTTCGTGAAGAAGAATGACACCTGAAGACAACATAACGGGTCGCTTGCTCTTTATCGCTTGGTGAAGCTTGTCCAAAGTCTGGATACACCGCTGCGAATTGATTGTTTCGTTGGGTTCAAGAAACTCGAGGAGCAGTGGGCCCTGAATATCGAAGAACACCGTGAGCATCACCTTTGTTGTGTTCGTACCCGGTTCAGAACGTCGAGCCTCTATTTCAGAATTGTCTTTAATCAGAGTCAGGATTATCTGACAGCTAATTATGCATCACCAGCACAAACATAAGTAACAATATTGAGGCGTTCAATATTCAAATATGAACCCCTAACGACTCATTAGATATCAATGTAGCATGTATATGCACATTGATATCTGTACAACATTGATATATTATTAGCATCATAGTTGTACGCAATAATATGATACCAATACAACAACACCCCCCTTTTTCTTGAAAGTGTGCAATATTTTTAGCAGTCAATCTTGATTTATCTTCTGTAATCAACACTTTTGTAGAACTTTGTTGGACATCTATTTGACCGAAGGTTTCGCCCAAAATTCGTCTTTTGCGCATCATCTTCTGACTGTCTGACTACCGAATCAATATCATAAGGATCCAAATATCGTTTCAACCTTCTCGCATTCCATACTGTGTTGTTACTTAATTTGTAAGTGTAATTCCCGAGTACCTCAATGACTTTCATTGGTTTTGAGAATGGAGATTCGCCCTTCATTACACGCGGTTTTCGATACATAACTCTATCACCAATGTGAAACGGTCCTCTGCACATCAAATGTCTGTTTCTCTGACTAGAAGCTGGTCTGCCTGGTTCTTTGATTTCTGTCCCCGGTTCTTTTGATTGATCTTTAGATCGATGAATTACAACTTGGAAGGGGAGCCGCATTTTATGACCAAGAAATAATTCAGCTGGACTCTTTGAATTTGCTGTAGGTGCAGTTGCTCTGTAGTGAGAAAGAATATCATTTAGTCCCTTTGTCCACATGACATTTGTTCCTGAGTAACACTGCAGTCCATTTTTCAAAAATCTATTGAAACGTTCTACTTTTCCATTCGATTGTGGATTGTACACTGGAGTTCGCAAATGTTTTATGTCACGTCCATGGAGAAAGTCTGAAAATTCAACGCTTGTGAACTGTGGACCATTGTCAGTGAGAATCTGCTTTGGATTTCCATATCGTGAAAAAGTCTCTTCGAGCCATTCAACAACATTTTTACTTTTGATGTCATGAGTTGACTTGACTTCGGGAAATCCAGATAAATGGTCCATCAAGACCATCAAAAATCTTTGATTGTGTGGGGCAGTGTGGTATGGTCCAGATATGTCAATCGAATACAATTCTCCAGGCTCTGTAACCTCTGGTAATGAAGTTTGAAATCTTGGAAGGTTTGCTGTGGATTTATCACTTTGCTGACAGGATGAACAACGTTTGCAGAATTCTTCTGTTTCAATATCCATTCGGGGCCACCAGTATGATTCTCTGAGTTTTCTTTTCATTTTGACTATTCCAGGGTGTCCTATGTGAGCTAAGCGAAGTATCTCTGAGCGTAGGGATTGAGGCACCACAATTCTGTCATCCTGACGTGATGAAAATCCATCATCAAATTCCAGTTCATCCCTAACATGCCAAAAAGATAGCAATTCTTTATCCACTTTTTGCTTGGACGGCCATTGCGAGCGCACATATTGCGATACTTTTTTGAGTTTCTGGTCGGAAGCAGTTTCATCTCGAATTTTTTGTAAAGATATTCCCCACATGCGCAATATTTTGACACAATTGGCTTCAGTTTGATTACCAGCTTGAATACTATGAATACTTCTTTGGTTTGGTAGTCGTGAAAGTGCATCTACAACTTGATTGTTTTTTCCATTTTGATACTTCACATCGAAGTCAAAAATTGACAATCTTTCATACCATCGCAAAAATTTGCTGGATTGTCTTTGCTTTCCAGGTCTATCAAGTAGAATCGTCAATGCCTGATGATCGGTTCGCAAAGTAAACCTCTTGCCATACAAGAATTTTTCCCAAAGTTCGACGAAGTACACACATGCTAAAGCCTCGCGCTCCGAAACAGAGTAATTTCTTTCTGTTGGTGACAGCGTATGAGATCCAAAGGCGATTGGCACTTCTGTTCCACTTTGTATCTGTGAAAGCAATCCGCCGATCCCCACATCACTTGCATCTGTTGTGACTATAGTCTCTGCTGCAGGATCAAAGATGAATATCTTCAGTCTTTCACTGAGCATGTCTTTCAACCGATTGAACGAGACATCGCATGAATGTGTCCAATTGAAAATAGCATTTTTTCGTGCAAATGCTCTCAAGGGTTCTGCTATGTCAGATAAATTGGGAAGAAATTCATGATAGTAGTTGATCATGCCAAGGAATTTTTGAACGTCATGTGCGGATTTCGGTGTTTGTACGTTGCGTATTGCATCAAGATTTTTGGGATCAGGCTGGATGCTGGCATCAGCACTCACAATATGTCCTAGATAATTGACTTTTTCGCGGGCATATTCACATTTATCTACATTCAACCGAAAATTCTTTGAATTGAAGGCATTCAGAACTCGCAAGAGATTTTCGTCATGTTCACTTCGTGTTTTCCCAAACACAAGTATGTCGTCAATGTATGGAACCACTCCGGGCAGTCCATCAAGAGTTCTGTTTATGCATGATTGAAAGACAGCACTGCTATCTTTAAGTCCCATGGGCATTCTTTTGTATTGCATCAGTCCAAGTGGAGTAACTGTTGTGGTCAAATGTCGACAGTCTTCCGACAACTTGATGTGAAAAAATCCCTTTCTGATGTCCAATTTTGTAAAGCATTTGGCTTCCTTCAGTTCTATAAAGATGTCATTGATTCCTGGAGTTGGATATGTGAATGGAATAACTGATTTGTTCAGTGGACGTAAGTCTGTTGTTATTCGAACTTGCGGAGAAATACCTGATGTCTGCTGAGTCTTAGGAACAACAACCATTCCATGACTCCATGATGATCTCTCAACAGGTTACCAAATATCAGAATCGATCATATTTTGTACTTCTCTTTCAGCATATTCTCGTAAAGCGATTGGGATTGACCTCAATTTTGACTGTTTTGGTATTATGTCGTCAAGTAGGACGATATTGTGTTCATAATCAGGATATTCTCCAGGTTCAGCTTGACACAAATCTGGAAATGAGCGCAGTATATCATTGAATGATTCTTGTTTTATGGTTTTAACAGTATTGGTTCCGCAATCTACAAGCATTCCCAATGTGTTGGTCACGTTCTTTCCGATAACAGGACAATACTGATTTGGTACCACATAAATTTCAGTGCAACATTCTCGATCCTGATAACGTACCGTAGTTTCGAAATATCCCTTCACTCCTTGTATGAGACTCTCACCATAACCAAACATGGGCTCTTTCGGTCGATTCAATTTCACAGAAGGAAGTTTTCGAAGAAACTCTCTTTCTCTCATTGTCGTAACATCAGATTCAGTGTCAATTTCGCCATATAATGTTGTAGATACATCATTGTCCATTATTATGGAAATCTCGCACATCGTAGGCTTCTGTTTTGATGATATGGAATTCAACCTCAACATGTTTTGAGTAAAGCTCATTTGTTTCTTTCTGCAATACCGTTCATAGTGTCCTCTTATGTCACAAAAGTTGCATATTATCTTTCTTGCAGGGCAAGAGACATCGCGATCGACATGACCAAATCGACCGCAGTTTCCGCAATTTTGTTTTACATTTGTCTCCTGATTTTCATTTGTAGCTCTGAGCGATTTATCATGCCTCCAATTCTTTATATTTTGTGTATAGCTTGGCTGTTTATCGATACTTATTCTTTGATTGATTTTTGACACCTGATTGTTTCGAATGGCATTTGCCGTAATTCTTGCTGATTCTTCATTTTTCATCAGTTGTATGGTATATTCAAGATCAAAGTCTGGACGTAGTAATAGTTTTTCTTGTGTTTCTTTGCATTCACATCCTAAGACAAGCTGTATTGCTAATTCGCGATTCAAGAAGTCCGTATCCGAAAAGTTACAATCTACAGCAATATCCCGCAATGCACTCAAAAATTCATTTGTGGTTTCGTTTGATCCTTGAAGTCTGTTTCTGAACTCAAATATTGCTCTACAGCGATTAACAGGGGTTACAAATGTGTCCTTTACAGCCTGCACAAATTTTTTATATGAGATGTCAGCATGATTCGTTGCATATGGGTGAGAAGAAAATCTAGTCATACCCACAGATCCAAGACTAAACAATAATTTGATCTTCTTGCAAGATTCATCCAGTTGAGATTCCTTTGCAAGTTTCAAATTTGCTGCACCAATGTATTGTTCAAAGTAACTTAACCACACCGGAAAAGGCATCGGTGGTTCACCATCATGATCCAAATATGGTCTGAGAAGACCGAGTCCAATGGATTTGACTGCATCTTCAAACTTGGTTTCCGCCATCCTCGTCGCCAATTGTTGTGTTCGTACCCGGTTCAGAACATCGAGCCTCTATTTCAGAATTGTCTTTAATCAGAGTCAGGATTATCTGACAGCTAATTATGCATCACCAGCACAAACATAAGTAACAATATTGAGGCGTTCAATATTCAAATATGAACCCTTAACGACTCATTAGATATCAATGTAGCATGTATATGCACATTGATATCTGTACAACATTGATATATTATTAGCATCATAGTTGTACGCAATAATATGATACCAATACAACAACCTTCCCTGCAGATTGTTGCACTCGGAACTTCTTCGGCTTGGGTGAACTTGGATGCTTCCACTGCATACTGCTCTGCTTCCCTTCCGGCTCGAAATGATGGCACCACGTCTCGTCTCCAGCCACAATGCGACGCAAGTACTGCTCATTCTCGGTATTGAAGCGAGTCAGGTGTTCCTAACTGAGTGTTCTCCGTCTTTCCTTGTGGTCTTCAGTAAGCATTCGAGGCACCCATTGAGAGCAAACTTTGTGATACTGCAACTTTTCCTTCACGATGGTATGCATTGAGCCAATTGAGACATTGAAGTCGTCTGCCAGATCTCGAATGCTTCGTCGACGATCGGCTCTGACTGCGGTATCGATGGTCTCAGTCAGACTTTCAGTCACCACTTTGTGCGCCTGTCCAGGACGTGGCAAATCAGATGTTTCAGTTCGCCCCTCTCGAAACTTCCTTGACCACTCTGTCACTGTGGTCTTTGAAAAAGCTCGATCTCTGTATACTGATGCCATTCTGCGATGGATCTCTGCTGGCATGCATCCTTCTGCGGTCAGGAATTGAATAACCGCTCTCTGGTCTTCTTTGGACGGACTTTTTACTCGTCATTAACCGTGAACAACAGATACCCTTGATGAACAAACACATTGTCACGCTGTTATAAAGCACTGAATAGTACTCCACAGGTCTGCTTTGATTAATTGGTCATGCATGAACCCGCTAAGATAAGTCGAACGGGTTTCATTTGAACACGCCTCGTAGATAGTCAGACGAGTGAAGACTACTTGAGGTCTTGTTCATGATATATGGTTATGCAACATGAACATCATCCTTGAAGACAAGTTATCGAGAGAAAAAACTTGTGCTTTTTGACGATTATTTTATGTTCTAAACAATTGGACACGGGGAAGTCAAAAATCATTTTTTTTTGAAGTATTTATGCTGTGACTGCATGCTTGCGACACAAATTTTGTGAATTAATAACAAAGTTTCAGCCGTATATAGCTCCACAGAAATAAATATTTTGCTTATCTGCTTCGCGCAGATGAATCTAATCCTGTGGTAGCCCCACACGTCGTATTTCTTGCTCACAGCTGCCTTCATTTCCAGGTCGCGATGTACAGGAGAAGAGTGGCTACGGAGAGAAGTAGGTGCATACGTGCCATCAGCCGATGAAGAAGTATGTGGACATGTCAGTGCTATTGTCCTTAATGACAAAATAGCTGCCCATTTGAGAGCTCAGTATCGAGTGACAGATTTCCTTGGAAAACTGCGACAGTCCGGCGAAGAATGGTTGGTAACGAATGCAGACTGTGAATCCTTCGTACCTGATGTCGGCATTGTAAGTTTAATGCAAGTTCCATCACTTTTGAGGCGTTTACTTGCTGGATTTGATAGACATTGCGTGAACAAAGGCAGCGCATTTTAGTTGGAGCTGAAGGAAACTGCGGATTTCGATGTCCCGGAATATCGTTTCTTGGGATCCCGGGAAAATTGCACATCTGCTAGTTTTTGTTAATGCAAATGATGATCTGATAAACATAAAATTAATGCTCTTATATAGCTGCTAGATGATATATGACGATTATCCGCGTAGCTTGCACTTATCATATGAGCCTATAATGATCGCATGAAGAAAGCAACTCTGGCCACAAAGTTTTGCAGAACCTTCATCATCCACGATATGGGCAATTCCATTGCACCTCAAGTTTCTTCGTTTGGAAGAAAAATGCGTCTCTGACGAGACAGAATCACGGATGAGACACGGTGCAATATTGATGCAATTCACTCATATATGTAGATCCTAAAAAATTAATTAAATTTTCAAAATTGAATTGTGTAAAATTTTCTTATTTTAAACTGATGCAAAGTATCGTATTTTAGGGTCATGGTGAAAGAACAAATCCTTAAATGTAACACTACATAATTTCCGTGCACCAGTCCGTCCAAGTGAGACCAACGTACAGTTCACAAGTTAAGTAGTGTTTCAATGTCTAAAATGGGTCATAGGGAGGCCATCACTAGAACCTCACTCACATGTTGATCATTAGCTTTTCGACACCCCCTTATGTCTGTGATGGGTGGGGTAGAAATCGCAATGATTCCAATTGTACTGTGCTTAGCATTGAACCAATTGTTTAATTCAATTACGTTGGGCTATACTTGGGTGTACTACTCAAACTTTGCCGACCGACCTTTGACAGCGTCAAGACCGATCACCACCTTAAATTCGTCTTCATTCATTTGTATTTCAGGAAGTTGTTAAGATCGTAAAGAAAACAGTTTTGGATGCGAATAGCTATTGTGTCATCAGAAATCCAGTTGATTCCGCCGGTAGAATTCAGTTCGGAAAACGTGTGCTTAGGAAAGGGCTTGACAGTTTCTTCCTTCAACCATGTGAGTGTAAAGTGCATTCACCTTGTGAGTGATCTTTTCCTGTAATTAAGCATTTTCAGGTGAAGTAATCGAAAACCGTGTGCAGCAGCATTATCTACTCGGCGAAAATGAAGCTTTAAAAGTAGTGGCTAACTTAGAATTCATGGATAGTTTGCCAGAAGGTAACTTAACAGAGTATCATCGTTTTCTATAATCGTTCTATTCCTAATTGTGTCATGTTTCAATTAATGAGATGATGTATTTTCTCATTCCATTTTTGATGAAAACAGTACGCGGTGTCCGTGGCACTTGAGTTTGTGAACTTTTGGTTGCGTGGTCGAACCCCAATTTTTCAGATAATCCATTCCTTACTTTTTCACTATATAAGACGAAGCAGCCTGAGGATATAAAGGAAACGTCGTTACTTTATACTATCACCGTCAATATTTCCTATATAATATTTATAGGATGTATAATAATGTACAGTCGAACCTGTCTTATTGCCAATTCAAGGGAACGGCATTAAAAATTTGCATTAACACAGGTTTTGCAATTATAGAGGTTACAGACACAAACACCTACCGTATTTCTTCGAATAAACGCCGCGGCGTTTATTCGAAACAACCCTGATTTTGCTGCGGCGTCTATTCGAAACATGCTAAAAATCTACCAAACCTTTTTATTTTTTTATATTTAAGAACATTTAATAACCGGAGTATATTGTGATTATGCAATGATACATAATCCAGGAAGATGTGCGTCGTCTTCGAAAGCACAAAATTGTCTAAATATGCACGAAAATTTATTGTGCGTAGAATTCTGATAATACGGTATATTATCCGTGTGCCTGGATTCATAGAAATGGATCTCAGGTCGCACGGTAACCTACGCGCGCGATGCTAACAATCCATCTCTATGCCTAGATTACTCGAGATCTTGAGACTCTTCATTTTGTAGTTTCCTATTGGTATTTCGTACATTCAACTAGAGACAGATGCGGTATACAATTAAAGAATTTGTTCTCGATATTTTCGAAAGGAGTGGCTTTTCTTGGAAACCATCTAACTGCGTAGGATGACATAGCACAAAGTTCTGATTGGTTAAATTTCTAGCTAACTGCGTTTCAGGATAGTACACACAGGTGATTTAGAGAAAAAGTTAGTATTACGTTCTACGTGAGATCTTCTTCTCGTCTCTTATCATATCAGTCTTAGTCATGCCAAAAAGGTCATATTCGATTGCTTTCAAGAAAAAAGCGGTTGAAAGAAGTCTGCAAATTGGTACGCGGCCTGCAGCTCGGGAGTTCCGTGTGAAAGACACAAAACGTAAAATTTGATGAGATTTCTGCAACGACAAGTTTTAATCGCCGGCGAGTACATGGTGGTGGCAGGAAAACGCTCCTACCAGAAATTGAACAACTGCTGTCTACTTGGATTATTACCGAACGAGAAAGTTATCATCGTGTGACCCGAAAGAAAATTGCTAGAAAGGCGTCAGAGTTGGCTAACAATCCTGAATTCAAGGCCTCGAGAGGATGGGTAGACAAGTTTCTCAAACGAAATGATTTTACCGTGCGCGTCAAAACTACTTCAGGACAAAGGCTTCCTAAAGAACTGTGTACCAAAGTTTCTAGCTTCGTTGAATTTTGTTTGAAAATGCGAACGAGATACAATTTCGAGCTTTCTAACATCGGAAATATGGATGAAACATCAGTTTGGGCTGACATGACAGGCAATCGTACTGTTGATTCCAAAGGCGTCAAAACAGTACCCGTGTTAACAACAGGTCATGAGAAGACCCGAGTAACGGTGTGTTTGGCTGCAATGGCAGACGGAAGAAAATTACCACCGATGGTACTATTTAAAGGTAAGGCCACTAAGACCAACTTATAAATTTAAATCAAGTTTGTATCTCCTCTCCCATTCATTTTTTCAGGAAAGCGACTTCCCCAGGAGCTGAAACACGTCAGTGGCGTTGTTGTATCAATGAGCGAAAATGGTTGGATGGATTCGGAATCGACAACAGAGTGGATCAGAAAGTGTTGGGGGACGTTCGCTTTCTCCCGAAGGATGCTGGTGTGGGATTCCTTCCGAGGACACTTGACTGATGATGTCAAGAAAACGCTGAAGACAACGAACACTGTGAACTGCGTCATCCCAGGAGGTTGTACGATGCTTGTTCAACCTGCCGATGTCAGCTGGAATAAGCCATTCAAGGCCTTATACACCGAATTGTATGAAGCTTGGTTGGCGGACCCAACACGTGGTTCAGACGTCACAGCCGCCGGAAACCCACGGGCCCCGAGTCGCATTAAGATGGTTGAATGGATCAAGGAGGCATGGGCCCAGATTCCACTGGATGTAGTTACGACGTCCTTCAATGCTTGTGGCATAACGAGTAATGACCCGGACGTAATTCACTGTACGAAGTCAGGAGGTGTTGCGGAGGCATCCCGGGAATATATCCAGAATTTAGATGCCAACGATGTGGACTTGGATTTGACTTGTCAATTTATCAGCGACGACGATTCATCACGTGAATCTGGCTCCTCTAGTGAATCCGATTCGTCCATCGACATTGGCTTTCATAAATAACTTTCGTTTTTTTAAGACACATAAGTAATTCAAGGTGTAATTGAAGTTTGTTATGAATAAAGGAAATTTTTGTTAATAATGTGAATATTGAAAAAAACCGTACAAGCTGGGTTAATCTAGACCTCAATGTTCTTGCAGAACGATAGACCCTAAATTTATACTTACGCGTGTCTAGCATTGAGTACGATGATGAGGCTTCAAGTAAAAGACAAAAGCATAAATTAGGTGCGGCGTCTATTCGAGGGCGGCGTTTATTCGAAACAACCCTGATTTTGCTGCGGCGTTTATTCGAGGGCGGCGTTTATTCGAAGAAATACGATATTTACTACGATTTTTTTAATTATTACATCCATGCGTTCTATCAAGGAAAAACTTTCATGAACAATTACTTAGAAAAGAAATTAATAATTTTGGCCTGCAAAAATCTGCGACCTAAGTCACGTATGAAAGCTGCTTCAAGTTCAAAATTGGATTGTAGTATATATGCAAGCCTACTTGTAGTACATGCATATGATGATAATTGATAGAACTGTGCATAGAACTCATGTATGCCTACAATTGAGGTTTTCATGTACAAAGCACTGTCGGTACACTATGCACAGTACCAGTGTGGAATACTCTTGGTCTTATTTATCCTGGGTGAAATCATAATCTTTGCAATGACGTCATTAATAAAGTTGTCAAGTTTTAAAGTTTACAAGTACATGTAGAAAAACGTAGTCAGGCACAGAAGTACTATGACATAGGATACTTTCAATATGCGTGCTGATAAGAATACCTATCTCAAACAGCTTCATATCGAGCTGTAATGAATTACCCAAGTCAATTACGTGCGATCGACTGCCGATGTAGATGACTTCCACGAAACATGTAACATTATACAAAGTGAGGAGAAAGCACGTTTATGCGACGTATAAGATCTAGACGTTTATGTGTAGGCTGCTTATAATTAGGCTTCGTAAATATAGCCTGTGTGCAAAAAAAAGGCCTACATGATCTATGGATTTCATTTCCTACATTATCTGACAAGATTCGATTGTTATTTTATCTCAACGCTTTTCGCAGATTGAATGTTTTGGCAATATGAAAGGTAAAGTCTTTGAAGGGACCGTGCAAATTCATTGAAATAAGACAGGTTTTGCTTTAAGAGAAGTTGCAGTAACAGAGGCTGCATGGCAATGGTAAAGATAGGAAAAAATTTGGGACCGAGACATTTTGTTGCAATAAGACAGGTTCGACTGTATATGCATAATGCAAAGGATCTATAGCAAAACTGTTGGATGATCTATATGCGAGACACATGAATTGCGCGTTTATTGTATCTACTGCATAAATTCTGCATGCTTGCGCAAAAGGTAGAAGAGTATGGTCTGAGAACTCTGTTTGAATGCATTCTTTGTAAGGCTGAAATTGTTTTGTTATTTAATTTTTCATTGATCAATTAGCATTCAATTGTTCAACATAGAGCAAGCAGAAGTTTTGGAAGGAAAGGCCATCATTGAGACGCATTAGGACAGTCGATGACTCCATTTGGATTTCAGAGAGTATTATCTGTACAGAATCATAGTGATGTGTTTAACGTGCTGAGCTGAATGTGAGAAGTTGTCAAACAGCGAACATGTCTATTTAATATGATCAGCGATTAATAAGGTTGCTAGAAAGAAGCCGCTTAGTGTGTCAATTCAATAGATGTTTTAAGACTGGTGAAGACGAAGAATCTTGCAAATTACACGAAATCGTATAATATACATGAAAACAAACGACTGTGATATTCTAGATAGAGATGTTTGCATTAGACTGTAGACGTTCATTCTGCTTTAAGCAAACTTGTGTAGTCATCTGATGTTACTTAAGAAGCGTTATGCAATCTCGTGCAATCGCATCAGTTCTTGCAATTAGGATGGAATTCGTCTGTTCTTGACACACTTCAGAGCGAAAGATTCTACTATTTACCGTCAGCACTTGAAAAATATCGTCTAGGTCCCGCAACTTTCCGGTACTTCTATTCTTCTACTTCTACTTCCACATTATTGTTGTTGACATCCGCGAGTGTTGCATCGTCAACGATCTTCTCTTGCTCCTAAGTGCAGTTTCAATACCATCACAAAAGCGTGCAGTGTGTAAAATTTCTCGGGTTTGTAGAAATTTCACAGCACTTGCTTTGTCGTTTACTGTTGACAACAATCCCACGAAGTTCATGATTATAGCTGTATCTTGTATTCTAACTTGGTAACTTTGCAAGGGACCAATCCTTCATCTCAGGGTAAAGTAAGATTTCCAGGCTTGCCGTGGGAATTGATTTTGAATTCCCATTCCCACGGGATTTTTCAGTATTTCCCATCAGAATTCCCATGGCTCATTACTCTTTCTATATACGGTTTATGGTTCTCTTCTTTCGGACTACAAGTCGATTAACGGATTTTCGTAATTGAACTGATGAGATTAAGCGCTATTAGTTGACCTATCTTTTGGATGAAAAAGTATTGGCATATCAATCTATCTTATTTTGTAATTTCCAAAAATTGCAAGTTTTTACTAATTATCAAAAATATCTATCATTTTGTTTCAGGGATTAGTCAATCAATAAAGACGACTTCATCGAAATAGTCTTCGATTGCATATAGGCCTATACATACACATATTCGCATGTCTATTCACTCTGATTCACTTCATGTGGTGCCGTACTTGTGATGAACATGGCAAACTTCTAGCTCATCGCAATATCATATTTAAGTTTACAATACAAGTACAGTTCCTGTATACAAGCAATGAAGTCAATACTTCGCCTACGCATATTTCTATGACTTATCAACAGAAAACAACTACTGATTTATGAATATGTGATAATACGCTCTCTCGCATCCCATGTATTTAGGTACGGCGTAATTCCAATTCTATCTAACTTTGATGATAAACCCACAAATGCAAAAAGACAAATTTATATTCGAGAAACAAACGTTCATTGAAAATTTGTCCAAGGATTGACAAACGCTGCTGCTAAAAAGGCATCAAACATTAAAAAATATCAATGGATTGATGAAAGCTACATATTATAAAAACTCTCCAATGTAGGCCCTATTATGTATAAAGGCCTACGAATGACAGTACTACAATCTAGGAATAGCAGATCTTCAATAAATTATCAATGGACTAACAGCCGTTACTTTGAGACCCGCGTGATGCCGAATGAAGCCCATCGATGGATCAACAAGCGTCACTTTGAAAACCATCAAGGCAAAAGCAAATACTCAAGAAAATATCAATGGATTAACAAACAAAATGCGGGTATAAAAAGAATCATGAGAATAGCAGATACTGAAGTAAAATATCAATGGATTAACAAACGCAAAACGCTACCATGCGGCAATGAAGGCTATCAAGAGAATAGCTGATGCTCTAGAAAAATATCAATGGATTAACAAACGTTTCTACGGGTATGAAAATCTAGTGAATAGCTGATGCACTAGAAAAATGTCAATGGATTAACAAACGTTGTTATGAAATATATCAAATGAATAACAAATGTTCATGCAAACCTAGGAACTGAATTATAATACAGTCTCTAACTTACAAGCATATTTTGTGTAAATCATAGCGCTGAGCTTGTCAGCCTTGAGCCTTTTTCGAAGCTTTGATAAGAGAATCCCCGCCTCGCTGAATAGTCTTTCTACAGAAGCCGATGACACTGGGGTGGAAAAAAGAATTTTTGCACACTTTGACAAAAGTCTCATTTGTGGTCCTTTCTCTTTCCAAAAATCCTTGGTCGGATGTCTGGAGGCCACACGAATGGTCTCAAAAAGCAACATTTCTGTTTCAAGTTGTTCATGAAGCGAAATCTTCATGCGCTTTGGGCGTGGAGCAAACAATATCTCAAACGGATCGCTGGATGTCGAGGGCTCACGTTCCTGGTTATCACTGACTTTGTCCGTGGGGATATCAGATATATGCATTGAATCAAGCAGCTGATTCAAATAGTTCACAACACTCGATTTGAATCCTTGCATCTCCTGCTCCCATTCATTCATGAACACCTGCAATTCTCGGGTCTTTTTGTTGGAATATCTAAGAGTTTTCACCATATCCAAAGCCGTGTTGCAGACATCATTGCCTGACAAATAACAAGCCGCTTTTGCAAATGATGAACCACAATATGGCCACAGCTCCTTTCTCATCTGGTTTCGTAGAAGGCAGCAAGTCTCCCGAGCGATGGCAGGCACTTCTTCACTAATCTGCATTTGGAACAAGTGAATATCCAAAGTAAGATAGTTCAGGTAAGATAGATGAGAAGTTGGCTCATCAACCTCAACTCTGTCAAAGAAGCACTTCACGGCTTCCATAATATCCAACAGAGATTTCAGTGAAGGTAAAGGTGGCAAATTGTCAGATACATGACAGTCTTCTTCTGACAGAAATACGGTGTAGTTGTCCACCGCAGATCGAAGTCGAGAATGTTGAAAGCGCCATGGGCGAGTCGTGCTTTTATCAGGAATAGCACGCTTCAGTCGCTTCGCACTTTGGTCGCGTACATTACAGAAAGATTCCACAGAAGTCAGATTAGACAGCATGCCACTTAGTAATTCTGGTGGAGACTTCTCGAAAACGTCTTTGACACAAGTCGACAAGGCATGTTCGGTACAACCAATTCTACCACCCAAGTTCAGCGTCGTTGGATAACGGCCGTCGAACACTGCGACCATTTTCGGTTCGTTGTCACTAACTATAAAGATGGGTTGAGAGAGCTCACCCTGTTTTTCATCATCCGGTGACTTAATGCATTCTTCAAGAATTTTGAAAGTGTCGTGTGGTACATCATCCAAATCACAAATCTTAAGTGGATAACTGAACCAACGCCAATCTTTATCGAGTCCACAAGCGACAATAGCAAAATAAGAAAGTCGATGTTCATGTCTTCCAGACCAAAAATCAATCATGCATGATACACCAGCATCCGGATCGTTGAGACTGTTTCTAAAATTATGTTGCAACTTCGCATGGGATTGCTCTCCCTCAGTCATTAACCCCGATGAAATGTAAGTTCATCCGATGGAATAGTCATTGATCTTGTTGTTTCTGTGCGTTACCGAAGAAGGGAAGTTTGCGCAAGAAGATACTATTTGAGCCATGGCGTTGATGGACACAGTCGGATGGGCACAAACAAGCTTCACTACATGCTGCCTGCCATTGTTCTTTTGCTTCTTTCGGAAGAGGAGGCTTGCTTGTTGATGGAGCACACTGAAAACTTCGGTGAATGGTGAGTTGATTGGACGTCGACGTTGCCGGTGCGCAGTTTTTCTCGAGATGGCGCTTTATTGCACTGACCCCACTCTGGTTGACCCACTGTCCTATTGTCTTCTTAAACCAAAGAAACAATTTCTTACAGGCATCACAATAAAGGAAATGGGCCAACAATGTTTTCTTGTCGTCTCCTGAGCTCTCGGCAACCGGTGATATGTCCACTTGCACGGCCGTTATCCTCGAATCAAGATTGGTACTACCACTGGTTAATGACTTCGGTGGCGGAACAAAAGATATACCAGCAGCAGAAATGTGCTGCTGCAGAGTTTTTTTGTCTACTTCGAAGAACTTGTTCGAAGACATCGCAGCGACGACCTGCCTCACAGTGGGAACTGAAGTTGCAGACGATTATAATTACATCATATAGCTCGGTTCCTCTTCGGTCTGCAGCCTAATGAATCATCGCCAAGCGTCAATCAGGGGAAAAGAATGTTTTGCGAGCTCACATTCCCTCACTTGAATTGTCAAAAGTTGCGGAAGTGAAATTGATCATGCAGCGCACGGGGCGAGAGAATCGGTCGGTCACTAACACGGATACTGATTCTCCTCCCGTCGGTTGACGATGTGAATGGACAGACAGCCTCAACAGATAACTCTCTCTCTCTCTCTCATTCAAGACCGATATTAGTCTTCTTATAAGATTGATAAGCCAAAAAAAGAATTGTTATGATGATGGTTACCGACCCGTGTTTCATCACCCTGACAGAATCATGCTTTTTTCAGACAAGGACAGCCTGATTACTGTAGACACACCTGTACAATGTACATGTATAAATGTTGTATTTTCACTTCAATCTGTGCGTCATTCATGAGCGGCTTCGCCTAGTCATCCAGTAAGATGAGTGCAACTACAGCCTGCATTCTCGCTTTCTCACAACCTTTGCAAACCAAAAAAGAGTTGATACTTTCAAATAAGATTTAAATTTATCTTATTTTGGTGATCAAAATTTTCATTTAACTCCCATGGGATTCCCATGACCTGAAGCAAGATTCCCATGGGAATTCCCATTCCCACGGCAAGCCTGAAGATTTCTCGTGGTGTTGTACTATCACTCAGTGACAGATCAGGTTTATTTTAAATCATATGTGAACAAGCTTGACGAAATTTGATGAATTTGGAAAAATTGGAAAATGTGGGGGGAAAGAATAGAAGTACCTACATGCCCGTATTCTTATTTATTATTTTATAATTACAATGACATTTATTGTTTTTCGCCCATCTTTTAAGATGTCTGGATGAATTTGCCTTTGAACACTGCTTATAATGTCTTCATATCAACGACATTTTACTTTTCTGAAGAGTTCCTCATGGAACCTTCATGAATATATTATTACTATCTCATCATTGAGACAAGAAGCCAAACGAACAAGTCAGTGATGGGAAAGCTCTCATACACTGGCAAGGGTCACCAGATCACTGTTAGTAATCTGTTGTGAGAGCGATTGTGCCTCTTCAGACGAACACAACCCAACCGTGAGCCTTGTAAACTTCCCTACCGAAACGTGGTTGTAGCCAAACTTTACTATCCTACCACCGTTCAGTCACAATGGATATAACAGGTTTTAGTCACGATGAATGAAAGGTGAAATGAAACGAATGCCATTCGAAAAAGTGGCATTTTGCATGAAGTTGCAACATATACTTTTATATTTTACAAAATATAATATATGTGTAATTACGTTCAGAAAATGATTGATGAAGATTCCAGTCAGTTGCATTATGGCCGCGATGAAGCTCATCGGGTCATTGAGAGGAGGTCGACAGCTTTGCACGACCAGGTAACACATCGAATTCGTAAGAGAAAATATCACGAGCCAGAAGACACTTAGAGGGTTTGAAAGTTACAATAGTTTGAAAAGCACAGCGCGCTTGCATACAAATATTGTTAATTTGTAATGAAAGTAATAGATGCAGTTTATTTCATACATCAAAGGAAAAATGCTTTGCTCAAACAACTGCGAAAGTAAAACAAGGATTGAACGCCGTATGTATACAAAGCGAAAACTTCTGTTAGTGGCATATGTGTTACCTGAGCGTTTTTTCTAGTCAGTTATCTTGTCGAGTTTAGCATTGCACAATCCTGTGTAAGAGTATTAGACAAATCAGATCCACTTCATAAGAAACCAAAATAAACGCATAATTATAATATCAGATTCTATTTCTAGTATTCATGGACGTACTATTTTTAGCAGTTCACGAAATGACTGAATTTGTTTAGATGTTTGTTCTATTTTATTTTTCTGTCGTCATTACGCTGCATTTTAAACGAGCAGTGCACTTGACAAAACTCATTTGAGTGGTGTCTTCACAGCAGGGGTGCGGAGTCGGAATCAGAGTCCTATCATTTTTGCTGGAGTCGGAGTCCTATCAAATGATAGGACTCCAGACTCCGACCTATAACTAGACCCGAAGTAAAATACAAACAAATTATTCTCATGCATAGCTGTCACTGTCAACTTTCTCCGTCAAACAAAAGTACAGAGACAACAGTGAATGCAAAGCTTGTAATAGTTGAGGGAATGAATCATGATAGTGAAAAAGGATTGTCTTTTCACTCGGTGATTTAGTAGAGAAGACAAGTCTTCCTAAGCCTCGATCACACGTGCGCACCAAAGGTCACATCAGAGACAAAAATGAAATACAAGTTTGTTTGAGAACATTACCTCTTACCCTCACGTTAATCGTGTGTGATGGCTCCTCCAAAGCGCATATTGAAATCGAAAGCGTAGTCATATTTTTGAAGAAGGGGGTATTTTTCTGTCTGGTAGAGACTGAAGAAAAACCGTGTGAAGCACAGATCAGCAAGATGGGAGGAGTCGAGTCGCATGCATCCAATTACGTAGCTATGAAAAGAGATTAAGTAAAAAATTTTGTCAATATTAAATACTTAATAAAAAAATTACTTAATCTCCTTTCATAGCTATGTAATTTGAATGTCTGTAACATTCAATGCAAGATTATTTAGAATCCTCCTATAAATGACGTATCTTATGATTAGAGTCATCGAAAGCGCTTAAGATAAAATTTATTATTATGAGTCAAGTTTTATTTTCCTTGTCTCGTTCCAGTCGCGTAAGTGGCTCGTAGCTCAGTTGGCTAGAGCACAGGTCTAGTTAACCTTGGTCGTAGGTTGGAATCCTACCAGCCGCACATCTTTTGCATGTCAATTTGATCTATCGTTTGTTTAATTTCACTGTTGTTAATTGCTAAAATTCAGCGGAAGAAAACATTAATAAGATACTTGTTTCACCGTTCGCCAGCATGCATGACCATATGAAAAAAAGAGTCTTTTCGACGTGATGTCAAACACAGATTCAGACGAAATTTGTTTTTGCAAAAAAAGCGGAGTGGCGTACATAATTAACGAGACAACACAGCTATGAAAAACTTCAAGCAACTTTGCTTTAGAGACATATGGCTTCAATGTTCGTATCACATGTAGACAACGATTGACTGACAATAGGATGTTTTCAAAATGAGCGTTCCATTTCAAATTGTCTGTTAAAGTAACACCAAGAATACTGATTTTACATGTCAATTCTATGCCATCATATGGCAACACAGTGATATTCTTTTTGAGACGAATTAACAGTTGTCTACATTTGTTGGGATTTAGCTTTAACTTGTTAACAAAAGACCAAACTTGTATTACTGATAAATGCGATGGATTTGGCTCAACATTTGTGCAGGACTCAACAGGGGTGAAATCATCGGCATACTTCATGAGTTGACTGCTATTAGAGCATACAGAACATAAAAGAAGTGAACCAGTTCTGCTATCTTGGAGATGCGATGGACAACTAAGGCAGTGTGGAATTTCCAGTAAGAGTTAGGGTTGCAGCTGCTTGGCCAAATGGCGAACGTTGGCCAGCCCTCAAAACAACAAAAGTTTCTCCTTAAAGATCAGAGCAGAAGTTCATAAGTCGAGCATTCGACCGGTCCTGTTATATGGCTATGAAACTTGGCTCCTCGTATTGAAAATGTTTGAGATTTTGAGAATGTGCTATCGGAGAATGCTAAGATACATGACAAGAGTGAAATGGAGCGACGGTGTGTCAATCAAGGAGGCTGAAAAGATGTGTGGTCTGAAGGAACTTGAAGATTGGGTTGGAAGAGGACGCCTGAGATGGTTTGGTCATGTGAAAAAAGTAGGAGACAAGTGTTAGGGGAGAGTTGAAGGTATGGAAATGCAAGGACGAAGAGCTGTCGGAAGGCCAAGAAGAACATAGCGCCAATGTATCCGTGAAGTCCTAAGGATCTGCGGAGAACTTGACTTAAAGCGAGAGGAATGGAGGAGAGCCGTCAACTGTCCAGCCTCAGGAACTGAGAATCAAATGACGCTAAACGTGAAGAAAGAGTATGTTTGTGGAAGTAGGCCTAAATTGACTTACTTTCAAGTTGCCAATGGCAATTGAATTTTCAGCTAAAATTTTAACAGAATCATGTTTTCTAGTTGTTGGTGAAGACGTTTCTGTTATTAAAATTTTATTTTGCGTCTTTCTCATGGACAGTCTTAAAAAGCCCATTTTCGAGACCATTTCTGGCCGCATGATTTTCTTGATAATGTTCTTGATTATGAAATTAATAAGGATCATAAACAAGGATTTACTCTGTTCAGCGTTCGCAATCGACAAAGTCAGATAATTTCAAATTTGTAGCAAGGGAAGTTGTAACCCTAAAGAAATCAACAATGATTGCGCAAACTTAGTTTGAATGTTCCTGTCAATTCCAGATTTTTTTTAATTTGGAGAAAAGGAGGAGAGACTAAAGTAAAATTATCAATTTTCAAGATTTGGAAAAGCCAAGTAGAGTTTGTTAACTTCTTCCTTTATTTTATCTATATATTTCGGTTTTTCATGCGCCATAGCCATTTTCAAGAAAACTGTGACATGTATACAAAAGAAATTAACATGAATACAAGCAAGTTTCAAAATTTGTTTTGGCAAGCATATATGTAGTATCCCATAGAAGTCAAGCTATCCCCAAATTGATGATGGAAAAGATACGCAGCCACCCAATTTTTTGTTAGACCCCACCCAACCTCCGATATCTACATGTATAATCTGGGGATGACAAGGTCTTCAAGAGTAAGGAAGGAAGGATTTACATGAATTAAAAGTCCTTCAGCCCTTCACACTCGATGCTTGTTTTTCCTCATGAATTAGAACCCGGAACATAAATCTGCTCCTCTTTCCAACGATTAACAATCGCATCGAGTGTGAAGGGTTGAAGTACTTTTCATTCATGCAAACCCTTCCTTATTCTTGAAGACCTTGTCATCCCCAGTTTAAGCATGTAGATATCGGAGGTTGGGTGGGGTCTATCAAAATAATGAAGATATTACCTTAATGCATGATTTTACAAGGCTTTCTATGTCCACAGGTTAATAAGTGTATGGTAATGACCAGAGTAGAGGATTTCAATGGTCAGAATTTACGAGTCCGAAGGACGAGTAAATTTTGATACCATTGAAATCCGATACGTGGTCATTATTATAATTTAGTTTACGTTCTAAAAGCCATCTATGGCTTGCTTAGAGGTTTTATCATTTATAGATCAATGCAACATTGAGTTTTATCCCGGAAATTTCTCGTATTAATATTTCTAGGAGTCCATGTATAGAGGTTTTCAAAATTTAAATGATATCAATGACAATATATAAATACCAATGCAACATTTAGAATTCTATCATCATAGAACTCGGTATCATCCATCATGAATAGTGAAAATCTTTCAACTTCATCAATAGTTCAAAATGTCCGATTTGCTGCTACTACAAGAGAGGAAATAAGTAAAAGTTTGATCGAAGCAAAATCAAAATGTACGATTAGTAAATCCAAGTGGGCAATGTCAATGTTCCAAAATTGGTTCAACCAATGGAAAATTCGTCTTGATGATGTACCTAAAGTGTTGAAAGATATTGAAGAATTTACACCTTCTGATCTAAACCATTGCCTTCAGTATTTTTTCTGTGACATGCGTAAGACAGACAAAGACAGATCTATGTATCCTCCACAGACACAAAAGGAAATATGTGCAGCTATTCAGTATCACTTCAATGATACAATGAACTGGCAAATATCAATTTTCAAAGATAAAGACTTTACTGAATCACGGAAAGTACTAGACGCACAAATGAAAAAAGCTGCGCGTCTTGGATTGGTGCAACAAAAGAAGAGAGCTAGTATTATTACGATCAATGACGAAGAGTTATTATGGAACAATGGAAGTTTCGGTTGGGCTAATCCACGTCAGTTGATCAACACATTGATCTATTTCATCGGTCTGCATTTTAGTTTACGAGCGGGCGAAGAGCACAGAAATCTTGTGTATGGAGAATCCTCACAAATCAAATTGTTGTGTGATAATGACGGAAATGAGTACTTGGAGTACACAGAACATTTTTCAAAAAACAAAACGTTTGGTCTGAAAAATTGCAGAATGGATTCCAAATGTACTAGAGTATATGCAAGAGAAAATAAAGAAAAATGTCCCATTGAAATCTATAAAAGGTACATCTCACATCGACCTGAGTCAAATGGAAAAAATGGACATTCTGCATTCTATCTTGCAATAATCGATAATCCAGCTACGAATGTTTGGTACAAAGCCTCACCTATAGGTGTACATAGTATTAGGGATGTGACAAAAAGGCTTCTAAAATCGTTGAACCCATCAGAGTTTTATACCAATACAAGTCTGCGCAGAACTGCACAAACTCGCTTGCCAACATTGCCCGGCAGTTATTTCAAAGAAGACTGGTCGCATTAGCACGGCTGCAACTTCCGCTTATGTGGATTCAGCAGTATTCGAAAAAAGAATGTCAACTGTATTACACGGTGAAAGTGAATCAACAAAAACGTTAATTGTGAACACCGAAAGAAGCGAAAGAATCGAAATTAATCCACCGGAAAAGAAGATGAGAGTCGAAATAGATGGGGAGAAGATTAAGATAATCATAACTTTTGACTAATTGTTACAATGACAACGTAAATTTTCTTTCATTGTTATAATTGCATGTTGAATTTAACTTTTAGTGAGCATTAAATGAAATATTACTAGTAACATTTCATTTAATGTCATAGATATGAAATATATTGTTTGATGATTAAACGCTCAGAATATATGATATTTTATTGGGGAATGTACCATAGAACGTAAACTAAGTTCCACGAAGCAGGTAATTATTTTCCCGTTTGGAAATTATTATCCTGGTGCAGACTTCTATGAAAAGAGTCATGCATTATAACAGATAATGCATAGATTTCTTCGGTCATTATTTGTCATAATAACCTCGAGCCTTCGGCTCCCGGCAATTATAGCAAATAATGACCTCAAATCTATGCATTATCTATTATTTTCAAATGACAGCCTAAATCGCGATTTAAGCTGATCATTTGAAAGGTAATATATGCATTGTTACTGAACCTAAAATCTATGACATCGAAAATCCAAGATTTTGATCTGCAAAAGACTCAAATCTATGATAATTTTCTACATAGCCCATGCAGCTCAGAACATTGAAAAGTATGTAAAGCTAGAGATATCTACGTGTCCAAATTGTTAACCATGGGAATCAACTCAATACCATTTTCATCGGGAATGCGGAGATGGAAGCTGAAATGCTCCTAGCTCAATGGTATTACCCAGTAAATTAGACGGCCTTAATTATGCAATCAAGGCCGTCTAATTTGGATTTGGAGATAAATGAACGACTTTCATAGAAAAATGACATGTGAAATATCGGCGGGCAACCCTTCTTACTCAGTAACAATGGGTGACTGCTTATCTTTTCCGTCATCAATCTGGGGATAGCTTGACTTATATACTAGTCCAATGACTATATACTTACCAAAACAAATTTTTAAACTTTTGTATACATGTCACAATTTTCTTGAAAATGGATATGGCACATGAATAGCCGAAATATATACAGTAGATAAAATAAAGGAAAAAGTTAACAACCTCTACTTGGCTTTTCCAAATTTTGAAAATTGATCATGACATTTGGCCAAGGCATTTTCTCCCACAAAAGTGAAGGAAGACTGTCAGAAATACCATGGGCCAGTAGCAGTTCCTCTTCTCTTCATTCCTGACTTTAAGGTCATGAAGCTTTTTTTGATGTCAGATTCTTATTTTATCTACATCAACTTTGATCGTGTTGCCTATTGGCTTATTACCAGTAGTATGATGATTCTTTTTTATTGGTTCGAGGATAGAATATGCAGCTGCGTTTATTGACAAATGCATAATAATTTTGATGGTCCTCGTATCTACCATTTGATAACAAGATATTCGTTAAGCACATTCGACGGTACAAATGTTGCGTGAATGGTTCATTGTTATCTGCCTAAGTGGGCTACAAGTGACATCATATTCGCAGCAGATTTTGGAATTTAAGTGTTCTTTTTAAGCAAATACTTCACTTCAGTCAATGAAATGCATTTACCAGATACATTCACAGTTCTACACTATCGTCTCGCATCCTATCATTTTCTTCCTCACAATGCCTGCTGAAACAGTTACAAAGACGAAAGGCTTCTTGTGACGGGGACAGAAGAGCGTAGTCTCCCTTTCTTGAGAGAAGTGCTCGTGCTCGAAACTTCGATTTCAATTTCCCATTCTTATTCAGAAATTTTAAATATATGCTTTCTTGATTCAATTTAAGATAATTATATATTATAATTACAGAAATAATGCTGCTGCTCATATTATCATCATATTACTCATACAGAGCTTAAAACTGTCTCATCTTGAAGGCAAACTGTAGATTATACCTTGATAATGTTATTGGACAACTGACGAAATGTTGGTCAGAAAACAAAGAATAATTTTTACTCCAATAAATTGACATTTCCAAAAGTCATGACAAATTTCTACTGCATATTCCTTCTATAATTATTATACCAATGAATCATCATAAATTGCTTCACTTTGATTATGAAACAGCTACTAAATAGACTAACTAGCTGCAATCAAAGTGAAGTAATTTCTCTAACAATTCAACAATTGATTTATATAATTCTCGCAAGATGAAAGTTCTAAAGTGGCAGATGTACAGAAAGGTGTCAGGTCAGAATGGTCCTCTTGCAAAATAGTCTCAAAACTGTTCTTGATAAAACTGTCCAATAGAAGGCCATAAAATAAACTCTAAATAGCATAAACGATCTCAGTGACATCCAAGACCTACCTTTTTCTTAAAATTTTATCCTCAAAATCAATGGCTCCGGGCAGTTTGATAGTAGGCATATATAGGCCTATCTCCACTAAGGGTCCGAGGCTAATGATTTTCCGGCGTTCCTGTTATTCACATTATATTTTGAGGATTTCCGTGGGACAGACAGTTATATCAAAACTCAAAACTGAGTTTCAGCACCATTTTGTAAAAAGACTAATTTGACCAGGAGCCTACAGAAAAGTAATTTTGCGACTTCATATTATTTCGTCTCGGACGTTTCCATCACAACGTTCTCCTTATCATTTTTTATACATGACTTGCGGGACATAATGTGCGGAAACTGAATTTGAGATAAAAATGCTAAGTTTTATTTCGTGGAGATTAAATAGACGCTGTTGCGTATGATAAATTCGTATTTATTTAAGTAAGTCTTAGCTCTCGCAGTTTACTTGGGAGCTTAGTCCGCGATAAGAAAGGGTTGAGAAACACTGCCTTATTTATAGAATTAATATAGAATGCCTACTGCTTTCTCTAGAAAATAATGATCAATATAGATGATCTCTATAAGAAGATACACCATTTCTCCACACATTATTACACTTTTCACATGTGCGCAGGAAAGAAACACAAAACAGCTTATGCTTGAATGAAAACCTGGATTGAAGATTCCGTTTCATAGGTTTTTCTCGAAAAACAGACCTATCTCAGAACTCTTCAAAACTGGAGAGTAGCTGCCTGTCTTCATGCGAGGTACACACTCGAACTTTCTAACTGCGACACTGTCTAATAGACGGCAAATGATGTGGTTTATGAAATACCTTCGACGCAAGCAAACGGAATCATCATTCATCATTGCTGCATGGCGTGTTAGATGAGGTGATTCTGACAGAGAATGAACCATCAATTGTATACATGTATTTGTTAGAGCTATGTTTGCAAAACACAATTGATTGTGTAGGAATGTAGAAAATCATTTTCGTAGTTCATTTCCTTATTTTTCTGGCAGATTTGTGTGTGTATAGCATCTTGTCACAACTTCCACCAATCATTCTCATATTGGAGTCGATGATCATCTTCGGCTTTGTAGCCTACACTTTTTGTGGCCTTGCACCTTGTACACCTTTTTGTCGCGCAGACATTCGAATCAGATTGCTGTCGTGAACAGTGGACAACATATAGGTTGGTTTTTTTGGGCGCATTTCAAAGTTAGTGGAGGACCGTTTTAGGGTTCAAGAAGATCTTCGAACAGATTTTGTTACTCGTCCAAGCCAGCACTTGCTACACGGGCTTCATGGTCTTAGGTCTCAGTCTCAATCCTTAAAACTGAGTGGAACAAGCTGCTCTCGCATTTCGTCAGCGACATTGTGGAATTTGAAGAAGAGATTTGGTCTTGTTAATACCGTGGCTTAACTGGGCAGTGAGCTCGAACAGGAAGTTAGTGAGGAGGATGTTCAAGAGTGAGGAGAGCTAATGGATGTCCGCACATAATAACTGCGTCCAGAGACGCACGGACGGTAGAAGTACGACGAAGGACTCACTTGAAAACAATGCCCTCCCCACAAGTTTCACCCATCAGTTGTGACAACGTGCAACTCGCTTTTCATTTAGTTTTCTACGAAATTTTTCAAAATTTCTTACTGTTATTAAAGAAGCATTCTCTACTTTGTAAATGTGTCATTCTTTCCGCTAATAACACCGTTTTTAATGGAGGTTGATGATTTGTTGATTAATTGCAAGGTTTCTAATTTAAAGTGTTTATTAATAATGGCAGCCACTGAATTGGATTGTTTTAGCTTATTGGAAGTGCGGACCAATTCAAAGCGATTAGTCTTATTCTTAATACCTTAATGAAGTAGGAAAAAGTCGTGCTTCGCTTCCGGATTGCTGTAAATTCATTCAAAATGCTTCGACCGCCACGATTTCTTGAGATTCGAAGAATTCAGATAACTGCGCTCAAGTTTTATCCATAATGTTGGTCCATCAGATTCTGTGTTTAGAGATTGGCAGGCGTGAGAAATTTAGTTCGCTCAGTCTCTTCGCAGGATTCATCATTGAATGGTATTGTGACAGCGATATGTGACCGAACGAAGAACTCGATGTGTATGACACGCACGCCACTGGCTGCTGTCTGAGGCTCACTGCTTATTCAGGGACGACTTATTGTCTAACAGTAGACAGTGTGTGCCATTTCATTATCGCATGCGAGATGCGACCATGGGCATAACAAAACTAATGGAAACTGAAGTCTTAGGACACAACTGTTCCCTTCTAGGAAATCTAGGAACAACTAGAAGTATAATTCTATGATCACAGGAGACCTCAAGCCAATTCGTGGTCGGTTCTAAGGCTTGCTATCTCTGGAGCAGCAACCGTCACCATTTTACAGACATTCAAACCCTCCATGCCAGTGGTCTTCACACTTTTTGCTTGGCGTGCAACTTTCAAATATAAGCATTCCAAGCCGTACCAGCAGTTTTATTCGGAAGAGTGACAGTGGATATAGGCAAGTAATAAACGTAAATTTTATTGTATATGCTATATTTAGGCAAAGCAGATAATTTCTTATTTTCTCACATGTCACATGAGATTGCAAATTACATGATTTTTCAGGAATTTAGTATACTAAAATAAAATAATGATGTAATAAAATAATGATAATGATAATAATAGTGCTAATATTTAGAATTTGTTAAAATGTGCCTTCATAGAATCATGTAATTTTTTTTAGAAAAAGTGCTAATATGATAGTTATTTGCTCAACTAAAGCATTTTTAACTGTAACTCAAACGAACACAGACGATAATACCTTAAACTTGTGTTGATTATATTCTCCAGCTACCTGTGCGTGACAGACTTCTGACACTACGTTTATGTGAGGACAAAAAAGAGAAGCAGACTTCTTGCGGAACCTTCGCTCCGGTTGAAGCTCGACGCGATACAACCACGGCTCAGCAAACTCTGTGAAGCAGAGTGTTCACTGACTAATCACTTCAATGTACCGCTGTAGAATTTGTTTAAATGTTGTTTAAATGTGCCTTCATAGAAATCATGTAATTAGCAATCTAATGTGACATGTGAGAAAATAAGAAATTATCTGTCTTTCATAAATAAAGTATATGAATAGAAACTTTATGTAATATTTGTTATCGTTTTCTCGCGTTTTCTTGCACAATATTGTAGCTGATTCAGTATACCGAATGTTGTGCTGATTCCTCAGGTGCCGCGTTTTTTAAATGGTAGGCGTACCATCTGGAAGTGCTGGGCGTACCACCAAACAGTGCGCGTACCACACTTTGAAGATCACTGCTCTATGCATTCAAACATGGCATCTCGAATTACAAATGAAACTCAGAGCGCATTCTGCTCGTAGCTCGAGGACTTACTTTGAGATTCCTCCGCGAGAAAGCATTCATTGATTCTGTTCATGATTTGATTACTGCCTATGACGTTCATGGAGGAATTATCAGACTCAATTCGTGTTGAATGGTAAATCAACCAGCGATTTTCCATTTGCAGGTGATGTGACACGAAGACCTGGCGATAAGTGGCTTATAAATGGACCAACCTCCTATATTCCTCCAATTGAAGTAGAAATAGTTGAAGGATTGTAAGTAATGTCTTGGTTGACTAAATATCAATACTTTATTCTAAATTTGTTGATTTCAGACGGGCGATGTCGCTGAAAGAGAACGAAGGAATTTACGTTCAAAATACACGAACAGGAATGGTGAGTTTTATTAGATAGGGATATCTCCATTTGCCTATCACCAAACTCCATACTCCATACATCAGGAAGGGCATCCGGACTTATAGATCACAACCCTCTAGATTAAAGTCTGTCTTTGTCAGCACCGTCCAAGTACCGAGCACAAGGAGCATTAGTTACGTTAAACCATCATCACAATGCGTGCTGTGAATATGACTGTGGAGACAGGAATTGCGTATTTGAAGTTAGCCCTACCACCGAGGTCGACCGTCTTGAAAATATGTGGCTTGATTCTGAAAGCTTGTCTATCCCATGTATTGAGGTGTGTCATCGTATGCTACCATTTGTTACTTTAGAAAAAACACCTTTGAAAACAGCCGTCCCATGCTTAATCGCTGCACCTGAAGGGCAGGGGAAAGTGGTTTTCAGAGTTGCGCATGCAGGCATGTCTAAAAAAATAAATTTGAAATATTGGTGAGCGTCTCAAAGCCCTTTTAATTGAAAATCGGCTAACTTGGTTATTGAAAGTTAAGGTCACTTTTATTTAAACTTAATTTGTGCACATGTGCAAAGTGCTACATTTAGATATCGGACTACAGCATTTCGTTGCATAATGCGTAATATCAAGGATTGATAACAGGTGATTTTAACATACATAGACTATGCATGGGTTGATAGTTGCGGTGGTTGTTCTTTGAGTCAAATCAGTCATCTAGCTGTAAAATAATGAAACAATGAATTTAATTAGAACTGTAGCTGCACGTATATCACTGACTATTAATACGGAGCAGCATTTATAGTTATGCTTTCTGTGGCCCATTCCTGATTAACTTCAAGAAAAATATTCCTCCGGGTTATTGATCGATCAGACCTATTAATGTTGGCATCAGTTAATTAATTGCTGACTTAAAAAAATCACAGCATGATTTTTAACATCACACATGATGTTGTGTTTGCATTGGGACGAACTTTATCACAGCTGCCTATTCAATCTCTAAGTGATAATCTTTCACACTTTCAATGTTCCAAAGTTGGAATATCCTCTGAACCAATTTCTTACAGCAACATAAAAGTCTATTGTAAAATCTGGTTGAAGATTGCTAGTTTAAATAATTCAAGAATCCGAACCAGGGATTGCACCGGTTCAAGATCCGGATCCGGCGGATCTGGGTGTAAATATCGCCAGCGAAGAGCGTTGAAGATGAAATGTTGATGGTCTTTAATGCTGTGGAAAATCCTGTTTGACGCTTGAAGTTATAAAAGTTATAGAACCTCAAACAAGTTTTTCTCGTTACTCACTTATAGAGTTGGGAGTGTATGTGGGCACCTAAGAATGCGAATATAAATCTGAATAGAAATATTCTATCCAGGATTATCTGCAGCTCGATATTGAATTACCATCTATTAAGGTTACAGAAAAGATTATGCAACTTTTTCATGCTTTGTTCATTCTAATTGTCTTGTTACAGTTGTAAGCTTGTAACCACTGCACTCACTTTACTAATCCACACTAAGGAATGAAAGGACATCCATGAATTTCAAACCTAATAGACTGACGAAAGATCCATTGTGATTCTCTAGACTTATGGTGCTGGTCCAACTACTACTTGCTAACTACAGTATATAACTATATACTTAAAATGAATTATGGCTGTAATTATCAATAAGTTTATCATAGTGGGATATACGCTTACTAGTTAAAAAAGCACAGATAAAAGCAAGTTTGCTGTCTTTCGTTTCTTTTAATTAAGTACACGTACTTATCGCTATTGAAATTGGTCTGGATTAATCTCTTTTTTGACAATCATGGCAAATATAAACTTAATTATTACAGAAATTCAGTTTCAGCGATCATGTCTTAAGAAAGAGTTCTCATTCTTAATAGCACATTTCTATATGCTCGGTCTCAGATTGTATTACCGTCATTTTAAATACTTGTGATCATGGAGTATGCTTGTGATCATCTATTGATATTCAGTAATGATTTTTTGTAAAAATGGTATGATAACAACTGAGAACCAGAACTAAAGTTGGCGATAGCAAAATCCTAGGATTTCAGTATCACTTCATTAACAAGTAATATGAAACGCATAATTTAAAGTCTATCTCAGAAACCGGACTATTCAATGTTTCATGGTAATGAAAACGAATTACATGAAATTTTATCACTTTTGATAATAGGATCCGGGTGCTTGAAAAAACCCGGGTATTTGCAATCCCTGATCCGAACATTTTCTTCATCTGTTTTATTTTGTAATATCCCTTCTCAGCTATGAAGTAGGATTTTCCACAAAGAAGCTGAAGAGCTTCTGAAAGAGTTTTCGTTTTAATGCAACATCAAGTGCTTAACAACACACAGTTTTCATTTGCTTCTCTTAGTTGCAATGTTAGTTTTCATTTTCGTAATTAAATGTTGAGGAGTTGCTCACATTATCAGAGGGAATTTCATTGAGTACATTGAAGCTTTTAATTTGATTAAGTTCTGTGAATATTTTAATAATTAGGGAAATACTTCTTCTTGAGTGAGTCTTGCGATGCTCATTAAACATATTAAATAGTATTGGATAAACTAAGAGCTAAATTCGATATCGTTCACTTTTTAAGTAAATGAATCAATGAAAGTTAATGGATTTCTCTTCACTATCGTAACGGAGCAGAAGAGAAAAGTTCTCTGAACTAAATTGCTTTCCAATGGATTCGAGCTCGAACCGAAACGCTAAATGAGATAAGGATGCAACCGTGAAAAGTAGGCACTGTCACATGTTTTGAATTGAAACCTGCTGTATTTTTATGCTGAACTTCAGAAAAATGACACTGTCTCTGTTTTTGTCTTTGTGGTAACTTCATGCGCTTCTTTTTTTCAAAAACTCATCCTCATCGATTTTTGATCAAATAATAAATGATGAGTCGAATGCGAGAATATTCAAAATATGAAGTCAGTCTGAAGTCGTAGAAGAAGTCTAAGATGACTGACTTAATTCACTGAAGAAATATACAAATGCACGATGTTTCGTCTTTGTTTTTTTCATACGCTCTAGACCTATGTCCGAAAAATGAAAAGGTCTGTAGCGGAACCATCATCTCCTGATTTTCCTCAAATTTTTCGATTCCGGCGGATACATTCATTTCCCATATGATAAGTAGATAAATTAAAGTCAGAATGCTCTCGCCGGCATCTTCCTCGAGCAAGTGTCTGAACATTTTCCTTCTGTTAAGCACTTTGCAGCTACATATGAAAAAGTGGTGCAAGCCTACCCCTGTGCTTCCGAAAACGATTCATCCTTTCTGTTGCTTTACCTTGGTAGATGCCCAGTCTCTTCCCGTCCGTCCAACCATTTGAATTGTTGCCATCTCGATGTGTCAGTGTTGCTCATATTCCAATCAGTTGACCGGTGTCTTCCCTTGAGAAGAGGGCTTTGTAAACGTTTTGGTGTTACTTTTCATTTATCGCACATCAATAAAGCATGTATTCGAGAATCCTGGAGTCTGTAGTCTATAAACTGATCAGTGACAGCATGGCTTGAATGATTTGAAAATCCGATTACCTCAAGCCCTCATTCTGAAACTACTGAAGTTAGAACATCACGTGGCTTGGAGACACAATCGATGGAAATCACAAACATCTTTGCCATAGAGTAAGTATGTAGTAGGTAGAGTGTCGACTGAAAAAAGTATTTCTGTATACAGTGAAAATTTTTATCAGAAAAGATTCAGTTTTTTGCGGAGATTACGTTCCTGCGGTCCAAAACATTATTTGAGCCATATAGTAGAGTGCTAGAGTACCAGGTAGAGTGGTAACTCCGCATTTATTAAATCCCCAATGTGTAGACACTTTCGAATTTATTGAATGAACTCAAAGTAGATACAGTCGTAATTGTTTCCAAATATGAGATATGCACATTTATGCAGTTTTGAAGAAATTACAACGGAATTGACTGATCATGATAGCATAAAGCAGACGGAAATGATAGCATTTTACAGATCCTCCCTGTCATGACAGCCTTGGAGAGGTAATGTTTGATAAACTGGCAACTCGATGACCTGCGCTATTGCTTTCCTGCTGAACCTCAAGAGAATCTTCTTAAACGTGATCAGGCAACAGCTGCCACTGGCAGAGCAAAATCACATAATTAAAGACAATGATTTCAATTAACTTTGAAAGATGTAAATGGGTCCACATCAATTTAGATCCATGAAATGAAACATGAATTTAGTGAATCATAAAATCAAGCCGATGAAAATTGAATTAAAAACTTGAAATTTCAGCTAAGAAAGCACGAATAATATCGCGACTTTTTCATGAAGACTTCCATTATAATACGGATCATGAAATTCCCTTGATAATCATCTTGATCTCCGTTTAGTTAGGATGATTATTTGCAAATATTCATTCCTTTTGATATCCATCTTGCTTTATACTACTTACAACGGGGAGTTATCTCGGTAGTATTTAAATTAGCAAAATTTTGACATTTTTGAGACTGCTCAAATAATTTTTTGGACCACGGGAACGTGATCTCCGCAAAAAACTGAATCTATAAAAATTTTCACTGTATACATATACTTTTTGAGTCGACACTCTACCTATATATCCCTACTCTATGATTTGAGCAGTTTTCAAAATGCAAAATTTTGGCAAATTGATATACGACACTTTATAAGTAGCATGAAACAAGTTGGTTATGAAAAGGAATGAATATTTGCTAATAAGCATCTTTATTAAGCTGAAATTAAGCTGATGATCAATGAAACCTTATAAACCCATTTAAGTCATAGTCCCTGCAAGTCTTCAAGGAAAAGTTGAGATCTTATTGAGAGCTTCTCGGCTAATATGTCATGTTTTTAATTCAGTTTTCAGCGGCATGATTTAATGATTCACAAGGCGTAATTCCTTGAATCTGAATAATTAATGTGGATCCATTTGCATTTTTTAAAGTTCATTGTGAACACTTTCTTTGATTACGATGATTTTAGCTTGCAGTGACAGTTTGTGATATGATCACGCTTAAGAAAATAATCTTATTATAACAAACCTAGCTGAGCTTTTTGTTATGGTAACCCATCAAATTTCCAATTTAATAAACTATATTACCTCTCCAAGTTGTCATGACATGGAGGATTTGTGGAATAATATTTCTTATTCTGTATCGCTATCATTATCATTTAAAGTCGTTTACATTTCTATAAACGTGTAAAAACTGCATGTCTCATAGGTGGTACAAGGTCTCCACCTGGTCTCGACTCTTACTCATTCAATGAAATCGAAACTGCATACACATTGGGGATTTAATGAATGCTGAGTTACCACTCTACCTAATATTCTTACTCCATGATCTTTGTCGCGTTCATTAGTTTGACAGTATTCCATGAAGATTTTTGTTCATATTTGCGAGAATTTAATTGTTGCTATTTTCGATAATGATCGATCAGCTATCAATGCATCTGTTAACATTCATTGATATTCGTTCCAGATACGCTCAGTCATGGGCCCGCAGTCTTACATGGTGCAGGCGGAAGAGGAATTGTATGCAAAACCTATATCTCCCGAAATGATCAAGATTTTGAGGTACGTGAGACGTTTGGAAATAGTTATCCGTGCATTCTCTTTACATGAGCACAACATTAACACACCGTACATGCATTTTATCTATAGATGACAATATTGACTTATTTCTGTTAAAGTTTGAGTGAATTTAGGTGCATCAGTTTAATTGTATTATATATGTTTCACAAGTGGTCTCCGTGGCACAGTGGTTTAGTGCTTGGCCTAGCAATCTTTTGGTCCAGAGGTCGAGCCCCGAAGGTGTCATTGGAAGTCGGCAGGAAGGGCATCCAAACCAAAAGTACTACAACGCTCCATAAGTCTGACTATGTCAGCACCGTCCAAGCCCCAAGTATGGGGAGTACTGACGTAAAACCTTCATTTTTTTAATATGTTCCACAAGCTATCTCTATAGAGATGGGAACAGTATGAAAAACAAGGCAATCCAGGCCTTCGTGGTCCGAAATATAGGTCCAACTTGCCTCGATGTCATGACTCTTCATTATAATGATCTCAACTGGATAGCAAGCCTAACTATGAAAGTTGGTCGATTGAGCTTGTTAATTGATTATTACGTGTTATGTGTCTGAATTCGAGACAAAATGCTATCACCATCGATCGCTTATCACGTCTTATTTTTTACATTTATCCTGGAAAAGAGTGGGTTATGCTGCTAATTGAAGTATGGTTTTGATTGGAATGCGGCGTTCTTCATTGTATCTAAATTATTATCTGCGGCCATATTTAAGACGAGACATGTTTGTCAGCTTGTCATCACATGGTGATTATTTTAGAATTTTTTCTCATCTATAAATGAAACATTCTTTGTAATATAATTATGGCACTTAGCTGGGGCATTATGAATTGTATCTAATTGTATGCATCTTCATGCAGACTAAATGTCTCTCCTTTACACAACTAAATGATTAAGTGCATGAGTAAGGAGAAACAAAGGGAATTTCCTGGTTTCTGTTGGCATTCTGGTGCTTTCCTTTAGACGGTAGGTGATACATAGCATTGATATGCACTCTTTTCCGATGTGCATACACGTATACAATAATTCCAGCTGCATCCATGTCGACCGAGTTTAATCAGAGATCAAGTTAATTGATTTTAAATCATGATATGAGGACCAGATCAAGGTAATAGTGCGAAATCAAGCTTGTCATTATTAATGACTAGGGTGGCTTTGTGAACAATTTCAAGGAAAGTAGTGTGACAAGTAAACAATCTAAGTGCGCTTTCATGGTCGTCAATCGTCAAAATCATCTTCAACAATTATCTTGAACTTTTGTTAATACTTCATTTTTGCATTCCCGTATGGGATATTTTTTTAGTATGGGATACTTCATGACATACACTACGTGTAGTGTCGATATCGTAGTCATTGAGCAGATTGCATTGTATATGTGTAGAAAGTCATTTGGATGTGCACTACTATCATGTGAATTACTGCAAGTATCATCGATCAAGCCAATATCTGTGAAAAAATCATGACTTTTCGAATTGCTCATGCTTGCGGTATATGTTCATTACAAGATCAGTTTTCATAAACAGCAATGCGCAGTGTTGCATCTCCCATTCACTGGAAACTAAGAACTTCATGCTTAATATTTGACGTGACTAACAAAGTTGTTTTTAATTCACGAACTTTTGGAAAACAGTATGCCTGGTGACGTGCGGAGTGCGTCATTGGATTCATTGCATGACGAACTAAATAATTACTGCTATATTAATGCAAGAGGAACCAAAACTAATCATCTGAGATGACTGAAAATTCCAAAAGTTTTCTCAACCTTCCGATTGCGCATACACTGTATAACTATATATCATTGATTTCATGCACTACAGGAACGGTGGTGGTATCAGTCTATCTACTGACACAGATATCAGGAAAATGGCTTACTTCGACCAATCTATCGGCCAGTTTGAAGTAAGGAATAATTGTTACTTTATGCATTTAAAGCGCAAATGATATCAGCTTCTTTTTTCAGGTGGATCGAACGCCTTACAGTGTCATCACATACCGCTGCCCTCACAACACAGCAGTACAAGTCTACGATTATCAAAACCGCAAAGCTCGAGTGGTTTTCGGTCCAGAACTGGTGATACTTGGGCCACACGAGGATTTCACGATATTGAGTCTCAGTGCAGGTCAGTCAGTCTTCATATTTAACCACAATATGATATAAGTGACTGAAGGGCATAATAACTCTTTCTCTTGAATGCTACGATCATTGTTTTGAAGTTTAGAAGTCTGAATACACATAAATGGTCATCTGTCATTTCAAATGCGATGTGCCCTAATGCGGCTGAATTGGTAAATGATCTCAGCTTGACATATTAATGATGAGCAGGCCTCACTAATAACGACATGGTGTGGTTCAATCGATAAAAGCGAATATAGTTGATTGCAGCAGCGATGCTTGAATATTGAAGTACTCATTCATTTGCCATTGAATTTGACGTGAATGGACAATGATTTTATATTTATTTGTCATATCCAAAGAATTGTTGAATGAAGTTAATGCCAATATAAGATGAAGCAGATCAGTGTTCAGTTTACTAGACAAAACATCTACTAATACACTGAATAGCATCACAGCTCATGCCAAGAAAGTCAAACACGCAAACTACGGACATGCGTGAAACTGAGGAACTTCAATGATTCAAAAGAGAATATTTCAACATATTAACGCAGATTTATTTGAGGATGTTGTTGTTAGCATGTGCTGATGGCTGTCAGTTTTTTTACTGCAAACGTGTACATTCACAGAATCAATGATTTATACTCAGTTTCTAACTCAGATGACATGTAAAGCGTACAAAAGCTTGCAGTAAAAACTAGCGAACACTGACACTAACGCAAATTTTTGATCGAAAATACGAGTATATATTCAGGTTTTAATTGTTAAAATTGCATAATATTCCTTACCACTTTCGAAATCATGGATGTATTGCATTCGCATGATGTATCACTTGTTCTTTTATCGCTGCATGTGCTGAAGCGCCCTATCTCTTAAAGATGATGTGCACTCTTTAACAAAGTTTCAAAAAATAAATCTAAAAATAGTGAAAGAAAAAGTTTTAAAGAAGAAACTCTTATTATTTCTTCTTGATTCGTTCATGGATTGAAACATTTGATCCTGCAAGTCGGAGAAATCCCTTGCCTGAGAACAAACCAATTAAAATTCTTTAAAAGATCATTATTGGCAAAAGGAAACTGACCATTTTATAAAGAAATCATAGGGAAGGGCTGTCGAAGGGGAAGATGTATGGGTAAGGAAAGAGCAAATCAGACTGGAATTGGCCATAGAGTAGGGGAGTTGGCAAGGACTCATAGCCACGCTGAAGCACCGCATAGAGCTTCGTCAGGAAATGCCTGGCGGGAATCGAGGGAAGGGTCGAAGGACCGTCTGGTAGCGAAGTGGGCGATGGAGTTGAGGGTCTCCGCGGATCTATTCGGCACCACCAATGGCCTCCACTGCAAGAAGGATGAAGGAAGCCCCACTGTCACGACAGTTGGAAGCGTGGGCGACCCGCTTGAAGAGTGAAGCCCTGCATGCTCGCCTCTCCTTTCAACGTCACCCTCTGACTGGAGGAGGCAACCGTGACGTCCAGTGGGCCTGTCCGAGAATCCAGATAGGAATATAGATGTCGCTGACGTTGGTTGTCTCATGGTTACCATCACTTCCTTTCTTGGGGCGAAGGGGACTGTAACGGCAGCAATTTCAGAAAGGACATCCCGAAGCTGGTCATGCCTTGCTGTTTGCTCGTTCTCTTATCCAGATGCCACAGCATGGTCGCCAAACCTATCTTTGCGGTTGCTTCATGCGTCAGCAGAAGGCATGCTGAGGCGTCAGAGGGACTGCGAAATTTGACCAGGGGCATTGCAAGTCCCAATGCTGTGTTACCACATTGAGGAAGGAATGCTAGGGAGTTGAGACGAGCTAAACACCTCTCGTCATCTGCAGCTTCCAACAGAGCGGAGTAGACCTTGGTATCGACGATTCCAGAGAGTTTCTTCTGTGACCGATACTTCCCGTCATCTCGAAACGAAGAGAGAGATAAAATCACAGCGGAGTTCGCCAGATCAGCTGGTGAGTCGGTGGTCTAGAGTTGAGCAGAGAGGACACGTGTCGAAGTTATTTAACTGGCAAAAGTTGCCGGACAGAGCCTCACGGCGAATGTGGGGCTCTGATGGTCACTAAGCGTTGGTCTATGGTATCGCTCGTGCCACTATCTGCAGGACGGAATCCACGAAATTATTATTTGAGCTGATTCATTCACTTCCAGTTGTCTATCAATACATGTGCTCTCTTTTTTTACTGCGTTCTTATTCTGACTTATATCAATTTTACTTTCTTTGATGAGGTGAAGTGCATTCTCAATCGCTTCTCATATTTTCAGGAAAACCGAAAAAAGCTGATACGCTGAAGACTATTTGTCTCATGTTAGGTCCGGATTTCATAACTGACATTCTGGAGGTGGAAACTGCTGACCATGCTCGCTTGAGCATCAAACTATCATTCAATAATCACTTTGAGGTGAGCTTTGAAGGTGTACAAAATCAACTTGACAACCTTGCTAATCGAGTGGGACGCTCATGAAAATAATTTGTCATGACCCATGCATTCCTGCATGTGGGACAGTGTTTGGGGAATCGTTTAATGTTCTCCGTTGACGCTGGGCGGTTGAGAAATTTTATTAACATGATGAAAGTGGAAGATGCGAATGATCGATCGAGATGGAGGAATGGTGGGTCATCGTATTGCAAGCGTAAAAAGGAGAAATGCTAACAAAAGTAAATGATGGGTGCGGCCACTGCTGGTTGCAGCCAGCACCCTTGACACTGTCTACAGGATGAAGCGCGTCGGGTGGTTATCGTCAAATAATGTCGTAATCGAGGTGGTGATCGTTTTGAAGAAAGTATTTTTTATCTAACATGACCACTCATATAAAGCTCATGACGTACGTGCATCTCAAAAGTCAGTGAGAATTTTATTGTGATGAAAAGACAGCAGCGTAAAAGCCATAAGCGCATTACTAGATTAAATGAGGTAAGAAGGCCTTCTCCTGTCCCCGACAACTATGTCATCTGTATCCAGCGATTTTGAATGGCAGCATTGTTGACCGCCAGTCTCTATCCACTTAACGCTTCCCGGTTTTATCAGGCTTTTCCTGGTTGGCGTCACCCTGAAATTGGGTGTTATTCATTTCCTCTAAGGACATGACCAAGCCATCTTAATCAGTTGCAACGCATGACTCTCTCTCTCTCACACACACACACTCACTCTACCGGTGTTTGCAACGTCGCTTTTGACATAGTGAATCAAATTAAAAATCTGCATGCGGGCTGCGTCAGAGCTACCACTCGATTTTTCAATGCAATTTGCGAAAAACCGACTTATGTTTCCGAAAGTTCTAACGCAACCGGCATACTGATGAAAACCGAGTGATAATAGTTTGTTCGAATGAAAGTCATTATACGGGAGTATGAGTGAAAATTCCGGGCGATTAGCAAGTCAGCATTTGCTGTTCAGCCAAAATGGTCCCCGTACAAATTGGTCCACATAAGTGTCAGGAAACCCTTACAATAAATCTGAATAACATAAACGTTCTCATCAACATCTAGATACTATGTTTCTGTTATATTTTTAGCCGATAAAATATAGTCTCTGATAGTTTGAGTGTAAGCATATTTAGTCCTCTCTCCACGAATTGTCAGAAGCTAAAATTCTTACAGAAACAAAAGTTTTAGATGTTGCTGAAAACGTGCCTGATACTTGAATTTTGCTACGAGACTTTCTTTTGGACAGCTTCATCAAAACCGATTTTATTGACCAATCTGACCAGGAACTCCATCACTCATTGTACTTCACGTTGCAGTACACACCTGGAGATATCGAATCAGAGGAACGAATCTTCTCCGTCAACGATTTCGTAGGATTCGCATGTCGACAGGTGGGCGGCTCTATTCGAGCGTCTGTAGCCCAAATAACATTCGATACGTTCCATCGCAACTCTGGAAAAGTCATTCATGAAGCAGTGTTCAAAGGGGAGCCGCTAGTAAAGTTCTCAGCAAATAGTCTGGTGAGTCAATCATGAACGTAGAAGCAGAAATACATCTGTTTTTAAGACAAGTAAAGGAGACATTTATAAACAGAAAGGCGCATTAACACAATATTCAAATATTCGATGCTATTTTGTGTTGCAATTTGTGTTTTTTTCTTTCCGCTTTTTTCATGGACTATTTTGTGACTGCTGATGCCTTTCCAGATAATCAGTAGTATCGACTTACAAAGTGTAGAACCAGTTGACGTACAAATGAGAAAAAGTTTGATGCAGTCTATTCAAATGGCGATCGAAATCGCTACCAAATCTGTCGAACGCTCCGCTGAACATGAAGCAGCACGCAGAGAACAACTGTCCCGTGGTCAGCTAGAACGTCAGAAACTTGAGAACGAGAAACACGTGGAGATTGAAAGAGCGAAGCTGCTACAGTTACAAGCAGAGAGTGCTGGCGTTGAATCCACAGGTGAGAAAAGGTTCTTATGTTTTCGTCCTCAAACCTAGCAAATTTAATTAAAATTTTTGTAATTTATCAAACCAATGCCACATCATTTTCCTCAACACGTCATGCAAGCCTATGGAGAAAATAATATTATTCCCTAAGTTCTTGAGTATTCATTATGCTAAGCAAATCTTCGGAGAAATTCAAAAGTTCAAAAGTAAAACCTGTCACAGAGGATGTTTTTGAATTGTAGTCTGTGATACAGAGCCAGGAAAACTTAATAACACAGTAAAAATACGATGAATGATGTATTAATTAAATCCATAGCAGCAAGTTATGACCTGTCGGACTACAATTTAGCAAGATTTTTATATCAATACATCACTCTTGTTTTCTTCTTCCTTTTCTGTGACTAAAAGCTCCGAACTATTAGACTTGATATCTAACCTTAATTTCACTGAAAATATTCAAGTTATGAGCTCTTCGATTTAGTATCATTATTCGGTGAAGTTCCAATGAAGAAATTATTCTCATTGCTACAAATTTACTTCCATTTATCAACATAAAAGGCATAAGTAAAACCTTTTGCTATGTTGTCGCATCTATTCACGTGCATATTTCTTCATCTCATCATGCCACGTCGTGGGGCGGCGTCGTCTTCCTATTATGTAGCTTATTCAATATTCCGCAACTTAAACCTATCCATACCGGGGAGGGGGCATTCAGACCTGCGTTTTTGTGGCTTTTAGTTTTTGCGTATTTTGAAGCTATTCACCAAAAATCGTTCTTTTTGGGCCATTGGAAAGTCAAATTTATGACCTGTTTTTAGAAGCATCGGTACCATTTTCGAATGAAGAGTATCGATGCCTTTTTCTGAATTTTGGCTACGTGATAATTTTACATTTGCCTATATGAAACAATTTTTAGCGAAGCGCATCGATTGTCTATAGAAGTACACTGTTTGTGAATCTGAATCGCTTTAATCGAAAAGAGTATTGGAAAAATTGAAATTTATGTTTATACTACTAATGCATTATATTAACATAATGTTTTAGTAGTTAGCATAAATCAGTGCTTATTTCCATGTATTTTCCCTATCATTTGAATTCTTTTTAATAAGCTGAATTATATTTCAAGTTATTTAGAACTGTAGAATTTCATTTCACATATGCATCGAAATGGTTAGTTTTTTCAGTAAAATCCTCCACATTTCACATGCGTGCGACTGAGTTGTAACCCATCAGCACAAAAATTTTATCAATTTTTTGTACTCATTAGTCCCTTAACTTCTCTGTACGTAACTTCTGTTTAAATTTTCGTCTCAGTACGCAACTCAATAGTTTGGCATCTCAGTAGCTTGGCATCAGCACATAGCTTCTCAGTAGCTTGGCATCTCAGCACGTAGCTTCTCAGTAGTTCGGCATCCTAGTACGTAAAATTTGGAATCTCGCAGGCTGTCCGCACTCCCTAGAAGACACCAGGAAAATAAAATAAACCTTGAAATTTTGAGACAGATTAAAACACTGTAAGTGCTTTCTATTTTTCCAGACTTTATTTTTCATATCTGCACATATTTGTTACAAATGTAACCGTTATTCTCATGCAAGCTTTTTGTTTTTATAATTTTTCAGTGACTGGAATCTCCTATCACAACGTATACAATTTGGATGCGGCTAAACACACAGTGTGTAATGGAGAACTATTGTTATACTCATGCTCTTACTCTACTTTGTTCTCCTCAATCTGCTCGCTTTAAATTTGTTTCGATCGATGATATTTTCATTTTTTCCTTGAAATACAATGTAGCCTGATACATACTTTGCATGTCCTATATTGGTATATTTAATTTGGAATTATCTGCGTCTTAAACAGTTCGACCAATTTCACGCCACCTTTCAATCTTTTTTCGTCAATAATATTGACTTCATGGCATGCAAACTCGTTAGGCATAGAACTTCGGGCAGATTTCTCCGGAATTTTTCTTAAAATTTGACGCGTGAATTTGAGTAAAATTACGTACGAATTTGACCCCTGAATTTTAGTAAATTTCCCTGGAAAACATCTGGAAATTTTCATTCAAATTTGCGCGGACACCCTGATCTCAGTGCAACTTCTTAGAAGTCATTATACCAATTGTTAAAGAAATTTATAGCCAATCTTCCGTAAAATTTCAAAAATCTGTTAAAATTAGTTTTTGAATTGTACGCAGATGAGTTGAATTATAATGCTGATGAATACCGCCATTAGAAAGTTTGTACACTAAACATGTTGCGCCATATCATCCGAAAAAATACTTTGGAAAGAGGAGAGGCGCACCTCCTTCCCCCTTCCCAGGCCGGGATCTTTATGCGCTTTAATCAGAGACGCGCATGAATTAATGGGGATTAGATATCGACTCATATGTATCATACATGCTAAAAGCATCTGTATTATTCCACCAGGTCAAGCGAAGGCTGAAGCAGTTGCGATGTCAGAAAAGATGATGATTGAAGGGTTGTGTGAGATCGAGTTGGCCAAGTTGGAGGCTACTGCAAAGCAGATTGAACATGATGCGAAACTATCAGTTAGGAAAGACGCCACTGAGGCAGAAATTGACTACAAACGACGCATGGTGAGTTTTAGGAAATATTTGACTACATTTTTAAGACACATTAGAAATACAAAATCAGTTTACATTTTGTCATATTTCATGCATCTCTTAAATAAGCAACTGGACACCTTGTAAGTGCATGTATATGATGGGTAGAACACTTATACCTTTATATAATGGAGATTTATTCATTTGTTAATTTTAACGACCCCAGTTTCCCTGAAAAGTGGTAGGGGGAAATATCATACATATAAAAGTAACACTATGTGTAACTTCATAGTCAAAAGCGCAGTTAGTTGTCACTTCATGTCTTCTCCATCACATCCCCTGTGACGCCTCCTTAACAAGTTGCCGCCATTTCAATCTGTCCTTCACCTTCTCCTCCTTCCATGTCCTCCAGTCTTCTTCTGTGCTTTCTAGGTCTCTCTTGATACAGTCCTTCCAGCGAATCCTTGGCCGTCCCATTCTTCTTGTCACTTCGTCATCCATCTCTTCCACTTGCTTCATTACTCTTTCGTCTCCAATCCTTATCACATGCCCTGTCCACCTCAGTCCCTTTTCCACCACTTTCTGTGTCAACGTTTTCTTCATCCTAGTTTCGCCATTCTTAGTTTATCCACCAACCGTACAACCGCGCCTTATCCAGTTATTTTCACACACTTGCAACATCTTTTGCTGCTGCTCAGTTAGTGCCACCGTTTCTAATCCACATGTCAATGCTAGCAAGATACATAGTAATAAAAGATTTTTTCAAACTGTTTATATTCTGAAAATCATCGTCTTCGTCATTTTTCAATGATATAGCGATCGTCATTTTTACGCTATCAATAACTATCGATATTTTTTTAAATACCGAAGTATTAATTTTCAATTTTAATATCGGGAGTACAAAATACAGTGCATTCTACTCATACCTACTAGCGCTTATAAAGACGAACTCCGTTAACCTTCTCATAGATTCATGAAATTCGTCAATTGGCTAATTGAGTTATAGGCCTACAGCATGAGCCATGACAAAGATAAATAGTTCAGTTATTTCGTCTGCATGCTCCGGTGCAGAATTTCTGTAACTTACTGATGAGTAAAGCAACATGTCATTTAGCATTGTGTCAATGTAACTTAAATTGCTTGAAATAAAGTAATGTCAATGCTAGTTTGCAATAAAAATAGATCAAATGTATTATGCAGATATAAATGTTGACTAACATGATATTAAATAAGATCGATTAATTACATCATTATCATCGTAGACAAGACTTGTACTGAGTGCAATGATATTTCTATCGAGATTGTTTTGAGTGATATCGAGATTATTGATGCTGGAACTCAGAACTCATTATATGATAAAAATTTCAATATTTTTTATAAATGAAAATTTATAATATGCAAATGTAAAGTTGATGAGACAACAGCAATTCGAATTACAAGAGTAAGTAAAAGTGAATGACCATTAACATGAAATCATTCACCAGAGTGATAGGACGAATACATAATATTATCAATTCCAATCATTCCTTTATTCATCAGATCATTTCAGCAATATAAAATTTCAATGTGATGAAACGATAAACGTCAGGATTATTGAGATCGATATCGTTTTGTGGAATCTGATGCAGCGCAATAGCAGACTCAACACTGAGACAAGTGCTATTTAAGGAGCGGTTATTATCTTTTTGGATAGAGGCCAGTATCTAATTAAGCACAAAAGTGGCAGAGATAGCACTTTATTGGGCGAGTGATTTCGAGATCGTACACTCATCTAGAGGTATCCTTTAACGGTGAGAGGCAAGTGTCGTAGTGTCCCTCGCAATATAAAAGGAGCGCCATAGTGGCTTTGGAAATACATCTGAAAAGCTTGCATCTGAAACGGTCTATGTCAAACCCCTGATATCTAGCTGCACTACTTCATAGCATAAAGCTATGCGGTGATGTTCAGCGTGCTTTGTATGAATGTTGCCAAGATTAATGTTAATTACAAATTCAAACTTTGCGAAGTATCAACTACAGTCCGTTTCATAAAAAGTGGATCATCCTAAAATTTGACTAAATAAAACATATGTATGATACAGAAAGCATTTTTCATGTTATTTCATGTCCCTAATATATTTAAATGTCCTTATATAATCTGATAAGCTATGATACAGTAACGGTTCTTAAGAAGCTAATATGTTGTGGCCCTACCCTTATTGTCAATGACATTACCAATTCGTCTAGGCATTGATTCAATGATATCGTTGATTTTTGACTGATCTGACTTTCTCCACTCTCTTTTTAACAGTGACGTAAGTTGTGATACGCCATCTGTAGGTAGCAGTGAACGACGAACGTTACGTTTTAGAATACTCCATACATTTTCTATGGGATTCAGATCAGGAGAACGAGCTGGCCAAGATAATGTCCCAAGCCCTAATTGAGACTTGCATAAGTTGACTCTACTACTCCTGTGACACGTAGCATTATCATCCATAAATAACCAAGTCGATGGATCACCAAGTTGATCTGTCATTTGGCCCTCTTTACGACAGTCGAAAATCATCATTATGCCATCGATGCACATTTGTGTAAGGGACATTTAGTCGCTTGCTTGTACCTCGCAAAGAAAACCCTAGTTCTAGCAAGGCTGACACTTTGCCTTTTGTGAATGCGATCTCGTTATTATTCATTTGTGCTTTGTATTGTTTTCAACCGGTAAGAGATAGATTTCTAGCTGAAAGCAATCAGGAGTGCTGCCAACACCACTGCAACGAAGTCAGGAAGGTATGGAACATGAAGTCCAGTTAATCACATGTAGCAGTTACATTATTGTTGATGAATAATGGTGCTACACTGGCTCTGATTGACCGATTTTCTTTATTTTTGTTTTGCTTGATAGCTTTTTGCTTGTAGAACAACATATTACGTAACAAAGGAAACAAATGTAATTTTATAAGAGTGAGGTATGATTTTGTGTAACATTGCTAAATGAAGATCAAATTATCTACTACTTTTTTTTATCTATAACAGGAAAACAACTCAATATTCATGCTTGAAATTTCCAACAATGATATTAGTAAGCACAACTGACATATCTTCCAAATTTCAGAGAAATTCGTTCAAGTTTGGCGGAGTTAGACAAAGTTGAAGTTAAGGCGATGTTTAAGGGTGATCCATTTTTTATGAAACAATCTGTATATGCTGACGCATAAATAGAGTATCTGAAAACACTTATCTTCGCGTTTTACAATTGGTGAGCCCGACATACAAATGAAGAAGACCGAAGAATCATCCGATGCAATCAATGCCTTCACAACAGTTAAACTACCTATGTTTCAACGACTGAACCCCTGACGTGGTTCCGTCGAGCCGAAGTTCAATTCCGCCTCCAGAAAATTACACGCAGTTCAACGGAGTCAGACCATCTTATTCAATCGCTTCCTGATTGTGTGTTTACAAAGATTTCCTCATGGTTAGATGAACAGCCGTCAGAAATTGAATATTCTGGTTTGAAGACATTCCTTCTTAAAAAGTTCACGATAACTCCAGCTGAGCGCACTCAAAGAATCCTGGATATGACAAAGCGTAGCAATGCAGATCAATCTCCTTGTGAACTCTGGGACGAAATCCGATCTTTAGTTCGTCTCCCTGAAATCGATCCAAGAGCTCGGAGGCATTCACGTCTGAATTTAGAGCGTCAAATTTGGTTGCGAACACTTCCAGGTATAGGTGACTTTCCACAACCTAGACGACGTTTTGGACACATCCAAGTAGATATTGTTGGACCAATTCCGATTTCATATGGTTTCCGATATTTATTTACCATCACTGATCGATCAACTCGATGGCCAGAAGCAATTCCCATAGAGGATGCTACAGCTACTTCTTGTGCAGCTGCTCTTCTACATGCATGGATTGCGAGATTTGAAGTTCCGGATAACATCACTTCTGATGGAGGCTCTGTTGTCCTGTCTAGCCTATGGAAGGCCTTGGGAACTTTAATGGGCACTAGTCTATGTAACACGACAGGATATAATCCTGCAGCCAACGGAATGATTGAGCGTGTTCAACGAACTTTAAAGCAGGCGTTAATGTCAAGATGCGACAGTTCAGACTGGTTTTATCATTTACCCTGGGTTCTTCTAGGACTTCGAACAACACCGAAAGAAGGACTGCAGGTTTCATGCGCGGAGATGGTTTATGGAGAATCGCTGATAGTACCTGGGGAATTTTTTCCTCAGGACGAAAGTGATGATAAACTAAATCTCTCCCGGCTACGGTTTTTAGCCGTAAAGTTCGAAATGTGTTCGTACGCAATGACGCCCATCGTCCGCCCCTTATTCATCCTTACACGGGCCCATACAAGGTAACTGAAAGGAAACATAAGGCTTTCAAGCTGCGCATTGGTAACAAAACGGACTGTTTATCCATTGACCGGCTTAAGCCAGCTTACCTCGACGATAATGTCAAGTGAAAATCTGCATACTCGCTATGGACACATATCTCGCCCTCCATTGCGACTTGGTTTTTAATTGTTCTGATATTTTTATTTATGATAACAGACGGTTTTGGGGGAGTCCATGTAACGGTCTATGTCAAACCCCTGATATCTAGCTGCACTACTTCATAGCATAAAGCTATGCGGTAATGTTCAGCGTGCTTTGTATGAATGTTGCCAAGATTAATGTTAATTACAAATTCAAACTTTGCGAAGTATCAATAGATAATAATAGAGTATCTGAAAACACTTATCTTCGCGTTTTACACTTGCAACTAATAGTTGCGATAAAATCCAAAATGAGAAAAGATCATCAAAGAAATCTTCCAGAGGAACACGTGCCACTCGAAATATATGCAAAAGTGCATGAACCGAAAAGTCCCCAAAATACACTTCCCAATTTGAACCTGACGAGGATACAAATATACTAGCCTTCCTGTCATCAAAGGATGCGAAAAATCATATGTTAAGGAATTCATAAAATCAACAGAATTTTAAATAAAACTAAAATTATACCATATTTTAGAAAGATTTCAGAGTACTCCTGTACAGTGTAAGAATCTTAATGTGCAATGAGAAGTGTTGAAACGGGAGAGACTCGTCGTCATTCACAAACCGGGATAAAAGAACACATCTAATGTTCACTGTCAAAAATCTCAGCACACATTTGGCCACCAACACACGGCAGCTCATGCTCTTCAAGATACTCATGCGCACAAGAGAGACAAAAAATAGAAGAAGCCAAGCAATCAAGCAATGACATAACAAAAACCTACCGAGCAACCACAGCACATCAGAAGAATTGATTTTGTTGCAATTGTAATGCTTTTATCTTAAATCTTTTATCTTCGTGCCATCCGAAATTGCATTTATACTTAATTCAAAACCGTTTTACGATAACTAGATGAGTGTTCCGACTCCACATCGTTCGAGCAATAAAGTCCAATAATATATTTTTCCTCATTTCATGATCTTCAAATCAACTCTTCACTTTCAGATTGCCGAGGAAATAAACAAATTGAAAGCTATGTCAACTATTGAAGTGAACCGCTTTGCACAGACTGTCGAATGTTTGGGTAAAAACACCATCAAGGCTGTAGCAGTCTCGGGAGAGGAGACAAAAGTTCGACTTCTACAAGGCTTAGGAATATCCTCATCACTTATCACTGATGGTAGCAGTCCTATCAATCTTTTCAACACAGCCGAGGGCCTTATTCGACAGTAGATTCCGTCCTGCACGCCTCCCTGCCTGCATCCATCCTCAGTCTTTCCTGATAATTCCATCAACGCATGAACAGATCAAAATCATATCCACTCACAATTTTTATGGCAAATGACAATGTTTTTTTCTTGACAACGATAAAGTGACCGAAACAACAATTTGAATTTTGTCTGTTAGGATTTTTACGTATTATAGTCTTGTATTATCTTTGACATATCAATGTCTTTGAATTCATCTATACAACCGCAACTTCTATGATGATTCGGTTTTTCTCTCCTTGAAACATGTGTGAGTTTGAAAAAAGGGCTTAGTAAGATGGTTTTACTTTAAAGAAAACTTTTTGTAAACTGACATGCTTCAGATAATTTTACCTTAATTCGTCAATGCACCTAGATAGAGAACAATCTCAGTGATTTCCACGCATGCACGCATGATGTTGACAAAATTAGGTCCTATTATTGAAGCGAGTGAAATAGCTTTTAAAGATATAAATTATGCACAGTAAATAAAGCACGAAATCGAGTTTTTGTTACATTGACTATTTTCGAGTTGCATATAGCTACGAAATAAGTTGCTTCGCTTAGGAAATCAGTAGATTTATCAAAAGAGCTTAGAAGATGAAAGCAGGACCAGAAAGACGAAGCAACACAAAACAACGAGTAAAGACGCAATCTGACACATGATTCTTGCCATAGAGTAGGTATATTAAGTAGAGTGGATACTCCGCATTTATTAAATCCCCAATGCGTATACACTTTCGATTTTATTAAATGAACTCAAGGGAGATACAGGTGGTATTGTCACCAATTGTGAGATGTGCAAAATTTTGCAGTTTTGCAGAAATTACAACGGAATTGAGTGATCATGATTGTAATGCAGAAGGAATGATGCTATTTCACAGATTCTCATGACAGCCTTGGAGATTTAATGTTTGTTAAATTAGCATTCTGATGAGTTCCTATTACTTTCATGCTCAACCTCAAGAGTATTTTCTCTAGCGTGATCATATCACAGGCAACCTGCCACTGCTAGAACAAAATAACTTAATCAAATACAATGATTTCAATTAACTTTTAAAGATGCAAATTGGTCCACATCACTATTCAGATTCAAGAAATGAAACATAAATTTAGTGAATCACAAAATCATGCCGGTGAAAACTGAATTAAAAACTTGAAATTTCAGCCAAGAAAGCATGAATAATATCGTGACTTTTTCATGAAGACCTTCATCATAATACGGATCATGAAATTCCCTTGATAATCAGCTTGATTTCCTCTTTGTTAGGATGCTTATTAGAAAATATTCCTTTTGATATCCAACTTGTTTGATACTACTTATCTCGGCAGTATATAATTTGTCAAAATTTTGACTTTTTCAAAAGTGCTCAAATAATTTTTGGACCACGGGAACGCAATCTCCGCAAAAAACTGAATCTTTACATATAAAAATTTTCGCTGTAGGCCTATACAGAAACTTTTTGAGTCGACACTCTACCTATATATCCTTACTCTATGATTCTTGAGTCTAATATATTCGAAGGAAAAGAAAAGTCGCATGAGCGTTTTCGGAGCTTCTTGCTCAGATGTGTTCTGCTGCATATGCAATGTTATCATTTACAACGAGGGCTAGAGGAAATGCCCTGTTGGACTGCGATGATTGGTCTATGTAGTTGAAGAGCGAATACATGCTCCTTTCTGCCGTCACAAGCAGAGCTGGAAAAATTCCACTGAAATTTTTTAATTCCAATTCCGGAGCAGAAATTTCAATTCCAAATCCAATTCCAGTCGAAGCAGTTCAATTCAATTCCAGTTCCATAATAAGATTCAATTCCGATAGTTGCATGTCGCGTAGCCTATAGTGTCTTATGTTAATGCATCTAACGTTTGTTCGTTTCAATCTATCCCATGTGCACCTATGAGAATTTTCCGCCTACAGGCGGAAATTTTTGATATTCCGCCTTGAAAGGCCGAAATCGGTTGGATCTCGTAAATCGTCCAAATCCATCAAAAAAATCAGACCCCTTACCCCTAGTCATTTTTTAAAAATTCTTTTGTCATTTTTCGGGCAAAAGAGATTATTTTAGAGGATTTTATAACTTTGTTGCTTGTACATTGTGTGGCTAGCTATTCTTGATGCACTTTTGTCTTTTTGGCGCATAGGTTTACCTACAATCTTTCAAAGTAGGCCAACATATTGTAATATACATCGATTTTGTACTTTGCACTAGCAAAGCGACTTTCTTCAAAGACCTCAAAACTATTCAGGATGAAAAACAGAGGAAGAGTGTTGGTGCTTTCTTGGAAAAGATCAGGAGTACACGGTACACTGTAGCGGGTTTAGCGCGCAAAGAAAGCATTGCAAAGGTGTTGTTTCTCGACCGAATGAATTTGCTCTTGCAAATCAAGTTCCACAACGACATCCTACCATATTTTAGAAGCTATTTGAAACTTTTCCAGCATGAAGATCCGAAGATGGATCAGCTGCATCCATCAATGTGGCGTTTGACATTGAATCTTCTTTCGTTCTTTGTGACTCCAGAGGCATTGAAACAGAGTCAACAAGACAGAGCTGCATTGCTTGATGCTTTGCAGAGGGAAGAGAGTCTTCTTCCGCTGAAGTCCATGTTCGTTGTCACTTCCTGTACAGAATACTTACAGAAATGCATGGGAAAATCTACTGACTTCTTGAAAAGTGTTCGATCCGCCTATCTTCGATCCACTAGGCATCTTCTTACAAAACTCCCTCTAGAAAACCCATTCATATCCGCTTTGTCGTCTTTATCTTCCAGCCAGCGTGGCACTTCAACGGCCCTTGATTCCATGACCTGGCATCATGTCTGAATGCAAGATCATTCAGTCCTTGCACTGCCGGAAATCCACGCCTACGTTTCGACCACCAGTGACAATAATCAAGTGATGGAAATGAGGCCGAAGGAAAGACTGGACAGCTACTGGTACCGTGTAACAGCTGAAATGAATTGGCCAAATTTGTGGAGTGTTATAAAGCGCGCATTGACCTGTTTCCACGGACCCGATGTCGAAGGGGCGTTCAACCGAATGGGGCAGCTGATCAGGAACGACCGAAGTCGGCTCGATGTTGCCAAAGTATCGGCTCAGTTGACCATCAAGTATTCCTTGAAGGCCAAACAAAAACGTGGGTTTTCTTGCTTTCATCGAACGGATATTCGAAGAATCCCATTCTACACAAATTTATTGCCAACTCTTGGAAGATGCTACGTGCGTCACAGGCAGCGTCTGAGCGCAGGCCTGCCGCTGGCCTATTCAAGCGCAGGAGACTTCTCCTGGAAAGAAGAAAAAGACTGGAAAAATTGCAGGGATCAACGAGAAGAACTGCCTTGATCCGAAGAAACCTTTGGCTGTCTCGTGGTATGCCTGATCAAAGTCGGGTTTTTGAAGATCCTCCCCACACCCAAGCAGTCGATGCATCGGAACTGCCTTCTGAAGGTGCCCAGGGCGACAAAAGACCAGCAGAAGATCCTGTGGACAAGAGCCAGCCCAGAAAGAAGATGAGACAAACTACAGTGTTTTCCCACTTGCCATAGAGTTAGAGATTTTTGACGTGTGACTTGTCTGTGATTCATATGCATGTGCTATTAATACCAGTGTGATATTTTATATAGATTAAATGTTTTCACACAAGGCATGTACATAGTTTAAAAAATGTTCCTGTTGAAATATGTATCACAATATGTAGGGTTAGCCGCGCCTAATAGGATACGAAGATGATTAATAATTAGGCCTACATCGTCTTCGATTGAGTATGCGCACTGCTTCACCTGTATTTGTTCAAGAATTGTACTGGATGCTACAGTATGCATTTAAACGAAAGCGCTTTGTTATGCGCTTTGTGCTCATATTATTTGAAAGGAAACTTCAATCTGTTTCTGCATGTTTTCCAATTTCTACAAATGCCAAAATTAACTGGACATATGGTTGTCTATATGATTATATAATAGCGCCTACGTGTACCTCAGATTACCAATTTGTGTTAAAAATATGTCTACCATGCCAGCCGGCACTAGTGCTTTGTAATGTTTATAATCTCTTTTTGCGTGGAGTTTTTATCTCTAAGATAATTTTAAAACTTTAAAAGATCCCCGAACACCATTTTCCATACTACTAATTTTTCCGCCTTGGGGGAAAGTAGATAATTCTCATGGGTGCCCATGTGCCATCGTATCATCGTTGTTCTTGTGTGCCGTTCTCTGCGTCGTTCCTATGTGCGTTTTCATGCTTACAGTTCATATTTTTTGGTTACATGTATATATGTAACCGGTCAGCCTGCGCCATTTTCGTTTCGTAAACGAGATATTCAATATCTCGTGAAAAAAAGAAAATAAAGTTAACGGTCATCAAAGAATCAAACGCTGAGAGAGAGAGAGAGAGAGAGAAAGATGAGATGCGACTAAATCTATTAATAAACTGACAGAAGAAAGAAATTCAGTGTGCGAATAACGTGATTGTTGATGAAAGAAAAGACGACGATAAAAATGATATCATGAAATCTGATTATTGGTCCATGTTAAAAAAGGAGATTAAAAATTCCGTGATAAGAACGAAATGTGGTCGGGTAACGAGCAAGCTAGCGGAAAGCTAACGAGCAGAGATTATAGGAAACTCCATCAATATTCAGAAGAAAGTGGTTTTATCGTCAAGTCTCAAAAATTTGTATAAATTAGAAACGATGAGAAATTGACACAACAACAACTACCAGCAACAACACATACGACATCTTCAGTAGCTGTTAGAAGAACTCCGGGCTCTCGCGGTGTAGCATAACTACAGAAGTAACAACAACAACTGCCTGCCAGCGAACAACAACACAGCAGCGTATACGGCAACACATCAGCGAGCGCGATTGAAGATTGACGGTATAAGTTACACTGATATTTATGATATTATTTTGGTATACATGTAAGTGAGTCCGATCGAATTGAAATGAATTCAACATTAAGAAGTGAACTGTAAGTGTAAAGTTTCTCTTTTATCGTTGCATATCGTATCTATATAATTACAGTCTTGATATTGTTAATTGTTGAGATTGGAAGTTGAATAATAGTTCATGTAATTGAATAATTAGTTATTAGAATAATTTGTTGACACTGTCTATATTATAATTTGAACTGACAGGATTGCTGCCCTTTGATGCAGCGTTAATTTTCCTCTTTCCAAACCAATTGTTTTTCGTGTGTACAACAATTATCTAAGTTAATCTCCAATTTTTGTGCTTATCCTATCAAGAACTAAATGGTGAAATCCAGAATATTTCGTGATTTTTTTTGTCCCCAGAAAATAATGTTCGATTTTTAATGAAGATGGGCCTCAAAACAATGTGATATCATCCTATTTCAACATTTTCATATGTCAAACCACAATTCACTCAGATTTAGCAAAGCTAGAAAAGAAAATTGAAAATCACGCCGTCGAAGAGATGACACGTCATATCTTCGACGCGTCGAAGAGATGACGATATATCTTAACATTGAAGACATCCTCAATTTTCTATCTTCAAGTGATTAGTAGTGATAAAGTACAACACTTCTATGGTTACTGAACCTGCACTTTATGTCTTCTAGAACTGGCAAGGTTAGCAGGTCAAAAGAGAAGTCGCTTTTGACGTCGAAGAGATGATGTTGAATGTGCTTAATCAATTCATTGTCTTTGGATGATGCTACTTTATCACCAATTTTAATACTTCGATTTTGCCTAATCATATGCCAATGACAAGAATGTTGAGCCCCCTGTTTCTATTTCCCAATGCTGTTATAGTTACGTAAACTTGCATTCAAGAAAGTAGCTTGAAGATTAGGCCTACAGTACATTTAGGAACTATGGCTATCGTCGAGATAAATTGCACGTGCAAATCATCGGGATGATTAGTTTCCCAAGAACAAGACATCGAATGCAATTTGATTCAAAAGGTAAGCAGGTCCATCTGACTAAAAATTTCAATTTAAAAAGATATGGAAAATCGCATTGATTAACATAATGACTACATAACTACATAATGATCGGCAGTCAATGATAGATCATGAAAACTATTGGATAAAATCGTGTTTGAGAGTACCTTTACTTAAGACGCAGATTGATTTCAGAACATCATAGGAATAATGATACATCTATCGGATCTAGCCATTTCCATGTGACTATGATATGCTCTACACATATGTGACTGTGGCGATGCGTCGAACCAGCTCCATACAGCTGACATACGGATACCACTTTCCATCGAAATTGGCGATCATTGATCAACTTCATAAGGAAGGATAGGAGTTTCTACCTCTTGATTATCTAGTGTGGCAATACTAACACATGGTGAAACGAAAGAATTGAGATGAATGAAAACCGTAGAGTCTCTTTGAAGGACCTACACTGACAGCTGGGTAGGCCTACTCCGCACATGATTGCAAGCTTTGCAATGGAAATCAGAGTTGATCAAATAAACTCATTAATTTTTACAGTGCACATCTGTGATACCTGACACTAAACATGGAACATGAGAGTCCTTTTAGAGAAACTGTCTCAGTCTTCAATTTCCTGTGAAGTGATCTGAAAACTCATTCTTCTGGAATTCTTATTTTCAAGAAACGTTTGTATTTCATCATAGTCATCCTTCTGCGACCAGTGGAAACTTCTCTGTCATGACCTATCTTCAAGGAATACCCAATGCCATATTCGGAGCCCTTCCCCTGCCTGAGTAGAGCCAACAACGCAACTGTCAATACCCAGGGATTTCATCAATTTGTCCATTGCATGCTAACTTGAAAAAATTTCTTCAAGAGATCCAAATTTTTCAATCAAATACCTTAAAACAGGTTGCAAATCCACTTGCGACTAGTGATGCAAATGGAAAATTTTCCAGTGGAAAATTTTGAAATTTATTTTTTGGTGATTGACATTTTTTCCTTTGTTTTGGAGACCTGTTGTAGTCGTTTGAAAAGACTATGCAATATGCGAAGACCGAAAAATTCTCTATCATTCCTGCATATTACCTTTTGGAACCAACTGCACCCTTTCCATGTCTATTTCAGATCATCCCAAATGAATTTCAGATATTAGATGGATTTCCTATTTCTCTAATTGAATTTCAGATATCTATCAGAAACCCAACTTTGAAAGGATCTTAAATTCAACTGGAGAATCTCCAATTCATCTGGAAATGTCTGAAATTCATTTGGGTAGATCTGAAATCGATTTGGAACTATCTGAACCATGAGGTAGAAATGGAAGATGTGCATGCAGTTTGTCCTCAACGAAGATCGGACAATATGCCAGAACTTAGAAACTGTCATGGATATTCTTCTACTCATCACAGATATCTTTAGTTTCCAAATATCTCACGAGTTTACAGTCTTCCAATATGGTCGCTCATGTATAATGGTGCGTGGACTGTGTGCTTATTCTTCACATATTCATCAACATATGGAGAATTTCTATCACTATGATCAAGGCTGCACAATAAAGCTTAACTTCCAAGCTAATGAGCAAACTCCAAAATTATTTTTGCTCCAGATCTTTCACATTGCATGAAATTATACCTCTATTGTAAAGCAATATTCACGTTATCCCAAACGGTGTCTGTGTGATAATCAAAAATGCTAACAAATTAGCACAAGCCACTGGTGGCAAAGTAATGATGAAATCAAGAGTTTTAGACCCATTCTATTGGTATGTACCTGCCTCGGCTGCGGAAGCGCTCAAATTATAGGGTGTATCACAAAAATCAAAACTTTCAAAATTTTCCAAAATTTTTCATAATTTTCCATGGAAAATTTTGATTTAAAATTTTCCGGAAAATTTGTATCACTACTTGCGACTGTAACTGTTTTCTTCTAGTGTCGGACGACAGTGTCAAAAGACATTGGTGAATCAAAAGAAATGTGGCACTTGATTGTGAAGGCCAAAATGAGTAGGCCTACATTTCAACTCTGTCTTTAAGAGTGCATAGTCTCGCTAAAATCGGTGTGCAAAGTAAAGCAATGATACTTTTATCAATGTCAGTGATGATTGCTAGACATTAATGCGATATAAGCTTGATGGTTTACTTCCATGGACCCTGAAATTTCAACATTATAGATGCTATCATTTTTCTTCATCCAATTTCCAGTCATGCAGCAATGCATTGACATCGATAATAATGCGTTGTTTCTATCTTCTTCAGAATTACCGGTAGAGTATCCGCGTGAACAACCAGTAAAATCTTATGATGTAGGTACTACAGTTCAATATCAATTGCTAAACATGGGAGCGAATCAAGGACCGCGATGGTTGACAGATAGACTCCTCGTGTCGCGAAAATTTCTTCTGATCTTTCCCATGGCGGAGTTTTATAGGTACAGACTAATAGGTCACTTTTTATGACAATATAAAACCTTTAATCATCAAAGTTGAATTGAATTAATCAAACGGCATTTTCTGGCATTGTATTTTGTGAAGGACAAAGTCATTTCTGCAAATTTCAGTCATACCTGTCATCTCTTAGACGTTTTGGATCAACCGTCGAAGAGATGACAGATTGTGGTGTTTTTTATATATTTTGAAGAAGCGATAGCTAGCGCGTTAATTTGCAATATACCTGTGGATAAAGGATAAATGGACCTCTTATATGTTAAAATGGCGTGAAGATTGGTTCGAAACTTTTTAGTCTAGAGCAAATTAAAGTGGCGTCGAAGAGATGACGAATTGTGGTGACATTTTCTCTCAAAAATGGCTTTTTTTATTTCTCAGAAGAACTATGTTTGGAGGATGACTAAAATGCTTCCTATACATCAAAGAAGTTTGCATAACAAAAGTTTCCATGAAATCGCGAGTCTCTATCATTGCTTTAACTCCGAATACATGGCGTCGAAGAGATGACGAAAACGCCGTCGAAGAGATGACACAAAATTTTGGGGACATCGGTTTTTAGTATCTAAAACTCCAAATAACGAATTTCAAGACAACTACGCTATCTCACAGATAACGTGGGTGAATGACATAATGTACAACATAAGTGAGCTTTGGTTAGTTGCCCGCTAAATATGCTTCACAGGCTTCTAAAAAGTAGATAAAATTCCGGGGACATGCAAAATTGGGGTATTTTCAGAATTCAAGTGAACGAAAAATATAATAGACAGTTAAATATAGAAAAAAATGATGCATGGGCCGGATAGAGCAAACGAAACCCTACAAAATGATAATTAAAGTTGACTGTTTGATCAATAACGTTGCAGAATCCAGGGAGGGACAAAAAAATTGCAAAAAGTTCACTTTTTTCTGGATTTTACCAAATTCAACAATTGCCTTATTTTGATTAATTATCTTTCTTGATAAATAACTAAATAACAGATTGAACAAAGATGATTGTCTGCTTAATCGCTGAAATAACATTGTCCGGGGCTGTAGGCCCATCGAAGTCACAAAAACACCCTTTATTCAACTATAGAAAAAACTACCTCTGTCGATCTATCTCTCTCATCTCTGCGTGCAGTTAACACAACGGCCGAGTACTGTGATTTCAATTTTTGTACAAATAGATTTATCACAGGTCTATCGAAAAAGTGGAATTGAGGTTTATGAAGGTCAATTCCAATTCCAGTAGATTTCAATATCGCCAATTCCAATTCCGACGAAAAATGGAATAAATTCCGGATCGGAATTAATTCCAATTCCGACTTTTCCAACTCTGCTCACAAGATTGGGTCACGTCACGTGACTTTATTTCTAAAGCCTCTCGCACTCAGATCATGTGAATCAAACATAGTTGGATTCTAGCCGCGTATAGCATCACATGAACCATTTATATCTCAATTCTATTCAGTGATCCTTGACCAAATGCATTCTGTTAGTTAATAATATAGAAAAATGTATACTTAATTTAAAAAAATCCATATAGCCTGCTGTAAAAATACTACTAAGTGAATGTGCCAAGTTAACATACTCGAAAATTAAGATAAGAAGCATAAACTTTTAAGCTGTTGTATGAAAGCTCAGTTGTTATTGGAAATTTCATGATTCTGTTCATTGAATTTCCTTTTAATTACCTTTTCCTTTTTTTCTTTAGTTTCCTTTTAAGCAAGATACTTTCAGATTCCCTTCAGCAAATTTTATTTTATATCTAATGACTTTCTATTAAATTTTACATGTATTTCTATAAAGTAATTGTGCTAAATATTGAAATCTCAAGCATCCAATAGCTGGTAAGCTTATACAAACACTGGAAAACTTAACAAAGATTTGCCTTTAAAACTTGATGACATATTTTTGGGACCTCAGGACTTTTGGACTTTTACTGCACCAGTAAAACTATTACAAATTGGCCTTAATGCGACATGTAACAGGTATAGTGACATTATAGGGTAATATGAACATCAAATAATAAGCAATTTGTATGTTCATATAATTTTTTTGTCATAACTTGGTGCCTGGTACTGCGAGCCATTTGCTCATTTCGATATCAAATTTGCTTTTAAATGGGGAAGACAACAATGCTGTGCCATGACAGTAGCTATTTCCTGAAAACATTGGACGGTAATTATACAGACAAGCGAGGTGGCCACGATTCGGAATATTCGTATCGCCAGCTTCTATGAGTGTCGAAAATCTACTACAAAAAAATAGTAATTGAATGCCTGTGATCAAGTCACTATTGCATATGAGTTTGTGATCATAGAGAGCAGATTTTAAATAAGAAAATCGGCAATATTCCCGAATTCTTGTTTGTCAATGCATGCAGGCATATGCATGTGTGTCCAGTAAATGCAGAGCTGTATCATGGTTGCAAACAACTATTTTGAAAAAAACATTTTCATCATTAAGAAGACGGCTCTTCATCGTATAGACCTGCTTGATTTTCGTTTTTCTGTTGAAATGCTTTAGATCGATAATGAAGGCAAATATTGGTTTCTTCATTTCTAAAAGGACTTTTGATTTTTCTGTTGCTATCACAACTGGGCCGACAAATAAAATGTGGGGCAATTGTGAGCCTTTGTGTTACTTCACGTGATTCACGTCGATGAATTTATTATGATCTGTCATAATAAATTCATCGAGGTAATTAATGTGAGTGTCTGCTTGAGCATATAACGACGCAAAATATTTAAAGTCATCATTCACCGAAAAAATAGTAGCATAATCAGACAGCATGTTCCACCATTGGTATACTGCAAGATTGCATCTCTAATTTGTAGTTAATAAAGTGCATTTGCATTTGCCATACTTTTGTTAAGTTCACACGAAGCTAGAATATTGAGGAAATATTCTGATTTAATGATATTTCATCATCAAAAAAACTGCGGAGGTCATGTGCACAAGTTCAAGACCTACCAAAATATCTTTCAATAATTGGTAAGGTCTTTTTTTGCGTCTCTGTTAGTAGTTAATAATGTGAACGCAAAAGTGAGGATTTAAACGAGGATGCGAACATGGCGTTCCAAACATGTAAATAGGAACATTTGAATTCGAACCGCGTTCCGATCATGTGAATAGGAATCGCGTTCCGATTGGGATTTAAATTGAGTTCATGTTTCGAAGTTCGGTACAATCAATTGTGTACTTGGGTTGTAACGGCCTGTTCCGAGATTGAATTAAAGTGAGTGAATTAGAACAGGGATGCGAACATTTATTTCGGAACTTGAATAGATAGTTGTTTGTTTTGAGACTCCTTGCTCAAATGCGACAATTGTGACCATTGTGACTATGATGACAATTTTTATTTATTTTCATAATGCGTTTACAGATCAGAAATTATGTTATAAATGTTCTATTATTTGCTAATCAGAATCCCATTTACAGAATTTGTGAAATAAAAACAAGAGGTTTACAATGTAAGTGTAATTAACCATAAAAAATGAAAGATGGTAAGTCACGTCCCTCGGGGGACTCCGTTAACTTCAAGAAGTCCTCGGCCCATTCGAGGAATGTTGCATTGTTTGTGAACCCGTGTTCACACTCGTGTATAGGACACTTCGCCGGCAGTCATTTTCTCCTTTGGAGTGCTGTCACTGTTAGAGTCTTCCACAGTTCCACCTTGCATCCGCAACACAAATTAACCTTCGTATCCAACGGTCCACCCATAATTACTTGGCTTTAATTGTGGTAACAGAACAGTTGTTTCTGGGTCCTCATCATGAAATAGATTTGTAATAGATTCTTAATGTCTACTCAAGTCACGAGGATTAGAACTTGCTTAATTGGAGCAATGACATCCTTATATACCCCTTTAGGGAAAATCGGAACCTCTCTGATTGGCTGTTGGGAATTCCTTTGTTTGATAAGTATATAAGTCCTAGCTGTGTACCAATTCCCATCAAATGTTCTAATCCTCAAGTACCATATTGAAAGTTATCTCTTATAATTACGCTAACCATGCATAGTATCATTACACCTCCCGCTTCTCCAGCTCAAGTTGAAAGGATCGAATCAGAACAGGTATTCGGAACAGGACCCGTAACTCCTCCGAAGTCATCCGAAGATGAGGAGAGCATGGTACAGAGGAGTGTGATCGAAACATCGGTGGAGTCCATGATAACGGTTAAGACACGCTGTGGAAGAGATGTTCGGAATGCGCCCAGGAGGATCCACACGAATCGAATATGTGTGCGTATGGAACCCGATGAAAAATATCTCACAACTGTGCTGGAGTTCAGCATTATAGATCCACCCACGCCACGCCGCTGCCCTGGTGCCCCCAAGAAGACAAGAGTGTGTGTTCGCGTTGACTTAAAAAACTCATTCGTTTTACCAATATCAACAATATGTAACTTGTTATCTTAAATATGACTCTACATAAATGAACAATATTGTTTTGTAATTTCACAAATTGAATTCCTGTTAAGGTTCGAATGGGAACTGGGGATATATTTATCTCTGAAAGTTATCAATAAGTATTTCTGTGTTTAATGTTTCTAAGTCTAATATTTCAAATGCTTGTACCACTTCAGGATGATATCATAAGCATTGCATACAATAATTCATTGGTTAGGGAATAAAAAAGCTTTCGAATGATACAAGGCATGTACCCATTCTATGAAAAAATCTCTCTTGTAAGCAAGGCATGCACGAAGTAAATTAATGACTTCAAATTTCAAAGTTTCTCAACTAAATTCTATCTATCTTTCAAAGGTCTATATCTGCTCTGGATGGTGTCATACATATTGCGTAGAATACATCGTTGGAAAGAGAATGAAAAGAGCTTTCGAATAATGTACAGTATGTACTAAATTGATGAAAAAGTCTCTTTTGTATCCAACTCTATGCAATTGTGTGCAACAAGAAAAATTCTAAGTTTTTATCATAAAATGACCAAGTTTTTGAATTTCTAAGAATTTTCAAAGATAAATTTTGCATCTTAAAATCAGTAATATACATAACTGTTTGACCACTGACCTTTGACCTGACCTTGACCTTTGACCTTCATACACTTCATACACGGCGGGGGGCCTCAAAATTTCTCGGAATATAGGGGAAATAAGTTTTCGAGTGTGCATGGCGCACTCGAAAATTTATTTACCCATGGGCTTAGGGTGCCATAGCAACCGTTTTTCTTTATTTCCTAGCCCTAACCCTAACCTTAACCCTAACCCTAACCTATTACTTGAATTGAAAATTTCGAAATTTGGCGCGAAATTTGAAATTTAGATATTCCAGATTTCAATATTTCCTCCAAGAGTTTTAACCAACTTTTTTTGACGCGAAAATTAAGCTTTGGAAATTGACATGCAATTCAAATATCTTAAAATGTTGGCTTCAAACATGTTGCCATGTATATATTTACAAATTGAATAATTAATTTGTATATAATAATATTCAAACTCTCTGAATTCATTTGAATTAACTTGCTTGTGTTCATAATAGATACATATAGTAGATTTTATATTATTTATAAGAGTCATATTCATAGCATTTGATTGCCATTCCATTCTAATGGATAAAATGAGCCAGCTGATTATTATTTTGTTTAGAATTGTTAAGTTTGTTTTGCTGTACCGAACTGATGATATGATGTCATCAAGTCTTTGTTCATGGTTCCTTTGTTGAATTTATATATAAAGAACTTGTAGAGCTCCGTTTTTCACTCAGTTTTGAATTATTTGGTGTGCATACCAGACCTTGTTCTCCGCTTCTCCGTTTCGTCGATTAACAATTATATTTCTGAAGTGAGTTTTATCATCTAGTATTTACTACTTTCTAAGTTTGGGAAATAGGTACATTGCTAACTTCTTATAACCAAATAGTTTAAAATACATAGTTGGCTTTTAGGATAGGAAGCAACACTATGTCATATCATTAATCACAAATCTTTAGTTCGTTTTTTATTAGATCATATGCAATACACATGAATCAAGCGATCTTGATTGATTGATGTAGTGTTTGAATTTAAATAAACATCGCAAGATTTCGTTTCTAAATAATAAAACACTTACACATTAATTTTATTTTCAATCAGCTATTCTTCTAATTAAAATATTTTAATCAATCTCTACACTTTCGTTTTTTCGAAAAGTCAGTTTCGTTTCAATGTTTTTTTGGATATTAAATAACTTTTACTCAGCTGATTCCAAACTTGATGTTTCTATATGAAAAACACCTCTTAAAAATTGATTTAACGTTTCGAATCTCGGTTTCTGTTTCATCTTAATATTTTTTTAATTGAGATTATTAAACTTTTCAATATTACTTTTTTAAGTTTGGAAAATAGATTCATAAATTAGTTCCAATCTACAGAGAGATAAGAAGAAATGGTTCGAACGTCAAGCATCTCCCGACAGATACTTATTTTTCATTATTGCAGTACTTGTAATTTGCCAGTTCGCCACGCTAGCAAAAGCAATCATTAGGATTTCTCTTTATAGGAGGATGGTACGTACCTGTATTGCCTTACATGTAATACATATCTAAAGAGCGCTGAGAAGGCGAACAGTGATTAAGTGAACAGCAAGATAAGGCGTTTATTCAAGCCCATACTGCCTGCGCACTTGGAAATGGACGCAAAGGTATCAATCTGACATCGACCGCAGAGAAGCGGAAATTGGAATGATTGTTTGCCAAGGAGGACAAGCCGGCGAAAAGCGTTTTAAGTCAATGTGATGAGGTCCCGAAAACTTCTAAACCTCCAAAAAAGGCGCGATCCATCAAAGTAAAGTTGCGAAAACTCATTGATAGTGACACGTCACTATCTGATTATGAAGTGAGTACTGTTAAATGCATATTTTAAATTATGCTTTTGAATGAAACAATGATGAATGGCACCTATGAAGCTAGTGCAAGTATGCATGTAGTAAGCATATTTTCTTAAAATTTCCGAGTTCAGAACCTCCAACGAAGAGTGCCAAGGTAGTTTTAAAGAAATTGCCTACAGCAAGAGATGTAAGTATTTTCCAGTCAAAATGTTGATGATTTTAAATATGTTTTTACTACTAAACTCTTTCAGCATTTCAGCAGTCTGCCACCTGTTCCGAAATTGACTATGGTGGAGAAAAAAGTAAATCCACATCCCGTAAGTATTATTTACAAGGTCTATACCTGCATAACTAGAAATTTTAAAACATTGTTAACTTTTCAGCTGTTCCAAAGTCGGCCCCCTATTCCCAAGTTGAGAACGGTGGAAAAGAATGGATGTCAGAGACCTGTAAGTATGATTGCTGCAGTCTACACTCACGCAAATCTATCATGTCTTAATAATCACTCTCTAATCATTTTGTCTTTTATTCCTATTGCAGGCAATTCGATCTTTATCATTGAAAAAGACTCGAGATCGCAGTGTCCTCTCAACGCCACCTACCTCAATGTCCATGGAGGACAATGAGGAAAATCCCTACAGCATCCGCGAGTCCTCGTCAGATGAGTCCTCTTCGGATAAGTCCTCTTTGGAAGACTCTTCGTCAGCGACATCATCGCCAACTTTATCTGATGATGACAGTGATGATGGTAGAATTGCTAAGGTAAGTATAATATTAGGAATGAACATGAAAGCAGATAATTGAAATGTAAAAAGATTGTAACAGTTAAATTTTAATTTCAGAATAGTTCATGCAACGTTGCGGTGGAAGAAGGATCTTATCATGAGATCGTCATGACTCCTAAGGTAAGATAGCCTTCAAATACTATAAAACATGTTTACATTATTCAAATATTATCATATTGTTAACTCTACAAACATTATTAACTTCTTTCCCATATAATGATGCATGGATAATACAATTACTTTCTATTCTCATTACAGGATACAGCGGTCTGCGCATCACAGGAAGAAGTCTCCTTCTCCAACATCCAATCGTCTCCAACCTGCAGCGTCCGCTTCCCCTTCACTCCTATACTGGAGTATAGATAGGGGTGCATCACCACCGCCAACAGCACAACCACCTACCCCGGGGACTGCCCCTCCTACGACTTCCCACGATCCTACTCCTCCTACTACACCATCACCTACGGCTTCCCACGATCCTACTCCTCCTGCTCCCCCTACGATCTCCAATACTACTGCCCACGCTCCTGCGCCTGGTGCTTCCATCATGCTGCGAACCAAGGAGTACGATGTCGATTTAGATGAAACTATTGACAATAGTGAGTTGAGGCGCTGTGAGGAGCGACTGTGACTCGCTGAGGAAAGGGAAGCAAAGTTAAAGAATGAGAATAGGGATTTAATCCAATCTGTCCGAAATTTGACGCAGGCAAACTTGCAGATGGCATCGCTGCTTTCAAGAGGTAACAAGCCTTTAGAAAAAGAGACATTGATGCATATCGAGTTATTAAATTCGAACATTGAAAAGTTGAGACTGACTCACACACAGTGTCAGCACATCGAGATGTGCCACAGTGGCATTGTAAAATGTATAAAAATGTAATATACTTTACTTTTTCCTTGGAAAATGAAAATTGCTGTAAATCCTGATTTTTTTCATTTACATCATCGGTGATACTACATCTATCTCATAAGTGTAGAGATAAGAACAAATTCTATTGGGTGGTAATAGCTCTGACGTCATAGAATGATGAAAATGTATCAGGACTATCAAAATTATGATCCTCATCATTTACTATCATGAATGGTTGTCTGTTCCAAGTGTGGAAAACGACACATTCTAGTTTGGAATTTAAGTTCAAATTCTCAAAATATGTTAGTTGATAATGAAGTAGAATCACAAAAAATTCACATATCCAGATCTAGTATTGTTGAACCAACGTCTAGACATATGTCAACCAGCGCTTCAAATAATACCTTTATGCAATGTTGCTCCCGTTGTGGCAAAAATTATAATTCTGTTAGCAAATTTCATCAGCATATGAATGTACATAATACAAAAAGTGAGATGAACATTCATAATAATCACGGAACTCTAAATCTCAGTGAAAGCGCACTTAACGGTCATGCTCGTGTATATGACATCACGCCATCAACACATACAATCGACATTAATTCTTTTTTATTGAGTATGCGATCTATATTAGGGAACTTAGTGTCAAACCTTCTAGAACAATTTCAACTACGTGGCCGTCTAATTAACCAAATTCGTTATGTGCGATCAAATCCTGAAGAAGATGAAACGTTTCTCGCACACTTTACATCATCATCCACAAACTATATTTATGACTATGATACCTGGTTCCAAGATCATTTGAATAGTCTTTCAAGTCATATTGAAGCATTTGCAAATAAGGGGAGCAACCGGGTTATAGATGAAATACTAAATATGGAATTCAATGTTATTACCAGTCCACTACTATCCGGTGGACAAACATTTACTCTACCAAAGAGCTTGAAAGATTCTAAGGCTGTAATCAATGTACACTCGAATGCAAACGACTGCTTTAAGTATTCAGTTTTTTTTTCAATACTACATTATGATGAAGTACTTTACTCGAGGAATGAGATGAAATCATATAGCAAGTAGACATCTACTCTGAATATGGATGGCATTGCCACACTAGTATCAATTAAAGATATTCCTAGGCTTGAGAAAAATAATGACATTGTAATTGACATTCACTTTTATGAAAAAGGACTCAAAGGTGTTCGCTATAGTAGCAACTTCATTGGTAAACGAACTGTCAATATACTGTTCATTGTTAACAATGAACGCGCACATTATTGTGGAATCAGAAAGATATCGAGACTATATGGGAAAATTAATAAAAGATTTAAACATTACTGTGATCGATGCACCCAATCGTTTACATATAAGACAACTCTAGAACGACATTGTCAATGTTGTGTTCGGGTATTTTGTGTGCGCAAATAGAAAAAATGCCTAAACAACTAGAGGTAAGTACAAGTAGCATGGAATATCATCTAAGTCCGCCTTTAGTTATTTATGCAGATATAGAGTGGTACATCGATAATAAAGTGCATAAACCTGCAGCAGTTGGAGTTTATCATGTTTGGCACAACGCTCTCCAATCAAAATTTGATAACGAATATTATGTCTTTAAAGGAGAAAATTGTATTATGAACTTCTTAAATCCTCTAGAAAATGTACCTCAAAATTTGTATGACAATCAGCATGCAATAAGTAGACAACCGATGTCTCTATCCCATGATGAAGAAGAAAAACACAAAAGCGCACAGAGTTGCAGTAAATGTAAATCTAAGTTCAGTGATGATTGTATCAAAGTGAGAGATCATGATCATATAACAGGAAAATATAGACAAGCATTATGTAGCAAATGTAACCTTCGATTGAAACTGAATAGGAGGGAACTGCCCATATTTTTCCACAACTTCAAGAATTATGACAGTCACATCGTTTGCTACAAAGCAATTGGAAACAAGAAACCATGGAAATTAGAAGTGGTAGCAGCCACAGCTGAAAATTACATAACTTAATCCGCTAGTGTACCTGTGAACGAGTACAACGGAAAAAATATATTTTAAATTAAAGTTCTTGGATTCTTATCAATTTTTCAGTGCATCACTGAGTGAATTATCAAGAGGACTACAAGTGTATAAGCATGTAGAAAAATTAAGAAACGAATTTCCACAAATTTCCACAAAATTCCACTGATTAATGATGACATTCTATATCAAACTCCCCTACTCTTATTTCAAAAGTCTAAATACATTGTTGGAAAATAGTTTACCACCACAATGTGAATTCTATAATGATCTTACACGCGAGCATTGCTCAGACAAAGAATATGAACACGCTTGTAATGCGTGGGTCGCTTTCAGTTTCTCCAATTTTGGCGATTACATGGTTGCATATCTCAAATTAGATGTGTTATTGCTGGTGGATATTTTTGAAGTCTTTGGATCATTGAGTCAAAATGAAGATTAGGTGGATCCTGTGCATTTTGTCAACCTCCACACCTTAGCTTTACTTCAGCTTTGAGCTTCGCTTCATCTGATCCTCCACACTACATACAAGATGAAAACATGTACGATCTATTTGAAAGAGGAATAAGGGGAGGTATGGCATTTGCAAATATTCACCGAGCACGTGCACGCATTTCGGAATCACAAAATAATACAAATAAAAGCCGTCACTCATCCTACATAGATGTCAACAACCTTTACGGCTCGTCTCTCAGCACGAGTCTACCACATTCAAATTTCAAATGGTTGAATGAAGATGAAATAGGCTACTTTTCAAACGAAGTTAACATTGAAGCCATAGATGATGATAGTGAAATCGGGTATATTTTTGATTTAGATTTGGAATATCCTGCAAGCATACATGATGACACTGCCGATTTTCCATTGGCGCCAGAAATGCAGCTGATAGAACAAAAAATGTTTTCAAGTTATATGAAAGATTTGTATAAAAAGTAAGACCAAATACTAACTTTTCTTCAACTAAGAAACTGTTGCTGCACCAATTTGATAAGGAAAATTATGTTGTACACTATCCAATATTAAAATTTTATTTATTTATGGGTATGAAAGTCAAAAAGGTTCATAGAGGTGTAAAGTTCACTCAAAAGCCCTGGTTAAGAACGTTCATTGACATGAATTCCCAAAAGAGAGCTCAGTCAAGAGCTGATCTTGAAAAGTCATTTTACAAGTTGAAGAATAACTCTTTATATGGCAAGACAATGGAAAATGTAAGACGAAGGAGAAAATTCAAATTAGTTAATAGTGTTGAGCAATGTCAAAAATTATCAAATCATCCACTCTATGTTCAGCATAAGATCTTCGATGAAGATCTAGTTGGCATGGAATTTACAAGCCTTCAATAATGTTGAATAAATTAATTTATGTTGTTCAAGCAGTTCTTGATTATAGCAAGTTGGAAATGTATCAACTATTTTACAAAGATTTAAAAAGATGCCCACTGATAAATAGAACGCGACTTAGTGGCGGTGACACTGACAGTTTTTTCCTATGTTAATACACCTCACCTTCTGTCCGTCTGGAGGACAAACTTCTATACTTTGGTGAAAAATTTGACTCTTCAAACTATGATGTACATCACCGACTATACTCAACTACAAACAGAGCTAGGTTGGGCTGTTTTAAGGATGAGTGTGCGGGAAAGTTGCTTGAGGAGATGATCCTATTAAAACCGAAAATGTATTCAATGAAATACAGGATGGCCGCCAACTGGAGGTTCTTCATACTTTGAGTTGATGCTAAAAACAGCTTTCGTCTCTCCTTGAAATTTATTGACCAGATTAAAATAGTTAATTAAAAGATATGTACAACCCCTACGCGTTTCGAGCGTTCGCTCTTCCTCAGGGGGTAATTCGCTAAAACCAACTGATCTGGCCGCTCATGTGGGCTGCTTATATACTGTACAATGCTATCGGTTGAGAGATGTTTAAAATACCGTCAACTCTTTTCTTCGATTGATTTTTGGAATCAACTGTTTAATGTAACGAACTTCAGTCAGTCTAGTGTCCAATGCATTTTGCACTTATCAAGAATTTCAAGGTCAAAATCAGTCAAACGTTTTGATCTACATTTCAGACAATCTTCTGGCATGGCACTCGAATCAACATTACCTTTATCTACAGCACGCTTGTGTTCATTAAAACGATGCTTAAAAGGACGCGAGGTTTGACCAATATAGAAATCTTTACAATGATGGCATGTAAATTTGTATACCAAAAACCGATCTGTACACTTCATCGTATTAGGCGAACTCTCACAAACAAGGCAACTTTCGTGTTTTTCTACTTTTTGTTTGAATTTCAAGGCATTATATAAAGTTTTATTCGGGGAGCTAACAAGATTTATCGGTAACTCGTATTTTTTAATTAATTTGCGGATATGACGATCAGTTTTATCGTTAACAAATCCGAGTTTTAAATACGTACTGTTTTTACGTATTTCCTTTCCTCTTTTACTACTTTTCTTATGTTTTCGTTTCATTGAAAATCCATTTTTACTTAATTTAGTTTCAAGTTTATTAAAAGCTACCTTGCAATCAGCTTCGTTGCTACATCTTCTCTTTACGTAGTTGATGTTATTATTTACGTAATTGTTTTTGATATGATTAGGCACGCAACTATCGCTGCGCAGTGAAATACCCGAATGTATTTTTTTCTCAAACCATTTATAATTCATACTGCCTTCTTTCACCGTGATGCTTATGTCCAAGAAATTAAGTGTAAGGTTTTTTGAAACTTCCAGAGTAAATTCAATATTCTCATCAATGCCATTAAATGTTCTTAATATTACATCAAAGTCGAAGTCTTTGTCAAAGGGACCCATAATTACGTCATCAATGTATCGAGCATAAATGCTTAGAGATATATTGTGCTGTGATTTCAAAAGTTGCAGAGCTTCACTTTCAATACTATGCATAAACAAAACCGCAAAAGGCGGACTAAAATGGGCTCCCATAGGACAGCCTTTAATTTGAAGGTAATTTTTGCCATTATGTTCGATCTCGTAGTTAAAACATACAAACTTGAGCATTTTTTCAATTGATTCTAAATCAATGCCAAAGTTATTTATTTTGTATCCATGATCGGTATACTTCGGTATAGGTTTTTCACACCTAAGGATATAAAAGTTGAATTTTCAGTTATTGGGAAGTTATTGCTGTTTAACCGCTCAATAAGATTTTCAGTGTTTGTGATGTGTGAAGGGACTAAGGTCATAAGTTGAGACACGATTTTGCTCAATAACCAGTCTACTTTTTCCGTGGGATTATTTATGCACGAGGCGATCGGCCGCAAAGGATAGACTCCGTTATTCGCCATTTTAGGATCTTTCAACGTAGTCCTAAAAGTGGCTGGTTCTGTACCAGAACTTAGTAATTTCTCGATTTCTTGTTTTTTTAGACTATTTTTGCAAACTGATCTAAGAATTACATTAGCCTGGGTTTCTAACTTTGCGACGCTAGACTTTTTTAGCTTTTTGTAGGTATTTTCATCATTCAATATCTCTTCGGTGCTTTTTGTCAACGTTTCTCTTTCAATGACTTGTAGTCTGTTAGTCTTATTTGTAGGAACCACAGTAAGATCATTTTGTTCTAGAAACTTACGAGAAACAATTATATCTTTTTGAATTTGCTTGTTTTGCCGTTTCTGAGACTGTATTAGCTTCATCACCTCAGCACGAAAAAGCTGTAGATTAGTTTCTTGGTTTTCGTTCATTCTAGGAGGCAAATTAACTTTATTCTTACTAATTGGAACACTTATGTTCCCCTCATCCGAGCAATCATTTTCAAACACTACTCCATCTCATACGATAAGTAGGCTTGTCTAACTTTTTTTCAACATCACTAACAAAGTGTTTGTTAACATTATGAGGCAGTCTGAATTTAGGACCTTTTTCCAAAAGGTTATTAAGAGTTGACGGTATCTTATCATCTCCACCAAAGGAAACAGACTCATTGAAAACAAGTCTAGTTCTCAAATGCTCCGAAAAAGGACACAGAAAGTCATCCTCGTACTGAAAAGGAAAAGTAGGAGCTCCATCAACACGGCACTTCTTGAGAGGTACAGGATACACTTCTCCACCAGTGATAGCACTCCACTTCTTTGTATGGGTCTCGTAGGTTTCATTCTCCAGCCGTCTCACCGCCGTCTCCAGCTTCTTGAGAAATTCTTGGACTTCTTCTGGCTTCCAACTCCGAACAAGGTAAAGATACCCATATCCTCTTCTCACTTCTTGCTCTTCTTTCTTACGTTGTAATTCCCTCATTTGAGTACGTGGGACTTCTTTCTCTAGATTGATTTTCTTTCTCTCTATAGCTTCTGTCCACTTCGATAGATCGGGAACTTTGACCGCCGCGCACTTGGGAACCACATTGTGGGACAGGCATGCCGCAATGAACGCAGTATTGAGTTGGTTTTTCACGTATTTCACTTGATCATTTGCGAATTGGATCACGTTAGATCTTGACCATAGGTTCTGATCAACGGTATTGACATACAGGATGGCCGCCAACAGGAGGTTCTTCATACTTGGAGTTGATGCTATATCTTTTGGGTTGTACATATCTTTTAATTAACTATTTTAATCTGGTCAATAAATTTCAAGGAGAGACGAAAGCTGTTTTTAGCATCAACTCAAAGTATTCAATGAAATATCTAGATTCATCTTGCCACAGCATCAAACGTGCAAAAGGAGTGCAGAGAGCTGCAGTTAAAAAACGACAACATAATGATTATATGACCGTGTACTACAGTGAAATGGATACAAGTGAAGAAATGACAGTGATTAACTCGAAAAACCACTTAATTACTACAAAATCATTTAGGAAGCGAGGACTTTCACTCTGTGAGGATAAACGTTGTTGGTTAAATGAAATTTTGTCACTACCATATCGACGCTATAGCTTGGGACTTCCCCCACCTTCAAAAAGAAGGAGAATCCTTCCTGCTATAGGTGATGTAGAATAAGTCTAAGTAGATTCAATAAGGTAATTTATAAGCAAACTATCCAATCGCCACATCTTCCTACTTAGTTATGCTTACCAATATATAGGTAGTCTAAACCCAAAATGAAATTTCTATATTTTCCCGATGTGTAGAAATTATTACTTAAATATAGGTAGTCTTATTATGAATTTAAGACATAGCACTCAACATCATTCCGATATGTTGAGATGTGAAATAGCAAACTTTATGCAAACAGATGAATTAGGTTTACATTTGAAAACATGCCTCATCACATTAGTACATGGAAAAAAACGACTTACAAAGCGTTCACTCGAGGAATGAGATGAAATCATATAGCAAGTGGACATCTACTCTGAATATGGATGGCATTGCCACACTAGTATCAATTAAAGATATTCCTAGGCTTGAGAAAAATAATGACATTGTAATTGACATTCACTTTTATGAAAAAGGACTCAAAGGTGTTCGCTATAGTAGCAACTTCATTGGTAAACGAACTGTCAATATACTGTTCATTGTTAACAATGAACGCGCACATTATTGTGGAATCCGAAAGATATCGAGACTATATGGGAAAATTAATAAAAGATTTAAACATTACTGTGATCGATGCACCCAATCGTTTACATATAAGACAACTTTAGACCGACATTGTCAATTTTGTGTTCGAGTATTTTGTGTGCGCAAATAGAAAAAATGCCTAAACAACTAGAGGTAAGTACAAGTAGCATGGAATATCATCTAAGTCCGCCTTTAGTTATTTATGCAGATATAGAGTGGTACATCGATAATAAAGTGCATAAACCTGCAGCAGTTGGAGTTTATCATGTTTGGCACAACGCTCTCCAATCAAAATTTGATAACGAATATTATGTCTTTAAAGGAGAAAATTGTATTATGAACTTCTTAAATCCTCTAGAAAATGTACCTCAAAATTTGTATGACAATCAGCATGCAATAAGTAGACAACCGATGTCTCTATCCCATGATGAAGAAGAAAAACACAAAAGCGCACAGAGTTGCAGTAAATGTAAATCTAAGTTCAGTGATGATTGTATCAAAGTGAGAGATCATGATCATATAACAGGAAAATATAGACAAGCATTATGTAGCAAATGTAACCTTCGATTGAAACTGAATAGGAGGGAACTGCCCATATTTTTCCACAACTTCAAGAATTATGACAGTCACATCGTTTGCTACAAAGCAATTGGAAACAAGAAACCATGGAAATTAGAAGTGGTAGCAGCCACAGCTGAAAATTACATAACTTTATCCGCTAGTGTACCTGTGAACGAGTACAACGGAAAAAATATATCTTAAATTAAAGTTTTTGGACTCTTATCAATTTTTAAGTGCATCACTGAGTGAAATATCAAAAGGATTACAAGTGTATAAGCATGTAGAAAAATTAAGAAACGAATTTCCACTGATTAATGATGACATCCTATATCAAAAGGGAGTGTTTCCCTACTCTTATTTCAAAAGTCTAAATACATTGTTGGAAAATAATCTACCACCACAATGTGAATTCTATACTGATCTCACACGCGAGCATTGCTCAGACAAAGAATATGAACACGCTTGTAATGCGCGTGTCGCTTTCAGTTGCTCCAATTTTGGCGATTACATGCTTGCATATCTCAAATTAGATGTGTTATTGCTGGCGGATATTTTTGAAGTCTTTGGATCATTGAGTCAAAATGAAGATGAGGTCGATCCTGTGCATTTTGTCAGCCTATAAATGCATACTGAAATGTAAACGTGTTTTGCTTTCCCTCTAAACCCAACGATTTGGAACGTAAAAACAAGGACATTTCCATATAAAATAAAGCTTTAATACAAAACATTTTCAATATACTTTGTAAGAATTACATCATTTTTATAGCAGTCTTTCGAAAAAAGTTGTAAAACACTTTTACAGTTATTTTTCAATGGTCTCTCGTTGACGAAATATAGCACATAACCGCCACACATGAGAGATACATTGCTTTGGAGTGGAAACGATGTAACGTAATTTCTTAATCGTCCAGGAGAACTTATTCATCCATAAAGCAATGTCATGTAAGCGAGCGAGGTAGATTAAGAGAGTCAAAATATTCGGCCACTTTATAGCGATTAATGTACACTGCAACCCAATGTTTGCCAGGAAGATTGTTGCTATCCGTATTGATGATAAGCGAACAAGGATAGAAAGGAATTGAATTACGTAAATTATCTCTAGAAAATACATCAAGAAATATTGTCTTGGAGTAGGGATGAGCATTCCCCATTTTCCTCAAGATTTCGATGTTGCTTAGGTTACCCATCTCTGATAGCTGACGGTTACGTCTCGCATTCTCGTTATTTCAACTTTGCTATCATAGATAGCATAAATGAGGCAAGTAATTGTTTTCTTCAAAGGTGACTCAAATGATACCTCTAGTCGTAGATTTCCAGGCTTTGTAACTCCTACGTTTTCACCACCTAGATCTGCATCTGCTGTGAGATTATATATAATGAAGAAGTAGCCATTCCTGTACTTATCCATTGTAATTCCATTTGAATCATCTGTGTTAAACATGCTAAGTGCAGTGAAAGTACAACCATATTCACGTGCAAATTTACCCTCTTTAAAATTAGGCTCACAAGCTTTGCAAGCAACAAATTTTCCATCTTGACAGAGTGCTAGTTTACTAACGTTAAAGTGTTAGAAATTGAATGGATTCTTTTCAAAGCACCAATTAATGACTCATTTTCCACAAATGTGATATACACCGCCTTTGGCATCGCAGCGGGAAAAAGATTTGGGTAGGCATGAGAGGATGATCCCGCACCAATTGTGAAGTTTGTTAACACACTGTGATTAACTGGGTATATTGCATTGCTTTTCCTCAATCCTGTCGCATGCTCGTTGATGACTGACGGGCTCATTGTTACTCTCCTTGCATTGAGCACGGCACTACTTATGTTAATTTGATAGTTTGTAGCTCCAAAAGCCATTAACGCGAACTCAGGATTTGCACGAATAAATTTTATTTGCATTTTAACCTGTGATAGTAGATGTCTAGATTGACGAAGGAAATGAAGATAGACAGGTCCTTTCAAATGTAATTCCTTTGAGTCTGCTGCCAATTCCATTTGTTTTTTAAGCCTCCATTTGAAACCTCATCAAATTTCCCTTGCTGATCATGATACCAGCCGGCAACTTGCAAGTGTGACTGTTTAGCTTGCTTCTGAAATTGCGTCATTATATATATGTATGCTCCATAGGGATATGCTCGATCCCCTCCTTCAATCTGTTTGTCATTCAATATTAAATACACATCTGAGAATAGACTGGCAATAGGAAGATTTGTCAATCCCACTTTATCCTTGGTTGAATCAATATTGGTACCATCAGTCTTCTTAATTTGTATACACAATTCTAAATCAATGGATTGACAGTCAATATAATCTTGAGGATTGGCAGGTATATCAAACTAAATGGGCTGTTGGTTACCATCGATGTTTGTTGTGGGGGCTATGTCTACAATAGTTGAGGCAATAATGTCAGTTTGATGAGGCGGTGAATCAAAGAAACACAAAGCCGAACTGATACTCTGCATCGTATTAGCTTTACAAATATATTGTCTTCCTTCGTTTTGACTTGTTTCCAGTCGCTGTGGAATTTCGTTTGCGCTTTCTTGCTTTCACACGACGTCTTGACTTAGAACGTGCTGCTCTGGTGGGCTTTTTACTTTTCCTACGCCTTTGCTTAGTAACTCGACCTGATCCAACTTGGCTTGACTTCCTACGTTTCTTCCGAACTACGACTCGTCTTTGTTAAATCATCTAATGCGTCTATGGCAGATTGCTGTGCACGCAATTTCATAGATTCACCGATATCCTCCCCTTGAAGTGCATCAGCTGCAACATTTGCACCAAAGTCTAAAGCTCTGTTTCCAACCCGCTTCATGAATGGTACGCCATACTTTTTGAGTGTAGGGAGAACCATACGTCTTAGTGCACCGAGTATGCCTCCTCCAACTTGTCGTCTACCTCCAGCAAACACGGGATAGCCGCTCTGATAGGATGAACCACTGTAAATGCCTGACATTATGTCCTGTGGATAATAACAGATCCTACAATAGCGTAAAGCCTTAATCTCGTGTCCTGATGTGTAGTGTTAAAACATTAACACCACTACAGAATGGTACTACTTCACCTGTGTCATCATGAATTGATATGTCAACTCTATTGATGACATTTCTGCTCATTGGTACATACATCGTGCTAATAAATTCTCGATTGATTAGTTGCTTCCTCACGGATGAGAGCGGAAATGTGCGCAAAAGTGGGGCTTCAATGTCACCAACCCTTGTATATTCAATAATGTTACAATAGACGTACAAGTTGCTTATATCCCGCTCTAATGATCGTGTTGTATCGCCTATTGATGTACCTTCATAAATAACTGATTTTGAGAATCCCAATGTGGTCGTTAACACGCTATCCAGCTTGATAAGAGAGTTCTTCCCTACCTTTAGAATCATGCGTTTCTTATGTGGGTCATAAGAAAAGTTATATTCTCTGCATCAAGGTAATCTACACCAAACTCCACCCCCCCCCCCCCCCCCCCCCCACCCACACCCCCCACCCCCCCCCCCCCCACCCCCCCCCCCCCCCCCACGCCCCCCCCCCCCCCCACCACCCCCCCCCCCCTCCCCCCAACCCAACCCCCCCCCACCCCCCCCCCCCCCCCCCCCCCCACCCCCCCCCCCCTCCCCCCCCCACCCCCAACACATCCCCCCCCCCCCCCCCACACCCCCCCCCCCCACCACTCCCCCACCCCACCCACACTGTGTTAGGGCCCCCCCCCCCCCCCCCCGTCCCCCCAAACCCCACCCCCCCCACCCCCCCACTCCCCCCGCCACCCCGTGCCCACCCCCCCCCCCCCCCTCCCCCCCCCCCCCCCCCCCCCCCCCCCCTCCCCCCACCACCCCGTGTGCGTCGCCATACCCCCCCGCCCCCCTCCCAACCCCCCACCCACACCCCCACTCCCCGACCCACCCCACCCCCCACAACCCCACCCGGCGGAGCCACCCATCGCGGCCCCGCCCACAAGCCCCCCCCCCCCCCCAACCCCCCCCCGCCCCCCACCCACCCCCCCCCCGACAAGAACTTGGAGGGAGGGGGGCGCTACCAAGGGGATTCCCCACACTCACCCCCATCCCACGGCCCCCCACCCCCCCCACCCCCCCACCCACCACCCCACCCCTCCCCACCCACCCCACCCCCCCCCCACCACTGCGTCGGCAGCCCACGCACCCCCCCCCCCCCCCCACCAAATATAAAAAAAAGACCCAAAAAACAAACAAAACAAAAAACCCACCACCCAATTCCTGGGCCGAAGGCGCCCACACCAACCCCCCCCCCCACCCCCCCCACCCACCCTGCCCACCTCCCACAACTTCCCCCCCCCCCACATTACCCCCCCCCCCCCCCCCCCCCCCCCCACCCCCCCTAAAAACAACCACCCCCCCCCCCACTCCCCCCCCCACTCCCAATACCCTCCCCACACCACAACCCCCCCTTCTCTTATACCCCCCCCCCCCCCACGACGTGTGCAACACCACCCCCACCCCCCCC